>OY740782.1:46109082-46709082 GCA_963514005.1 Raja brachyura
GAGTAGATGTCATAGACGATGCTGAATTATTATTGTCATGTATACTGAAGTACAGTGGAAATCATTGTTTTACATGCCATCCAATCAAATCAGATAACACTAATCAGACACAATCAAGCCTAACTCAAGTACAATGGGTAGAGTGAAGGAAAAGGTACTGAGTGCAGAATAGTGACCCACAGAACTTGCAGAAGAACATAAGTATTTTAAAGTGGGAAAAAATGCCTTGGCTAAAAGGAAAGAGAAAAGAGAAAAAAATGTCTGAATGCCCCAAATCTTAAGATCATAAGGTCATAAGAGATAGGAGCAGAATCCAGCCATTCATAGAAACATAGAAAAATAGGTGCTTTGAGCCAGACATTACACTTTTACATTCACTAATGCACTCCTCGTTACATTTAGACATTTGTATGTACACATTTTTCAATAAAATCCTCCCCCCCCCCCCCACTCACTCATTTTAAAATCTAAATGGGACTCACGAGCTGCTGATGTCACACTCCCACATGCCGACCAATCCAAGCCATTTCTCTCTCTCTTCATTTGACAGCCCGGCTCTCCTCCACCCTCCCTCCTCAAATTACGCACGCGCCACGCCTCCCGCAGCTGGAATCGCCCGCCCGCCCGCTTCAACCACCACGCCCCCCCCCCCCGTTCTCAAAATACTCTGCCGATCGGGAGATGAGATAAGACGTAAGTTCCGCTGAACTCACATAGCTCGTGAACCCCCGCCCGCCTGCACGCCCCTCCCATCCCCTGCGCGCTCCAGAGAGTCAGAAGCCCACAGCTCCACTCCCACGCCGACCCGCCCACTCACACCAACCACCTCCCCCCCCCCGTTCTCAAAATGCTCTGCCGATCGGGAGTAGAGATAAGGCGACGGGCGGGTGGGGTAAAGGCCGGATGCTGTCATCGCACTTTCAATCCCGCCCGCACCATGCCCGCCTGCCCACTACATGCTCCCCCCCTCCCCGTACTCCCCCCCCTCCTCGTAATCGGGGTCTGATGCGCTGAGTATGCGAGGCCTCAGTCTCTGAAGGGGCCGCTTTCACAGACTTAACCATGCGCGGCACCCGCGTTTAACCAGGGCTCTGGGAACTCGGCATCTGATGGGGACGAGGCTTCCAGAGGGAAGGCAGGGACAACTTTGAATCCAGCAGCAGAGTGGCTCCGTTAATGGATTCATTCCACAGTGAGTTTTGTTCGGTACCAACATCCCCTCTCCTCCCCCCTCCCTCTCCCCATTCTCTCCACCCCCTACCCCTTCGCTCCTCCCATCCATACCCCCTCTCACCTCCCCCTCTCACCTCCCCCCTCTCACCCTCCCCCCCCCCTCACCCCTCCCCCACTCCCTTTCCCCCACCTCTCCCTCTTCCTTCCCCCAACCTCCCCCCCTCCCTTCCCCCCACCTCTCCTCCTACCTGCCCCCCCCTCTCTGCCCCCCCCTGTCCCCACATCCCTCTCTCCCATCCCTCTCCCCCCCTCCTTCTCCTCCCCCTCCCCAACTTCCCCCTCCCTTTCCCCTCCCTCCCCTCACCACCCCCTCCCTCCCTCCCTCACCCCCCTCCCCTCACCCCCCTCCCTCCCTCTCCCTATTATGGCTCAAAATTTCCCCAATGCTAGCCGTGAAATCCTAATTTCAATTTATTTGTGACTTTTGTCAAGGTATTGTTCAAAAAAATTTGAGATTCTATGTGAAAGTTGAGTTTCACATACAATTTTGAAAACACAATTGTTGAGTGCATGTTTTATTGATTAATACAGCAGAATCAGAGGTTAAAAAGTTACATGTGTTTAGGAATTGCATTGTGGGCTCCCCCCATATTGTTTCTGCTATGTTCTGCATTCGTACCACCGAAATCCAAATTTATGAACATGAAAGGAGTTTCTGCCTAAATAAAATGTGTAGAGCTTAGAAAGCCTATGCAGTGTGGGAAGCGTCTTGGTCTTTTGCATCATATTAAACGTCATCTACTATTTCATTGTTTTCCCTCAAGTACTTTTTTTAAACACAGTATCTCTTTCACTGTTCACCACGTTGTTAAGAGTTAATGGAGCCGTCAACTATTTGACTGCATTTTTTCTTTCAGGCTGAAGAAGAGAGAGATGACATGGAACGAGTAAAGCTCGATAACAAACGGATTCTCTTTAATTTATTGCCAGCACACGTCGCACAACATTTTCTATTGTCTAATCCACGGAATATGGTGAGAAAAAATCTTTTTGAATGGAAAAAAGAGGCAATTAGCAATAGGTATATTCCCTAAAATGAAGCATGTTATCTTCTCAGTGAAGAAAACAGATGTAGAATAACGTATTTCCTGCTGAAACGAATAACAATGCAGAAGTGTCACTGAAACAGCAGTGTGCCCGAAATTGGGATAATTGGGACAAGGACTCAATTCCATAACATTGTTTTCCTAAAATTCTGTTGTGTTGCTACCGAGCGGCACCAACCATAGATACAGAACAATTAATATTAACTACTAGTATGTAATATTTTATTTAACTGAATCTCAACAGCGAGATTTGAGAATGCTGCAATTATTCCTTATATCGACCATTTTTAAATATGTTGGCCCAAAATTCGTTGCACCTGAAAAGATAATTAAATTTGCAATGCATGAAAGATTTATCTGAGAGCCTGTTGCAGTAATATTTGTAGGTGGCATAATTGTTGCAGTCAAGGATCTTTCCACTATATGCTCCCTAATGGCAGAACTTCAGTGTAACAAAGTGCGGAGTCGTGCATTTTGGCCATAACTATAGAGGCATATATATATCTATATTACTAAAAGTCTGATATTGACTGCTTTTCGCTCGCTGTGCTGAGAATTCCGAGAGGACACCGCAACCAACGGCCGTCATTTTTGGCCAGCTCACTCAGAGCACTTCCTGGACCAGAGGATTTTTCCCATTGATGAAAAATCAGAGGAATAGCACTGAATACATTTTTACTCAACTGTGAGTGCCCTTAATGTGGTTTGAAAATGAAAATATGGTTGGTTTGAAGTAAAATGGCAATATTTACTGCGAATGGTGGTTTGGCTGCTTTGCGGTGAAGTAAAAGGCACTACTTACTACAAGTGGTGGTTTGGCTGCTTTGGGTTGAAGTAAAAAGGTAATAATTACTGCAAATGGTGTTTTGTCTGCTTTGGGTTGAAGTAAAAAGGCACTACTTACTGCAGATGGTGGTTTGGCTGCTTTGGGTTGAAGTATAAAGGCAATAATTACTGCAAATTGTGGTTTGGCTGCTTTGGGTTGAAGATAAAATTAACTACTTACTGCAAATGGCGGCTTGGCTGCTTTGGGTTGAAGTTAACATAGAAACATAGAAATTAGGTGCAGGAGTAGGCCATTCGGCCCTTTGAGCCTGCACCGCCATTCAATATGATCATGGCTGATCATCCAACTCAGTATCCCGTACCTGCCTTCTCTCCATACCCTCTGATCCCCTTAGCCACAAGGGCCACATCTAACTCCCTCTTAAACATAGCCAATGAACTGGCCTCAAATACCCTCTGTGGCAGACCCACCACTGTGTGTGAAAAAAGTCCTTCGTATCTCAGTCCTAAAGGATTTCCCCCTTATCCTTAAGCTGTGACCCCTTGTCCTGAACCTCCCCATCATTGGGAACAATCTTCCTGCATCCAGCCTGTCCAACCCCTTAAGAATTTTGTAAGTTTCTATAAGATCCCTTCTCAATCTCCTAAATTCTAGAGAGTATAAACCAAGTCTATGCAGTCTTTATTCATAAGACAGTCCTGACATCCCAAGAATTAAAAGGCACTTTTAATTCCTGGGATGGAATTACTGCAAAATCACTTACTCCAAATGGCGGCTTGGATGCTTTGGGTTGAAGTTGAAAGGCACTACTTACTGCAAATGGTGGTTTAGCTGCTTTGGGTTGAAGTTAAAAGGCACTGCTTACTGCAAATGGTGGCTTGGCTGCTTTGGGTAACTTCCTGTTTGCACTGTATATTGATTTTAGATAAAGCGCTACCACTTACGGCTGTGATTTTTGGCCATCTTGCTCAGCCCCCCCTCCGCTCAGCAGGTGCAGAGGATTCTTCCCATCAATTAAAAATAAAAGTGTTATTAGTGTTTAATGTTGAGAATCTCTCTCCTGTCAATCACGCCATCAAGACCACACCTTTTCTGGTGGGAGGGGGTATAAAACCCGGCAGTGTGGGTGTGGCTCAGTCTCTGCATGATGGGGGAGGGAGAGGTCATGACTGTCTGAGCTGTGAATCAACTGAACACATTGAATGTCTACTGAACTGTGTTTGGTGTTTTGTGTGGTTTTATGGTGGATTTGTGATGGTTTCACCCTGCTTGAAATTGTATGAAACTGCATTTGAATGTGGTGGCCTTGCACCCTGCATGAAATGGTATGACACTGCATTTGAAGGTGGTGGCGTTGCACCCTGCTTGAAATAGTATGAAGCTGCATTTGAATTTTGTGGCCTCGCACCCTGCTTGAAATGGTATGAAACTGCACTTGAATTTGGTGGCCTTGCACCTTGTTTGAAGTGGAATGAAAGTGCACTTGAATTTGGTGGCCTTGCACCCTGCTTGAAGTGGTATGAAACGGCATTTGAATTTGGTGTCCTTGGATCCAGCTTGAAGTGGTATGAAACTGCACTTGAATTCGGTGGCCTTGCACCCAGCTTGAAGTGATAGGAAACTGCACTGAATTTGGTGGCCTTGCACCCCGTTGAAAGTGGTATGAAACTGCATTTGAATTTGGTGGCCTTGCACCCCGCTGAAAGTGGTATGAAACTGCATTTGAATTTGGTGGCCTTGGATCCAGCTTGAAGTGGTATGAAACTGCACTTGAATTCGGTGGCTTTGCACCCTGCTTGAAGTGGTAGGAAACTACACTTGAATTTGGTGGCCTTGTACCCTGCTCGAAGTGGTAAGAAACTGCATTTGAATTTGGTGGCCTTGCACCCTGCTTGAAATGGTAGGAAAATGGATTTGAATTTGATGGCCTTGCACCCTGCTTGAAATGGAATTTCAAGGAATAGCCATGAGTCAACTGCCAGCCCACCAGCCGTGAGTGAGCTGCCAGCACATCAGGCTTGAGGGACTGAGCTGCCACCCCAAGACCCCATACCAGCGCTTCAGAAAGCCCCCGCACTGGCCGCCAATATTGGAATTGATGTAGAGGTGGAATATAGCGTCGGGGGACCAGCCCTCCCGTGTGTACATGGGACCCAAAGGGTCCCACTTAGTCTAGTTATTTCCTAAATGGAGAGAGAACCCAGAAATTGGAGGTGCAAAGGGACGTGGAAGTGCTGGTGCAGGATTTCCAAAAAGTTAATTTGCAAGTCCAATCGGTAGTAAGGAACACAAATTCAATGCTAGGATTTATATCAAGAGGTCTGGAATACAAAAATAGAGATGGATGTGGAAAGGATAGTTCTACTGGTGGGAGAGTCTTGGACCAGAGGTCACAGTCTCAGAATGAAAGGGCGCTCTTTTAGAAAGGAGGTGAGGGGGAAACCTATTTAGTCAGAGGGTAGTTAATCTGTGAAACTCATTGCCACAGAGGACTGTGGAGGTCAAGTCAGTGGATATTTTTAAGACGGAGATAGACAACTTCTTGATTAGAATGAGTGCCAAGGGTTATGGGGGGAAAAGGCAGGAATTTTGGATTAGGAGGCAGAGATCAGCCATTATTGAATGGCAGAGTAGATTCAAAAGGCCGAATGGCCTAATTCAATTCCAATAACATCAACTTGTGAAGAGAAACAAGTTTGGCATGACTACTGACCATTTCAGACCTGGACCTCTGAACTTCCCCTACAAACCTCAGATGTACTCATGGTCTTGGTTACCTCTGAAGCAGTGTTTTAGACTTTACACTTCATGCTGTGCAGAGTGAACATCATGTGCAGCACCTGAGGGGGAGGGTGGAGGATGGTGGGTGGAGTACAGAACCTCTACTGAGTATATCAAACTGAGCCATGGAGTGGAGGGGCGTGCAAGCAGTGAACATTCAAGAAATTGTAGTTGTCAGGGTTTTAGCGGTTGGTTTGGGCACAGAGAACTATCAGTATCCCTGGCATTGTGGAGGTAGGATGTTAGGATCTTTGCAGAGCCATGGCCAGAGAGTAAGATCATTAAGTGGAACAGTGACCAATACCATAGGGACGGGATCTTCTCCTTCTTATTCCGTGTGGTGTGCAGAGCCTAAATTTGTCGGACAACTTGTTCTATTTGATAGGGATGGGATCTGGGATAATAAATATGGACATACATATGGAACTTGTATGATGATCTAGTCAGGTGCTGCAATATATAAACCATGAGTGCTAAATGGGTAAATGTTTAAGAAGGAACTGCAGATGCTGGAAAATCGAAAGTAGACAAAAATGCTGGAAAAATTCAGCGGGTGCAGCAGCATCTTTGGAGCGAAGGAAATAGGCAACCTTTCGGGCCGAAACCCATCTTCAGACTGATGTGAGGATGGGGGGGGGGGGGGGGGGGGGGGGGGGGGGGGGGGGGGAGAAGAAAGGAAAAGGAGCCAGAGGGCTGAGGGAGCTCTGAGAATGGGAGGAGACAGTGCGGACTACCTGAAATTAGAGGTCAATGTTCATACCGCTGGGAGGTGCACGTGAACCTCTGTCGCACCTGGAACGACAGCTTGGGTCCTTTAATGGAGGCAAGCGGGGAGCATAGCATTTCTTGCGATTTCAAATGAATGTGTCCGGAGAGGGGTGGTTCGGCTGGGAAGGGACAAATTGACCAGGGACTTACGGAGGGAGCGGTCTCCGCGGAAAGCAGACTGGGAGGAGATGGGAAGATGTGGCAAGTGGTGGGGTCACGTTGGAGGTGGCAAAATGACGGAGGATTATTTGTTGCACGTGATGGCTGTGGGATGGAAGGTGGAAGGTGAGGACTAGGGGGACTCTGCCCTTGTTACGCGTGGGAGGGATGGGGAGATAGAGCAGTGTTAAGGAGTATTGAAGAAACCCTGTTGAGAGCCTCATCTGTGGTAGGAGAGGGAAACCCCCGTTCCCTGAAGAATGAGGACATCTCTGATGCTCTGGTGTGGAACACCTCATCCTGGGAGCAGATGCGGCATAGACGGAGGAATTGGGAGTAGGGGATGGAGTCCTTACAGGAAGCAGGGTGTGAAGAAGTGTAGTCCAGATAGCCATGGTAGTCAGTGGGTTTATAGTGGATGTCAGTCAAAAGTCTGCGATATCTATCACTTGCGATAGAGATAGTGAGGTCTAGAAATGGTAGGGAAATGGTCCAGGTGTATTTGAGTGTCAGATGGAAGTTAGTGGTGAAATGCATTCACTCCGAAATCCATTCCGAATCGAACCTTTCTGTCCTGGGCCTCCTCCACGGCCAGAGTGAGAACCACTGGAAATTGGAGGAGCAGCACCTTATATTTCGCTTGGGCAGTTTGTACCCCAGCGGTATGAACATTGACCTCTAATTTCAGGTAGTTCTCACTGTCTCCTCCCCTTCTCAGTTCTCTCTCAGCCCTCTGACTCCACTTCCTTTCTTCTTCCCGACCACCCCACCCTCACATCAGTCTGAAAAAGGGTTTTGGCCCGAAACATTGCCTATTTCCTTCGCTCCGTAGATGCTGCTGCACCCGCTGAGTTTCTCCAGCATTTTTGTCTACCAGCGCTAAATGGGTGCTGTGTACAGCTAATGATGATAAATTTTTCAGGTAGAAAGGGAAAAATGTTAAGCATTTTAAGCACAGTACTTTCACTCAAATTTGTGAGATAAAATAGGGCCATCATTATTCTACAAGGTACACACACATTTATTTTAACTGCACACGTTTTGCTATGTGCTGGGTATGGAAAGGCATCAGCCGTTTAATGGTCCTTCTCCAGCAAATGCAGGTAACAGCAGCACAAGTGAGGTCTAACTTAGGGGCTACAGGGGAGAGGGAGAGGAAGAGAGTTGCACACTTTATCCAAAGTGACCTAGAAATCATACTTAATGTGATAAAAACAATGATGGATGGCGCAGTGGGGCAGCGGTAGAGTTACTGCCTTACAGCACCTGAGACCTGATTACGGGTGTTGTCTGTTGGGAGTTTGCACGTTCTCCCTGTGATCACGTGGGTTTTCTCCGGGTGCTCTGGTTTCCTCCCACAATCCAAAGACGTACAGGTTTGCAGGTTATTTGGCTTTGGTAAAGTTGTAAATTGTCCCTGGTGTGTACGAGAGTGCTAATGTACGGGGTGATCATTGGTTGACATGGACTTGGTGGGCTGAAGGGCCTGTTTCCACGCTGTATCTCTAAACTCTAAAAGAGAGGCCTCATATAACGGGGGGGGGGGGGGTTGTAGAGACAGGAGACACAGACAGACTATCATCAGAAGGAATTGGGAGGTTGGCTGTTTGCTGCAACAATCCATATGCAATAGATAAAGGAATCCCACTGAGTAAAGTGCCGGGATGACTCTCTGATATAGCGGTGGCAAAAATATTAAGACGTGGCAGAGACCTGCTGGGACCCATTGGAATAATCCTGCAACTAGGAATTTGCCATTCAAGGTGACCATGACCACAATGGGGAGAGCTGTCCAGGCTTGAGAATCTGAAGTGGGATCCCGACCATTCTCTATGCAGATGCTGCCTGACCTGTTAAGTTATCCCCTCATTGAGTAATATATTTTAACCATGACTGCCCCAGATAATGTGAGCTTGCAAAGACATTGGTCTTTAGAGATATATATCTAGCAAATTGTGACACTCTACAATACATCCTCCATTGAACATATGGGTAGCTCCTGGAGCAAAACCCCCAACCCAGCTTGCAAAACAAAGACCATCATAGTGGTACCTTTCATGATAGATAGCTCACACTGACACAATGCATGAGTGTCTGAGCTGTTAAATATTTAATATTACCCAGTGACTTAGAAAGAGGCCACATTCATTTCATCAAGTTTATGCCAGATCTCAGATGGGTTTCATCCATCCTAATTCCCACACTTATTTCTCTAAAATCTATTCTCCTTCACATGCCCATCAACTACCTCTGATTCTCCTGTTAATTACCGACACTGGAGTGGCCACTTAATTGACTCGGGTAGTGTTTGAGCAGCCCACTGTGTTTTTCGAAGGCAACTGGTCAGATCACAAATGGAGCTGCAATGAGTCATCATCCGTTATCATGTGCTTTCACATATTTTATCTGCTCTGCAAGTAGAATCCGTCAGCGTATTGACATCATTTGTTAAGTGAAACATTAATAAAATGATTGTTTGCTGGAAAAATTCATTTACTTTTAAACTTTCTGAATTACTCCCATCAAACACAAAATTGTATTCCATTATAGCAGTTTGAGGGTTTGAACCCAGCTTAAGAATTAGTTTGCAGATTTAAGAAAAAAAATAGTGTTAGTAAAATTTTTGGTGGTTATTTAAAAAAAAAACTAATTTGGTTACTAGTGTTCTTTTAGGATATAAAATCTGCAATCCTTACCTGGATGTTAACTTTTGAAACATCCGTAACTAAGGATGTTTCAAAATACTTATTAAGGTGCAGCTCTGAAGGCATTACTCTGAAACCATTGATGCTTATGGTGTAATTATTTTCTCATTGTGGCCAACTGCGTATGGGCGGCGCTGGAGGGCGCTTGGTTACGTACGGTGATGTAATCATGTGTAACCACTCACTACACGTACGAGGTCAAGATACCTGCGTGCAACCGCAATACGCCCGCGTGTGTACGTGATACATCACGCCGGAGGCACGCAAAGAATCTGTGCCCTACAAAATCCTGGAGCGCCGTGCGATACCGCTGGCTGCTGTTCTCCATACAAGGGTAAAGGAGAGCATGGATGTGGTCAGGCCAATTTCACAATGGATGCTTCTGATGGATGTGCAGCTCTTTGAACTCATTCATTAAATGTCCTTTAAGCACAAATGGGGCCAGATTTTGGGCAACTGGTGGCTGATCACCAAAATAGGCTATTCTAGCAACAATGTACTATAATTTCCTGTCTACACTCCAAAGGGAATATCGGATAGGGAATGATTCCCAAGTGGAACTCGCATTGGGAAGTGTATTTTCCAGAGCAACCAGAAATAACAATAATTTTATCTTCTATTCAGTGTGTATTTTCAATCATCTATCACTCAAATAGACAGCCCTAACTAATCAGATTTGAAGACCATTTTCCCTAAGAGTTCTTGCACCCCTGATAGTGGACTGACTGACCTACATTTCTAAGTTTGTCCTTTACCCTATGTTTTTAACAGTAACAGTTACATTTTCAACAGTTGAGGTTAAAATGGGAAACCCCGTGTTGAAATGTTGTTAGGGTTTATTTTAATGAGAGAACAACTTAACAATTAAAGTCTCCAGCTGTTATCCGAAGCATTGCTGTAACTTGGGGGACCTCTAGTGGATGAATGCTCTAACCACATTGCACCCTTCCATATCAGCTTCCTCACTTTGGCGAAGTGGTGAGGACATTAAAGACTTAGTATCAGATTGTCTGATTCACCAACTGAGAGTTATGGGACAGTCCCACTTGGAGATCTGTTAGGCAATTGCCGGCGACTCTTAGTCATAGCAGATCGGAGAAAAACCAGCGACAACCTAGGTCACCCGGGTGACAACCTACGACATCACCTATGTCATGAGAAGTCAAGCTACGTTCATTGGCGTCAAACCCACTGTCGCCAAAAAATGTTCAACATGTTGGAAATTTAGCGGCGACCAGAAAGACGCTATGACTTTGTGCGCGACTGAGAAGACTACTCCCGGCGACAACCGGCAAACATGTTGCCTGTAGTTGTCTAAAAAATTGCCTAAGTGGGACAGGCCCATAACTGGCATAACTGCCAGGTCTTATATTTACCTGCCCACCTTAATAAATAGCTCCAGGGAAAATCATTGGAGTTTCCATGTCAATCAAATGAATGAAAGTGGAAATTAGAACAATAATTTGGAATATTTTTTTTAATATATAAGGGGGGAAAAAAAATAATTTAACCTAAAATACTTTTTGCTTTTTTTTGGTGCGGCCAATCTCATCAGAACCCTATTTACCATTGAGTTTGGATACTATCCTTAACCAGAGACCTGAAATGTGGTTTGAGTCTTGCCAAATCAGAAGTTTCATCCATTCTGCCATGTTGATGCCTCTGTAGTATCTGGTGGTCCAAGTCCATAACTGTGTGAAAGTGGCATTGCAAGAGTGGTAAAGAAGACATATGGTTTGCTTGCTTTCATAGGTTGGGGCAATGAGTATAAGAGTCAGGATGTCATGATGCAGTTTTATAATACTAAGGTTAGAGCACATTTGGAGTATTGTGTGCAGTTCTGGTCACCCCATCACAGGAAAGATGTGGAAGCTTTGGAAAAGGTGCACGGGAGGTTTAGTAGAATGATGCCTCGATTAGGGAGTATTAATCACATGGAGAAGTTGGTTAGACGGTATGTTTTCTCTGAAATGCCAGAGGTTGTGGGGAGATCTGATCGAAGTATATACAGTGGCTTGCAAAAGTTTTCATACCCTTTGTACTTTTCCACATTTTGTCACGTTACAACCACAAACGTAAATGTATTTTATTGGGATTTTATGTGATAGACCAACACAAAGTGGCGCATAATTGTGAAGTGGAAGGAAAATTATACATGGTTTTCACATTTTTTTACAAATAACAAAATTGAAAAGTGTGACGTGCAAAAGTATTCACACCCTTTACTCTGATACCCCTAAATAAAATTCAGTGCAATCAATTGCCTTCAGAAGTCACCTAATTAGTAAATAGAGTCTACTTGTGTGTAATCTAATCTCAGTATAAATACAGCTGTTCTGTGAAGGCCTCAGAGGTTTGTTAGAGAACATTAGTGAACAAACAGCATCATGAAGCCCAAGGACAGGTCAGGGATAAAGTTGTGGAGAAGTTTAAAGCAGGGTTAGGTTATAAAAAAATATCCCAAGCTTTGAACATCTCACGGAGCACTGTTCAATCCATCATCCGAAAATGGAAAGAATATGGCACAATTGCAAACCTACCAAGACATGGCCGCCCACCTAAACTGACAGGCCGGGCGGGGAGAGCATTGATCAGAGAAGCAGCCAAGAGGCCCATGGTAACTCTGAAGGAGCTGCAGAGACCCACAGCTCGGGTGGGAGAATCTGTCCACAGGACAACTATTAATCGTGCACTCCACAAATCGGGCCTTTATGGAAGAGGGGCAAGAAGAAAGTAATTGTTGAAACAAAGCCATAACAAGTCCCATTTGAAGTTTGCCACAAGCCATGTGGGGGACACAGCAAACATGTGGAGGAAGGTGCTCTGGTCTGATGAGACCAAAATTGAAGTTTTTGGCCTAAATGCAAAACGCTATGTGTGGTGGAAAACTAACCCTGCACATCACCCTGAACACACCATCCCCACAGTGAAACATGGTGGTGGCAGCATCATGCTGTGGGGATGCTTTTCTTCAGCAGGGACAGGGAAGCTGGACAGAGTTGATGGGAAGATGGATGGAGCCAAATACAGGGCAATCTTGGAAGAAAACCTGTTGGAGTCTGCAAAAGACTTGAGACTGGGGTGGAGGTTCACCTTCCAGCAGGACAACAACCCTAAACATACAGCCAGAGCTACAATGGAATGGTTTAGATCAAAGCATATTCATGTGTTGGAATGGCCCAGTCAAAGTCCAGACCTAAATCCAATTGAGAACTCTGGCAAGACTTGAAAATTGCTGTTCACAGATGCTCTCAATCCAATCTGGCTGAGCTTGAGCTATTTTGCAAAGATGAATGGGCAAAAAATTCAGTCTCTAGATGTGAAAAGCTAGTAGAGACATACCCCAAAAGACTTGTAGCTGTAATTGCAGTGAAAGGTGGTTCTTCAATGTATTGACTCAGTGGGGCTGAATACTTTTGCACGCCATACATTTCAGTTTTTTATTTGCAATAAAATTTGGAAACCATGTATCATTTTCCATCCACTTCACAATTATGCACCACTTTGTGTTGGTCTATCACATAAAATCACAATAAAATACATTTACGTTTGTGGTTGTAACGTGACAATATGTGCAAAAGTTCAAGGGGTATGAAAACGTTTGCAAGCTACTGTAGGTAAGTGATGGTCATAGCATCATGATCGGCACAGACATTGTGGGTCGAAGGGCCTGTTCTTGTGCTGGACAGGTCCACGTTGAAGTATCTCGCTGGGGATTGTAAGATGAATGGATCAGAAGAGTAGTTTGCTAATTGATGACCAAAATATCTTTAGACCGCTGGTACTCTGGCAAGGCCCCTTCCTTGCTCGGCCAATAGGAGGTGGGATTTCCCAGGTACTACACAAGCAAGTGGTCCCCAACCCCAATGTCACTGAGACTCTTCGACTAAGCTGAATATGAAATATTGCCTTCTGTAGCTAATGTAGGAGACCTGTCAGTTAATCAAGTAGGAATCAACATGTCACAATATATTTGGCTGTCAATTGTCTTCGGGGTATAGCAAAAAGAATCAGGTTAAGAACTACACACAGGTCATTCCATATATGCACTGCCCTCTGTGTACAGGTTGCCCCTTGAGTTCCTTTTAAATCTTTCCCCTCTCAACTTAAATCTATATCCTCCAGTTTTGATTCCTTTCCTGGGAAAACGACTGCATGTATTCATTTCATTTATAATTATTTTAGGCCTCCAGTCCAAAAAACAACCTTCCACCATCATCCTCTGCTTCCTACCATCAAGTCAATAATGTATCCAAATAGCTAGATCTCCTAGATCTCATGTGATATAATCTTTTGGACTAGCCTACCATGCAGGACTTTGTCAAAGACCTTGCTGAAATCAATTTAAACAACATCCACTGCTCTAGCCTCATCAATCCTTTTTGTTACTGCTTCAAAAAAATCTTAGCAGATTTGTGAGACACAATTTCCCACACACATATCTAAGCTGACCATCCCCAATCAATCCTTATCTATCCAAGTGCTGGTAGGTGCTATACTCTGAATTCCCTCCAGTAACTAAGCTGCTACTGATGTCAGTCTCACTGGCCTGTAATTCGCTGCCTTGTCCTTGCTGCCCTTTTTAAATCACGGCATAATATAAACCACTCCCCTGCAAGGCCCTATGCCATTTATTCTCTATCTTCCCTCAAGATTCAAGGATGCTCTTGGTCAGGCACTGGGGATCTATTCACCGTAATGTGTTTGAAGATCAGCCATACCTATTTGGTAATTAATATCTGGTCCTACACATCATGCACTCCATATATCTCCATTCCCTGTATTTCCACATGCTTTTCCACAAATCTCGTAAATACCACTATCATATTTGCCGTCACCACCACTCCTGGCAAGGTCTTAAAGATAGAGGAGTCGGGAAATGGGGAGAAGGCAGGAACGGGATACTGATTGGGGATGATCAGCCATGATCACATTGAATGGCGGTGCTGACTTGAAGGGCTGA
The DNA here is from genome assembly GCA_963514005.1 of Raja brachyura. The sequence goes on from OY740782.1 coordinate 46,123,525, forward strand.
ATGGCCTCTACCTGCACCCACCTCTCGCTGTATGTTTTAAAAAATAAACTTGTCTTCTTTTAACTTAGTCCCTCTCACCTTAAAGCCATGCCCTCTTGACACTTACACCCTAGAAAAAAAAGTTCTGAATGTCTATCCTTTCTATGCCTCTCATAATTTATATACTTCTTTCAGGTCTCGCCTAAACTTCTGAAATTTGAACAAATCTCCCGTTATCGCTAATAGCTCAACTGAACTTCCATCAAATACCTTTTATTGTACTAAGGACTTTAGGTTTTTCACAACTTTTGTGATTATTAACTCATCTATCTCACCTATTAAGCTTCTTGTATTGAAATAAATGCAGTTTATACCACTGGTATTCCCTCTCTCGTTGTAGTGTTCCTACCTGTCCAGTCTGCTAAATGTGCCCACATTGACCTCAGTGCTTGCCCCAAGCTACTCACCTGCCTCCTTTCTGTCTAATGTGTTCTTAATCTGGTCAGTACAGGATATATATGTTGATCCCTCATCAGCTACTCTTGACTTACACTTAACCTCTCCATGTTGTTCATTGCAGGACCTCTACTACCAGTCATATTCTCAAGTGGGTGTGATGTTTGCCTCAATTCCCAATTTTAATGACTTTTATATTGAACTAGATGGCAATAACATGGGAGTTGAATGTTTGCGCCTCCTAAATGAAATAATAGCTGATTTTGATGAGGTACATTTAAATCTTTATCTTTATTTTACAATATGTTTGAATACTGCACTTCCTCAGAATTCTTGTAAATATAGTTTACAACTTTCTTTTGGTCCTGAAGCTAATGGACAAAGACTGCTACAAGGACATTGAGAAAATCAAAACGATTGGCAGCACTTACATGGGAGCAGTTGGACTCGTACCGACAACTGGCACCAAGGTAATGAATTAGCCGATATTTTATCCAATGAATGGTGGGGCACCATTGCCAGGCGCACACACAGGAAAATTAGCTCAGCAAAAGTTGCACGCCTGCCCATTAAATGCAAGGAAATGCTAGAATGTTGTCGTAGCAACGGATAACACGTTTTTACAATGCATGTTGGCCTCCGCTGCGGTGAGGCTGCATTTGGAGTATTGTGTTAACTTTTGGTCATTGCGCTATAGGAAAACAATAGGTGCAGGAGTAGGCCATTTGGCCCTTTAAGCCAGCAATTCAATGTGATCATGGCTGATCATCCACATTCAGTACCCTGTTCCTGCCTTCTCACCATATCCCCTGTCTCTGCTATATTTACGAGCTCTATCTAACTCTAAGATGCAGAGAAGATTTACAAGGATGTTGTAGGACTTGAAGGCATGCATTATGGAGAGAGGTTGAGCAGGCTAGGATTTTATTCCTTGATGTGCATGAGGATGAGGAATGTTCTATAAGGGGAATAAATGCAGAGTCTCTTATTCAGAGGTGAGGAATCAAAACCCAGGGAACATAGACTTAAGGTGAGAATGGAAAGGTTTAATAGGAACTTGAGGGAGAATTGTTTTCACAGATAGGGCAGGGAACGGACAGCCTGAGGAGACATTTGGACAGGTAAATGGATAGGAAAGGTTTAGAGTGAATGTAGAAACAAGGAACTGCTGATGCTGGTTTACACGTGCTGGAGTAACTCAGCAGGTCAAGCAGCACCGTTGGAAAACATGGAAAGGTGATGTTTCAGGTCAGGACCCTTCTTCAGATGATTCTCTAAGGTTTAGAGGGATAAAGATAGACCTACGGCAAGGAAACAGGCCTTTCGGCCCAACTTGCCCACATGTCCCATATACACTACTTTGACCCGCCTGCATTTGGCCCATATCCCTCTAAACCTGTCCTATTCATGTACCTGTCCAAATGTTTCTTAAATGTTGCGATAGTACCAGCCTCAAATACCTCCTCCAGTAGCTTGATCCATACACCTACCCCCTTTTCCATGAAAACGTTGCCCCTCAGGTTCCTCTTAAATCTTTCCCCCTTCACCTTAAACCTATGTCCTCTGCAGGCACGTGCCTACCCTGACTAAAATTATGAAAAGGTAATTATTAAATATATATAGTAAAGATTTCCAATTCACTTACTAAATTCAGTAATTATTATTAAATGGTTATTATTTTAATAATCAATCTTAGACAGGCATAATTCTCCCATGCCTTTCATCCGCAGTAAGCGTAATATGCTTAATTATGTTCAACTCGCGTGCCGTGGACGCTGCTTCAAGCCTTCACTTACAATGGGCAATAAAGACAGCTGAAATCCTGCCTTTGCACCGTGGCAAGGTGCTGCGCATGCCCGCAGGAGAGGAGACCAATCTGCGCATGCATATTTTGAAAAGTTTTTAAAAAATTCGACTGACTGCCTACAGGACCGATCTGCGCGTGCGTGGTTTTTACGATTTTTTGTAGGTCGACTGACTGCCCAGTGCCTACCTGAGTAATTACTCACGACACATGCCTGGTCCTCTGGTTCTCAATTCCCATTCTCTGCAACATCCCCTTAAATCTTCTCTGCACTTTTTCCAGCTTGAGAACTTTTTCTTATTACATGGTACCTAAAACCGAATACAATATTCTAAATGCGGCCTCTTGTATAAATCTTTTATAATTGCAACATGAACTCCCAACAAATATACTGATATGGAACAAACCCGGGCAGATTGGACGACCGTAAACGACCATCTAAATTCAGCCTGGGTAAGTTGGGCTGAATGGCCTGTTTGTGGTGTATGATTCTGACATTACTATTATTGTAAAATCCAAGTTACAACATGTACAGTTGGTATCTGTCTTGTTCTACACTGCATTAAGAAATCACCGTTACTGAATTTCAATTTCATCTGTGTTTCAGCTTTTAATTGTCAGTTCTTTAGAATATGCTTGATATATTGATTGAGCTGTACTATACTATGACACTATTAGTTTCCTATTTAGCATTGAATTTTACTATTATTTGTGGAAAATTGAAAGGGAATAGTTCTTGGTGCAGAGATAAGCATGTTATGTAAGATGTAAAACATTACACACATCCAGATACTGCTCATCTATGATAGGACTGGATTGCAAAGAAAGACAAAAAACAGACTGAGATTCCATTCATCGAAAGAACACACTGTTCTTTTTGCACTTGGAATTATTATTCAAGACTGGATATGATAAATGGGCAATATTTGAAAAGGAACATTAAAGTGGGGCAATGAATGTCATGGAAGAACTCAGCGGACCAAGAAGCATGAAGGGAAATGGACAATGTTTCGAGGATTTAAGAGAGAGTTGGCTACATCTCTAGGGGCTAGTGGAGTCAAGGGATATGGGGAGAAGGCAGGCACGGGTTATTGATAACGAACAATCAGCCATGATCACAATGAATGGCGGTGCTGGCTCGAAGAGCTGAATGGCCTCCTCCTGCACCTATTTTCTATGTTTCTATGAGTCGGGAGTCTTCCTCAAACTTCCCAGCTGGCTGGGTTCTTCCAACAGTTTGTGTTTTGCTCAATATTCCAGTATCCGCACTCTCTTATATCTACAAAGAATATCAATGAGGCAGCACGGAGGGGAGCTGCTGCCTCACATTGCCAGTACTTGGGTTTGTCCTGACCTTGGGTGCTGTCTATGGGGAGCTTGCATGTTCTCCCTGCAACCGCATGGGTTTCCTCTGGATGCTCCGCTTCATAGAAACACAGAAAATAGATGCAGGAGTAGGCCATTCGGCCCCTTGAGCCAGCACCGCCATTCAATCTGATCATGGCTGATCGTCCAAAATCAGTACCCCGTTCCTGCTTTTTCCCCATATCCCTTTATTCTCTTAGCCCTAAGAATGTGGTCCCTCCCACATTCCAAAGACGTGTGGGTTTGTAGAGAGTTGAATAATTGGCCTCTATAAATTGCCCCGAGTGTGTAGGGAGTGAAATAACCAAGAGGTTAAGCATTACTTTAGAACAATGCTGGAGAATAGGTCATCCTTCACACAGAGCTGACAATTCTGAAGTTTGAGATTGAGGTGTAAATATAAATTGCAGCAGAAATGAGAAACAGATGAGGCAAAGATGAACATTGGCGAGTGAAAGAGCACACTCATGGTGAAGGAATCCACATGGAAGATATGTAAATAAGATATCAAGGAAGATATAAAAATGCCACACCTTAGTAAGTGTGGTCTTTAAGAACTGCCAGGGAGATTTATGGAGGCAGCAAAAGAGGTGCAGGTGTGAGCCAATAAAATTTAAAAATTATATTTGTTTTTTGGGTATAATTAATAATTTATTGTAAATTAACAATTTTTATGACTTATTTTTCTGCATTTTGTGCAAAAGCATTTACAAATTTAAAAAATCACTTAAAGAGTAGTACAATTCCTAACCTGCAGGGCCATGCATGCTGCTGGGAGGTGGGATTATACGGGGTATTCCTTTCTTGACTTTGTGTGCTGAAGGGACTATTTATGTGTCATATCTCTCCCGAACTGGCACACAACTGCATACTAAATGGCTTCCTTCTGTATCATAACATTATAATGCTTCTGCAATCCTATTACCAAATCTCTATGAATGCAATTGCTTGGACACCATTTTAAATAATAGCTCTTAATTAAGTTTTTTCAAATGTTTTCCTTGCTATACTCAAGAATTGTAACAGTGCAGTTTTGATTTTGTAGCCAATTAGTTAATTTGTTAGATAAATATGTCTTTTAGTCAAATTTGGTCCATCCAGTGCAATTTTAAACAAAAAATATTTTTAATGAACTATTGCCTGAAAGCTGTGTTTTATAATAGTGAATATTTCGGTAATGGTAAATAAAGTTAAAGTTAAACATTTAGAAGTCTTTAAAATATACCTAAAGCTGTCTTTACACCCGAGAAATAAATATTTATTTTTAAATCCTCCTTGGAAACCTGTTAACAGGTCACTATAGTGATTAATTGGTTAAGAATTACTTATGATGCTGCCAGATTCCAGCAATGAATAAAAAATAAAGCCATTGTAAAAGACCACAGATGATGAATTTGTGGTGACACTAATATGCTCTTTAAAATCTGTTATCTATTGTGCTGTTTGACCGTGTTCAAGCAAACTCTGCTGGAACAAAAAAATCCAACTCAAATCTTTCGAGTATTTCCCACTCGGTTATATCTTTGGAGGATAGAAGAATGCAATCTATATCTAAGTCAAAGGACAACCCCAGGTGAATATGCTGCAACAAGAGCACTAATTACACATAGTCTGAGAGAAATAAAGGCGATTAGTGTATATTATCAAATGCCTCATTGACGATTGAAGATTTAATCAGGTTGTAATCCTGTTAGGTGGTGTAAATTAAAGTGATAGGACCATCTGGCTGAAAACCAAGGAGCATACAATTTTCGGTGTGATCAGATAAGGGCGCTTTTGGAGGTAGCATTAGAGGTGCAGGTGTGAATATATTAACACGACACACCATTGGCATATTTAAAATAATACTAGTCTGTGTACTTGAATATCGTAGCCTGCAAGGCTGGACTTGCTGTCAGGAGATTAGATTAGAGATCTCTTTCTCAACTGACAGAAAAAAAAAAAAATGGCTTCCTTCTGTATGATAATATTACAATGTTTTTATGATTCAGTCCCCAAATCTCCATGGAACTGTACAACAGGACTCCATTTTGGATAACATTTGTTAATTCAGTTTCTTCAAATATTTTTCTCAAGAACAATTACATTACAGCTTTTCAGCTGAAAAGTTAATTTAATACAAAAATAAGCTCTTTATAAAAGCAGTGTCTCGTCCATCTAGTGCCAATTCAAACAAACAAAGCCATTTTTTTCTGAAACAGTGCAGGATGATTTACTGGTAATTTTGATTTATAGTTGTGAATACTTTGGTAAAATTAAAATTTGTATTCTGAAGCTTACAAAAGATGACTAAAGCTGTCTTTGCACTTTAATAAAAACATTATTTTTTAAATCCTCTGTGAAAGCATGCTGCTGTGGTGATTCATATTTTGTGGACTTATTTGTACTGCAGCTTTTTTCAAACATTACAAAGATCACAGAAGATAGATTTGTGATGTTGCTAATGTTTTCTTTAAAATATGTAATTCATTCTGCTACTTACCATGTTCTCACAAATTTTGTTGGCAAAAAGTAAGTCCATACCAAATTGTTCTGCTGTTGTTGAGTTGGAATAATTTACATCGGGTCAAATTTATGCTCATGTTACACGTGTCTCGGATAGAAAATAACGATTGGATTTAAAGTTGCAGTAATAGAATGGGTCCTATTCACACTGGGGTAAGCAAGTTTTGAAATCGTATTGAAGCAATGGGGTGGCGCAGTGGTAGAGTTGCTGCCTTACAGCGTTGGGTTCAATTCTGACTATGGGTATTGTCTGTATGGAGTTCGTACGTTCTCTCCGTGATCATGTGGGTTTTTTCCACTTTCCTCACACATTCCAAAATGTATAGGTTTGTAGGTTAAGTGGTTTCGGTTGAAATAATACATTGTCTCCAGTGTGTAGGATAGTGATAATGTATGGGGATAGCTGGTCGGCAAGGACTCGGTAGGCCGAATGGCCTGTTTCCACTCTGTATCTCTAAACTAAAACTAAACAATGATAAACAATTAAAGGTGGGAATGAAACACTTGGAGGCGACTTCAGGAATGCACACTTGGAATTGCAAGATGGGATGATTGTGCCAGAATTCCATTCCTGCGGAGGACCCATGAGTCTCTCTGCTGTCCACGTCAGCCATTCAATTAGATCACTGTTGATCATTATCTCAACTCTATTATCCACTTTGCTCCATATTCATTTACCCAGTAAAAATCTCTATTAAAATCTCAACCATTTGGATTAACCAATCATCAGCAATCTTTTCAAGAAACCTTTTCTCAAGTAGAAGTCTGCAATAATCCTATCATAAATCTTTCCATCTAATTCTTTAACTTTCAATGAAGAACGCCTACCGAATGGGTAAGATGATCAGTCACCCTCGGAGTCAATTGCTAATCCCTGGTAAAAGTTACAGCTAAATTTAATGTGGCTCAAATCAACTCATGCTTTTGGTGGAAACTCCCAGAGTAAAGGGCCTGTCCTACCAGCATGCGATTGCATGCATCTAGCGCGACCAAACGTGGTTGCTTGAGGCGTACGGCCTCGCGGGGCCGGTCGCAATTCGTACCGTGGAGGCGTATGGAGTTGTGAGGGGCTGGTCCCGACATCATACTCGCCAATCAGCTGGGCAGAAGGCGGGCCGTGTGAATTTGGACGTCACACGGCGTCGGGCAGTGACGTCATCACGCAACGGCATGCCGGGCGGTGATGTCATCGCGCAACGCCATGTATTGGGCAGACGCCGTCAAGACACTGCACACGACGTCAAGATACTGCGTACGCCCGTCGAGACGCTGCGTGCACCTGCGGGCCAACAGGCCGTTGACTCACGGGATTTGAATGTATCGACAGTTTCAAATGATATATCACATCACTCCCCCAGTCTCATGCTCATTCTGGTTTTGCCATGTAGATCTCATGTTTTCCTTGATCACCAAACTCAGGGACACATTGCATTGAATCTCATCTATTTACATTACAAGCTTCACACTCATTCATTCCCCCTGTTGTAATATCTCTGCTTTTTAGAGCTTATCATGCATTTGCAAAAGCAACATTTTGCGCATTATCCTTTAGGATTTTTCACATCATCGATTCTGCAAGATTTACTAAAGAGCTGACATCCAAAAACACTAATTTATTTCACATGTATGAACCACTCATGCTGACTATTTTGCTGATATTCTGATGGGTTTGGTGTGTAGGTTGCAGATTGGTGTGTTACAGCAGGTGTTTTGGTGGCACAATGGCACAGCTGGTAGAGAAGCTATCTCACAGCGCCAGGAACCCGGGTTTGATGCTGACCTCAAATGCTGTCTTTGCATGTTCTTCCTGTTACCAAGTGAGTTTCCTCTCCGTGCTCAGGCTTGCTCCCAAGTCCCAAAGATGGGAGGTTTTAGGTTAATTGACCTCTGTAAATTGTTGCCAGTGCGTCGGGAGTGGATAAGAAAGTGGGATCATATAGAACTAATGCAAATGGTGATCAATGATTGGCACAGATTCAGTGGGCCAAAATACCTGTGTCCATGCTGTACCTCTAAACTAAACAACTAAAATAAATGCTCCAGAAATTAAGAATGCAAACTTTAAAGACAACGTTTCAAAGTAAAAACGTATTCGTAGAACATTTGCAAATTGAGGTGTACCCATATTTCTAAACGTAGAAGCATATAAAATAGGTGCAGGAGTAGGCCATTCAGCTCTTCCAGCCTGCACCGCCATTCAATATGATCATGGCTGATCATCCAACTCAGTATCCTGTACCTGCCTTCTGTCCATACCCCCTGATCCCCTTAGCCACAAGGGGTACATCTAACTCCCTCTTAAATATAGCCAATGAACTGGCCTTAACTACATTCTGTGGCAGAGAATTCCAGAGATTCACCACTCGTTGTGTGAAAAAAGTTTTTCTCATCTAGGTCCTAAAAGACTAGGTCCCTTATCCTTAAAGGCTTTGAGGTATGTTCTGTTTTTGTACTTTGAATGATATAGACTTCAAAAACTCTCATGACACAGCGGGAACTAACTTATTCTTCCCACAGAACCCTTCCCTGTGTTTCTGCTTTCAATTGAGGCGTTGACATTGGCCAGGATAGGAGGAAGAGTGGCCTAATATTGAATCATGTTTATGAAGATGGCTGTTGGGAGTGGCCTTGTTGAGGGGAAGAGCCTTTGTGAGGCAAAGTGCGAGTCTTTGGCTCAAGAATCTTCGGCGAGGAGGCTGAGGCAAGGAGGCTACACTTTAATTGGTTGTGTGTTTAAGTTGATTTAAATATTTAAACTTGTGATGGCAGGAATGCTATTGCAGTGCATTTGTTGCAGGATGTGGGATGTCAGGGGCACTGCTGGTGTCACTGACCACTACAACTGTGGGAACTGTGTCCGGATGCAGCTCCTCAAAGACCGTGTTTGGGAACTGGAGCAGAAGCTGAATGTCCTGCGGTCCATCCGGGGTGACAAATGCTTCCTGGACTATAGTCAGTTCCTCACGCTAAGAGTGCAGGAGGTGCGACGGTTAGAGATGGAATGAAAGGGGATGAAGCGAGTGCAGAAGTCCCCGGTGGAAGTACCTCTTGAAAACCTGTGCACCCTCTTGGGAGCTGTCGGGGCAGATGACGCTTCCAAGTCAAGTGGCGGACAAGTCTGTGAATCTAGTGTTTAGACTCGATCGGCGGGACCGGTCAGGCAGAGCCATAGTGGTGGGTGACTCCATTGTCTGAGGTATGGACAGGAGATTCTGTGACAACAGGCAAGACTCGAGGATGGTGTGTTGCCTCCCTCGTGCCAGGGTCCAAGACGTCTCAGACCGACTCAAGAACATCCTCATGAGGGAAGGTGAACAGCCAGAAGTAGTGGTGCATGTAGGCACAAATAGCGTGGGTAAGAAGAGGAAGGAGGTTCTGCAACGTGAGTATAGAGAACTAGGTAGGCAGCTGAAAAGCATGACTTCTAGGGTGGTTATCTCTGGGTTGCTTCCAGTATCACGTGCTAATGAGGGTAGGAACAGGGAGATAGGGGATCTGAATGTGTGGCTGGCAAGTTGGTGCAGGGGGCAGGGATTTAGATTTCTAGATCACTAAAATCTCTTCTGGGGCAGGGGTGACATGTACAAAAGGGACAGGTTGCACCTTAATTGGAAGGGGACCGACATTCTGGCAGGCAGGTTTGCTAGTGCTGCATGAGTGGGTTTAAACTAAAAAGTGTGGTGGGATGGGGGGGGGGGGGGGCGGAAATGAAGAGTCGACAACGTTGACACATATCCGTGCAGCTAATGGGAAAGAGAGTATAGGAAAGGTCACAGGGCAGGAGGATGGGACCCAATGCTAGAAGACAGAGGGTCACAAAAGGAGGACAGAAGCAAAAGGCAGAAGGGAGATAAGAAAAAATAAACTGAAAGCTTTGTGCCTTAATGCGAAGAGCATTCAAAATAAGGTGGATGAATTGAATGCGCAGTTAGTAGTTAAGGGATGTGATATAGTTGGAATTACGGAGAAACGGAGAAATGGCCTGGAGCTTAACATGCAGGGGTATTCAATATTCAGGAAGGATAGACAGAAAGGAAGAGGCGGTGGGTAGGATTGTTGGTTAAAGAGGAGACTAATGCAATAGCAAGGAGAGACATTAGCTTGGATGCTATAGAATCGGGATGGGTAGAATAATGGATAATGAAGTAGATTTTCAAAGTCTACAGAGAGATTTGGGCCATTTGGAAGAGTGGGCTGAAAGATGGCAGATGGAGGTTAATGCTGATAGGTGTGAGGTGCTACATCTTGGCAGGACAAATCAAAATAGGACGTACATGGTAAATGGTAGGGAATTGAGGAATGCTGTGGAACAGAGGTATCTAGGAATAACTGTGCATAGTTCCCTGAAGGTGGAATCGCATGTAGATAGGGTGGTAAAGAAAGCTTTTGGTGTGCTGGCGTTTATAAATCATGGCATTGAATATAGGAGTAGAGAAGTAATGTTAAAATTGTACAAGGCATTGGTGAGACCAATTCTGGAGTATGGTGTACAATTTTGGTCACCCAATTATAGGAAGGATGTAGCAATGTTACAAAATTTTTATTTTTAAAAATCAAGTCTGCAATTTATCCCATCAAATAAAGCATAAAAAGAGGTTTAATTTGACACCTAATTCACTTTCATATCTTCAGTATTAAGAAAGTTATAACGATTTTCATACTCGGAAATTAGCATCTTGTTCCCCATTGCCTTTCAATTGACTTAACTCAAAAGCTGTGATCTAGAACCGTTAAAAGCCCATAACTTTCTTAAGCTTTAAGAGAACTCAATGGAATTGTCAGTTATTATAGATTGAAGCATTCTGAAATAAATATGAAACCATCTTACTTGGATGACCTGAAATTAAAGCATATAATTAGTTAGTTATCTAATTGTAGCTAATTACAAAATTCAATGAGTAGATCTAAACATCTATCCATTTCTTAAGAAAAGATAAACTTTTTTTAAATTGCCTAAGTGTCCAAATAACATTCACACAATAATCCACAATATAACATAATTTTTAAATCTCATTTTCATGAATTTCTAGGCCAAATTGAATGAATTTTGTGTTTAATGCCTGTAAATGAATGGCCATTTAAATCAACTAGCGAGTGGGTTTTAGTGGAATGCGGTGGATTGGAACGTTGCGGTTTGCTGTGAAGTTGGTATAGAAAATACAGCCGGTTCATACATTTTTTTTGGACCCCATTTCACAACATGAAAATATTATTAAAGCCTCCATAAAAACCAACTTTAAATATAAAAATAAACTCTTTACCTTTTTTTCTCCCCTACGCAAAATCCTTCCCGTTGTCGGCTCTCACGGCTTTTGAAGGTGATTTTTAAATTACTCTAGATAATAAATAATCTAGCGTAATTTAAAAATACCTTCATTCATGAAATGTCGGAGCGATTTTTCTTCCGCAACGAAATCGCCCGACATTGATCGATTTGCCCAGTCTGAAGAAAATCGGCACTTTAAGCCCGCCCCCCCTCTGAAAGGTGCCAACAGGGAGCGGCAGAACCGCAGCGCTGCTCAAGGTAAGTTTTGTAACATACCTAAAGGATGTCAACAAAATAGAGAGAGTACAGAGGAGATTTACTAGAATGTTGCCTGGCTTCCAGCAACTAAGTTACAGAGAAAGGTTGAACAAGTTAGGCCTTTATTCTTTGGAGCGCAGAAGGTTGAGGGGGGACTTGATTGAGGTCTTTAAAATGATGAAAGGGATAGACAGAGTTGACGTGGATAAGCTTTTCCCATTGAGGGTAGGAAAGATTCAAACAAGAGGGCATGACATGAGAATTAAGGGACAGAAGTTTAGGGGTAACATGAGGGGGAACTTCTTTACTCAGAGAGTGGTGGCTGTGTGGAATGATCTTCCTGCAGAAGTGGTGGAGGCAGGATCGATTTTAACATTTAAAAGTAAAGTGGATAGGTATATGGACGGGAAGGGAATGGAGGGGTATGGTCTGAGTGCAGGTAGATGGGACTAGGGGAAAATAAATGGTCGGCACGGACTGGAAGGGCCAAGAAGGCCTGTTTCCGTGCTGTAATTGTTATATGGTTATATGGTTAACTGTGAAATAGCCAAGGGCAAAAAACACTTGTTGGAGTGGTATACAGACCACCAGGCAGCATTAGTGAGGTTGGGGATAGCATCAAGCAGGAAATTAGGGATGCGTGCAGCAAAGGTACAGCGGTTATCATGGGTGACTTTAATCTACATAAATTGGGCCATTCAAATTGGTAGCAACGCTGAGGAGGAAGATTTCCTGGAATGTATACAGGAAGGGTTTTTAAACCAATAAGGAATGGACTAGAGGGCAGGTCATCCTAGACTGTGTATTGTATAATGAGGAAGGATTAATTAGTAATCTTGTAATGTAATGACCCTTGGGCAACAGTGACCATAATATGGTGGAATTCTGCATTAGGATGGAGAGTGACATGGTTAATTCAGAGACTCTGGTCCTGAACTTGAATGAAGGCAACTGAAGGTATGAGACAGGAAATGGCTAGGATAGACGGACAAATTATACTTAAAGGATTGACAGTGGAGATGCAATGGCGAAGAATTAAAGACGAAGGGGCATATAAATTGGACAGAAGAAGTGGCAAACCAGAGGACACGGAGAAATTTAGAACTCAACCGAGGAGAACAAAGGGGTTAATTTAGAGGGGGAAGAGAAAGGTAGATGAGGAGAATGGGAGGTGAGTGTAGAATTCTCTGCCTCAGAGAGAGGTGGAGGCCGGTTCTCTGGATACTTTCAAGAGTGAACTAGATAAGGCTTTTAAAGATAGCAGAGTCAGGGGATATGGGGAGAAGGCAGGTACAGGGTACTGATTAGGGCGATCAGTCATGATCACATTGAATGGCTGTGCTGGCTCGAAGGGCCAAATGGTCTACTCCTGCACCTATTGTCTATTGTTTATTTAATTCCCTCGTCTAAATCGTTAATATATATTATAAACAACTGGGTTTCCAGCACCGAGTCACCTCACTGATCACTGGCTGCCATTCTGAAAAGGATCCGTTAATTCCTACTTTTTGCTTACTGTCTGCCAACCAGTTCTCTATCCATGTCTATACCTTACTCAGAATACCATGTGTAATTTTGCACACTAATCTCTTCCACTGGCTCTCCCATATCCATTCTACTTGTTACAGCCTTAAAATATTCCAAAAGATTAGTCAAGCTTGATTTCCCCTTCATAAATCCATGCTGACTTTGACCGATCACTGCTTTCCAAAGGCGCTGCTATAACATCTTTAATAATTGACCAGCATCTTTCCCACTACCGATGTAAGGCTAACTGGTCTATAATTCCCTGTTTTCTCTCTCCCTCCTTTCTTAAAAAGTGGAGTTGCATTGTCTACCCTCCAGTCCACAGGAATGGATCCAGAGTCAAGAGAACATTGAGAAATGATCACCAATGCATCCACAATTTCTGGAGCCACTTCCAAGAGTTTTGAGTACTCTGCGATGCAGACCATCAGGCCCTGGGGATTTATCTGCCTGCAGTCCCAACAATTTACCTAACACCATTTTCTGACTAATGTGGATTCCCTTCAGTTGCTCCCTCCCACTAGATCCTCGGTCCCCCAGTATTTCCAGGAGATTGTTTGTGTCTTCCTTAGTGAAGATAGAACCAAAGTGCTCATGTTTTTCTATGTTTCCATGTTTCAATAATAATACCATAATTTATACCATTGTCAACATTTGATTCAATCAACATGTAGAATGTTGTTAAAGAAGGAACTGCAGATGCTGGAGAATCGAGGGTTACACAAAAAGCTGGAGAAACTCAGCGGGTGCAGCAGCATCTAAGGAGCGAAGGAGATAGGCGACGTTTTGGGTCGAGACCCTTCTACAGACTGGTCAGGGATCAGGGAAACGAGAGATATAAACAGTGATGTGGAGAGATAAGGAACAATGAGTGAAAGATATGCAAAAAAGTATTGGTGATAAAGGAAGCAGGCCATTGTAAGCTGTTTGTGGTGTGAAAATGAGAAGCTAGTGCGACTGGGGGGGGGGGGGGGAGATGGAGAAGGAATGTCAGGGCAGAGGGCTGAGGGAGAGGTGGGGGGGAGGCAGTCTGGGTTAACAGAATTGAGAAAATTCAATGTTTAAGCCCAGAGGATGCAGACTCCCCAAGCGGAATATGAGGTGCTGTTCCTCCAACTTGCGGTGTTGATCACTCTGGCCGTGGAGGAGGCCCAGGACCGAGAGGTCGGATACGCAGTGGGAGGGGGAGTTGAAGTGCTGAGCCACCGGGAGGTCGGGTTGGTTATTGCGGACCGAGCGGAGGTGTTCGGCGAAACGATCGCCCAGCCTCCGCTTGGTCTCACCGATGTAGATCAGCTGGCATCTGGAGCAACGGATGCAGTAGATGAGGTTGGAGGAGGTGCAGGTGAACCTCTGTCGGACTTGGAATGACTGCTTGGGTCCCTGAAAGGAGTGGATGGGGGAGGTGAAGGGACAAGTGTAGCATCTCTTGCGGTTGCAAGGGAAAGTGCCCGGGGAAGGAGTGGAGCGGGAGGGAAGGGAAGAATTGACGAGGGAGTTGCGGAGGGAGCGGTCTTTGCGGAAGGCAGACGGGGGGAGATGGGAAGATGTGGCGAGTGGAGGGGTCACGTTGGAGGTGACGAAACTGGCGGAGGACTATCTGTTGTATGCGCTGGCTGGTGGGGTGAAAGGTGAGGACCAGGGGGACTCGGCCCATGTTGTGAGTGGGGGAATACTAATCTTGTAGAATGTTGTGGTTGGTATATTATAGCAGATGGTCTGTGAACTTCAAATGTAATGGACAAGTCGTATCCACAAAGAAGCACAGTACATTGCGTCTACTAATTTTTATGATGAATGGTATAGCACTTTCGCAGTGATATCTTGTTTTCCATGACTCAATCTACATTAGGGCTTAGCTGACTGAGCACTACTGGCTATTGCTTTGACAAGTTGACGGTCAGTTACAGTAAACAGCCAACTACATTCAAAATCTTCACATTCTTGTTTCTGAATCAGAGAGTGATGCAGAAACACTGTCATCCAAAGAATGTGCCACATTTCTCTTGGTATACAGTTTGTAAAACTGACTAGAAAATACTGTAAGAGCTTACGTTACAGAAGCACAATAATCATGGCAGTTTAATGGAGATAAACAGGTCATTACAAGTCTGATTACACAGTGTATTCAATGCATATATATAGATTTTTAAAATCAATGCATTTTTGTTTCTCTGGTTGACATTACTTTGCCCTTCACTAGCTGAACAATCCGTTTTATTTCTACCTATTCACTGTCCTATTTGCTTTACTTTAAAAATCATTTAAAAAAATAAACAACACTGTTTAATTTCTAAATCCCTACCTATTATTCTTAAAGCTTTTAACAATTCTAATTATTTCTGGAAAACAAAATATTTTTATTGGCTGCAAACCACATTGAGAGTTAATTTTCCAGTTGCTTCAAATCAAACTTCAGAATGTTAATCTTCGGCTTTGTCAAATCTACAAGGTCAAGTAAGGTTCAACTTTATACTCTCTTATGCTGGGATGTAGTAATAGTCAATTAATTGGTACATAGTTCATCCAAATAGAAATAATTTTATATTACGTGGAAGGTTTGTCTTAAATATTTAAAAATGTACACTATCTTGCAATTATAAGGGTAACAGTTTATTTCATTTCGGAGTCGCGTGAGTGACTTTGTGAAGAACCCGCCAGCACGCATGCGCGACATATCGTCGCAATGCTTGCAGTCGACGGCTGGAGGTGGAGCGCGGCTCACCACCAGCCCTTCAAAAGGGGCCGCTCAGGTAAGTGTAACTAACCTTGAGTTGGTTGGTTTCTGTTGGGAGAGTGTTATCTTTCAACAGGAACATGGACAGGAAGAACAAGGGCCGTAGGACGTCCGCACGGAGTCGCCGGCCACCCATCCCGGAGCCCTCATCAACGGTTACACCTGCGAGTCAGGCTGGGAAAAAGGCGAGGAAGTCGTGGAGCCCTGTCGCCACAGGACCCGACCCGCCGATACACCGGAGCTCCAGCGAGGATTCCGTGGAGCAGGATTTCGGTGTGCCACCGGAGCAGGTTGACCCTGACTCCATATCACTGTCACCAACGGGCTCGTTGGTCGACCAGGGCAAACAGGGTTCATGTGCTGCCGCACGGCCCTTCTCCCTGAGCCCTCGGAGGAGAGGGAGGGATAGAGCCCGTCAACCTAGCCCTTCACGGGCAAAGGTATCACCTGCCGCTAGATTGCGGACTGGTGAATTGGCGGGACTCAAGTCCACTGGGAGACCTGTAAGGACCAGTGTCGACTCACCAACCATCAAGACAAGGAAGAGTCATTCGGGTGGAGTCCCGCCACGGTCACCGAGTCCCCCGTGGATGGGAGGACGGGACCGTACGCCGTCTAGGCCCAGGATTAGGGCAGTCGGCAAGCCCGCGCGGATGTCGGGTCACCACGCCGAGGCGTCGGGTGCCAACCTTTCACTGCGTTTGCCCTCCGAGGCAGCGGGATCAAGCTCCGCCAAAAGGAGGCGTTTGAGCGGATCCGCGCGGGAATCGTTCAGCTTCGCTGCGGCGGCTGGTAGCGACAGCTTCCGGCACCGAGATTACCTCGACGAGGTACGGGCCAATGAGAGGGGCCTCAGCAGTTCCGTTGAACATGAGGACTCCGACCGTCTGGGTTCGAAGGGCGAAGGGCGTATTGACAGGATGGAGCGGATGTTGGAACTTCTCCTGCAACAAAATCGGAGGCAGGAAACATCTAGCTCCAGAGGGCACAGGGAGATATCCCCATCGTCAGCAGGAAGCCTGAGACATCCAGAGGAGGAGGACATTTTGGGTGCACCATCTACATCGGAGGCCCCTCAGGAGGAGCTCCTGGATGTAGCAACAAAATTTGCATTGTCGGAGACATCAGGACTACCCCTCAACCCCAAACTGGCTGCCACAGTGGACTTCCTGACGAACCATCAGCTCCAGGAGGAGGTCCTGTCGGAGGCCATGAATAGGCACAAAGCCCCAGCAAACTGCAACTCCCTCAACGTGCCCATCGTCAATACGCCGATTTGGGGCAACGTCAGCCCAGGGATCAGGACCCAGGAGATGAAGCTCCAGCGGATCCTGAAGCTGCTCACTGCTGGGATTACAGCGTTTGCTCGGTCAGTGGGCGGGGAGGATCTGAGCACTGAGCAGGAGGATGCTCTGGCTCTACTGTGCACCACACAGTATGAGATAAACACCTTCAGGAAGAGTTAAACCCACGCTGAACACAAAATTTGCGGGGTTATGCAAAGCACCTCCTACGCCGCCACCCAGACAGTTGTTCGGGGAAGACCTCCCGAAGCGGGTCATGAAGCTGGATGACCACGCTAAGACGGTGGGACTCATGCGTCACATATCTCGACCAGGCAGCCGGCCAGGAAAGTGCCATTTTTCAGGCCATGAAGCCCTGCCGTTAGACCAGCAAGGACCTACGCTCCAGCTCCGCCTCAATTTCAGCAGCCTCAACAACCTAGGCCTTTTCTAGGGCTAGGCCCCCAGCGGCCACCATGGAAGATGCGGACACCGCATCATCAGCCCAACCCAGCACCTCCACGTCCCGCCAAACATATCAGGGACCGCCAGTAACCATGGAGGTAAGGCGGTCTGGATTTCATGCACCTGCATGCTTAACTTCACATGTTGGTGGGAGACTACGGTTCTTTACGGAGGCATGGGGAACCATCACTTCTGATGAGTTTATCTTACAAAGTATTCAAGGCCATGAGATTGAATTCATCAATGGTAAAATCCCTCCATCCCAGCATATGCCAGATCGGAAATTTACACTGTCCAGCAATGAAACGGCAGTAGGCTATGCTGAAATCTTAAGGCTACAAGAAAAAGGCGTGATAGAAAGAACTATACACGAACCAATTGAATTTGTATCCAACGTATTCACAAAAACCAAGAAGGATGGAGGATGTCGGGTTATTATTGATCTGACCCATTTGAATACCTTTGTAAAATATACCCATTTCAAAATGGACACGTTCAAAACAGCCAAGTTATTGATTTCCGAGGGCTGCTTTATGGCATGCATTGATTTAAAAGATGCATACTATTCAGTATCCATTCAGAAACACCACAGGAGGTTCTTGAAATTTACCTGGATGGATCAGCTCTGGCAATACAGGGCTTTGCCAAATGGGCTTACCACAGCCCCTAGATTATTTACTAAATTGCTCAAACCAATACTGGCTACGCTAAGGAGACAAAATCATATAGTGATGGCCTATCTGGATGACATCCTAATCATTGGGAACACCCTGGAATCAATGGAACTGGCAGTTTCAGCCACCGTGGAAATTTTTCAGAAAATGGGGTTCATTATCCATCCAGATAAATCAAAGTTCTGCCCTTCACAGGTCATGGATTACTTGGGGTTCACGGTGGACTCCAATCACATGAGGGCCACCATACCAACTAACAAAGTTGGGGATGTCACCCAAGTATGCAAGGATCTGGTCTGGGCTAGTATACCATCAATTAGACAAACTGCTAAGGTGATTGGCAAGATCGTAGCACTTTTTCCAGCTGCCCAATACGGACCTTTGCATTATCAAAATTTGCAGAGAGCCAAGATCTCAGCGTTAAAACTGAACGCTGGACATTTCGATAGACCAATGCAGCTGCCTCTAAAGGCAAAGATTGAGTTACAATGGTGGATTAACAATATTTGTGACTCATTTAAACCCATCATTTTGCCCAATCCGATGGTATACTTACAAACAGACGCAAGCTCCCATGGCTGGGGAGCTACGGACAACTACTCTAGTCGTGGAGGCAGATGGGACACCCTTGAATCTACCCTGTTGTTGTCGTCACAAGGGATAAACTATTTGGAGATGCTAGGGGCATTTCACGGACTTCGAGCTTATTGTTCTAACCTTACTGACGCTCATGTCCGTCTCCAAATAGATAACACCACTGCGGTGGCATATCTAAACCATATGGGCGGTACCAGGTCAGTTTCATGTGATGAATTGGCAAATACAATTTGGCTCTGGTGTATTCGACGGAATATTTGGATTTTAGCTACCTATTTACCAGGTAAGCTCAATACAGTGGCGGACACCAGGTCACGCAAATTCAATGACAACATCGAGTGGATGTTGAATCCCCAAATATTCACTAAAATTACAGCCAAATTTGGTAAACCGGATATCGACCTCTTTGCGTCACGGTTGAACCATCAGGTACCAACATACGTTTCATGGGAACCAGATCCTGTGGCAATGGCGATGGATGCGTTCTCGCTAGACTGGGGGAAATGGTTTTTCTATGCATTTCCTCCATTTTGCCTCATCAGTCGGGTATTGCGGAAAATCCAGACAGATGCTGCTAAGGGCATTCTTATCATACCCGACTGGCCTACGCAGCCATGGTATCCGGTGGTCCTTGATATGATCAGTCTACCTTGGGTCCTCTTACAGGGTTGCCCACAATTGGTAACAAACCCTGTCTCAGGGGAACCACATCCCTGCCGCAGTCATCTAAACTTATTGGCTTGCAGGTTCTGAGCAGGCCATTACTGCGGTATGGCCTATCATCTAGAACCATGGATACCATTGGAGCGTCATGCCGGGAGTCCACCAGGCGGCGATATTTCACTCATATCCGGAAATGGGAAACCTACTGTGGCCGCTCCCATATTGCATACGACTCCGTTACCATCACTGACGTACTGGAATTCCTGGCGGGGTTGTATCACGATGAACATCTCAGCTACAGTGCCATCAACCAGGAGTGCACTGTCATTCTACCTCAACATCGAGGTAGGATCCAACAGGCTGGTGTCCAGACTCATGCGGGGAATATTCAATTCCAATCCGCCCAGACCTCGTTATAACATCACCTGGGATATTGGGAAGGTATTAACCCTGCTCAGGACGTGGTCGCCCATGGAGGGGCTTGAGCTGGACAAACTCACCCTGAAGCTGGTGATGTTACTGGCACTGACTTCAGCACAGAGGGTACAGACACTCCACAAGGTCAGGATCGACAGGATGATCTCTACCCCTGGGGAAGTAATCTTCTTCATAGATGAATTACTCAAGCAGCATAGACCTGGGTTCACAGGGCTGCAGCTGAAGTTTCCGGCATACCCCGCTAATGCAAGGCTATGTTTAGCCACCCATATCCGTCACTATGTCAAAGTGACAAGAAAATTGAGGGGAATGGAGAAATACTTACTCATCAGCCACAAGAAACCTCACCATAGAGTGACGGTCCAGACGATATCCAGGTGGCTCAGGATCGTCTTGGGTGAGTCAGGTGTTGACACTAATGTCTTTAAATCCCATTCCACCAGGGCTGCATCAACGTCGGCGGCAAGGGTCATGGAGGTGCCCATGGGCCATATTCTTGCCACAGCAGGATGGGCGAACGAAGCCACCTTCCAGCGGTTCCACAATAAACCTGTTGCCGCTCCTGTACAGTTCGCGGAGGCCGTGCTCAATGCAGGTCAAGAACGTGCAGATGTCCCCCAGGGAGGGGTTTTCTTTTTGTTTGTTGTTAATAAATATTGTTATTATTGTTCAGTACAAGCAGTCTGGAAAGTTGATTACTCCTGTCCATCCTTATAAGTGGTGCGTGACAGCATGGACGTGGTCCAGGGCATGGAATCACAGAGCTTTGAAGTCTTCACGAAGTCACCCACGTGACTCCGAAATGAAATAGTAAGATTAAACGAGAACTTACCAGTTCGAAGGTTGATCTTTATTTTATGAGGAGTTGCGATGAGGGATTTCGTGCCCTCCGCTCCCAACCCTCGATCATAAATCAACTGGTAATTCGAGTCTCTTCAATCTTACTATAACAAGTCATTTCTCTGTTGTTGGTCCTGTGATTCCACACCGCTACTTTGAAGTATGTCGCGCATGCATGCTGGCGGGTCCTTCACGAAATCCCTCATTGCAACTCCTCATAAAATAAAGATCAACCTTCGAACTGGTAAGTTCTCGTTTAATCTTACTATTTCCATTAACATTATATTGAGAGATATTTAATATGCATAAAAGGATCTTCAGTTACTAAGCACAATGCAGTTTATGACAAAAAGAATACAAATGCATAAAGCAAAATATGAAACCAGAAAAACCACTTGGTGTTTCAAATTTATTTTAACTGAATGATTAGGTATTATACGATACGATAAACTTTATTCATTCCCAGAGGGAAATTGGTCTGCCTACAGTCATAACACACAAGGTATACAAAAACTTGAAATTGGTTGCCGCGTGCACAGCACCTTCACCAGAACAAATGAACAAACAAACAAACATAGAGAATACCCTGGCGATTCTAAACTAGACTACCCCACTATTAATTTAGTGATATAAATCTGAACAGCGCCTTGTCACTAGTACTAATTTTATTATTTCATGATATCATTTTGCTGGTCAGATGGCTTTCATTGATTATAAGATGGGTGGAGATTGGATTGATTAACACATGCAAAATAGATGGATTTCCTTTAAAAACTAATACCTTGGGACATAATATGTGAGTAAATTGAGATGTGGCATTAATCACATGCAGTGTGATTGTGCGGAAAACAACAGCCTGCATCAGCTTTCCCATAACACTCGTATACTTATCTTCTGTGTTTGATGTAAACTAATCATTGAGATTGATTACTATGATTTGTTTGCAATAACTTTAAATTCTATATTCTTATGACCAGATTGGCAGAAGGTTAATCAATTATACTTTGTCAATTTTATCACGTATTATATCCTGTATTGCTGTGATCACCAATAACTTATATTGACATTATCTTTAGCACAACAAAAATATTCCTAGTTACTTTAAATTAACATTATCAAACATAAAAGGTGACAATCCATATATGGAGATCTGGGGACTTTAGCTGAAAACTTAATCAAATAGTTACTGTAGATTGATAACATTATATAAAATTATGAGAGACATAAATAGTGTAGACAGTCAGAACTCTTTTCACAGGATGGAAATGTCAGCAGCTACAGGGCATAGTTTTAAGAAGAGAGGTGCAAAATTTAAATGAGTGCACAGAAGGTGGCATGGTGACATGGTGGCATGGCAAGGAAGTCACGCGGGGGGGGGGGGGGGGGGGGGGGAGGAGGGCAGATGGGCTTTAACCACAGGCCAGGTTCTGTGGGACTATATAAACTGCCGGATTGCAAGGCACGTTCTCAGTTCCACAACAGGACAGCCGTCACCACACATGGAATACCAGTGAGAGCTGATAGACATGGATAATCTGGATCCCAGTCTGGTTCCCCAAAATTCACTCAATCCTTGTCCAAGTTAGTTTAGAAGGATGAGGGGAAAACCTCATTGAAAATTACAGAATAGTAAAAGGCCTGGATAGAGTGAACATGGAGGGGATGTTTCCACTTGTGTTGGACAAGAGGTCATAGCCTCAGAATAAAAGGGACGTACCTTTACAAAAAGATGACAAGGATTTTTTTTTTTTTAAACGACAACAAAAATGCTATGAGAATGCAGGGTGACTTGGACAGGTTGGCGGGATGGGCAGAAGCATGGCAGATGAAGTTTAATGCGGATAAATGTGAGGTTATCCACTTTGGTAGCAAAAACAGGAAGGCAGATTACTATCTAAATGGTGTTAAGTTGGGAAAAGGGGAAGTACAGCGAGATCTGGGGGTCCTTGTACATCAGTCTATGAAAGTAAACGTGCAGGTACAGCAGGCAGTGAAGAAAGCGAATGGTATGTTGGCCTTTATAACTAGAGGAATCGAATATAGGAGCAAAGAGGTCCTTCTGCAGTTGTATGGAGCCCTGGTGAGACCACACCTAGAGTATTGTGTGCAGTTTTGGTCCCCTAATTTGAGGAAGGGCATTCTTGCTATTGAGGGAGTGCAGCGTAGGTTTACAAGGTTAATTCCCGGGATGGCGGGACTGTCATATGCTGAGAGAATGGAGCAGCTGGGCATGTACACTCTGGAGTTTTGAAGGATGAGAGGGGATCTCATTGAAACATATAAGATTGTTAAGGGTTTGTACACACTAGAGGCAGGAAACATGTTCAGATGTTGGGGGAGTCCAGAACCAGGATCCACAGTTGAAGAATAAGGAGTAAGCCATTTAGAACAGAGATGAGGAAACACGTTTTCTCACAGAGGGTGGCGAGTCTGTGGAATTGTCCGCCTCAGAGGGCGGTGGAGGCATGTTCACTGGATGCTTTCAAGAGAGAGCTAGATAGGGCTTTTAAAAATAGTGAATACTAGACCGAGTGGGACGAGTTGGGTCCCATGTTCACATGGGAGGGATGGTCCCCAACGCAATATTCCACCTCTCCACCAATTCCAATATCGGTGTCCAGTGCGGGGCTTTCTGGAGCACTGGTATGGGTTCTTGGGGTGGCAGCTCAGTCCCTCAAGGCTGATGTGCTGTCAGCTCACTCACGGCTGGTGGGCTGGCTATTCCTTGAAATTCCTTTTCAAGCAGGGTGCAAGGCCACAAAATTCAAATCCATTTTCCTACCATTTCAAGCAGGGTGCAAGGCCACCAAATTCAATTGCAGTTTCCTACCACTTCAAGCAGGGTGCAAGGCCACCGAATTCAAGTGCAGTTTCCTACCACTTCAAGCAGCGTGCAAGGCCATCAAATTCAAGTGCAGTTTCCAACCACTTCAAGCAGGATGCAAGGCCACCAAATTCAAGTGCTGTTTCATTACCATTTCAAGCAGAGTGCAAGGCCACCAAATCAAATGCAGCTTCATACCATTTCATGCAGGGTGCAATGCCACCACATTCAAATGCAGTATCATACCATTTCATGCAGGGTGCAAGGCCACCACATTCAAATGCAGTTTCATACAATTTCAAGCAGGGTGAAACCATCATAAATCCACCATAAAACCACACCAAACACAGTTCAGTAGACATTCAATGTGTTCAGTTGATTCACAGCTCAGACAGTCATGACCTCTCCCTCCCCCATCATGCAGAGACTGAGCCACACCCACACTGCCAGGTTCTATAACCCCTCCCCCTCCCACCGGAAAAGGTGTGGCCTTCATGGCATGATTGACAGGAGAAAGATTAACAACATTAATTAATTCTCAACATTAATAACACTTTTATTTTTCATTGATGAGAAGAATCCTCTGCACCTGCTGAGAGAAGGGGGACTGAGCAAGATGGCCAAAAATCACAGCCGTAAGTGGTAGCGTTTTATCTAAAATCAATATACAGTGCAAACAGGAAGTTACCCAAAGCAGCCAAGCCACCATTTGCAGTAAGTAGTGCCTTTTAACTTCAACCCAAAGCAGCCAAACCACCATTTGCAGTAAGTAGTGCCTTTTAACTTCAACCCAAAGCAGCCAAATCACCATTTGCAGTAAGTAGTGCCGTTTAACTTCAACCCAGAGCAGCCAACCCACCATTTGCAGTAAGCACTGACTTTTAACCTCAACCCAAAGCAGCCAAACTACCATTTGCAGTAGGTAGTGCCTTTTTACTTCAACCCAAAGCAGCCAAACTACCATTTGCAGTAAGTAGTGCCTTTTTATTTCAACCCAAAACAGCCAAACCACCATTTGCAGTAAGTAGTGCCTTTTAACTTCAACCGAAAGCACCCAAGCCACCATTTGCAGTAGTGTCTTTTAACCTCAACCCAAACCCCCCAAATAACCATTTGCAGGCAGTGCCTTTTTACTTCAAACCAACTATATTTTCATTTTCAAACCACATTAAGGGCATTTGAGTAGAAATGTATTCAGAGCTCAGAGAGACGTGAACCTCTGGCTTCCTCCATCTTGCAGAGGCTGAGTGAGGCACACCACTTCCTGGTTTTATAGTCCATCCCACTCCCTCCAGCAGGGGCAGCAGAGAGAATGGGGAATTCTTTAAAAACATTAATATCTCTCTGATTTTTCATCGATGGGAAAAATCCTCTGGTCCAGGAAGGCGGAAGGGGGCTTTGAGCGAACTGGCCTAAATTGACGGCCGTAGAAGGCGTCGTTCTCTTGGAAATCACAGCACAGTGAGCCAAAAGTGGTCAAGATCAGACTTTTAGTAATATAGACAGATGAGGAGAAGGCAGGAATGGGGTATTGATTGGGGATGATCAGCCATGATCACATTGAATGGCAGTGCTGGCTCGAAGGGCCGAATGGCCTACTCCTGCACCTCTTGTCTATTGTCTATTAACAGGCGACAGGCACTCTACAACTGAATTGTCTTCAGTTGTCGCCGACAGAGTCGTTGCTTGTCGTAGCTTGTCGCGGGTGGACATAGGTTGTCACCTGCGTGCTCCTAGGTTGTCGCCTGTGGTCATACGTTGTCGAAGGTGTGGTCGTAGGCGGACGTCCTAATGAGTCACCGGTTGTTGGTAGCTTGCCACAGGTTGATGTCCACTAGGTGGTTGGATGTTGTAGCTTGTCGTAGACATTGTCGTGGGGGGGGGGGAGCGTCCATTCACCGCTTTTTCGGTGACCTGCTATGACTGACAATCGCCGGCAGTCGCCAAAAAATCGTCTAAGTGGGACAAGCCCTTAAGTTAATTGGCTTGGTAAATTGGAAATTTTCCCTAGTGTGTGCAGGATGATGTTAGTGTGCGGGGATTGCTGGTCGGCAGGGACTCGGTGGGCTGAAGAGCCTGTTTCTGTGCTGTACCATTTTATATTCCAAGTTAAAAAGGAGGAAGCTGAAGTAATTGTGGTGAAATCTTAGGACTGCTCTACAAATGCTTAGTGTCTCAGCAACAAAAGACATTGACCTTACTGGTAGAATTATTAAATTCTGCTTTAATCAAGACTTCAGAATTTAAGGAGGTTAATATTGCTGAGATGTTGTACAAAGTTTAAGAATAAGGGGGAAGCCATTTAGAACAGAGATGAGAAAACACTTTTTCACACAGAGAGTCTATGGAATTTTCTGCCTCAGAGGGTGGTGGAGGCCTGTTCTCTGGATACTTTCAAGAGAGATCTAGATAGGGCTCTTAAAGAAAACGGAGTCAGGGGATATGGGAACGGGGTACTGATTAGGGATGATCAGCCATGATCGCATTGAATGGCGGTGCTGGCTCGAAGGGCCGAATGTCCTACTCCTGCACCTATTTTGCTATATAAGGGAACATTTGTCCAACATTCCATCTCCTGACTCAATAATAGTGAGCAACAGACATTGACAAAGACTGTTTTAGTTTTGATGGTCTCATAGAAAAATAGTAGAGACGCAAGAGACTGCAGATGCTAGAACCTGGAGTAACAAACCGGTCAGATTCAAAAATGCTGGAGTAACTCAGCGGGTCAGGCAGCATCTATGTAGAAAAAGGATTGGTGATGTTTCAGGTCGTGACCCTTCAGTTGTAAACAGGTTCTTTGTTGAGACAATATAGTTTGCTGACATTGGTTGGGCCACACTGACAGAATCGTGCATTGTTCTGAAATGCTCATTACAAAAGGGAGCTGGATATAATGGAGAAGTACTAAAAAGAATTACCAGGATGTTGTCAGAATTATGAATATATTAACTGTTGGAAAGGTCATACAGGCTGTGTTTTAAAAATGTATGAAGATAATCTGAATAGTCTTTAAAATTATGAAAAGTTTAACCTGTTAGATGTAGTAATAATGTTACCATTTTAGGGGAAGGCTCATAAAAATAAAGCAGGTTACAGTAATTTAATTTAGTAAGTCAGGAGAAATGGTTTTAAGGGATAGTAAGAATGTGGAATTCGCTCGTAAATAATAATTGCAAGTAATTCTCACCAACACATAAAAGGGAGACTTGAATAATACATGAGAGAAAACAAAACAAAAGGGAATGTTAACATGAATGTAAAGGGCCTGTCCCACTTACGTGTCCTTGGCACACAAATTACGTGACCTCGTGGTCACATTGAGGCGCACGGGCATCGTATGTCTGCACGGGGCTGGTCCCACTGAAAAGCGCGGAGGGGTATGTAGTTGTGTGCGACATCGCACGGGGCTCTGAAATGTTTGTAGTGAACAAAATCTTTGCGTGCCAACGGCCTGTCGCGGAACTGACAGCCAAAGTAGGACAGGTCCAAGACCCTGGCACGACGCAACGTCTCACCTTCAACAGCAGCAACTTGGCCTGGGGCTCATGGGGCTGGCAGCATCTCTGGAGAGAAGCAATGGGTGACGTTTTGGGTCAAGACCCTTCTTTCAGACTGAAGAAGAGTCTCAACACGAAACATCACCCATTCTTTCTCTCCAGAGATGCTGCCAGTCCCACTGAGTTACTCCTGCATTTTGCGTCCATCTTCAAATGACGTCACGGCTGTGCAGTCAAATGAAGTCGCCCGCGACCTTCGCGGGACCGTCATGCCTCAATGAGACCACGAGGTCACGTCATTAGCATGCCAAGGACACATACGTGGGACAGGCCCTTAAGGCTGGAAGAGGATTGTTTGGATGATAAGGTTTGACTTGTGCCTTTTACACCAGAAGGCCTATTCCTGAACAGTAAAATTCTACATGTTAGATATAGCTCTTAGGGCGAACGTAATCAAGGGATATTGGGAGAAAACATAAATGGGTTACTGGTTTTAGTTGATCAGCCATAATCATATTGAATGGCCTACTCCTGCACCTATTTTCTATGTTTTTATGTTTCTACATTGAAATTAATATTTGCCTTAAATTTAGAACTAGACACTAGTGAGAAGTGCACTCGCAAAAGAATTTAGTGCAATAATAAATATTTGGCTTCTAACTCATTTAGTGTTCAATCCTAATATAAAACGCTCTGCAGCTGAGTGCTCCGCCAAAGTATCTGAGGAACAAGGAGGTTCTGTGAACTTCCTGAAACTAGGAGGTGCCCATGCTATGGTGTCTTAACATTAATTTACATTTTATCCTGACAAACTAGGCCTATCACCACACTTGATACAAACTTTAATAAGACAGGCACCGACGTGCAGCGGCAGAGCTGCTGCCTGACAACACCAGACTCCCCCATTCAATCCTGACTCCGGGTGCTGTCTGTACGGAGTTTGTACATTACATCTGTGACCACGTGGGTTTTCTCTAGGTGCTCTGGTTTCCTCCCACAACCCAAAGACGTACAGATTTGCAGGGTAATTGGCTTCAGTAAATTTGTAAATTGTCCCTATTGTGTAGGATAGTGCTAGTGTACGGGGTGATTGCTGGTCGGCACGGACCCGGTGCGCTGAAGGGCCTTTATCCATGGTGTATCTTTGAAGTCTAATGTCTAAAGGGCAAGCCAATAATGGAAATAAGAATAGTGATAAAGTGATTATTTCTAGACTTAGGACAGGATCAATAGTTATTTTATTCATTTATATGATGTGAGATAATCTGGTAAATTCTGTAATTAATGTTCTTCCCTCATTGATTAAGTGATCCTCATAAGTAACTTGACACAGTCATAAAGAAGTGTGATATGTTTCAAAATCAGATGATCTGTGGTTTGAAGGGGAATAGTAAGATTGAACGAGAACTTACCAGTTCGAAGGATGATCGTTATTTCATGAGGAGTCGCGGTGAGGGATTTCGTGAAGAGCCCGCCGGCGCGCATGCTCGACATTCTTCAAAGTAGCGGTGTGGAATCACAGAAACCAGTAACAGAAATGACTTGGCATAGTAAGATGAAAGAGACTCAAATTACCAGGTGAAGGTGATTGAGGGTTGGGCGTGGAGGGCACGAAATCCCTCACCGCGACTCCTCATGAAATAACGATCAACCTTCGAACTGGTAAGTTCTCGTTCAATCTTACTATTTCACTTCAAAGCTTCTGTGATTACACGCCCTGGACCACGTCCATGCTGACACACCACTAGCAGGGATGGATGGGAGGAACAAACTTGCTCAAATAGTTCATACTGCAAAACAAGAGCATATTTATTAACAACAAATCAAAAACCCCTCATGCGGGGACACCTCCACGTTCTTGACCTGCATTCAGCACGGCTTCCGCGAACTGTAGAGGAGCAGCAACAGGCTTGTTATAAAATCGCTGAAACACAGCTTCATTAGCCCATCCTGCTGTGGCGAGAATATGGTCCATAGGCACCTCCATAATCCTCGCCGCTGACGTCGATGCAGCCCTGGTGGAATGAGACTTGAACACATTAGTGTCGATACCTGACTTACCCAAGACGACCCGGAGCCACCTGGATATCGTCTGGACTGTCACTCGATGATGAGGTCTCTTATAAGTGACAAGCAGGTATCTCTCCATTCCTCTGATGCATGCCGTCACCTTGACATAGTGACAGATATGTGAGGCTAAACACAGCCTAGCATCTGCGGGGTATGCCGGGAACTTCAGCTGCAGCCCTGTGCACCCTGGTCTATGCTGCTTTAGTAGCTCATCAACAAAGAAGACTACTTCTGTAGGGGTAGACATCATTCTGTCGACACGTAGTTTATGCAGTGTCTGTACCCTCTGTGCTGAAGTCAGCGCTAGTAACATCACCAGCTTCATGGTGAGTTTGTCCAGCTGGAGCCCTTCCATGGGAGACCACGTCCTGAGCAGGGTTAATACGTCCCTGACATCCCAGGTGATATTGTAGCGTGGTGTAGGCGGATTCATATTGAATATACCCCGCATGAGTCTGGACACTAGCCTGTTGGATCCCACCTCAATCTTGAGGTAGAATGACAGCGCGCTCCTGGCGCTGTTGATGGCACTGAAACTTAAGTGTTCATCATGGTGCAACCCCGCGAGTCATGTCATCGTACGTGATGCGAGAGCGGCTGCAGTAGGCTTCCCACTTCTTGATATGTGAGCGATATCTTCGCCTTGTGGACTCTCGACACGACGCCCCAATGGTATCCATGGTCCGAGTTGAGAGGCCGTGTTGGACTAACGGCCTGTTCAAAACTTGCAAGCCAACAAATTTAAATAGCCATGGCAGGGATGTGGCTCCCCTGAGACAGGGTGAGTAACCAATTCTGGGCAACCCTTCAAAAGGACCCAAGGCTCACTGAGCATGTCAAAGACCACCGGATACCACGGCTGTGTAGGCCAGTCGGGTATAATAAGGATGCCTTGGCTGCATCCATCTGAATCTTTCGTAATACCCGACTGATGAGGCAAAACGGGGGGAATGCATAGAAAAACCAATTCCCCCAGTCCAGCGAGAATGCATCTAGCGCCATAGCCCCAGGATCTGGTTCCCACGAGACGTATGTTGGTCCCTGATGGTTCAACCGTGACGCAAAAAGGTCAATATCCGGTTTCCCAAATGTGGCTGTAACTTTGGCAAACATTTCAGGATGCAACATCCATTCAATATTGTCATTAAACTTGCGTGACCTGGTGTCCGCCACAGTATTAAGCTCACCTGGCAAATAGGTAGCCGAAATCCAAATATCTCTTTGAACACACCAGAGCCAAATTGAGTTAGCCAATTTATCACATGAAACTGACCTGGTACCGCCCATATGGTTTAAATAAGCCACCGCTGTGGTGTTGTCTATTTGGAGACGGACATGTGCTCCAAAAACCTTGGAACAATAAGCACGAAGTCCGTGGAATGCTGCAAGTAGCTCCAAATAGTTTATCCCTTGAGACAACAACATAGTAGCCTCAAGGGTATCCCATCTGCCCCCGCAACTAGAGTAATGATCCGTAGCTCCCCAGCCATAAGAGCTCGCATCAGTTTGCAAGTATACCACCGGATTAGCCTCAATAATAGGTTTAAATGAGTTACTAATGTGACGCACCCACCATCGTAACTCATCCTTCGCTTCGGGCGGCAGCTGCATTGGTCGATCATAATGACCAGCATGCTGTCTTAACACAGCGATCTTGGCCCTTTGCAAATTCTGATAATGCAAAGGCCCATATCGGGCTGCCGGAAACAACGCTACAAGCTTGCCAATTACTGTAGCTGTATGTCGAATCGATGGTATACTAGCGCTGATTAAACCTTGACACACCTGGGTGACCTCCTCAACCTTATTAGTTGGTATGGAGACCCTCATGTGAGTCCACCGTAAACCCCAGATAATGAATTACCTGGGAGGGGCAGAACTTTGATTTGGCTGGATGGACAATGAACCCCAGCTGCTGAAATATATTGACAGCAGCTGCAACACCCTGTTGAGCCAATTCCAGGGTGTGGCCGACAATTAAGATATCATCTAAATAGGCCATTACTATATGATGTCGTTGTCGTAAATAAGCCATAATTGGCTTCACCAATTTAGTGAATAATCTAGGGACTGTGGTAAGCCCGTTTGGCAAAGCCCTATATTGCCAGAGTTGACCCATCCAGATAAATTTCAGAAACCTCCTATAACATTTTTGAATGGACACAGTATAGTACGCATCTTGTAAATCAATGCATGCCATAAAGCAACCATGTGAAATCAATGATTTGGCTGTTTCAAAAGTGTCCATTTTGAAATGAGTATATGTTACAAAAGTATTTAAACGAGTCAGGTCAATGATGACTCGACAGCCTCCATCCTTCTTGGGTCGAGTGAATATATTAGAAACAAATTCAACTGGCTCATGAACCGTTTTCTCTATCACTCCCTTCTGTTCAAGCCTCAAAATTGCCTTATAGCCTGCTGCCTGCTCTGCAGCAGACAATTTAAATGTTCGACCAGGCCTGTGCTGGGATGGAGGAATGTCCCCATTAAGAAACTCAATTTTATGACCCTGAATATTTTGTAACACATACTCATCACCAGTAATATCACCCCATGCACCCAAAAAGAACCGAAGGCGCCCACCAACATATGAGGTTAGACAAAGAGAAAAGAGAGAACCAGACCGCCTCACCTCCGTGGTTACCGGCGGTCCTTGACACGTGTGGGTGGACGTGGAGGTGCTGGGTTGGCTTGAGGGCGCGGCGTCCTCATCTTCCACCAGGGTTTCTGCCGACCTTGTCCTAAAAAAGCCCCCTGCTGCTGGGGCTGTTGGTAACGGGGTGGAGCTGGAGGGTAGGTCCTTGTAGAGGTGCTGGCAGACCCTCGTGGATGAACAAGCGGAGCTTTCGAGCCCAACGGCCTGGGGGCACTGTGAGAGCGCATGATTCCCAACGTTTTGGCTTGTTCGTCAAGCTCTTTGACCCTCTTCGAGAGGTCTTCACCAAAGAGCTGACGGGGCGGCGGCGGCGGCAGTTTGCACAACCCTGCAAACTTAGGGTTGAGCGCCGGGCGGATGCTGCTTTTGCGGAACCCATTGATCTCATGATGAGTTGCGCACAATAGAGCCAGAGCATCCTCCTGTTCCAAATTTAATTCATCCCCATCAACCGACCGCACAAAGGCGGTAATACCGGCCGTGAGGAGCTTCAGGATCCGCTGAATTTTCAGCTCCTGTTGACGGATAGCTGCACTGATGTTGCCCCATATCGGCGTATTGACCACAGGCACGTTGAGGGAGTTGCAGTTGGATGGAGCCTTGTGACGGCTCATGGCCTGAATGAGAACTTCTTCCTGGAGCTGATGGTTGTTGAGGAAGTCCACTGTGGCTGCCAATTTCGAGTTCAGGGGAAGCCCAGACGAGTGTGGGGCCGCGAACTTAGCGGCCACATCGAGAAGTTCCTCCGCTGGTAAATCTGACGGAGGTGGTATGGGATCGACCAAAACCTCCTCATCCTGCTGCTCCAGACTGAAGGTGGAAGTTGGTGAAACAGCCCTGTGCCTGTCGCTGCTGGACGCTTGCTGCTGTTGACCGTGAAGCAGGAGCTCCAGCAGCCGCTCCATACGGTCAATACGCCCTTCACCCTGAACACTCAGGTGGTCGGAGTCCTCCGGCTCTGAAAAATTGCCGGGGCCCCTATCATCGGCCCGCACCTCATCGAGGCCCACCCGGTGCCGGTAGTCGTCGCTAACAGCCGCCGAAGCGAAACTGCGCGATTCCCGCGCGGGCGTGTTCAACCGCCTCCGTTTAGCGGGAGCTGAAGCTGCAGCCACTAAGGGCACTTGCGGCGTGGTGTCGGCACCAGCCGCAGCATGGATACCTGATGCCCGCGCGGGCTTGCCGGCAGCGCACGTCGTGGACCTCGCCGACGCATGGTCTCGCCCACCCATCCATGGGGGGCTCGGCGACCGTGACGAGACCCGACCCAACCGACCCGTCCCGGCGTCGAGAGTTGGGGGGCGCCGACTGGACCTCACAGCCGCCCCGGGTCCCGCCCTGGAACCTGACCGCTCCCCGGCGGCAGGCAAAGCCTTAGCCCCGACAGGGTTAGACTTCTGGGCTCCTGCCCTTCCCCTACTCGGAGGGCTGAGTAAAAAGGGCCGTGCAGCCGCACGCACCCTTCTGCTCGAGGTCGCCAGCAAGCCTGCTGACGACCTGACTGCCATGGCAGGGTCCTCCTGCTCTGGCGGCACACCACACTCCTCTTCGTCGAACTCCTCCGAACTGTGGTGTGCTGGCGGATCCGGACCTGTAAACACAGGGCTTACCGACATTCCCGCCCGTGTCCCGGCCTGCGCTGCAGGTACCGCCGATATCAATGGCTCCGGGACTGCTGACCGGCGACCTCGTCCAGACGTTCTCCGGCCCTTAGAACTCCCATCCATGTCCTTGCTGCAAAACACAAAGTAACACAACAAGGACCACCAACTTAAGGTAGGATACTTACCTCAGTGGTTCCCTTATGAAGGGCTGGCGAGGAGCGCGCTCTACCGCCAGCCGTCGCAGCAACGCGATACGACGATATGTCGAGCATGCGCGCCGGCGGGCTCTTCACGAAGTCACTCACGTGACTCCGAAATGAAATTAAGAAGTGAGGGGATCATCATGTTACTGTTGCTCGAGGTGGTAGAGGGCATGCGTTTTTTATAGATGGTACTCCGTCATTTGCATGCACATACACAACCTACCAGAAAACATTTAGGGTAGATTGGAGTGAAGCTGCCACACCCCAAAGAGTTGTAAGAAAGGTCCCAAAATGAAATGTCATCTATCCATGTCCGCCAGAGATGCTGCCTGACCCGCTGACTTACACCAGCACTTTGCGTTTCACTTAAAATTCCAGCATTCGCAGAACCTTGTGTCTCCCAAAAATATTTCCATGCTTGCTGTATCTCATTTACCCAGATCACAGCCTAATTCTTGACATTCTGCTGCATTCTGATGGACTCAAGCCTGGAATATATCTGAGCCCTCTGGGCCTGCAGGACTGGTAACTTGAACTATATTGTTAACATTATTGCTCAAAGTTGCAGTGGGAGATATAATAAGTAAATATTTGATTCAGCTGTGACAATCCTCTGCTTGAATGGATTCAAGCCTCACTTAACAAACTGAATTAATACTCTTGATCTACACTTGTGTACGATACTGAAAGAATTATTTGCACTGCCAATTGCTGCCTTTCAGATGAAACATCAGATTGCTAACATAACAGAGATAAAATCTCTCCATTACTGAAGAATAACAGTGGAGTTATAATAGTTTTTTAGTTAATATTTATCCTTTGGTCAATATTATCAAATCAAATTATGTATCACTTGCTCGAAGCATGTTTGCATGGTAAACAATAGTGATTGCAGTTCAAAAGCAATCAATAGATTTAACATCGTGAAGACACCAAAGAAATGTATAAAAATAAAAATTCCTCCTTTGATCTAGATGGTATAACTTCTTACATGTTCACCTCTTCAGAGACAAATGCCTGAAGGCAAACAATTAGCCCCCAAGTCTAAAGGCGAAAAAAGAAATTATTCGCATTTTGAAAGAACCTTCTGTTTTTTATGGCATATCACACTCAACTGACCAGATCTATTTTGTTGATGTTGTTTGTTGAAAAATACTTTTGTTCCTCTTCAATTTACTCATTATAAAATCATGCCATGGAATTTATAATGTTAAGTTAGACAGCTAGTGACCTAAATTTAATATCTGGACATTTTTTTAGAATAAAACTGCTGTCTAGTCAGTATTTGTTCCTGAACTTGTGAGGCTTCAGTTCACAGTCTTTTGATATGTTAAGTTTGCAATCTTTTGTGGGCAGCACAGCTGATAGAGCTGTTGCCTCGCAGCACCAGAGGCCCAGGTTCAAGCATCAACTTAGGTGCGTGGAGTGTGTGAAGTTTGCACATTCTCACTATGACCGCTTGGGTTTCATCCAGTTTCCTCTCATATCCCAAAGATGTGGACCCGTAGGTTAATTGGCCTATCCCTGCAATTAGAGGTAATTTTACCATGGATGAGAAAGTGATAGTGTGAGTAGCTGATTGATGGTCAGCATGATTTGATGGACTGATGGATCTTTTTCCATGCTGTGTCTCTTTTAAAAAAAAAGACTAAAACAAGGCCAATGTCTTGAAATACAACATCTCTAAAATGAGGTTAATCCTACAAAATAAAAAAGAATTTGTTGTCCAAACAAATATTTATTCAAACCTGACAAAAACGTAAACATTTATAAAACAAACACAAATAAAATATTGCAAATGTATAATTTTTAATTAAGATTCTGGTTCAAGAGATCTGATAAATTGAAGAAGAAACGTTTCTTGCTGTTCTTCAAACTGTGCCTGTCTCTTATCTACAAATGACATACAACACTGAAGATTCTCTGATGCTGACTTTCTTAGCATAAAACAGAAATCTTTTCTACACAGAGGATGGTGGGTATATGGAGCGAAATGCCAGAGCAAATAATTGAGACAGGTGCAATAACAACATTTAATTTGGTCAGGTAAATGGATAACGAAGGTTGAGCGGGATATGAGCCAAACACAGGCAAATGGGACTGGCGTGATGGGACATCTTGGTCGGTTTGAGGGAGTTGGGCCTAAGGGCCTGTTTCCATACTGTATATTATTATTTTGCATAATAACTATTGCAGACAAATAAGTGTTCATCACCCTCTCCATATTATCCTTGAATTAGTTTCAAAGTCACTTCGGAGAGAATTTGGGCATCATACTTATTGGTGCAGCGGAAAAATGAGGTATAAATCAGACAAAGGATGGGTGAAACATTTTTAGTGATACACATTTATTTTTAACACAGCAATTTGTCCTTACGGCTCGAGGTCTTCGGTTTCCATTCTTTTATTTTTCATGGATAATGCCTCAACTTTGTCAGAACACCAGAGAAGTTCAGCATGTCTCCAATGACTCTTACTAACTTCTACAGATGCACCATGCAAAGCGTCCTATTGGGTTCGAACACAGTGAGTAGGAAGGGGCTGCAGATGCTGGTTTATATCAAGGATAGACACGCAATGGTGGAGTAATTACGTGGAAGATAGACACAAAAAGCTGGAGTAACTCAGCGTGACAGGCAGCGTCTCTGAAGGGACGGAATGGGTGACTCTTTGGGCTGAGACCCTTCTTCAGACTGGTTAAGGATAAGGGAAACAAGAGATATAGATGGGATGTGGCGAGATAAAGAACAATGAATAAAAGATATGCAAAAAGGTAACGATGATAAAGGAAACAGGCCATTGTTAGCTGTTTATTGGGAGAAAAGGAGAACCTAGTACAACTTGGGTGGGGATAGAGAGAGAGGGAATGCCAACACTACCTGAAGTTATAATGGGGAACAAGGAAATTACGGACAAATTGAACGGGGACTTTGGATTCGTCTTCACTAAGGAAGACACAAACAATCTCCCTGATGCACTAGTGGCCAGAGGATCGATGGTGACGGAGGAACTGAAGGAAATTCACATTAAGCAGGAAATGATGTTGGGTAGACTGATGGGACTGAAAGCTGATAAATTCTCAGGGCCTGATAGTTTGCATCCCAAGGTAATTAAGGAAGTGGCTCTAAAAATCCTGGACGCATTGATGATCATTTTCCAATGTTCTATCGACTCAGGATCAGTTCCTGTGGATTGGAAGGTAGCTAATGTTATCCCACTTTTTAAGAAAGACGGGAGAGAGAAAACAAGGAATTATAGATCCTTGTTCGCCTGACATTGGTGGTGGGGAAGATGCTGGAGTCAATTATAGAAGATGAAATAGCAGCACATTTGGATAACAGTAGCAGGATTGGTCCGTGTCAGCATGGATTTACGAAGGCAAAATCATGCTTGACTAATCTACTGTAATTTTGTGAGGATGTAACTGGTAAAATGGACAAGGGAGAGCCAGTGGATGTAGTGTGCCTGGGTTTTCAGAAAACATTTGATATGGTTCCACATAGGAGATTAGAGGGCAACATTAGAGCACATGGTATTTGGGGTAGGGTACTGACATGGATAGAAAATTGGTTGGCACACAGGAAACAAAGTGTAGGGATTAACGGGTCCCTTTCAGAATGGCAGGCAGTGACCAATGGGGTACCACAATGCTCAATGCTGGGACCGCAGCTATTTACAATATGCATTAATGATTTAGGTGAAGGGATTAAAAGTGCCATTAGCAAATTTGCACAT
The DNA here is from genome assembly GCA_963514005.1 of Raja brachyura. The sequence continues at coordinate 46,160,977 of OY740782.1, forward strand.
GACACAAAGCTGGGTAGCAATATGAACTGTGAGGATGATGCTATGATGATGCAGGATGACTTGGACAGGTTGGGTGAGAGGGCAGATGCAGTTTAATGTGGATTAATGTGAGGTTGGCCACATTAGTGGCAAAAACAGCAAGGTAGATTTTTATCTGAATGATGTCAAGTTGGATAAAAGGGGAAGTACAACGAGATCTGGGGTCCTTGTTCATCAGTCACTGAAAGTAAGCATGCACGCACAGCAGGCAGTGAAGAAAACAAATGGTATGTTGGCCTTCATAACAAGAGGAATTGAGTATAGGAACAAGGGGGTCCTTCTGCAGTTGTACAGGATCCCAGTGAGAGCACACCTAGAGTATTGTGTGCAGTTTTGCTCTCCAAATTTGAGGAAGGACATTCTTGCTATTGAGGGAGTGCAGCATAGGTTCACGAGGTTAATTCCTGGGATGGTGGGACAGTCATATGTTGATAGAATGCAGCGGCTGGGTTTGTGTACTCTGGAATTTAGAAGGATGAGAGGAGATCTTATTGAAACATAAGATTATTAAGGGTTTGGACACTGTAGACGCAGGAAACATGTTCCCGATGTTGGGGGAGTCCAGAACCAGGGGCCACAGTTTAAGAATAAGGGGTAAGCCATTTAGAACTGAAATGAGGGAAAAAACTTTTTCACACAGAGGGTTGCGAATCTGTGGAATTCTCTGCCTCAGAAGGCAGTGGAGGCCAATTCTCCGTATGCTCTCAAGAGAGAGTTGGATAGAGATCTTAAAGATAGTGGAGTCAGGGGATATGGGTAAAAACGCAGGAATGGAGTACTGAGCGTGGATGATCTGCCTTTATCACAGTGAATGGTGGAGCTGGCTCGAAGGGCTGAATGGCCTACTCCTGCACCTACTGTCTATTGTCTATAGAGAAGTCAATATTCATAACAATGGGCTCTTTTGGGGAAGATGTCACTTGTACAAAAAGGACGGGTTGCACTAGAACATCGGCTGGGGGGAGGGACTCAAATAGAGATAACTAGCAGACAGTGTGTGAGGCAGGAGGAAGAGAAGGGAAGCACTCAGACCCAACATGTAGTAGGTATGTTACAACACTTACCTTGAGCAGCGCTGCAGTTCTGCCACTCCCCGTGTGCGCGACTTTGGCGCCTTTCAGAGGGGGGCGGGCTTAAAGTGCCGCTTTTCCACAGGCAGGGAAAACCGATCAATGCTGGGCGATTTTGTTGCGGAAGAAAAATCGCTCCGACATTTCATGAATGAAGGTATTTTTTAAATTACTCTAAATTATTTATTAACTAGAGTAATTTAAAAATCCCCTTCAAAAGCCGTGAACACCGCCAACCGGAAGGATTTTGCGTAGGGGAGAAAAAAAGGTAAATAGTTTATTTTTATATTAAAAATTGGTTTTTCGGGAGGCTTTAACAATATTTTCATGTTGCGAAATGGGGTCCAAAAAAATGTATGAACAAACAGTATTTTTCCTCCCGACTTCACCGCTAACCGCAACGTTCCAATCCACCGCATTCCACTAAAACCCACTCGCAAGTTGATTTAAATGGCCATTAATTTACAGGCATAAAACACTAAATTCCATCCATTTGGCCCAGAAATTCATGAAAATGAGGTTTAAAAATTATGTTATATTGTGGATTATTGTGTGAATGTTATTTGGACACTTCGGCAATTAAAAAAAGTTTATATTTTCTTAAGAAATGGATAGATGTTTAGATCTACTCATTGAATTTTGTAATTAGCTACAATTAGATAACTAACTAATTATATGCTTTAATTTCAGGTCATCCAAGTAAAAGATTGTTTCATATTTGTTTCAGAATGCTTCAATCTGTAATAACTGGACATTTCATTGAGTTCTCTTAATTTTTTGGAAAGTTATGGGCTTTTAACTGTTCCAGACCACAGCTTTTGAGTTAAGTCAATTGAAAGGCAATGGGGAACAAGATGCTAATTTCAGAGTATGAAAATGGCCATAACTTTCTTAATACTGAAGATATGAAAGTGAATTAGGTGTCAAATTAAGCTTCTTTTTATGCTTTATCTGATGGGATAAATTGCAGACTTGATTTTTAAAATCTCAAAATGTTGTAACATTGCTACATGTAGGGGGGGAAAGAAGAAAAAAATAATAAACAGAGAATAAGAGGTGGTGGGTTTCTTAAATGTGTGAGCAGAGAGACAGAGGTGTGTAAAATGAGGGTAGAAGCCATAGGTAGCAAGGTGAAAAGTAAAAGTGGCAGGCAGACAATTCCAGGGCAAAAATCAAAAAGGGCCACTTTTCAACATAATTGTATAAGGGGTAAGAGCGTTGTAAAAACAAGCCTGAAGGCTTTGTGTCTCAATGCAAGGAGCATTGACTCAGGAGAGATAGACAGAAAGGAAGAGATAGACAGAAAGGAAAAGGAGGTGGGGTAGCGCAATAGAAAGGAAGGGCATTAGCTTGGAGGATGTGGAATCGATATGGGTAGAGTTGCGAAACACTAAGGGGCAGAAAACACTTGTGGGAGTTGTGTATAGGCCACCTAACAGTAGTAGTGGAGTTGGGGATGGCATCAAACAGGAAATTAGAAATGCGTGCAACAAAGTTAAAACAGTTATAATGGGTGACTTCAATCTACATACAGATTGGGTGAATCAAATTGGCAGGGGTGCTGAGGAAGAGGATTTCTTGGAATGTATGTGGGATAGTTTTCTAAACCAACATGTAGAGGAACCAATGAGAGAGCAGGCTATTCTAGACTGGGTACTGAGTAATGAGGAAGGGTTAGTTAGCAGCCTAGTTGTGCGTGGCCCCTTGGGCACGAGTGACCATAATATGGTTGAGTTCTTCATTAAGATGGAGAGTGACATTGTTAATTCAGAAACACGGGTCCTGAATGGAATGAAAGGTAACTTTGAGGGTATGAGACATGAATTGGCCAAGATAATGGAAGGCATTTAAAGACTGCATGGATGAACTACAACAATTGTTCATACCAGTTTGGCAAAATAATAAATCAGGGAAGGTAGTGCATCCATGGATAACAAGGGAAATTGTTGATAGTATCAAAACAAAAGATGAAGTGTACAAATTAGCCAGAAAAAACAGGTTACCAAAGGACTGGGAGAAATTCAGAGTCCAGCAGAGGAGGACAAAGGGCTTAATTAGGCAAGGTAAAATTGATTATGAAAGAAAACTGGCAGGGAACATAAAAACTGACTGCAAAGGTTATTATAGATATGTGAAGAAAAAAGATTAGTTAAAACAAATGTAGGTCCCTTGCAGTCAGAAACGGGTGAATTGATCATGGGGAACAAGGACATGGCAGACCAATTGAATAACTACTTTGGTTCTGTCTTCACAAAGGATGACATAAATAATCTGCCTGAAATAGCAGGGGATCGCGGATCAAATGAGATGGAGGAACTGAGTGAAATCCAAGTTAGCCAGGAGTGTGTTAGGTAAATTGAATGGATTAAAGGCCAATAAATCCCCAGGGCCAGAGAGGCTGCATCCCAGAGTACTTAAGGAAGTAGCCCCAGAAATAGTGGATGCATTAGTGATAATTTTTCAAAACTCTATAGATTCTGGAGTAGTTCCTGAGGATTGGAGGGTAGCTAATGTAACCCCACTTTTTAAAAATGGAGGGAGAGAGGAAATGGGGAATTACAGACCAGTTAGTCTAACATTGGTAGTGGGGAAACTGCTAGAGTCAGTTATTAAAGATAGGATAGCAGCACATTTGGAAAGTGGTGAAATCATTGGACAAAGTCAGCATGGATTTACAAAAGATAAATCATGTCTGACGAATCTTATAGAATTTTTCGAGGATGTAACTAGTAGAGTGGATAAGGGAGACCAGTGGATGTGGATAGAGAAGTGGCTGGCAAACAGGAAGCAAAGAGTAGGAATAAACGGGTCCTTTTCAGAATAGCAGGCCGTGACTAGTGGGGTACCGCAAGGCTCAGTGCTGGGACCCCAGCTATTTACTATATATATTATGATTTGGACGAGGGAATTGAATGCGGATGCAAGTTTGTGGATGACACGAAGCTGGGGGGCAGTGTTAGTTGTGAGGAGGATGCTAGAAGGCTGCAAGGTGATAGATAGGCTGGGTGAGTGGGCAAATGTTTGGCAGATGCAGTATAATGTGGATAAATGTGAGGTTATTCACTTTTGTGGCAAAAATAGGAAAGTAGACTATTATCTGAATGGTGGCCGATTAGGAAAAGGGGAGATGCAATGAGACCTGGGTGTCATGGTACACCAGTCATTGAAAGTAGGCATGCAGGCAGTGAAGAAAGCAAAAGTATAGCAGGGAGTGAAGAAAGCGAATGGTATGTTAGCATTCATATCAAAAGGATTTGAGTATAGGAGCAGGGAGGTTCTACTGCAGTTGTACAGGGTCTTGGTGAGACCACACCTGGAGTATTGCATTCAGTTTTGGTCCCCAAATCTGAGGAAAGACATTCTTGTCATAGAGGGAGTAAAGAGAAGGTTCACCAGACTGATCCCTGGGATGTCAGGACTTTCACATGAAGAAAGACTGGATAAACTTGGCTTGTACTCGCTAGAATTTAGATGATTGAGGGGGGATCTTATAAAAACGTATAAAATTCTTAAGGGGTTGGACAGGCTAGATGCAGGAAGATTGTTCCCAATGTTGGGGAAGTCCAGGACAAGGGGTCACAGTTTAAGGATAAGGGGGAAATCTTTTTGGACCAAGATGAGAAAAACATTTTTCACGCAGAGAGTGGTGAATCTCTGGAATTCTCTCCCACAAAAGGTAGTTGAGGCCAGTTCATTGGCTATATTTAAGAGAGAGGTAGATGTGGCCCTTGTGGCTAAAGGGATCAGGGGGTATGGAGAGAAGGCAGGTACGGGATACTGAGTTGGATGATCAGCCATGATCATATTGAATGGCGGTGCTGGCTCGAAGGGCCGAATGGCCTACTCCTGCACCTATTTTCTCTGTTTATATGTTTCCTATGTATCCCTGTAACAGAAATGTTATAATGCTGAAACACCATATGTTGCATTCTCGTATTTTTCATCAGTTGTACTTCTGTATGGCTTGATTATACTCATCTATAGTATGATTTAACACAAAATGCTGCACTGAAACAAAGCTGTTCACTGTATCTCAGTACACGTGGTAATAATAAACCAATATAGGTGCCATTCATTGTTTATCTCTAATTCCCATTGAGAAGTCAGTATTGAGCCATTGTCATTAACCAATGCCATGCTCTGGTGAAGGTGCTCATATAGTGCTGATGGGATGGAAGTTACAGGATTTTGTTCTCGCCCCAATAATGAAGGATGACGTGCCACTTGGAGGGAAGCTTGCAGGTGATGATGTTCCCATGTCCTTGTGTTTTAAAGTTGTAGAGATTACGTGTTCAGGGGACATTGTTGCAGAAATAATAGTTCATGCCACATACAATGTACCTAGATGTAAATGCCTGATAATATATTGCAACGATTTCAACATTAACCACTTTTTATAATATTTCCTCATCTTTTTTCAAACTGCAGGCAAAACGATCAATTTATTCACATCTGAGTACTCTGGCAGAATTTGCAATAGAAATGTTTGATGTTCTGGATGAAATCAATTACCAGTCATACAATGACTTTGTCTTGAGAGTTGGTAAGTAGCTGACTTGTTACTACTTTTGGTTATGTTGCTTTTTAGTTAAGCTAATAAATCTTTGTATCAAGAGCCCTAAAACAGACTGTGCTGAAGAAATGTTTATATGAACTCAAACATGTTTATCTGAATTGTTGGGTATTAATCACACACAGAACATTCATTGAGACTTTGAAAACCCACCTCCTTAACACAGCATAAACTTGCACAGATGTTATATGAATTTAACGGCCCATCCTGTACTCTAGGATATAACGCAAAATATCCATGGTTGTGGATCATTCTCTGTAAGATGTGGAGGACCTATTACTCCAACAGAATTTCATTTCGGAGTCACGTGAGTGACTTCGTGAAGAGCCCGCCTGCACGCATGCGCGACATATCGTCGCATCGCATTGCTGCCGACGGCTGGTGGGGAGCGCGGCTCCCGACCAGCCCTTCAGAGGGCCGTCTCAGGTAAGGCTAAGCCCCCTAGAGTTGGTGTTTCCTGTTGGGGGGGGGGGGGGAGCAGTGTGTTCTCTCCCTACAGGAACGTGGATTGGAGTTGCCGGCCACTTATCCCGGAGCCCTCCTCAGCGGCTCACCTGCGAGTCGGGCCGGGAAATAGGCGTGGTAGTCGGGGAGCCCTGTTGGTACAGGGCCCGACCCGCCGATACACCGGAGCTCCAGTGTGAGTTGGTGTCTTGTTGTGGCGGGTGTATGTTATGTTCTCTCCCTACAGGTACGTGGCCGGGAAATAGGCGTGGATGTCGGGGAGCCCTGTTGTTACCGGGCCCGACCCGCCGCTATGCAGGAGCTCCGGTGCTGATTCAAGGAGCAGGAGCTCCAGTGCTGGATTAAGGAGCAGGAGCTCCAGTGCTGATTCGAGGAGCGGGAGCTCCAGTGCTGATTCGAGGAGCGGGAGCTCCAGTGCTGATTCGAGGAGCAGGAGCTCCAGTGCTGATTCGAGGAGCAGGAGCTCCAGTGCTGATTCGAGGAGCAGGAGCTCCAGTGCTGATTCCAGGAGCAGGAGCTCCAGTGCTGATTCAAGGAGCAGGAGCTCCAGTGCTGATTCGAGGAGCAGGAGCTCCAGTGCTGATTCAAGGAGCAGGAGCTCCAGTGCTGATTCGAGGAGCAGGAGCTCCAGTGCTCCGAGAACGGGGTGCCTCTCGAAAGGGTGGACCCCGCCACAAGTTCGCCATTGGCGACCACGGGGAAGGGGTCGTGCTGCGGCCCGACCCCCCTCCGCTAGCCCTTCGTTGAAGGGCAGGGGAGGAGCCCGTAAGCCTAAACCCGGTTCGGGCCAAGGCTCTACCAGCCGCCATGGTGCGGTCTGGTGCAACGGCGGGACCTGGGTCTGTGAGGTCTGCTACCCAACTCCCAAACCCCGCCGCCGGGACGGGGGGCTTGGGTACGGTCCCGCCTCGGTCGCCGAGTCCCCCGTGGATGGGGGGGACGAGACCGTGCGTCGGCAAGGTCCACGATGTGGACAGCCGGCAAGCCCGCGCGGGCGTCGCTCCATGCTTCTGCTGGAGTCGACCCCAAGCCGTCAGGGCCCTTTGTGGCAACGGCTTCCGCTCCCGTAAAACGGAGACGGTTGAACACCTTTCCCGCGCGGGAATCGCGCGGTTTCGCTGCGGCGGCCGATAGCGACAACTTCCGGCACCGAGATCACTTCTCAGAGGTGCGGGCCGATGAAAGGAGCCCCGGCAATCTTTCTGAGCCGGAGGTCTCCGACTACCCCAGTGTTCAGGGTGAAGGGCGTATGGCCGCATGACGCGGCTACTGGAGAGGAGCCATCCAGCTCCAGTAGGCACAGGGAGGTTAACCATCGTCAGCAGTAGCTAAGAACCGTCAGCAGACACTAAGGCCAGCGAACTGCTCCTCCCGTCAACGAGCCCATACGCCACAGTCGCCGAGTCCCCCATGGATGGGAGGACGAGACTATGCGTCGGCTAGGTCCATGATATGGGCAGCCGGCAAGCCCGCGCGGGCGTCGGATCTCCATGCTAAGTCAGGTGCCGACTTCCCATCGCATTTGCCCTCCGAGGCAGCGAGACCAAGCTCCGCCGGGGAGGCGTTGAGGGTACCTCCCGCGCGGGAATCGCTCAGCTTCGCTGCAGCGGCTACCGGCGACAACTTCCGGCACCAGGTTCACCTCGATGAGGTGCGGGCCGATGGACGAAGCCCCAGCAGTTCAGCAGAACATGAGGACTCCGTCCGCCCGAGTTCTTAGCTCAAGGGGCGTATTGGCCAGGATGGAGCGGATGTTGGAGCCCCTCCTGTAACAGAATCAAAAAATTTCGGGGAAGACTTCTCCAAGAGGGTTGGTGGGACTCATGTGGTCCCATCTCTCGACCAGGAAGGCACTGCCATGAGGCCAGCAAGGGCCTCCGCTCCAGCTCCGCCTCAAATTTCAGAATCCAGCACCTCCACATACGGCCATGCATCTCAAGGGCCGCCGATAACCATGACGGTAAGGTGGTCTGGATTTCGTGCTCCTGCATGTTGAATTTCACATGTTGGTGGGGAACTACTGCTCTTTCCGGGGGCATGCGGTCCCATCACGTCTGATGAGTTTATCTTACAAAGTATTCAAGGCTATGCGATTGAATTTCATCAATGGTGACATCCCTCCATCCCAGCATATGCAGATCCGAAATTTATACTGTCCAGCAATAAGCGGCAGTAGGCTAGGCTGAATAATTTACAGTCACAAGGAGGGATGGAGGATGTCGACTTATTTTTGCTTTGCGCCATTTGAATACTTTGTAGAATATACCCATTTTCAACCTGGAAACGTTCCAGACATCTAAGTTCTTGGGTTCTGGGGGGCTGCTTTGTGGCATGCATTGATTAAAGATGCGTACTATTCAGTATCCATTCAGAAATGCCACAGGACGTTCTTGTCATTTATCTGGATGGATCGGTTCTGGTTCTACAGAGCTTTGCCAAATGGGCTTACACACCCCTAGATTATTCTGAAATTGCTATAATTAATTCTGGTTACACTAGGTGACAAAATCACATAGTGTTCGCCTGTCTAAGTGTTGTCCTAATTATTGGGAATTAGCCGATCTGGCAGTGTCAGCTCGTGGACGGGTTTCACCAAATGGGGTTCATTACCCATCCAGATAAATCAACGTCCTGCCCTTCACAGGTTAAGGGTATCTGGGGTTATGGTGGATTCCAATCACGTGGGGGCCACCCAACTATGCTAGGGTCTAGTCTGGGCTAGTATACCATCAATTCATCAAACTTCTACGGTGGTTGGCAAGATTGTAGCTTTTTTCCAGCTGATAGACCAATGCAGCTGCCTTCAAGGCACAGATTGCGTTACAATGGAGAATTGACAATATTTATGTCTCACTTAAATCCATCATTTTGGCCAATCCGATGGTATACTTCCAAACAGACGCAAGCTCCCATGTCCGGGGTGCTATGGACAACTGCTCCAGTTGTGAGGGCAGATGGGACACCCTTGAATTTACCTTCTTGTTGTCACAAGGGATAAACTATTTGGAGATGCTGGGAGCATTTCACGGACTTCGAGCTTCTTGTCCTAGCCTTACTGATGCTCATGTCCGTCTCCAAATGAATAATACCACTGCGGTGGCATATCTCACCCATATGGGCGCTACCAGGTCACTTTCATGTGATGGATTGACAGATATAATTTGGCTCTGGTGTGTTAAACGAACTATTTGGATTTCAGCTACCTGTTTCCCAGGTGAGCTCTATACACTGGCGGACATCAGGTCACGCATACTCTATGACCACATCAAGTGGATGATGAATCTCCATATATCCGCTAAAATTTACTGCCAAATTTGGTGAACCGGATATCGACCTCTTTGCGTCACGGTTGAACCATCAGGTACCAACATACGTTTGTGGGACCCGATCCTGGGGCAATGACGATGGATGCATCGCTGGACTGAGGGATATGGGTTTCTATGCCTTTCCTCCATTTTGCCTCGTCAGTCGGGTGTGGCGGGTATCCAGACCAATGCTGCTAAGGGCTTTCTTATCATACCCGACTGGCCTACGCAGCCATGGTATCCGGTGGTCCTTGATATGATCAGTCAAACTTGGGTCCTCTTCGAGGGTTGCCCATAATTGGTACAAATCCTGTCTCAGGGGGACCACATCCCTGCCACAGTCATCTAACCTTGCTGGCTTGAAGGTTCTGCACAGGCCATTACTGCGGTATGGCATATCATCTAGAACCTTGGATACCATCGGAGCGTCATGCTGGGAGTTCACCAGGCGGCAATATCTCTCTCACGTTCGTAAAGGGGAAACCTACTGCGGCCGCTCCCATATTACCTACGACGCTGTAACCATAACCGTCGTGTTGGAATTCTGCCGGGGTTGCATCATAATGAGCACCTGAGTTACAGTGCCATCAACAGCGCCTCAAGTGCGCTGTCATTCTACCTCACTGTTAAGGTAGGATCCAACAGGCTGGTGTCCAGACTCATGCGGGAAATATTCAATTCGAATCCGCCCAGACCACGCTATAATATCACCTGGGATATCGGGGAAATACTCACCCTGCTCAGGACGTGGTTGCCCATGGAGGGCCTGGAACTGGACTAACTCACCCTGAAGCTGGTTATGTTACTGGCACTGACTTCAGCACAGAGGGTACAGACACTCCGCAAAGTCCAGATCGACAGGATGATCTCTACCCCTGCGGAAGTAGTCTTCGTCATGGACGAGCTACTCAAGCAGCATAGACCTGGGTACTCAGGGCTGCAGCTGAAGTTCCGGGCATACCCCGCTGATGCACGGCTATATTTAGCCGCCCATATCCGTCACTTTGTGAAAGTGCCGAGAAAACTGGAGGAATGGAGAACCCTCACCATGGAGTGACGGTCCAGATGATATCCAGGTGGCTCAGGATCGTCTTGGGTAAGTCACGTGTTGACACTAATATCTTCACATCCCATTCCACCAGGGCATGCATCAACGTCGGAGGCAAGGGTCATGGAGGTGCCCATGGACCATATTCTTGCCACAGTAGGATGGCGTACGAAGCCACCTTCCAGCGGTTCTACAATACATGTGTTGCCGCTCCTCTACAGTTCGCCGAAGCCGTGCTGAATGCAGGTCAAGAACGTGGAGATGTCCCCGCAAAAGGGGTTTTCTTTTGTTGTTAACCAATGTTGCTCTTGTCTTTCAGTACAAGCAGTCTGGAAAATTGATTACTCCTATCCATCCTCATAAGTGGTGTGTGACAGCATGGACGTGGTCCAGGGCGCGGAATCACAGAAGCTTTGAAGTCTTCACGAAGTCACTCACGTGACTCCGAAATGAAATAGTGAGATTGAACGAGAACTTACCAGTTCGAAGGTTGATCTTTATTTCATGAGGAGTTGCGGTGAGGGATTTCGCGCCCTCCGCTCCCAACCCTCGATCATCCTCAACTGGTAATTAGAGTCTCTTTCAATCTTACTATGCCAAATCATTTCTGTTGTTGTTTCTGTGATTCCACACCGCTACTTTGAAGAATGTCGCGCATGCGTGCAGGCGGGCTCTTCACGAAATCCCTCACCGCAACTCCTCATGAAATAAAGATCAACCTTCGAACTGGTAAGTTCTCGTTCAATCTCACTATTCCTACTGCTAACTGCTAAGCAGTGATCAAAAGAACATGTGCTTTTCAGAGTGTGTGCGCATATGCATGTCTCCGTTTGTAAGTTGAGTTAAGAATGTGTAAAGGTTCACCTATGATGCCCAGGATCTAATAGCATGGTTTAGAATTTCTTGATACTTTTTAGTGCAACATAGAAACATAGAAAATAGGTGCAGGAGTAGGCTATTTGGACCCTCGAGCCAGCACCACCATTCAATATGATCATGGCTGATCATCCAAAATTAGTACCCCATTTCTGCTTTCTCCCCATATCCCTTGATTCCGTTGGCCCCAAGAGCTATATCTAACTCTCTCTTGAAAACTAGGTACTTTAGCAACAAATCTATCCATCACCCTGCATTGAAAAAAATGCCATTGCTTCATTAGTTTAATGTGTCACTCAACCATCCATTGTATGGTCTGATGGTTTGTTAAATGGTGATTTAATTATTTATGTATAGGCCTTATGCTCACTCTGGGATTTATTTGTGATACTGCTTTGTCGGAGACCAGTTGCTTGACAGCATATGGTGATAACAAGCAGGGTCTTTGCAGATTAATTGCTGGTGAATCCTTTCAGGCTGACAGGTAGCACGGTGTAAATTTCTCTCTGTTCATAGTATTACGTTATCTTTTGCTGCTTTTTATGTGTGTAGTTTGGGCCAGAGAATAGTTGGGAGCAACATTGAAGTTGGGAAAGCAATGGCTGAGGGAAGAGGGCAGGATATGCCAAGGAGGCCGCAACTAGAGTGGGCCTTTAGTTAGTTCTTCTCTAGGCTTTGTTTTTCTAAGGAGCAATAAGTCCCTTCACAAGGCATGCTATCATTGAGCAATTATGCTGATTGCATCTCAGATTAAAACCAAGCCCAGAGATGCTGGATATCTGGAGATTCACTATCTAGGTATTGGGGGAGATCAATGAAGCTAGAAATAGTATCTGTATTTTTTTCCCTTCAGACTTTACTTTAGACGTTAAAGATACAGCACAGAAACAGGCCCTTCAGCCCACTGAGTCTGCACTGACCAGCAATCACCCCGTACAATAGCAATATCTTTCACACTAAGGGCAATTTACTTTTTTTTTTACTGAGGCCAATTACCCTACAAACCTGTACATCTTTGGAGTGTGGGAGGAAACCAGAGCATCTGGAGAACACCTACAAAGTCTCAGGGAGAACGTACAAACTTTGTAAAGACAGCAAACCTGGGTCTCTGGCAAACCTGGGTAAGGCCACAACTCTACTGCTGCACCACTGTGCTGCCCCCTTTAATCTGGAGAAGAGCGCTTAAAGCGTTGCCTAGTTTTCCGGCTTCATCAGAGTGCAAGGTGTCACAGATAATCAAATCACGGAATCATACAGCAAGAAAATTGCTACAGGGTCTGCACTGATCATCAAGAAGATAGACACAAAATGCTGGTGTAACTCAACGGGATAGGAAGCATCTCTGGAGAGAAGGAATGGGTGACATTTCGGATAAAGACCATTCTTCAGACTGAAAGGGAAACGAGAGATATAGCTGATAATAGAACAAATGAATGAAAGATTTGCAAAAAAGTAACAATGATAAAGGAAACGGGTTATTGTTAGCAGTAGCCAGGTGAGAACGAAAAGCTGGTGTGACTTGGGTTGGGAGGGATGGAGAGAGAGGGAAGTAACCCCTGCATTCCTGACCTTTTGTTCTGGGTTTAATCCTGACTTTTGGGTTTGATCCTGACCTCGGATGCTGTCTGGGTGGAGTTTGCACATTCTTCCTGTAACCTTACGCGTTTCCCTGGGTACTTTGGTCCCTCCCATAACTCAAAAACATATGGTATTGTGCAGGGAGTGGATGCAAAAGTGGGGTAACATTGAACTAGTGTGAATGGGTGATCGATGGCTAGCATGGGCTTGGTGAGTCAAAAGACCTCACCATGCTGTATCTTTCAATTAACCTATACAGTGACTTTGAAATATGGGTGAAATATAGTACCCAGTGAAAACCCGGAGCACGCAGAGAAATAGTCACAAAAAGGTCATAAGGATCAGGCCTTAATTGCCACTGGTTTTCGGAAGGATAGAAACATAGAAACATAGAAAAATAGGTGCAGGAGTAGGCCATTCGGCCCTTCGAGCCTGCACCGCCATTCAATATGATCATGGCTGATCATCCAACTCAGTATCCCGTACCTGCCTTCTCCCCATACCCCCTGATCCCTTTAGCCACAAGTGCCACATCTAACGCCCTCTTAAATATAGCCAATGAACTGGCCTCAACTACCTTCTGTGGCAGAGAATTCCAGAGACCCACCACTCTCTGTGTAAAGAATGTTTTCCTCATCTCGGTCCTAAAGGAATTCCCCCTTATCCTTAAACTCCTGTCTCACGGTGCGAGTTGGCCCACGAGTGACCCCGAGTTTTCACTCGTGGTGATCACGTACAGCCAACGTAGCGGGAACGTCGGAACTCGCGCGATCAACTTGTCCACTCGTGGCGCTAACGGCAGGTACCCGTGAAACTTGTGAACTCGTGAAAAAAGTCAAACATGTTTGACTTTTTCCACGAGTCAAATTTCGTGGTCAAGTTTAAAATTGAAACATTTAAACTCATTGTAATATCGCAGTGGCCCGTGCGTTAACTTTAGTGATCCGTGCGTCTACCGTGGGAACTATTTAATAGACACAAAATGCTGGAGTAACTCAGCGGACCAGGCAGCATCTCTGGAGAGAAGGAATGGAGTCGAGACCCTTCTTCAGACTTACCCAAAACGCCACCCATTCCTTCTCTCCAGAGATGCTGCCAGTCCCACTGAGTTACTCCAGAATTTTGTGTCTATCTATACTTTAGTTTCGGATATGATCAAGTGTAAGAAACGCAAACCAGACTACTTTCACATCAGAGAATCCTAATGTTCCTAATTTGGCCGAGGCACTTCACTGTCCGTGTGTAGGAAGGAACTGCAGATGCTGGTTTACACCGACGATAGACACAAACATGCTGGAGTAACTCAGCGGGACAGGCATCGCATCTGGAGAGAAGGAATGGGTGATGTTTCGGGACGGGACCCTTCTTCAGACTCCCCGCTCTTTCTTCCCTCGTCGATGTGAACTTGTGGGGGTGCGAGGAATCGGGCGTCGCTGGGTAAGGGGAAGAGAGGTTTTACTGCTGAATTATGCGCAACAGAAGCATGAAGTGGGGGTAAGGTCCATTTAAACTATCTTGTCATCGTCCACCCCCCCCCCCCCCCCCCTCATGTTGGGAGAGAGAGGGGAGTGAGTTGTGCAAACAAACCACGGGAGACTGCATCTTTGGAGGGAAATCATAAAATGTATAGGGATGTTTCGGGCCGGGACCCTAAAGGTTGACTACCCATTTCGCAGATGCCGTTCCTAGCCCCCCTCTCACTCCTCCCCACCCATAGTCTTTGCCTTCTCCCAATTCCACCAACCCTCGCCCCCCCCCCCTCCCAAACCTGTTCTCGCCTGAACTGCTGAAGATAACCGAGTGCTTTAAATGCGAATCCCAGACTACAGCAACAACACACGCCCTGAGCGGGAGAGGAACTTGGTAACTCAAGAGCAAACGGGAGGGGAACTTGGTAACTCTGGAGACGATCTCGGAACATCGCAGATTACCATACCCGTGGGAACTCGCCACAAACACTTGCACATCAACTTGGAATATCGTACACAACCACGAGTCTGTCACTCTGGGTCACTCGTGTGTCAACTCGCACCGTGAGACAGGGCCTTTAGACTGTGACCCCTTGTTCTGGACTCCCCCAACATCGGGAACAATCTTCCAGCATCTAGCTTGTCCAACCCCTTAAGAATTTTGTAAGTTTCTATAAGATCCCCCCTCAATCTTCTAAATTCCAGCGAGTACAAGCCGAGTCTATCCAATCTTTTCTCATATGAAAGTCCTGACATCCCAGGAATCAGTCTGGTGAATCTTCTCTGTACCCCCTCTATGGCAAGGATGTCTTTCCTCAGATTTGGAGACCAAAACTGTACGCAATAATCCAGGCGTGGCCTCACCAAAACCCTGTACAACTGCAGTAGAACCTCCCTGCTCCTATACTCAAACCCTTTCGCTATGAATGCTAACATACCATTTGCTTTCTTCACTGCCTGCTGCACCTGCATGCCTACTTTCAATGACTGGTGTACCATGACACCCAGGTCTCGTTGCATCTCCCCTTTTCCTAATCTGCCACCATTCAGATAATAGTCTACCCTCATGTTTTTGCCACCAAAGTGGATAACCTCACATTTATCCACATTATATTGCATCTGCCATGCATCTGCCCATTCACTCAGCCTATCCAAATCACCCTGCAGCCTCCAAGCATCCTCCTCACACCTAACTATACCCCCCAGCTTGTTGTCATCTGCAAACTTGGAGATGTTGCATTGAATTCCCTCGTCCAAATCATTAATATATATTGTAAATAGCTGGGGTCCCAGCACTGAGCCTTGCGGTATCCCACTAGTCACTGCCTGCCATTCTGAAAAGGACCCGTTTACTCCTACCCTTTGTCTCCTGTCTGCTAGCCAGTTCTCTATCCACATCAATACTGAACCCCCAATACCGTTTGCTTTAAGTTTGTATGCTAATCTCTTATGCGGGACCTTGTCGAAAGTCTAGATATAACACATCCACTGGTTCTCCCTTATCCACTCTACTAGTTACATCCTCGAAAAATTCTATCAGATTTGTCAGACATGATTTACCTTTCGTAAATCCATGCTGACTTTGTCCAATGATTTCACCAATTTCCAAATGCGCTGCTATCCCATCTTTAATAACTGACTCTAGCAGTTTCCCCACTACCGGTGTTAAACTAACTGGTCTGTAAGACATCCGGATGGAAGGAGAAACATCAATCCTCAGTGTTGTTCAATGCCAGCCTCTTGAATGCTCCTCCTCCGTTATACATTTGAACCATCACCAAATCCTTTCTTGCAATCAGTTTTGTTAGTAAGATTAAATAAGAACTTACCAGTTTGAAGTTTCATCTTCATTTTATGAGGAGTTGCGATGAGGGATTTCGTGAAGACCCCGCCAGCATGCATGCGCGACATTCTTCAAAGCAGCGGTGTGGAATCACAGAACCAACAACAAAGAAATGACTTGTTATAGTAAGATTGAAGAGACACTATTTACCAGTTGACCTTATGATAGAGTGTTGGGAGCGGAGGGCACAAAATCCCTCATAGCAACTCCTCATAAATAAAGATCAAACTTCAAACTGGTAAGTTCTCGTTTAATCTTACTATTTCATTTCGGAGTCACGTGAGTGACTTTGTGAAGATTTCAAAGCTCTGTGATTTCATGCCCTGGATCACGTCCATGCTCTCACACACACCACAATATGGATGGATAGGAGTATAAACATATTTCAGACTGGATGTACTGAAAAATAATAATGTTTATTAATTATAAACAAAGAAAAAAACCCTCACTGGAGAATAGCTGTATGTTCTTGACCCGCATTCAGCACGGCCTCCACGAACATAACAGGAGCGGCAACCGGTTTGTTATAGAACCGCTGAAAGGTGGCTTCACTAGCCCAGCCCACTGTGGCAAGAATATGGTCCATGGGCACCTCCATGACCCTTGCCGCCGACGTAGATGCAGCCCTGGTGGAATGGGATTTAAAGACATTAATGTCAATACCTGCTGCATCCAACACGATCCTGAGCCACCTGGAGATCCTCTGTACCGACACTCTATGATGTGGTTTCTTCAGGCTAATCAGCAGATATTTCTCCATTCCCCTTAGGGTCCATGTCACTTTAATATAATGACGGATATGGGTGGCTAAACATAGCCTCACATCAGCGGGGTGTGCCGGAAACACCAGCTGCAGCCCTGTAAACCCAGGTCTGTGCTGCTTTAGTAACTTATCAATGTAAAATGTTACTTTTTCTGGGGTTGAGACCATTCTATCAATATTGATTTTTTGTAGAGTCTGTACCCGTTGTACTGACGTAAGTGCCAATAACATCATCAATTTCAAGGTGAGTTTGTCCAAAGAGAGTCCAGCCATAGGTGACCATGTCCTGAGTAGGGTTAAAACTACCCTAATGTCCCAAGTAACATTGTAACGAGGTCGGGGTGGATTTGAATTAAATATGCCTGGCATCAATTTGGACATTAGTTTGTGAGATCCTACCTCGATGGTAAGGTAGGATGATAGCACAATCCTGGCACTATTGATGGCACTGTAGCTGAGGTGTTCATCATGGTACAACCCCGCAAGGAAATCCAGCACATGTGGTATGGTAACGGAGTCATAGGCAATGTTCATGCGGCCGCAGTAGGCTTCCCATTTTCTTATTTGGGTGAGGTATTGCCGTCTTGTGGACTCCCTGCATGATGCTCTGATGGTATCCATGGTCCTTGATGTGAGACTATACTGCAGCAGGGGTCTGTTCAAAACCCGCAAGCCAATAGTTTCAGGTGACTGTGGCTATTCCCCTGTAACAGGGTTCGTCACCAATTGAGGGCAATTCTCCAAGAGAGCCCATGGTTCACTGATCATCCCAAGGACCACCGGATACCATGATTGTATAGGCCAGTCGGATATGATAAGAATGCCTTTTGCAGAATCTGATTTAATTTTCCACAATACCTGTCTGATGAGGCAAAATGGAGGAAATGCATAGAAAAACCATTTCCCCCAGTCCAGCGAGAAAGCGTCCATCGCCATTGCCCCAGGATCTGGTTCCCATGATACATATGTTGGTACCTGATGGTTTAACCGTGACGCGAAAAGGTCAATATCCGGTTTACCAAATTTGGCTGTGCTTTTGGTGAATATTTGGGGATTTAACATCCATTCAATGTTGTCATTGAATATACATGATCTGGTGTCCACCACTGTGTTGAGCTTACCTGGAAGATAGGTAGCTGATATCCAAATATTCCGTTGTATGCACCAGAGCCAAATTGTGTTAGCCAATTCATCACACAAAATTGACCTGGTACCACCCATATGATTTAAATATGCCACCACAGTGATATTGTCTATTTGTAGACGGACATGAGTGTTTGAACAATAAGCTCTTAGTCCGTAAAATGCTCCAAGCATCTCCAAATAATTTATCCCTCGTGACAACAAAAGGGTAGATTCTAGTGAGTCCCATCTGCCACCACAACTAGAGTTGTTATCAGTAGCTCCCCAGCCATGGGAACTTGCGTCAGTTTGTAAATACACCAACGGACGAGTTACAATGATGGGTTTGAATGAGATATGGATTGTAAAGAACATGCACGTACACAAGGAATTCTTTACTATAGCTTTTATTGACTACACACACATTACTGCCCTTGCCGTACATGGTCTGTCACGTTCACTAGAGAGGGAGCTAGGGGATGGAAGACACAGATATACTTGATTATAGGGGAGTGGTTAGCAGGGCTACGTCACTACAATTAAAGGGACATGCACTTATCATCTACATCCTTCCTCTACAAAAGAAAGAAAAGTGACAGCCGACCATGTCTCATGCGCTAGAGGAAACAGAGAACAAAGAAACAATAACGCAGCACCGAATCATACATATTCACCATAACGGTCAGGCGGCTGCACAAGACGGCCTGAGCGGGTCCGCATCCCGCTCACACCTCCTCCCCCCATGGGAACGAGTGTAACCGGCGCGGGAGGGGAAACCCTGGCAGGAGAGTCGCAGGGCGGTGAGCGCGGCGGTGACGAGGGAGAGGAGGGGGCGAGACGGGAGGAGAGACAGGGACAGGCACTGGAAGAACAACCGGGATGGGCCGGGGGGGCGGAGGACCAGGGAAAGCAGGAGGCGGCAGAGTGGACATGGGGGAAGCTTGCGGGACAGCAGGAGGGGGAGGAGGCTCATTCACCAGGCGAAGGTGCTGACTTGACCTGCGGTAGACCGTGCCATTGAGGTTAACCAGGTAAGAACGAGGCGACCCGGCAGATCCGACGACAACTGCAAGCCCTTGGTGACCGGAGGTGGAGCGCATAAGGACAACCTGGCCAGGAGACAGAGGAGGAAGAACGCGGCAGGACCTGTCATGGGAGCGCTTCTGGATGAACTGTTTGTTAGCAATACGCTCGCGGACCATGGCAGGTTTCAGCACGGAGGGGGTAAGGGTCTGTTGGGAAACCGGAATAGTAGGGCGCGTGACTCGGGACATGAGGCGCTGCGTCAGGGACCCCAGGACGTGGTCGTGGGAGGTTCAGGAGAGCAAGGTAAATATCCGATTTTGAAAGGCGACAACGTTCCAGCAATCCCTTAGCACTGCGGACCGCGCGCTCAGCTAGGCCGTTGCTCTGCGGGTACTCCGGGCTGCTGGTGTAGTGTCGAAAGTTCCAATGGTCAGCAAAGTCGCGGAACTCAGCGCTGGTGAACTGGCTGCCGTTGTCCGACTGCAGGCTTGCAGGGGACCCAAAGGTGGCGAAGTGGCGGCGCAGCTTCTCAATGACGGCAGAGGATGAGAGAGAGGACAGCTGGTCGACCTCAAACCAGTTCGAGTCGACAAGCACTAGAAAATGCTTGCCGTGCCATTCGAAAATGTCAGTCGCCAGCGCAGACCATGGCAAGTCTGGTGCGGGCTGCTGCAAAAGGGGCTGCCGCGGCTGTTGCGGGGCGAGACTGTTGCACGTAGGGCATGACGACACCCTGTCCCGGAAGAAAGTGGCCATATCAGGCCAGTAAAACTAGCTCTGAGCAATGGAAATAGTGGCCTTGGCCCCGGGATGGCCACAATGAGCAGTTTCAAAATACTGTTGCCATAGAGCTTCAGGCACCACCACCTTGTGGCCCTTTACGATCACACCATCTCGCAGCACCAGCTCGTCACGGACCAGGAAGTAAGGCACTGCCGCGGCGGGCAGGGAAGAACGACGGTCGGACCAACCCCGCTGAATGACCGCAGCCAGCTGTTGGAGCGAAGCGTCAGCAGCAGTGTGTTTGACCAGAGACTTCAACTGGTTGGAAGGCACGAAGTTGACATTCAGCACTATCATGTTGGACGCCTCGTAAGGGTGACGGGTGGTCGAGACAGCGTGTCAGCGATGAACATGTCTTTGCCTTTACGGTATACCATGGAGAAGGTAAAGCGCTGTAGCTGGAGCATCATCCGCTGGAGCCGGGAGAAGGCAGCGTGAATCGGCTTGTTGAAGATGGTGACCAGAGGCTGGTGGTCCGTTTCAATGGAAAACTCCGTGCCCGGGATATAGTCCTTAAACTTTGAACACGAACACGACAGCCAGCAGCTCTTTCTCAATCTGGGCATAGCGCTGCTCGGCAGGAGTCATCGTGCGGGACGCGAATGACACTGGCAGTTGTACCCCGTCGTGGATCTGCAAGCAGGTGGCGCCCAGGCCAAACTTGGAGGCATCACAGGTGATGACGATGGGACGCTTGAGGTCGAAGTACTTCAGCGTCAGGGTGCTGATTAGCTTGGACTTGAGGACGTCAAAGGCATTCTGGTGCTGCGGGAACCAAGCACAAGCAGTGTCCTTTTTCACCAGGTCTCTCAGTGGAGCGCTCAATTCGCTCAAGTCAGGGATGAACTTCCCCAGGTAGTTGACCATGCCCAGGAAACGCTGAAGGCTCGGCACATCCTCAGGAGCAGGCATCTCGGAAATTGCGGCTGTCTTCTGTGGGTCGGGCTTCAGCCCGGACGCTGTAAAAACATGCAAAACATGCACGTACACAAGGAATTCTTTACTATAGCTTTTATTGACTACACACACATTACTGCCCTAGCTGTACATGGTCTGTCACGTTCACTAGAGAGGGAGCTAGGGGATGGGAAGACACAGATATACTTGATTATAGGGATGTGGTTAGCAGGGCTACGTCACTACAATTAAAGGGACATGCACTTATCATCTACACGGATATTGTCAATCCACCATTGTAACTAAATTTTTGCCTTGAATGGCAGCTGCATAGGTCTATCAAAATGTCCAGCATTCAATTTTAATGCTGAAATCTTGGATCTTTGCAAATTTTGATAAAATAAAGGTCCAAATTAGGCAGCTGGAAAAGCAGCTACCATTTTCCCAATTACCTTAGCAGCATGTCTGATTGTTGGTGTACTGGCGCAGACCAGATTATTACATGCTTCAATGATGTCCGCAACTTTGTTAATTGGAATGGTGGTGATCATTCGATTGGAATCAACTGTGAATCCCAGATAGTCCATAATCTGTGAAGGACAGAACTTTGATTATCTGGATGGATTATAAATCCCATTTTTTGAAATAATGAAACAGTGGCTGTAACTGCCAATTTTGTTGATTCCAAAGTATCTCCTATGATTAGGATGTCATCCAAATAAGCCATAACCGTATGGTTTTGCTTTCTCAGTGTTGCTAACACTGGCTTTAGTAATTTCGTAAACAATCTAGCTGTGGCAAGCCCATTGGGCAATGCTCTACATTGCCAAAGTTGATCCATCCAAATAAACTTCAAGAACTTCCTGTGATGTTTCCTGAACGGATACTGAATTGTATGCAGCTTTTAAATCAATGCATGCCATGAAACAGCCGTTAGAAACCAAAGATTTGGCTGTTTCAAACGTGTCCATTTTAAAATGGGTATATTTTACAAAAGTATTCAAATGGGTTAGATCAATGATGACCCGACATCCACCATCTTTCTTAGTTTTTGTGAAGATGTTGGATACGAACTCAACTGGTTCGTGGATTGTCCTTTCTATCACCCCTTTTTCTTGTAATCTCAAAATTTCTGCATAGCCTTCTGCTACTTCTTTGTTGGAAAGTGCAAATTTGCGATCCGGCATGTGCTGAGACGGGGGAAGTTGTTCATTTATGAATTCAATTTCATAACCCTGAATACATTGTAATATAAACACATCTGAAGTGATGGTATCCCATGCCTCCTTAAAGAACCGTAATCTCCCTCCGACATGTGAGGTTAAACATGCAACTGCATGAAATCCAAACCGCCTTACCTCCATGGTTACCGGCGGTCCCTAACATGTTTGGTGGGACGTGGAGGTGCTGGGTTTTGCGGGTGCCGCATCTTCCATGCCGGCCGCTGCGGGCCTTGCCCTAAAAAAGGCTTCGGCTGTTGGTATGGCTGGAATTGCGGTGGTGCTGGCATGTAGGTCCTTGCTGATTTTTCAGGTTGTCCCCGCGGTCTGGAGTATGGTAACCTCCTAGCCGCCTGCCTACTCGAAGGGTGTGACCTCATGAGTCCCACTGTTTTTGCATGGTCATCTAAGTCTTTGACCTGCTTCGGTAGGTCTTCTCCGAACAATTGCCTTGGTGGTGGCGTCGGGGATGCCCTACATAACCCTGCGAATGTAGGGTTTAATGTGGGCTTAATAGTGGCTTTGCGAAACGCATTTATTTCGTACTGGGTATTACATAACAACGCATGGGCATCTTCTTGCTCAGTACTTAAATCCATGCCATCCACTGACTTCGCAAACGCAGTGATCCCCGATGTGAGCAACTTCAGAATCCTTTGTAATTTGATATCTTGTGCTCTAATGCCTGGGCTTATATCCCCCCAAATAGGCGTGTTCACTATAGGCACATTTAGTGAGTTGCAATCGTTCGGCGCCTTGTACCGGCTCATGGCTTCAGCAAGGACCTGGTCCTGTAACTGGTGATTTGTCAGGAAATCAATGGTGGCAGCCAGCTTGGGTTTGAGGGGTTGACCCGAAGATTTGGGTAATGCAAACTTGGATGCCACGTCCAACAGCTCCTCCTGAGGAATTTCAGGTGCCACAGGTTCGCGAACCAGAATATCCTCCTCTTCCCCTGGCTGCCTTGAGCTTCCCATTGATGATGGGGATATATTCAATAACCCCCTGGAACTGAGAACGTCCTGTTGTAGATTTTGCTGCAGGATGCGTTCCATCATCCATTCCATGCGTTCCATGCGACCTTCCCCATATGCGGATGAAAGGTCGGAACCCTCAGGCCCAAAGGAACTCCTGAAGCTCCTATCACTGGCTCGTACCTCGTCGAGGTAAGAATCTCGGCGCCGTGACATGAGGTCGCTACCTGCCGCTCCTGCGGGGCTATGCAACTCCCGCGCGGACCTGCTGCTCGTTCGCCGTCTATGGGACGAGAACGTTCCACCAGCCTCAAAGGCCATATACGGTGTATAGTCGGCACCTGCCACCGCAGCGTGGTGACCCGACGTCCGCGAGGGCTTGCCGCCTGTCCTTCGCCCGGACAAAGGCGTCATACGGTCACGTCCTGCCACTAATGGGGGGTGCGGTGACCGTGATGAGACTCCACCTGCGCGACTTCTGCTGGTCTTGCTGGGTGGCGAGTCAATACTGGCCCTGCCTGGTATGCCAGTAGACTCAGGTCTCGAGGATTCACCTGTCTGCGGTCTTGCGGTTTTTGGTGAATAACCAGCCCTGGTAGGGCTTGACTGTTGAGCAGCTCTACCCCTGGCTCTTCCTCGAGTAGCCGGGGAGAAGGACCATGCGGTAGCACGGGTAACCCGTTTGCTCATCTCAGCCAGAGTCTCCCTTCCGGTGGGAGATAATGAAATAGAGTCAGAGTCTACCTGTTCAGGCGCTGTCCTACTTTGCTGTTCTGTGCACAGCTGTGCCGGTGGGTCGGGTCCTGTAATCACAGGGCTGCCCGACTTCCACGCCTTTTTCCCGGCCCGACTAGCGGGTGTTGCCGATGAAGAAAGCAGCTCCGGGAAATGTGGTCATCGACTCCTTTCCGAAGTCCTGCGATCCGTATTGCTCCTATCCATGATCCCTGTGAACGAAGAAAGTTCTATAACAGGGACAACCAGCTCAAGGTTGCCTGATACTTACCTGAGCGGTTCTTATGAAGTGCTGGTGGTGAGACGCGCTCCACCTCCAGCCGTCGACTGCAAATGCGAGCGACGATATGAAATAGTTGATTTTGAAATATGCCAACAGCATTATTTTAAGTGTAAGTGTGATTAATCAGTTTTTTTTTGCAGTTGCTGTTGTTCGGTTTCTGTTTTGTCAGAGTGAGCGTCTTGATGGATCCCATAATGTTTTGTATATTGTGCCTGGCAAATTGGAAAGAATGGTCCTGAAGTTTAGTTTGTTTTTCCCATTGTAGAATTTTAAGTGTGTTTATTATTAATTGCAGTGAACATTTTGGCCAAGGATAACATTATGTTAAAAGAACATTTTTCAACAATCCGACATTGAATTATCTATTTTCACTTGCTCCTTTCCTTTGATTTAAATATTATTTTCTTACTGTTTGTAAGACTAAGGGTAAGGATCAAAGTTGAAATCACTTTTTTTCCCTTTATTTAGGAATAAATGTCGGGCCTGTTGTGGCGGGTGTGATTGGAGCAAGAAGACCACAGTATGATATATGGGGAAACACTGTTAATGTTGCCAGCAGAATGGATAGCACTGGAGTTCAAGGCAAAATACAAGTTAGTAAATTGCTCTATTAGAATAATCCAACAAATTCAGACCTCAACAAACTGTAATTTATTGACAGATGGTTTCTACATTTTTACTCAATAAATCATTATTTATTTTAACCCAGATCTATAGGAAGATAAGAAATGGGAACAGAATTAACATATCTGATACCATGAGTTTGGTTTGCCATTCAATAGGATCACGGCTGGTGCATGCCTCATCCACTTTCCTACCCAATGCGCTCAATTCCTTTAGTGCCAAAAATTCTACCAACCCCATCCATGAACATATGCAATGACTGAGCCCCTGTGACCCCTGGGGTAAAAGGTTCCAACTCTCTGCATCAAAAAATCCTCTGAGAATATGCTCTTTATACTCTTGAATCCAGAGATGAAGGAAGAGCTTCTCCAATTCATTCTGTTGACCTCTTTCGGAGAGTTTTAATTGTCTCAATGAGGTCACATCATCCAAACACCAGTAACTGCAAGCCAAGGTTGCTGAATCTCCCTGATAGGACCACCCTCTCACTGGAGGATGTTATTGTTATGTTCGCTTATTTTCATCTCTCAATTTGTTAAATATTGACATGATCTGCTATGGCTGCTCTAACTTGCAATCGTATATATTGCTGGAATTCTTTGAAAAAGCAAATAGCAGGACAAACAAAGACGAGTCAATAGATGTTGTATACCTAGATTTTCAGAAAGCATTTGATAAGGTGGCACACAGGAGGCTGCTAAAGAAGATGAGATCTCATGGTATTAAAGGGCAGATAGCAGGTTATCTGGATGGCAGAAGGCAAAGAGTGGCAATAAAGGGGGCTTTTTCTGGATGGCTGCCAGTGACTAGTGGAATCCTGCAGGGTTCGATGCTGGGGCCACTGCTCTGTTAATGATTTGGATGGGGATTGAAGGTTTTGTGGCCAAGTTTGTGGATGATATGAAAATAGGTGGAGGGGCAGGTAGTGTAGAGAAAGCAGGGGCTCCGCAGAAGGACAAGAACAGGTTGAGAGAGTGGTCAGAGAAGTGGCAGATGGAATATAGTGTAACAAACTGTGGAGTCATGCATTTTGGTAGTAGGAATAAAGGCGTAGATTATTTTCTAAATGGGGAGAGAATCCAGAAATTGAAGGTGCAAAGAGACTTTGGAGTGCTAGTGCAGGATTCCCAAAAAGTTAATCCGCATGTTGAATGAGTAGTAAATAAAGCAACATTTTCTAGAGGGCTTATATACAAAAACAGGGGTATAATGCTGAGGCTCTATAAGGTGATGGTCCGGTCGCATTTGGAATGTTGGGAGTAATTTTGGGCACCATATCTGAAGAAGGATGTGCTGACTCTGAAGAAAGTCCAGAGGAGGTTTACAAGAATGATCCCAGGAATGAGGAGGTTAACATATGATCAGCGTTTGACAGCACTGGGCCTGTATTTGCTGGAGTTTAGAAGAATGAGGGGGGATCTCATTGAAACATACAGAATAGTGAAAGGCTTCAATTGAGTGGATGTGGAGAGGATGTTTCCACTAGTGGGAGAGTCTAGGACCAGAGGTCATAGCCTCAGAATTAAAGGACGTTATTTTAGAAAGGAGATGAGGAGGAATTTGTTTAGTCAGAGGTGGTGAATCTCTGGAATTCTTTGCCACAGAAGGTTGTGGAGGCCAAGTCAGTGGATATATTTAAGGCAGAGATAGATAGATGCTTGATTAGTATGGATCAGAAGTTATGGGAGAAGGCAGGCGAATGGGGTTAGGAGGGAGAGATAGATCAACCATGATTGTATGGCAAAGTAGACTTGATGGGCACAAAGGCCTAATTCTACTCATGATCTTATTATATCAGAATCTCAAGTTATACATGCAGACTAGTTTGTTATGCAATGAACTACAGATGCTTGCATCTTGATCAAAACACAATGCTGGAGTAACCCAGCGGTCAGGCAGCATCTGTGGAGGGAATGGACGGGTAAAGTTTCAGGATGGGACACTTCTTCATCCTGATTGTGATAGCGGGAGAAAACTGGAAAAGGGAGGTTGGGGGTGGGATAAAGTAATTTGTTGCTACCCCTGATTTGTGCTGTATTTTTTTCAGCTACCTAAATTTAAGTCATCATTAACTCTTTGCATTAACTTATTTCAAATCTGGTGAGATTATTTAAGATATTTAGGGAATCAAAATAGATACAGTAAATGCAAGAATAGTGAAGCAGGTCAATTAAGCCAAATGGTCGACTTCTATTTCTAGTTACGTAATTGAAAAACTTTTGTTTCTGAAATGAGCGCCAGGCTGCAATACTCTCCCCACTGCAACGTATATTTGTGGAGTTATTTTAAATTCTTTGCTCCACTGCCTACATACCAGCACCCCCCCCCCCCCCCCCCCCCCCACCCCCAATACCTTCATAAAATGCTTATCCAGCAATATCTTACAGATGCACTAGGACTTCCCTGGCCTGTTTTTAAAAAATATATTTTCCAGCTTACCACAGAAAGGCATAGTTCATTGTTGAATGGGGTTGAAGATCCAAGGGTGGAATTACAGAATTCCCCTTTGTGTTGCCGTGGGATTTTAAGAGCTCCCTCTGGCTGAGTTAGTGGCTGCAGAGACAGGGTGGACGATTGAGAGGTTGAGATGTTTGGGTATGTAGGTAGTACAGACACCAAGTTTAATTAATGACTCAGAAGGTACGAGCAAAAATGGAATATGATCACAGTGATGAGACAGGATTAGGCATTAAGAGATAGAAGCAGGAGTATGCCACTTGGTTCCAGGAGCCGATTCCATCATTTAATAAGATCATGGCTGATCAAATTTTTCTCCTCCATTTTCCCAATTTAGCCCCATAAATAGTGATTCCCTTACAGATTAACATTCTCTCTAAATGTTGAATTTATTTAAGCATTCAGTTTCCATAGCTTTCCAAGGAAAAGGAATTACCTTTCTCTTCCTAAACCCTGAAAAAGCACCCAAGTTAGACGTATTCAGAAGTTATGTGTTAAAAGTCCTGTATGTACAGTTCCTCCTCCATCGTAGGTAACAAAAGTTAATGGACTGAGAAAGGTAATTCTCTTTTTTCCCCTGAGATCTGTAGGCCAATCACCAGAACCCTTCCAAATGTAATATCAGCCTCAGGCTGCAAAGTTTGTCATGCCTCTCGTATTTCTGCACCTTTGCCTCAGTAATGAACCTCACTGAATGATAGGCCTCCTTTTTGCATCTGGGCATAGCATCTGAACCCATATATATATATATATATAAAAATGGCAGGGTTTAGTTCAAATCTCAGCAAATGCCTGGTGCAACCCCCTGGCAAGAGTCCACCATGTGTTTGGGGCAAATTAACTGATTGTAGGTGTTTAAGTTCTCGGAGTAAAGGTGATGCTGAGCTAATAGTCTGTTTAATAACCAATTTCCAGGTAACAGAAGATGTCCACCGAATACTCAATAAGTGTAATTATGAATTTATCTGTCGCGGCAAAGTCAGTGTGAAAGGAAAAGGAGAAATGCTGACATACTTCCTTGGAGGGAAAGCGAATACTAATTCACAAGCAAGCTCAACAAACATAGGGAGAAAAGCGTTCTCATGTGGAAGGGCAAAACTGGGGACCAGCTGCCCTTCCGTGTCATCAGTGGCCAGCTTCACAGTAAAGGCAGGACTTGGGGCACTTCAGGCGGCTGTGATGCAAACAACTCAGCCTGTGCATTGTGCACCACCCATACCTGTTGTTGAACAAGCATAGCAAATGTTGGCACAAAACCGAAGACCGCATCGCGAGCTGTCCAAAGGGAGAAGATCAGTTAATGATCAGGCAAGAAGATTCTGACGTTTGGAAGTCTGGCACAAAAGAGCGGAATGTTCTCCTGGAATGGGCACCAGGATTATATGGGTCACAAACCACAGGAATTATTGCGATTAAAACCAAAGACTGAAACTTTGGGTCTTGTGAGAAACAATGCTTGGAATGGATGGCAAATTAAGGGCTAACTATTTGTTAGAATCAGCAAAGAACTACATTTTGGACATAGTAAATTATCTTTTTAAGTAAAATAAAGAATCTTAGAAGGCTTAATAAATTATAACTAGAATTTGTATGTTATAGCATTTCTCTGCATGTTTTCTAAATGTGCACAAACATTTTACCAGATGACATTAAGTTATAAAATAACTACTTTTTACTTCGGCTGCCAATAGATGTGTCCATACATTATCAAAATATCCATTTAATATTGCCTTATTTATTTTCTGGATCCTTTGTTTAACATTTTCAATGCCTGCCTTTTTCAAACCGTTCTCTGCAAGATTTTATGGTATGTAATCTCTGTAAATAATTTATTGATTATACAGTATGGATTGTGTATTTTAAAAAAACAGCACATGTCAAGTGAATATTTAATTAACTTTTATAACAAAGTTTTATTTATGTAAGCATGACTGTTAACGTGCTTTAAAAACCGGGATTCTTCTTTTGTTGACATCCACAACATATGTTCAAACCTATTAAATATTAAAGGTACAGAACTCCCAATGATATAGATAATCTTTGCCAGAAGGTTACAGGAGTTTACAGCACTAACTAAATAGTGAAAGTCTTTTTTAGCATTGTGTCCCTGTAACTATTACTCAGTAGCAATAAATTTGAGCTTTCAGAATATGTATTGAGTATTCCGTAGACAGAAAGGGATGTTATTAAGTTCATTCTGCACTACCAACTGATATTTTCACAATCTAATCAGTGTAGGCATCATATAACAAAGACAGCAATCTGCAGGTGGGAGAAGCACATTGGGAACTGTTAACATTTTTCAAGCATTGTGGCCTCTGTACTTAACTATTTTACAAACCATTAATTTTATGCTATGTCACACATCTAAAACCATTGCTTTGAGTTTCACTTTTTAAGAACTGCATCTAGCTTGCTGATTTTCCATTTTAAATACGGGTCTTTTTATGTGCATATTGAATATTGTAAAATATCTTTCAGTCTCTTTTGGAACTGTAAGGATTACCTAAAGAATCCAATATTTGTCCGACCTTTTATGTTAAAAGTGGATAATATTCATTGAAATGTTAAATGTGAATGTAAATTTCTAATTATAACTTTTTATACTGAGTGTTTGCACTACTATAATTTCTTTTGGGTCGAAGGAAAAAGTAAAAAAAAATGTTTTAAAAACTTCTTCCCCATGTGTGAGCATTTGTTAGATGTACTGTGGTGTCTTCTATTAAGATCGCAATGCGAAAGATTTATCGGAAGATTTAAATCACTTTTCAAAATTTAAATTATTTTGAAAATCAACAGTTTTTTTCCCAGCTTCGTTTAGAGATACAGGTCCTTCAACCCACCGAGTCCACGCCGATCAGCGATACCTGCACACCAACACTACCCTACACACACCAGGGACAATTTTTACATTTATACTTGGCCAATTAACCTACAAACCTGTACGTCTGCAAAGTTATGATATATAGCTTGGCCAGTGTTCCTACGATGAATTCACAGTGTGGAAAAAACATATATAGTGCCCATCGTAATACCTAGGACATAGTAAAGTACAACACTGGAACCAGCCCTTCAACATGCAATATCTGTGCTGATCATAATGCCAGATAAACTAATCTCATCTGCTTAAATATCAATATCTCTCTGTTCCCAGCAGATCCATGCCTCTTAAATGCCACTATCGTATCTGTCCCCATACTACCCCTGGCAGCGTGTGCCAGGTATCCACCATCCTGTGTGAAAGACTTGCTCCACACATCTCCTTTAAATTTTGCCCCTGTATTCTTAAATCTATGCCCTCCTGTCTTTGAAATTTCCACCCTGGGAGAACGAGAAATTTCCTGCCTACCATATCTATGCTTCTCATATTTCAATCATTTTTCCCCTCAGCCTCTGGTGTTCCAAAGAAAACAATCCAAGTTTATCCTCTACTGCTATCATGTATGACAGGCATTATTAACAAGTGTTGGCACTGTAGATGGAGGATCCGTTGCATAGGTGTTTAACAAACAAATGTGGAATTTTGACAGAAAACTTCAAACCTCTTTACATCAATCTATGTAAAACATGCTCGCAGTTGTTTGAAAAGTGACACCGCTTCTACAATTAAATATTGTGGAGCAAGACATTGGTCTCAGTAACACCCAAACTTTATGAGAACTGTTTTCAGATCAAAAGAGTGATTTTAGCCCATGCACATGTTTTTGTTGTCCACTATGCATGCTGTCAGTCACATTGGAGAAGATAGTAATGCATGCGTGCCTAATATCTAAAGGGATAGCACAGCAGTAGAGTTGCTGCCTTACAGCGCCAGAGTCCCGGATTCAATCCTGACTACAGTCTCTTTGTTCTCTCTCTAACTCTTCCCGGTTATGCACTGACCATGTAACCATACTTACCCTAGCTTTAGCCCATCATAGAGCTCTCCCATCCCCCACCATTCCTGCAGTTGAACTTATATCTCATTCTCAGTTACAACAAAGGGTCTTCTACCTGAAATGTTAAGTCTTTTTACCCACAATTGCAGCCTGACCTGAGTACTTCCAGCATTTTCTGGGTTTTTTTAGATTTGCAGAAGCTGAGTTTTGTTTTTGCTCTGTGTGAGTTATCAGTTTAGTTTATTGCCACATGTACGGAGGTACAGTGAAAAGCTTCTGTTGCGTGCTAACTAGCCAACAGAAAAACAATCCATGGTTACAATAGATCCATTTACAGTGTATAGATACATGATAAGGGAATAATGTTTAGAGCAAGGTAAAGCCAGCAAAGTCTGATCAAGTATAGTCCGAGGGTCATCAAAGAGGTAGATAGTAATTCCACGCTGCTCTCTGGTTGTGGTAGGTTGATTCAGTTGCCTGATAACAACTGCGAAGAAACTGTCCCTGAATTTGGTGGTGTGTGTTTTCACACACTACCTTTTGACTGATGGGAGAGGGGAGAAGAGGGAATGGCCAGGGTGCGACTCATCCTTGTTTATGCTGCTGTCCTTGCCAAGGCAGCGTGAGGTATAAATGGAGTCAATAGAAGGGAGGTTGATTTGTGTGATGGCCTGGGCTGCGTCCACAATTTCTTGCGGTCCTGGATGGAGCTGTTCCAAAACCACGCTGTGATGCATCCTGATAAAATGCTTTGTATGGTGTATCTGTGGAAGTTTGTGAGAGTTGTAGGGGACATGCCAAACTTCCTTAGCCTTCTGTGGAAGTAGAGGCATTGGTGTTCCGCCTTGGTCTTTGTTTCAATATGGGTGATCCAGGAAAGGAATTATATTTCCTCAATAACCAAGGCTTTATTCTGCAGCAATTTACCGAGCTGACTGGGCCGCTAATGCAAATCAAAGAGTGGCTGCGCAGGAACATGGGGTGTCCTCTGTTATCATGGTTTATGACTCTAATGCGCAAGAGCATAGAGTACATGGTGGCACCGTGGCACAACTGATAGAGCTGCTGCCTCAAGATACCAGAGACCCAGGCTCGATCCTGACCTTGGGTGCTGGCCGTGTGGAGTTGCATGATCTCCCTGTGACCACGTGGATTTCCTCTGGGTGCCCCAATTTCCTCCCAAATCGTGCCGGTTTGTAGATTAATTAGCCTCCATAAAATTGCCTCTAATATGTAGGGAGTGGATGAGAAAGTGGCGTTGCAGAACTAGTTGTTCATGGTTGTTTGTATGTTGTTCATAGTGAATAGTTGTTCAATGGTTGGCAAGGACTAATTGGGTCTAAGGGCTTGTTTTTATGCTGTCTCAAAATATTGAAAACTTTCAAAAAGTACGTTATGCAACAGAAAATGTGGTGGATCAGGAAGCTGGAGGGATTACACAGATCTGAAGTGACCAAGCAACAGAGAATATCTGCAGTACACACCAAGTGGGGTTGCAGGGTTCATCATGGTCTGCTGCACAATACTGCTGTTATCAGTGGTTTACCCTCACCACTAGCCATGTGACCTTCAGCTCAGGAGGTTTCATCAAATGGTAGCAGGAATAGCACATCATGCCCTGCAAACATGGTCTTCCCTTCAAGGAGATCATGGTTGACTTTGTACATTGCCCATCTTCTCCATGAGTCACTGCTTCCTCTGATTCCCTTAGTGTACAAAAATCAATTTACCTCTTTTTGCAGCCTTTTTTCAGTCTACGGGAAGATAATTCCAGAGATTTGCAATGCTCTTCTGAATGAAACATTTAACTTAAGTTCATCACAAATAGCCTATTGACCAAAATGTTAACATAGTTTCCTCAAGGAAACAGTCTGTCAGCACTTACCCTTCAAACCCTTTCCTAAGTCTATCAAACCTAGGGTGGCACAGTGACACGGTTGGTAGAGTTTAGTTTAGTTTAGGAACACAGCATGGAAATAGGCCCTTCGGCCCACTGAGTCCGCAAAGACTAACGATCCCCACACATTAACACTATTTTACACTAGGGACGTTTTACATTTATACCAAGCCAACTAACCTACAAACCTGTATGTCTATGGAGTATGGGAGAAAACTGAAGATCTTGGAGAAAACCCGCATGGTCACAGGGAGAATGTACAAACTCCATACAGACAGCCCCCATAGTTGTGATTGAACCCGGGTCCCTGGAACTCTAAGCACTGTTAGGCAGCATCTTTCCCGCTATTCCACCATGCCACCCTCACAGTGCCAGAGAACTGGGTTAAATTCTGACCTTGGGTGCTGTCTATGTGGAGTTTCCTGTGGCCGTGTGGGTTTTTTCTGGGTGTTCTGATTTCCTCACATATCATGCGGGTTTGCAAATTAATTGCCCTCTATAACATTGCCCTAGTATGTTGCGATTGGATGCTTAAGTGGGATAACATAGAACTACTGTGAACAGATGATCCATGCTTGGCATGATACTTGGTGGACTGAAGGGGCTGCAGTATTTCCATATTCAACTAAACACTTTTTCCACAAAAGGTTGAAGAATGCAATGGGTGCTTCGCAAGCAAGCAATGCGGTGGCTGTTTCTCCTTTCACTAGCTGAGGACTCGCTGATCCTTGAAGCAGCTGCAGCCTTTCAAAAACTGTAAAAATATTGCAACTCCCTTTCGACATCAACAGCAATAAGTCATTTGGAGGGGAGTAAAACCTTTGAAAACGAACTGCCTTGTCAATGAAGTGCTAACGGGAACAGACAGTGATGTTCTGTTGTACATATAAAACAGGTAGTGAGTAAAAATTGTGCTAAGCCAAAGAGGTTGCTGCAGCAACCTCTCCTTTGATGCAGCAAGACGAAGTTCATAAGTTATAGGAGCAGAATTAAGCTATTCAGCCCATTAAGTCTGCTCTGCCATTCAATTATTTACAGTGGTGGATCGATCTTTTCTTCTCAAACCCATTCTCCTACCTTGTCCCCATAACACCTGACACCCGTACTAATCACAAATCTATCAATCCCCACCTAAGAAATATCCATTGACTTGGCCTTCACAGACTTCTGTGACAAAGAATTCCACAGATTCACCACCCTCTGACTAAAGAAATTCCTCTTCATCTCCTTTCTAAAGGTGCATTATTTTATTCTGAGGCTATGGCCTTTCGTTCTACACTCCCCCACGAGTAGAAACATTATTTCCACATCCACTCTATCCAGGTCTTTCACTATTTGAATTAGTTATTGACTTCAGGAAATGTGGTGGAGGATATGCCACAATTAGCATCGTGGTGCAAAGTGGAATTGATTGAGACCTTGAATGTTCCTAACTGTAAATATCACCAACAATTTGTCCTGGAGAAATTGAAGCAACAGCCAAACACATACCAATGCCTATACATCCTCAGGAGACTAAAAAGGTTTGGCATGTCAACATCTCTTACCAATGTCTGCAGATACACCATAGAAACTGTGCTGTCGGGTAGCATCACAGTTTGGTTTGGAAACTGCTGAGCAGGTCCACACAAAAATGTCTGCAGAAAGTGTAGAAACAAGGAATGTAGATTCTGGTTAATACATAAAGGGACACAAACTGTTAAAGGGACTGTCCCACTTGTGCGTCATTTGCACATCATTTGAGCGTCATTTACGCGACATCATTTTTTGCACCACCTGCGTGACGCGCAAATGACGCCCAAGTGGGACAGGCCTTTAACGCGACTGGTCAGGTAGCATCCCTGGAGCACATGGATAGGTGACATTTCTTTATCGAGACCCTTCTTCAGACTTGTTCTAGGGGGTGGGGGGGTGGCGAAGAAACCTGGAAAAGGGGAGAGGCAGAACAAAGCATGGTATGTAATAGCTCCACATAGGCGAGGGGAGGTTGATAGGCAGACGGTTGGAACATAGGCCAGAGATAAGAAGGGAAAGAAGGTGTGAGACAGGGTTTGAAGTTGGGGAATGTAAAGCAAGAGGGAGGGAATCGATGGGGGTGGGGGTGGGGGTGGGGGTGGGGAGGGCTGTGAGTGGATAATAGACAATAGGTGCAGGAGTAGGTCATTCGGCCCTTTGAGCTAGCACCACCATTCAATGTGATCATGGCTGATCATCCACAATCAGTATATCCCCATATCCCCTGACTCCGCTATCTTTAAGAGCCCTATCTAGCTCTCTCTTGAAAGTGTGCAGAGGACCAGCCTCCACCGTCCTCTGAGGCAGAGAATTCCACAGAGAAAAGTGCACAGATTATTTTTACATTAAAACTTGGTTTTTAGGAAGGCTTTAATCATATTTTCATGTTGCGAAAAGGGGACAAAAAAATGTATGAACCGGCTGTATTTTTCATACCGACTTCACCGCAAACCACAACGTTCTAATCCACCGCATTCCGCTAAAACCCACTCGCTAGTTGATTTAAATGGCCATTAATTTACAGGCATTAAACAGTAAATTCCTTCCATTTGGCCTATAAATTCATGAAAATGAGATTTAAAAATCATGTTATATTGTGGATTATTGTGTGAATGTTATTTGGACACTTAGGCAATTAAAAAAAGTTTATCTTTTCTTAAGAAATTGATAGATGTTTAGATCTAGTAATTGAATTTTGTAATTAGCTACAATTAGATAACTAACTAATTATATGCTTTAATTTCAGGTCATCCAAGTAAGATTGTTTCATATTTCTTTCAGAATGCTTCAATCCATAATAACTGAAAATTTCATTGAGTTCTCTTAATTTTTAAGAAAGTTATGGGCTTTTGACTGTTCTAGATCACAGCTTTTGAGTTAAGTCAATTGAAAGGCAATGGGGAACAAGATGCTAATTTCCGAGTATGAAAATGGCCATAACGTTTTTAATACTGAAGATATGAAAGTGAATTAGGTGTCAAATTAAACTTCTTTTTATGCTTTATCTGATGGGATAAATTGCAGACTTGATTTTTTAAATCTCAAAATGTTGTAACATTGCTACCCATAGTCCCCTTTGTTCAACTGGAATACTGACACCTCCGATTTACCCTTCTCCCTCTCAAATTGTAGATTACAACTTATCATATTATGGTCATTACCTCCTAATGGCTCCTTAACTTCAAGTTCCTTTATAAAATCCGGTTCATTACACAACACTAAATCCAGACTTGCCTTCTCCCTGGTAGGCTCCAGGACAAGCAGCTCTAAGAATCCATCAACGAGGCACTCCACAAACTCCCTTTCTTGGGGTCCAGTACCAACCTGATTTTCCCAGTCTACCTGCATGTTGAAATCTCCCATAACAACTACAGCATTACCTTTGCGACATGCCAACTCAACTTAACTCAACTTGATTCAACTTGCACCCTATATCCAGGCTACTGTTTGGGGGCCTGTAGATAAGTCCCATTAGGGTTTTTTTACCCCTACAATTCCTTAGTTCTATCCATATTGTTGCTCCAGTTTGCATATGGCCTCACTCTGGAAATAGAGAAGGCCCAGAACAGAAAGGTCAGTGTGGGAATGAGAAGGGGTATGAAAATAGTTAGCATCCAGGAGATCCAGTATGCTTTGGCAGACCAAGTGCACGTTTTCAGCTAAACGGTCGATGAGTCTCCACTTGGTTGCTCCGATGTACAGGAGACCGCATTGGGAACACTGGATGCAGTAGAGGAGTTTAGTGGAGGAACACGTGAAAAACTGTCTTACATGGAAGGACTGCTGAGGCCCCTGGATGGAGGCGAGGGAGGAGGGAAAATACCTGTGGAGAGGGTCTCGGGTGGAAAGGGATGAATGAATTAAGGAATTGCGGAGGGTGCGGTCTCTGCCTACGTAGCCCAATCCGTCACACAGACCAGACTCCCATGATTGAACGCATCTAAACTTCACGCTACCTCAGGAAAGTAGCCCATTTAATCAAGGACCATTTTCACCGGTCATTCCTTCTCTCCTTTCCCATCAAGCAGAAGATACAAACATTTTTCTCCCCCTCTGTTGTTAGACTACTTACGGTTCTCCCATAGGCTGGTTATAGTCCTGATCTTCGAATAGAGTCATAGATTGATACAGTGTGGAAACAGGCCCTTCAGCCCACCTTGCCGACACCGGCCAACATGTCCCAGCTACACTAGTCCTACCTGCCTGCTTTTGGTCCATATCCCTCCAAACCTGTCCTATCCATGCACCTGTCTAGCTGTTTCTTAATTATTGGGATAGTCCCAGTCTCAACTACCTCCTCTGGCAGCTTGTTGCATACAACCATCACCCTTTTGTGTGAAAGAATTACCCCTCAGATTCCTATTAAAAGTTTTCCCCTTCACCTTAAACCTACTGTGGGTAAGAGGCTCCGTGTATCTACCTAATCTATTTCTCTCATGATTTCATATCCCTCTATCAGATCCTCCCTCATCCTGCGGTCCAAGGAATAGACATCCAACGTCTCTCTCTAGCTCACACCCTCTAGTCCTGGCAACATTCTCGTAAATCTTCTCTATACCTTTTTCAGTTTGACAACATCTTTCCTATAACATGGTGCCCAGAACTGAACACAATTCTCTAAATGCACCCTCACCAACATCTTATACAACTGCAACATGACCTCCCAACTTCTATACTCAATAATCTGACTGATGAAGCCCAATGTGCCTATAGCCTTTTTGATCACCCGATCTACCTGCGACTCTATATTCAAGGAACAGTACACCTGTACTCCTAGATCCTTCTGCTCTGCCATTCACTGAGTAGAGTAGGTCCTGCCCCTGTTAGACTTCCCAAATTACACACCTCACATTTTCCTGAGGCAGTGGGAGACTCGGCAGCGGCAGCCGCAACGTGGGCCTGAGCAGCAATGGGAGCCTCGGTGGTGGTGGAGCCTGGTGTTCGATGAGCGTGAGGGGGGATGTGAGGGGGGACAATGGGGACTCGGCATGGGGGGACCACTGTGCACATGGCAGCCAGCGAAATGTCGCTTGTCTTTTTCTTTTTTTTCACTTTAAAATCCAAGTTTCTGTGTACCTTGTGTGTTGTGACTGTCGGCAAACCAATTTCCCTCCGGGGATGAATAACATTTTGTAGTATTGTATCATATTGTATCGTATCGCATCGTAATAAATTCCACCAACGATTCCTCAGCCCGCCTGGCCAAACTATCAAGATCCTGCTGCAATTTTTCACAACCATCGTCACTATCTGCAAAACCACTCACTTTTGTATCATCAGCAAACTTCCTAATCTTGCCCTGTATATTCTCATCGAAATCATAGATATAGAAGATGACAAACAGTAACAGGTCCAGCACCGAACCCTGGGGCACACCACTAGTCATGGGCCTCCAGTCCGAGAAGCAACCTACCACCATAACTGTCTGCTTCCTTCTATCAACCCATTTTTCTGTCCATTCAGTTATCTCTCCTTGGATCCCATGCGATCTAACCTTCCAGAACGGCCTATCATGTGGAACCTTATCGAATGCTTTGTTCATTCTACCTCAATGTACCTCATTGCAGATGTGGGATGTTTAACATTATAATGCTGGAAAACTATATTCTGCACTTTGGTATTTTTTTCTTTACACTACCAGTTGTGCTTGCGTAAGGCTTGATTGCACTTTTGTCTAGTATGATTTGAATTGACTCAATGGCAGGCAAACAAAAATGTTTCCTGCATAGGGGTAGACTTGACAATAATAACTAGAGCCAGGATTTTGCCATAAATGCCATGAATGCTTTTTCATACCTTTTTTTTAAATGATTTCACAAGGATAATGCTTTTTCATTATCGAGTGCCAAAATCAGCCTTTTTTTGCCGTTTTTGCTAAAAGGTCGTGCTATTTTCTCTAGTTGTACCGTTTTCGATGTTAACATGTTAATATCAATATTAATGTTATTAAAAGAAAACTTCCACCACCGGGGTGAAATTCGGATGCCACCATCGGTCATTCATTCTTTTGTGCCGCTGCCCGCTGGTTCAGTCTTCTCCAAGAACTATTTAAAAAAGAACTGCAGATGCTGAAAAAATAGAAGGTAGACAAAAAATGCTGGTGAAACTCAGCGGGTGGGACAGCATCTATGGAGAGAAGGAATAGGCAAAGTTTCAGGACGAGACCCTTCTTCAGACTGATGTGGGGGGGGGTGGGAAAAAGAAAGGAAGTGGCGGAGGCAGTAGGACTAGAAGGAGTGCTGGGAAGGGTAGGGGAGGAGGGAGAAAACAAGGTCTATCTAAAATTAGAGAAGTCAATGTTGATACCGCTGGGGTTTAGACTACCCAAGCAACATACCCAAGCTTGTCTCTCGATATGAAAGGGGCCACTTGTCAACATAATTGTATAAGGAGTAAGAGTGTTGTAAAAACAAGCCTGAAGGCTTTGTGTCTCAATGAGAGGAGCATTCGTAATAAGGTGGATGAGTTGAAGGTGCAGATAGCGATTAATGACTATGCTATAGTTGGGATCACGGAGACATGGCTCCAGGGTGACCAAGGCTGGGAGCTGAACATCCAGGGATATTCAATATTCAGGAGGGATAGACAAAAAGGAAAAGGAGGTGGGGTAGCGTTGCTGGTGATAGAGGAGATTAATGCAATATAAAGGAAGGACATTAGCGTGGAGGATGTGGAATCGATATGGGTAGAGCTGCGAAACTCTAAGGGGCAGAAAACGCTAGTGGGAGCTGTGTACAGGCCACCTAACAGTAGTATTGGAGTTGGGATGGCATCAAACAGGAAATTAGAAATGCGTGCAACAAGGGTAACACGGTTATAATGGGTGACTTCAATCTGCATGTAGATTGGGTGAATCAAATTGGCAGGGGTGCTGAGGAAGAGGATTTCTTGGAATGTATGTGGGATAGTTTTCTCAACCAACATGTGGAGGAACCAACGAGAGAGCAGGCTATTCTAGACTGGGTATTGAGTAATGAGGAAGGGTTAGTTAGCAGTCTTGTTGTGCGTGGCCCCTTGGGCAAGAGTGACCATAATATGGTTGAGTTCTTCATTAGGATGGAGAGTGACAAAATTAAGTCAGAAACAAGGGTTCTGAACTTGAACAAAGATAACTTTGAAGGTATGAGATGTGAATTGGCCAAGATAGACTGGCAGGTGATTCTTAAAGGGTTGACAGTGGATGTGCAATGGAAGGTATTTAAAGACTGCATGGATGAAGTACAAAAATTGTTCATACCAGTTTGGCAAAAGAATAAATCAGGGAAGGTGGTGCATCCATGGATAACAAGGGAAATCAGGGATAGTATTAAAACAAAAGATGAGGCATACAAATTGGCCAGAAAAAGCAGCCTACCGGAGGTCTGGGAGAAATTCAGAATCCAGCAGAGGAGGACAAAGGGCTTAATTAGGAAAGGGAAAATAGATTATGAAAGGAAACTGGCAGGGAACATAAAAACTGACTGCAAAAGTTTTTATAGATATGTGAAGAGAAAGAGACTAGTTAAAACAAATGTTGGTCCCTGGCAGTCAGAAACAGGTGAATTGATCATGGGGAACAAGAACATGGCAGACCAATTGAATAACTACTTTGGTTCTGTCTTCACTAAGGAAGACATAAATAATCTGCCGGAAATAGCAGTGGAACGGGGGTCAAATAATATGGAGGAACTGAGTGAAATCCAGGTTAGCCGGGAGGTGGTGTTGGGTAAATTGAACGGATTGAAGGCCAATAAATCCCCAGGGCCAGATAGTCTGCATCCCAGAGTACTCAAGGAGGTAGCCACAGAAATAGTGGATGATTAATAGTGATAATTTTTCAAAATTCCTTAGATTCTGGAGTAGTTCCTGAGGATTGGAGGGTAGCTAATGTAACCCCACTTTTTAATAAAGGAGGGAGAGAGAAAGCGGGGAATTACAGACCAGTTAGCCTAACATCGGTAGTGGGGAAACTGCTAGAGTCAGTTATTAAAGATGGGATAGCAGCGCATTTGGAATGTGGTGAAATCATTGGACAAAGTCAGCATGGATTTACGAAAGGTAAATCATGTCTGACAAATCTGATAGAATTTTTCGAGGATGTAACTAGTAGAGTGGATAAGGGAGAACCAGTGGATGTGTTATATCTAGACTTTCAGAAGGCTTTCGACAAGGTCCCGCATAAGAGATTAGCATACAAACTTAAAGCACATGGTATTGGGGGTTCAGTATTGATGTGGATAGAGAACTGGCTAGCAGACAGGAGGCAAAGGGAAGGAGTAAATGGGTCCTTTTCAGAATGGCAGGCAGTGACTAGTGGGGTGCCGCAAGGCTCAGTGCTGGGACCCCAGCTATTTACAATATATATTAATGATTTGGACGAGGGAATTCAATGCAACATCTCCAAATTTGCAGATGACTCCAAGCTGGGGGGTTTAGTTAGGTGTGAGGAGGATGCTTGGAGGCTGCAGGGTGATTTGGATAGGCTGAGTGAATGGGCAGATGCATGGCAGATGCAGTATAATGTGGATAAATGTGAGGTTATCCACTTTGGTGGCAAAAACATGAGGGTAGACTATTATCTGAATGGTGGCAGATTAGGAAAAGGGGAGATGCAACGAGACCTGGGTGTCATGGTACACCAGTCATTGAAAGTAGGCATGCAGGTGCAGCAGGCAGTGAAGAAAGCAAATGGTATGTTAGCATTCATAGCGAAAGAATAGGAGCAGGGAGGTTCTACTGCAGTTGTACAGGTTTTTGGTGAGGCCACACCTGGAGTATTGCATACAGTTTTGGTCTCCAAATCTGAGGAAAGACATACTTGCCATAGAGGTGGTACAGAGAAGATTCACCAGACTGATTCCTGGGATGTCAGGGCTTTCATATGAGGAAAGATTGGATAGACTCGGCTTGTACTCGCTGGAATTTAGAAGATTGAGGGGGGATCTTATAGAAACTTACAAAATTCTTAAGGGGTTGGACAAGCTAGATGCTGGAAGATTGTGCCCGATGTTGGGGGAGTCCAGAACAAGGCGTCACAGTCTAAGGATAAGGGGGAATTCCTTTAGGACCGAGATGAGGAAAACATTCTTTACACAGAGAGTTGTGAGTCTCTGGAATTCTCTGCCACAGAAGGTAGTTGAGGCCAGTTTATTGGCTATATTTAAGAGGGCGTTAGATGTGGCACTTGTGGCTAAAGGGATCAGGGGGTATGGAGAGAAGGCAGGTATGGGATACTAAGTTGGATGATTAGCCATGATCACATTGAATGGCGGTGCAGGCTCGAAGGGCCGAATGGCCTACTCCTGCACCTATTTTTCTATGTTTCTATGTCTCCTCACTACATTTACTGCTGGCTCCAGCTGCAAATCTGAGTTTTTGAGTGATCTGTGCAAGGCATTCATTGATGCCGGAATTCCACTGTGGGAACTGGAAAACAAACCTCTCAGAGGTTTTTTTAGATAAATATACCGAGGAAAATAGACCAAGCGCATCATCATTACGGAAAAATTATGTTGACAGCAACTTCAACATTGTTGTGCAGAAAATTAGAGATGAAGTTATGTTGCCAATGTGGTCATCGGTACACTGGAGGCAGGTCAACCATCAAAGGAGTATTTGTGGACATCAGAAGTATTGGAGAAGTCAAACAGCTCAATTATTGCCTAGTTGTTTCCATCTTCACTTACTTTGGTCAGATGGTATAG
The DNA here is from genome assembly GCA_963514005.1 of Raja brachyura. Next base: position 46,203,600 of record OY740782.1, read on the forward strand.
AACACGAGAATGTTGCATTTGACATGCTTAGCTCAAGGACTTCATAGAATTGCCATGCACATACTTAGCTTGTTTCCAAATGTCAATCGCCTAGTTTCCAATGTCAAGAAAATCTTCCTTGATGCACTGTCACGTGTGCAGCTGTTCAAGGAAATGGCACCCAAGATTCTGCTACCTCCTCAGCCCGTTTTGACTAGGTGGGGTACATGGCTCTCTGCTGTACTCTACTATGCTGCAAATTTTGAAAAGATAAAAGCAATCGCTAACTGTTTTGAAGAATAAGAATCTGCTGCAGTCAGGATCATCAGTGAAATAATGCAGAAAAAGACCCTCCTGTGTCATCTTGTGTTTATTGCTCCAATTTTGCAAACTTCCCACAAGCTATCACTTCCTTTGAGAAACGTGGCGAAACATTAGTGAATAACTTGCAGGTTTTCAACAAAGTAACTGACGGTATTCGTAAAGTTCCTGGTAATGTAGGTGAAGACATACAAGGAAAGTGTGACAGAGTGATTTTAGCTAACAAAGATCTTGAAGAAATAGAAAACATAGCTAATGTTCTCAAAGTTAGTTGTAATGCACAAGATATCAACATGAATATAAAGTCTGTAGCTTGTTTTGGGTATGCACCAGTGACCTCAGCTAGGTAGAAAGACATTTTTCACAACTGAAGCATATTCTGGCTGACAGTCAGCATAGTTTAATACCAGATTAAAAATGCTAGTAATTATGTGCAACCAGGCAACTTTGGTCATTTAATGTAATATACCTTTATATTATCATTTTTAACCATATTTTGGTGGTGAAAATAAATGCCTTTTTATGCCTTTTTTTGGTAAATAAATGCCTTTTTCGTGCCTTTTTTGTAATTTTATTATGCCTTTTAATTTTATTATGCCTTTTTGCCTGCCTATTTCAGAGTTTTTTTAGTGCCCAAACATCCTGGCTCTAATAATAACCAAATACCATTACCAATATTCCATGAATGAAACAGCAGCGGATATTATAAGATTAGCAATCAAAGATCTGAAATTGGAGAAATTTGTTTGAACCCCATGATGGAAGTTGTGGAGCTTAATGTGTAGGAAGGAACTGCAGATGCTGGTTTAAATCGAAGATAGACACAAAACTGCTGGAGTAACTCAGCAGGACAGGCAGCATCTCTGGAGAGAGAGAATGATGTGGTCTGATCAGTCTGATAAAGGGTCTCGACCCGAAACCACACCCATTCCTTCTATCCAGAGATACTGCCTGTCCCGCTGAGTTACTCCAGCATTTTGTGTCTATCTGTGGAGCTTAATTTACAGTAATTGAATACAACTGGAATTTTAAAGTTAAAGTGGCTCAATAATAGTAACTGAGAAATGAGTGGATTGGAGTGAACACCCATCTATTGCCCTCAACCTAGTACATCTACTCTCGAGCCTGTATATGTATGTCAAGCTGATTTTGTTTTTTCCTTCTCATTTCAGGACGATTGTGGAAGGACAATGAATACTATTGCCATTGACACTTACATCCTTCGAATTAAACTAAACTGGTCTCTTGGCTACAATAATATGCATAGACAGTTCCTGTATGTATGACAACCTGTGAAGAGCCCTGAAATAAATTATGCACATTTTCTTTGAGCTTTCCTTGTCGCGCATCTGCAGGTTTATGAGTAAATATCATCAGAAACTTGTCCTGGACCACACAAATTGAAGTAATGACCATGTAAACACATCAATGCCTCTACTTCCAAAGAAGGCTAGGAAATCCATCATGTCCTGAATAACTCTCACCAACTTCTACCGATGCACTGGAGAAAACATTTTCCCAGGAAACATCACGGCTTGGTTTGGGACCAGCTCCATCCAAGACCACAACAAACTGCAGAGAATTGTGGATGCAGCCCAGACCATCACACAAACCAACCTCCCTTCCATTGACTCCATTTACTCCTCACGCTGCCTCGGCAAGGCCACAAGCATAATTAAAGATGAGTCGCACCCCAACCACTCCATGTTCCCTTCGTCCATCAGGCAAGAGTTATAGAAGTGTGAAAACGCACGGATCCAGAATCAGAGACTATTTCTTCCCATCTGTTATCAGGCAACAGAACCATCCTACCAACAACCAGTGAGCAGTCATGAGCTACCATCTACTTCATTGGAGACCCACGGACTATCTTTGATTGGACTTTACTGGCTTTATTTTGCACTAAACATTATTCCCTTATCATGAATCTGTACACAGTGAATGGCTCAATTGTAATAATGTATTATCTTTCCACTGACTGGTTAGCACACAACAAGAGCTTTTCATTGTACACGTGTCAATAAACTAAACTAAGCTAACTAACTAACTAACTAATTAACTAACTAACTAACTAACTAACTAACTAACTAACTAACTAACTAACTAACTAACTAACTAACTAACTATAACATAGACTCTGGCAATGAGAATAGTTGTCATCAGCCATCAACAGAGGCAAGTGGCAGTGTTGGTGTACTTAAATGTAGTATGTTTCGATTTGACTAGATAGCATGCAGACAAAAGATTTTCCTGTATCTCAGTACACATGTTCTTCTCCAAGGGTTGCCACCTTGTCATGGTGGAGAAGCTTGCGTGTGCCTAATATCCTGAGAGTTAAACCATCTGCAGCTATGCTGTTGGCAGAGTCACACATGGCAGATATGAGAAGTGCCTGACCAAACACAACCCAAGAACGGTGAAATGGGTGGAAGATGGTGGCTGGCCAGTAGGTGGCGCACCACAATGGCTGAGAAGTTGGAAGAAGGCTGTAGCAAGGAGAAACTCCCAACCTTTTGTTAGATTTGGATCTGTCTTTGTCAAGTGGAAGACATTACAAAATGGCAGCCCAGTTAGATTGCAAATCTCAGTAGTTAAAACAGGAAATTAAAAAATAAAACAATGCATGCATAGGATGAATTCTGGAATATCTCCAGTATTCTGAAGATAGAAGATAAGTATAAGAATGGGTGGAACCAGGCCAGGTGAGAGGTAATGCCACATGACCTGTTGATTATTCGAAATATATATTTTTTGACTTCTGGCTTTTGCAGGTTTTTCCTTTTTGATATGTTAGCTCGATCTGTTGATACCCATTCCCTTGGGTACCAACAATAGTTTTCATTTTGATGGGATTAAGAATAGAACAAAATATATTTTTGCTGAGATCTCTTTTATATGGTCAACGGGAATAATTAATGTTTTCTGTGGAGTGAGAAATTGAGCAGCATTGCAATTTGATGATCTTAGGCCAGGACAGGTTGTTGACCTGAATTCCTGACTGTTTTTCTCTCCATACATATTATCTCACCTGCTATTTCCAACATTTAATGTATTCCCAGCATTTACTGCATTAGGCCATTTGGCCCATCTAGTCGACTCTGCCATTGAATCATGGCTGATCTATCTCTCCCTCCTAAACCCATTCTCCTGCCTTTTCTCCAGAACCACTGACACCTGTACTAATCAAATGTGGATGTGGATTGGCCTTTTCTCCTTAGCTCATAGATTTGAGATTTGGCAAATGCAGGCCTCTGGACCCTCATCCAGACTGTCATAGTCAATGTTCAAATGAACATGTTCATATTCATGAGAGGAATAGATTGGACAAATGCACAGAGACTTTTGGCCAGAGCACGGGAATTGAGAACTAGAGAGTATAGGTTTAAGGTGAGGGGTGAAAGATCTAATAGGAAGCCGAGGGGTTTTTTACACAAAGGGTGATGGATATATGGCATGAGCTGCCAGAGGAGGTAGTTGAGTCAATTACTATTGTAACATTTAAGAAACATTTAGACAGGACAGGTTTAGAGTGATATGGGCCAAACGCAGGCAGTGTTGATTTGTAGATGTTGTTCGGTGTGGGCAAGTTAGACTGCAGGGCTTGTTTCCACGTTGTATGTCTCTATCACTCTATGACTCTAAATGTTATTGGTCTCTTTTGGAAACCAAACGTCCTCACTCAAACCAATGCATACAAACCAAGGATTTTATGTCTTGAAAGGTTAATGACCTGAATGGTTGACACTGTTTCTCTCTCCACGTGTAAGTCATTCACTGAAAGCCAATTACTCATTTGGATCTTATTTCATAAGCCAGGGAGTGAAGTGAAATGGAGCAGGTCAACAACCGACTCACATTAGAGAGCGAAAAACAAGATCAGTCATCGGGCCTGGAAGACTCTCGTCAGGGTAAGCACATTGGCTGGCAGCAAAGATCACAATGCAACATTTGATATCAACAAAATTTGTTGAATTTGGTGTGTTGAAATTTCCATTCCTACAAAAGATAATGGCAACAAGAAACACTAAGTGCTAGAGTAACTCCTTAAATCAGACAACATTTCTAGAGAACATGGATTGGTGACGATTCAGATCGGGACGCTTCTTCAGACTGATTGTAGGTGGGCTGAGAAGGTGGGGGGGGCAGGGGTGGAGGGGGGGTGGGTAATAAAGCTGGAAGAGGAGAGGAAGGGCAAAGCGAGGGGTGCTTAGATAAACAGATAAGTTGGATCAAAGACCAGAGGCCATATCAACAGGTGGATATTATGGGAACAAACACAATAAAAGATATACAAATGAGGGTTTAATGTTGGTAGTTCAGTTACTTGAAACATTGGCAAAAGTACTAACGAGCAGAAACTGCTCTATATTCTTTGTTTATTTCTAACTTAAAGCACCACAATGCTGGCACATAACAAAGGAAAATCAATAACTTGTGGCCTGGCTCTGTAGAGGTGTCCAGTGATCCGCAACAATTACTTTTGGCTCAAGAATTAAAAAGAAAATTCATCGTTGGTTTAAAGTTCATTGAGTCAAACAATCAACTTTTCCATAGCAAGCTAGCCAAATTAATGTTGGACATGAAGGTCAGCAGCCCAAACATTTCTTTACAGTTAGCTGATGATTCAGTTCAATAATCTAGTGGTCTCTGGAATGCAGAACTTTATGCTGTTGCGCAAACATAGGAAAGGCCACTGCTGTGACCATGAGCATAATTTCACCATATCAACCGCACATTTTCATATTGTGCATGACACGTGATACTTAGATTGATAACAAACAATAGACAATAGACAATAGATGCAGGAGTAAGCCATTTGGCCCTTCGAGCCAGCACCACCATTCAATGTGATCATGGCTGATCATCCCCAATCAGTACCCCGTTCCTGCCTTCTCCCCATATCCCCTGATTCCGCTATTTTTAAGAGCCCTATCTAGCCCTCTCTTGAAAGCTCACAATCAAAGTATTACAACAACATATGAGCATGATCTGCACCACCACCTGTAGCTAATGTGGTTATGCTGATGGAAAGAGAAAGATCCTTTGGTGCCGAAGAAGTAAACTGAATAGTTGTCATGCAACAGAAAAGTTATGATTCTGGTTGCAGCGCAGAACATCAAGCTGAAAAGTCCTTTTATTATTTGTAGGCAGCGCCTTGTGGTGGTGGGTGACTTGTTTCCAATCTGTGAACAGCAAAATTCTTTCACAGGTGGGGAAGCAGTTGGCTGCAGGGGTAAGCAAGGGTTGGGCAGAATGTAGTGTTGTACTCCTTCCACCACTTACACAAGGCTTTAGTCTATTCCTGACATATAACCGTGAGGTTTTATCCATGATCACAAATGTTGCTTTTAAGCTGGAAAGGGTGCAGAAAAGATTTACGAGTATGCTGCCAGGACTCAAGGCCCTAAGCTATAGGGAGAGGTTGTGCAGGCTACGACTTTATTCCTTGGAGAGTGTGAGGATAATCGGTGATCTTAGGGGGTACAGTATAAGATCATGAGAGTAATAGATAGGGAAAATGCACAGAGTCTTTTACCCAGAGTTGGGGAATCGAGAACCAGAGGACATAAGTTGAAGTTGAGGGGGAAACGATTTAAGAAGAATCTAAGGGGCAGCATTTTTACTCAAAGGGTGGTGGGTATATGGAATGAGCTGCGGAAGAGCTAGTTGAGGCAGGTACTTTCACAATATTTAAGAAACATTTAGACAGGTACGTGGATATAAACGGTTGAGAGTTACGTGGGCCAACAGAAGGCAGGTGGGACTGATGTAGATGAGACACGTTGGTCGGTGTCGTTAAGTTGGGCTGAAGGGTCTGTTTCAAAGCTGAATGGCTCTATGACTTCACTTTGAGCAGTCATGGTCCAGAAATTCCAAAATAGTCAGAGAGCATGTTGAATCTATTCATGGATGTTTTGGGCACATCCATAAAATATTTTCTTGTCCACCTGATAATCCCTTCCACGACAGACCTCAAAACAGAGCATCTGTGTCATACGTTTGATGTCAGGCATGTGATTAAATCAATGATTGAATCATCAGTCAGAGTATTGAGTATAGAAGTTGGGAGGTCATGTTACAGTTGTATAAGACATGTTTGAGGCCACATTTAGAGTATTGTGTTCAGTTTTGGTCGCCATGTTAGAGGAAAGATGTCAAGCTGGAAAGGGTGCAGAGAAAATTTTAGATGATGTTGCCAGGACTCAAGGGCCTGAGCTATAGGGAGAGGTTGAGCAGGCTAGGACTTTATTCCTTGGAGCACATGAGGATGAGGGGTGATCTTAGAGATATATAAAATCATGAGTAGAGTAGAATAGATTGGATAAATGCACAGAACCTTTTGGCCAGAATAGGGTAATTGAAAACCAGAGGAGATAGGTTTAAGGTGAGTGGGGAAATATTTAATAGGAACCTGAGCAGTAACTATTTTACACAAAGGGTGGTGGGTATATAAAACATCCTGCTGGAGGAGGTAGTTGAGGCAGATACTATCACACTATTTAAGAAACTTGACTGGTACATGAATAGGATCAGTTTAGAGGGATATTGGGGTGTTGCACTTTGGACATCTAATAAAGGCAGGACCTACACAGTGAATGGTAAGCCTCTGGGGAGTGTTGTAGAGCAAAGGGATCCAGGAGTACAGGTGCATAGATCCTTGAAGGTCGAGTCACAGGTAGATAAGGTGGTCAAAAAGGCTTTTGGCACATGAGCCTTCATCAGTCAGAATATAGAGTATAGAAGTTGGGAGGTCATGTTGCAGTTGTATAAGATGTTGGTGAGACAGCATTTACAGCATTGTGTTCATTTCTGGGCACCATGTTATGGGAAGGACATTATCCCACTTGAAAGGGTTCAGAGACGATTTAGGAGGATGTTGTCAGGACTAGAGGATATGAGCTATAGGGAGAGGTTGAGTAGGCTTTGGAGCGCAGGCGAATGAGGGTTGATCTTACAGAGGTGCACAAAATCATGAGAGGAATAGATCAGGTGGTTGCACAGAGTCTCTTGCTCAAAGTAGGGGAATCAAGGACCGGAGAACATAGGTTCAAGGTGATGGGGAAAGATTTGATAGGTATCTGAGGGGAAACATTTTCATGCAAAGGGTGGTAGGTGTATGGAACAAGCTGCCAGATGAGGTAGTTGAGGCTGGGACTATCCCACCATTTAATAAACAGTTAGACAGGTAAATGGATAGGACAGGTTTGGAACGGTATGGACCAAGTGCAGGCAGGTGGGACTAATGCAGCTGGGACACGTTGGATGCTGTGAGCAAGTTGGGCCGAAGGGCCTGTTTCCACACTGAATCACTCAATGACTGGGACTCTATATGGGCCAAAGAAAAGCAGGAGGGACTAGTGTAGAGGGGTACTTGGGTTGGTGTGGGCAAGATAGGCTGAAGGGCCTGTTTCTATGTTATATGACTCTATGATCAGCCCCAGATAGCAAACTCCAAATAACCAGGGCCCTGGTGCTAGACATGTTGGCTGGAAACAGACAACCAGACATTCTTTCCCTTAATTCTGGTGAACTTACAGTAGAATGACTTGGAAAGGCAGCACTAGTAATATTTTTCCAGTGCCTTAAGTTGTCTATTGGAGGTCGTCCAGGTCTCAAACATGCAATGGGTGGCAGAGATTACTCACTGCCTCGAAGGTTATGAACTTTGTGCCAAGTCTAAGGTCTTGCTCTTCAAATATACTTTCCCTCAACCAGCCATCTGTATTGCTGCATTACAAGTGGTGAGGAATTGTATCATCAGCGTCCAACTGTACAGGAGGTTGGTCTTGAGTTAGGGGAAGCAGTTTATATTTTTTAGAGCCTTTGTAAACCCTTATTATTGAAGGGCAGTGTGGCGCAGCAGAGAAAGGTTGGTCGAGGTGTTGATCCTACAGAGGTTCAATGTAAAACCCATCCTCTCACATGTTTCAAAGAGCAAGTTGATGCCTTGTAACTTGGCTGCACATGCCATTTGTGTTCACTGATCTGACAACGCATTGTGCTCACAACGCGTCCACCGTTGATCTACAGTTTGCTTACCGCCACAACAGATCAATGGTGGACGCGATCTCGCTGGCCCTCCACTCCGCTCTGGACAACTTGGACAACAAAAACTCATATGTCACGCTGTTATGCATTGACTACAGCTCGTCATTTAACACAATCATCCCCTCCAAGCTGGTTACCAAACTCGCAGAACTGGGTCTCTGCGCATCCCTCTGCAATTGGATACTCGACTTCCTCATCACAGACCACAGTCTGTTCGTATTGGTGGAAATGTGTCAGACTCGATAACAATCAGCACGGGAGCACCTCAGGGTTGCGTGCTCAGCCCCCTGCTGTACTCACTCTATACTCATGACTGCGTAGCCGGTCATAGCATGAACTCCATCATCAAGTTCGCTGACTACACCACTGTTGTGGGATGTATCACTGATGTGGATGAGAAGAGAGATCGAGCAACTGTCCATATGGTGCCAGCACAACAACCTGGCCCTCAACACCAGCAAAACCAAGGAACTGATTGTGGACTTTGGAAGGAGTAGGATGGGGACCCACAGTCCTGTTTATATCAACGTGTCGATGGTTGAAAGGGTCAAGAGCTTCAAATTCCTGGGCGTGCACATCTGTGAAGATCTTTCCTGGTCCGAGAACACAGATGCAATTATTAAGAAAGCTCATCAGCGCCTCTACTTCCTGAGAAGATTACGGAGAGTTGGCCTGTCAAGGAGGACTCTCTCTAACTTCTACAGGTGCACAGTAGAGAGCTTGCTGACTAGTTGCATCGTGGCTTGGTTCGGCAATTTGAGTGCCCTGGAGAGGAAAAGACTACAAAATGTAGTAAACACTGCCCAGTCCATCATCGGCTCTGACCTTATGGATTACAAATATGTCCGAGACACGACATTTCGAAAATATTAGGCTTGTCTTGGCAGAAAAACTAGATCAATTTTTCAAGACATGGACACCCTTCACTGAATTCTTACAAGGATAGTATGGCGCAACACAAATCTAAATTTAAATCCGATTCTGGGTTGAGTGAGGTGGGCTGAGGAGAGGATGAGGGGCAGGTATATCTCCACTTTCCTTTTTTCTTTTTTTTCTTTTATCTCTATTTTCTTTTCGGCCACACTACTTTGGTAGTCCAGGGATCTTTTCTATGCGCTTTTTCGAGCTATCTTTTCACTTCTCACTGTTTCCCTCTCTTGTTCTCTCTCTCTTCTTTTCTTTCATTTTCAGATTATAGTTAAAAATAAAGCTTTACAATAATTGTATAATTTTAAATACTGAATGTTTTATCTTTGTCCAATTACTTCTAATACAAATTAAAAAATAAAAAAATTAATTTAAAAACATAATCTTTATTTTGGTAAAACACAATAACAGTTCCCACTACTATACCTAACCACCGTGGGTTTGATCCTTGTATCTGCCTAGCCAAGCCCCCCTAGCCTCGTGCGAGCAGGGACACTCCAGAAGGTCACACAGTCCTAAGCATTCTCCCAGAAGATCGACGCAGGACCTTGTGGCAGCAGCCTTTTATAGGTCACCGAACCTTGAGAGGCCAAACCACATGGGGTTGGTCTTTATATAGTTCAATAACAGATATCGATTAACACAGTACATGATAGACATTTCCCTAACCCAATAATACGGTAACTAATGCAATGTATCTGACAAAGTTTTTAAATGCAAGTTAACTGAGATGAATTATGCAACATGTGCCTGGATATTCAAGAAACCCAGACAAGGCTCAACACTTAACCCAATCAACATGTAGCAAAGTAAAGCTTTGCAACAATATTTACAATGTGTATGTCTGGTTTGCATTCACTCAATCCGTTGCATGCAATTTACACCTAATTTTAAGAATCTGCAGATGTTCCATTCTCTTCCTGCAACTCTTATCTAGGCTCTAGACAAACTGGCATCATTCTGCAGCTTGTCCTATTTCTGCAAAAGGCACATTTCAATTGACCTAGCAGCCCAGAAGTCTTTACTCAATGTTATTGTCCTGGCATCTCCAATTTGGCCAGAATTAACAGTTCCATACATCCACCACACTTTGTATGAGAAAGTTACCCCTCAGATTCCTATTAAATCTTTTCCCCTTGACCTTAAACCCATGTCCTCTGGAACCTTCTCTGCATTTATTTCTGAAGAGACCTTCTGATCTGTATCTTGGCTTGCATCTGGGCCTGATCTGGGGCATGCTCCAATATATACTCATTGGTCAGTTTCCTTGTTTGCATCAGGGCCTGGTCTTGGAGGGGATGGAACACAAAGAAGTGAGACCCCATGGTCACATGTTAAATTGGTCAATTAAAACTTCAGACAACGTTTGATTGAGTTGTTAGATAGATGTTGGAGTGCATTTTACTACCTGCATTAGTGATGGGAGTGTGTCTAATGGGCCTGTCCCACATACGCAACTTTTTCGGCGACTGCCGGCACCTGTCGTAGGTCGTTGCAGGTCACCAACATTTTTCAATATGTTGAAAATCCAGGTGCGACCAGAAAGATGCTTCGACACTTTGGGCAACAAAATCCACAAGAACAGGATTCTTGTCAACTACAAAAATTTCCTTTCAGAATTGTTACTGAAAAGTTCAGACATCTTGGAATTTACATGACTAGAAAGTATTCCTCTCTGTTTAAAATAAACTTTCCACCATTAATCATTAAACTATATGCCTACATTCAATTTTGGAAAACACTTCCTATCTCACTTATTGGTAGATTAAATGCCATAAAGATGATCTTCCTTCCGCAACTTTTGTATTTATTTCAATCAATACCGATGTATCTTCCTAAAAGTTTCTTCAAAGAAATTGATTCTATTGTCACTAACTTTATTTTGGACTACAAAACCCATAGAATACACAAATGACATTTGTGCAAATCCAAAGAAAATGGAGGATTAGCGCTTCCTAATTTTCTTTTTTACTACTAGGCAACTAACATTAAAAATATAACCTTCTGGTTGGACGATACATGTCAACATGTAAATTGGTTAAAAATGGAGAGGGAAGCTTGTCTGCCTTTTAGTATAGGCTCGATCCTCCTATCACTAATATATTTGAATAAGTCAACGTATGAGCAAAATCCGATAATACATAGTATCTGGAAACAGTTGAAATTCAGTCTTAAAATGAGAAACATGTCTCTCCTTCTTCATATTGCAAACAATCCCTCGTTTAAACTGTCAACTTTAGATATGGTGTTTATTCAATGGAAGAACCTGGGAATTAATACTGTGGGAGACCTCTATAAGAAGGGGATTCTCTCTTCTTTTCAAGAACTACAGGAGAAATATCACAATTTTTTAATATACCTTCAAATCCGAGATTATGTGAAAACATATACACAAGACTGCCCTCTTATGGGTCCAGATATATTAGACAATTATTTGAGTAGACCTATACAAGTAAGTTGATATCTTACATTAATAACACTCTTCTAAATATTGATACCGCACCTTCTGAGATTTATTGGCGAGCATAGGAGGACGAGTTGGGTTTACCCATTTCAAAAGATGTATGGGAGGAAAGCCTACAATAGGTATACGTAAGATATATGGGAGGAAAGCCTACTACACTCCAAACTTTCTGAGTTGATTGTGCCTGAACCCCTCTGTCAGTGGATCACCAACTTTCTGACAGACAGGAAGCAGCATGTGAGGCTGGGAAAGCACATCTTGGACACACAAACACTCAGCATAGGAGCACCGCAAGGCTGCGTACTCTGTCCTCTCCTCTACTCTCTCTACACCAATGACTGCACCTACACAGCCACCTCTGTCAAGCTTCTCAAGTTTGCGGACGACACAACCCTGATTGGACTGATCCAGGATGGGAGGAATCTGCCTACAGACAGGAAGTGTCACAGCTGGCGCCCTGGTGCCGTAGCAATAACCTAGAACTCAATGCTCTTAAGACAGTGGAATTGATTGTAGACTTTAGGAGAGCTCCCCTTCCCCTCACCCCACTCACCATCAACAACACCACAGTCACATCTGTGGAGTCTTTTAAGTTCCTGGGAACCATCATCTCCAAGGACCTTAAGTGGGGGACTATCATCGACTCCACAGTCAAAAAGGCACAACAGAGGATGTACTTCCTGCGGCAGCTGAGGAAGCGCAATCTGCCACAGGCAAAGATGGTCCAATTCTGCACGGTCATCGTTGAGTCTGTTCTCACCTTCTCCATCATGGTCTGGTTTGACTCAGCCACCAAGCACGACACCTGGAGGCTGCAGCGAATCGTCCAATTAGCAGAGAAGATTATTGGCTGCAACCTTCCCTCCATTGATGAACTGTACACTGCAAGGGCCAGGAAGCAAGTGGGCAAGATCATCTCTGACCCCTCTCACCTTGGCCACAAACTCTTTGAATCACTTCCATCTGGAAGGCAACTCCGGACTGTCAAAGCTGCCACAGCCAGACATAAAAACAGTTTTTATCCACGAGTAGTTGATCTACTCAACTGCCAAAAATCTGTAGCCTCCCTATGATCTGGTATTTTGTTGGTTCACATGCTTGACCAATGGTGTTTTATCATTAATGTTTTATTATTATTAGTGTTTTCTGAGTCATTCGTAACTGTCACTGTATGTCATGTTGGTACTTGTGGGCGGAGCACCAAGGAAAATCCTTGTATGTGAATACTTGGCCAATAAACTTACTTACTTACATATGTTACTGTTCTTTAAATGCCAGGCATTGCCTGATACAATTCAAAGTATTACATAGGTTATACTACTCAAAGACCAAATTGAACAAGATCTTCCCAACTGTCTCCCCTCTCTGTGATAAATGTCACTTCCAAGAAGCTACCCTAACCCATTATTTTGTATCCTGTATAAAAATAAAACAATTCTGGATGGGAATATTCAATACCATTTCTAAAACACTCAAAATTCAATTGGTGAGATTCAAAATTAATAATATTAGGAATGTCAGAGGGCTGCCCTAAGTTAACAATATTCCAAAGATGCTTCCTTGACTACGGTTTAATATCTGTGAAAAAACGTATACTTAAATTCTAGAAAAAGATAACTGTTCCCACAGTGAAGATGTGGATCACAGAAATGACGGAGACACTGCATTTAGAAAAAATAAGGCTTGTTTTGTCTGACAAATCAGATCAATTTTCCAAAATATGGTCTCCTTTCAACAACAGAATGGCTGAACACAAATTCAAAACCGATGCTAGGGTCGGGTGAGCGGGTGTAGGGAAGGGCAGTGGGATATATCTCCACTTTTTTTTCACTTCTTCGTTAATTCAGGGGTCTTTCATATTTCTTTTTCGTATCTTTTTTGAAATTCTTTCTTTTCTTTTTCCTTTTTTCTTCCTTTCCCTTCTTTTCTTTTTTCTTTTGTCCGATTCACTTATTAGTTTATAAAATGTTAAAACTGAAGCTGTACGAAAATTGTATAATTGTTATGTCAATTACTTTCTCCTTGTACAATTGCTTCTAATAAAATTAAATATTAAAAAAAAATCACGACCATACAGGCCACGTGTCACGGGGTGAAGCCTTTATGGTCGTGAGTCGCACCTTGTTCTGGTAGCTGCTGTATTTTCAGCATGTTGAAACCTTTCAGCAACCTGCAATGACCTATGACGGGTGCCGGCAGTCGCTGAAAAAGTTGCGTAAGTGGAACAGGCCCATAAGTGTCAAGCCCATAGAAAGTGAAAGGGTCACATGGCCAGTGGTAAATAAAGATTTTAGACCTGAAACCTAAAACATTGTTTCTTCATAGAGACGCTGCCGGACCTGCCAAGATTTTCCAAAGTTTTCTATTTTTATTTCAGAGGATTAAGAAAGGTTTGTGTTTGGAGAGTCCACAAAAGATGCAGGAAAAACAATAACTCCTTTCAATAGATGTCATAAATCAGGTTACCAAAACAAAAGTTGTTCTAAATGTAACCATTAGCAGGGACACAAACACCAATGCACCCAATTCCCTGGGTAACAATTCAGGGTGGGATGATTTCAAACCTGACCTAAAAATTGCATTCTGATAGGGAAGTACAATCTGAAACTAGATGGTGTGGGGCAACTGATTTGTAAATATGCTCAATCTCATTGGATTTTCATTTCCTTTCACTGAAAGAAAGGAGTAATCTCCAGGCTGTACACAAAGTGTTGGAATAACTCAATGGGGCATAAGGTTATAAAGAATAGGAATAGAATTATTCCATTTAGCCCATCAAATCTACTCCACCATTCAATCGTGGCTGATCTATCTCTCCCTCCTAACCCCATTCTCCTGCTTTCTCCCCATAACCTCTGACACCTGTACTAATCAAGAATCTATCTCTGCCTTAAAAATATCCACTGACGGCCTCTACAGCATTCTGTGGCAAAGAATTCCTCAGATTCACCACCCTCTGACTAAATACATTTCTCATCTCTTTCCTAAATAAATGTCCTTTAATTCTGAGGCAATGATTAGTCGTAGACTCCCACTATTGGAAACATCCTCTCCATATCCACTCTATACAAGCCTTGTACTATTCTGTATGTTTCAATTATGTCCCCTCTCATTCTTCTAAACTCCAGCGAGTACAGGCCCAGTGCCGACAAACATTCATCATAGGGTCAGGAAACTTCTGTGAGGGAATGGACAAGTAACGTTTCAGCTCGGCGCCCTTCTTCAGACTGTAGTAGAGGGGAGAAAGCTGGAAAATAGAGTTGGGGACGGGACAAAACCAGGCAAGTGATAGGTGGATGCAGGTGAAGGGGGTTCTTGCAGAGCTGTCATAGGAATACCAAGATTAGAAAAAGAATGAATGGACACAGTCGTTATCAGGCAACTGAACCATCTGACCAACAAATAGAGAGTGGTCCTGAGCTACTAAATGTGCAGGAAGGAAATGCAGATGCTGGTTTAAACCGAAGATAGACACAAAATGCTGGTGTAACTCAGCGGGACAAGCAGCTGCGTGTCCCACTGTGTTACTCCCGCATTTTGTGTCTATCTTCGGTCCTGAGCTACTATCTACCTATTTGGAGACCCTTGGAACATCTTTGACTTTATCTTGTATTAACATTATTCAGGTTATTCCCTTTATCATGTACCTGTACACTGTAGATGGCTCAAATATAACCATTTCCGCTCACTGGTTAGAATGCAACGAAAACTTTTCACTGTAGCTCGGTATACATGACAATAAACTAAAAACTCAGTTACTTTTCTTAAACGGTATTCAGTAAGCTGTGCTTGAACTGTGCACAAGTTGTGGTTAATTAAAAGCACAATTAAGTCAATCGCGCCTACATCAAATGAAATAGAAAGTACTGCACAAGAACAGGTCATTTGGCACAAACTGGTACATTGATATCAATCCAGCACACAAGTTTAACTTAACTCAATGCCTTCATTCTTCTCCAATGTTACTTTCTCTCCCTTCCTTTCAACCAACCCTCATGTCCTGCAAGCTCTGCCACATTTATCAGCAAAACTTGCTTGAGGCTTGTTTTATATCAAAGTCTCGTGATGAGACTACGTGAAGAACCTGCCAGCCCGCATACGTTGACGCATGGCGCGAGATTCGGAGCAGTTAGAAACTGCTCCGGCAGGTAAAGGATTTTTGTTTCTGGAACAGGCCACTGCGATGAAAATAGGTGCTGCAGGCCTGGAGAAGTTGGCACAGCTTGTGCAGCTACATAAAGGAGCAGGTGGTCGGATTCAGTAGACTGATGGCTCGGCCGGTGCAGCTACCGCCATTGAGGCTCCGAGAGGGAGCAATTGTGGGGCTCCAAGGGAGCAGGCAACTGGTCGCGGAGAGCTGACAGATGCGATCCATGCGGACACCTTCGTGGAGGCTCAAAAAGGGAGCCAGCCAGATGCCTGTAGGTATGGCAGTTATATAGAAGAACACTTAATTAAATCATTTATCTTGTAATCAAGGCACTAAACAAGTTACTTATTTTTACTTGTGCACCTTCGTATTCTTAATAAATACATTTATATCCTCTATTAAATATAAAATGGTGTTTGTTTCAGTATAAAATGCTGTGTGTACCTTTGACTTTAGCTAAACATAAGGGTGGCAGTTGGGAGATTATAAGTAATAGTTTGGAATTTCAGGGCAGCCGAAAGAGGAAGAGATATGAGGGGAAATGTAAGGACTGAACCAAGGTCGGAAGTTAATGCTGGCAAGGCAGAGAACACTAGAATCAAAGACAGATTGGTGCCAGAGGAGTACAGCATGAAAGATAATGTAGCAGAGATAGGGCTGAAAAACTGTGATAAAAGCTGAATGTTTCTGTAAATCAGAGAGCAATTAGAGAACGGACAGGTGGTGTTGCCTCTGAATGTTCCAGCTGAATATTTGCAAATAAAGGCTTTCGTCTTCTTGAAGAATTCTCCATGTCTGTCATCTTATCCAACTTTGAGTCTTAAAACCATGACAAAATAAGCAACACCTGGCTCAGGGTTGCGTTATATTCCTCCAATCTGAACCCCATTGAGGCTCCAGAAAGGAGTAAGCCTGGCACGACCTGTCCAGCGAGTATATAATAAAATTGTGCTCCTGGCTCAGGAGACACTTACAGACTGCTCCAGTCAAATGACTGTGGAAGCAACACCTGGCTCAGGGTTGCATTATATATCTCGCGCTCAAAAGAGGGGAAGCAATACCTGGCTCAGGTTCGCGTTACTACATCTCTCGCTCAGAAGAGAGGCAGCAACACCTGGTTCAGGGTTATGTTATTTTATTTCCCGCTCAGTAGAGGGGAGTACTGGAGATCATTACATAAGTAACACCGACTACGGGGATATTGACAAGGAATTTGAATCCCCTGAACTTATGGGGGATATGCTGCAGTTTAATCATATGAAGGAGTTCCGGCTCTTGTCACATAATTTGCCATCCCTTCGGGGACAGGAGATCCACTGGAGGAGATCTGGCTAAGAGCATCAGTGATTTAACTTCTCATCAGCTAGGGAGGGTATATGCTGGATACGGCTGGGAAATATGCCAGTCAGGATGAACTGCCAGACTTTGGATGTTCCACGGAAGCTGGTTGAAGCACCAGGCCTACACTACAATCAAACCCAGAGGGCTTTTATTTGCAGGTTCAGCGCTCACCATGGTTGCTGTACTCTCCTCATACTCAGTACTGTCTCCAGCGGTTCAGGATGTCTGTGCAAGGACATAGAGCAAAATCTAGGATCAGTTGACTATTAGTCTTCTGCCTGAGGCCAAATGTTTTGGAGGTGTCGGTCTCAGGGTTTGTTGGATCTTCCTGGCGGGGGGGTGAAATCACCTTTTGTCTATTATTCTATTAGCAGTCTTGGTGGCTTTTATAGCAAGGGCTTTCTCAGAAACTGCCTTGATCTCATCTACAGTCACCATCTGGCTCGTCATGGACAGCAAAGCAACAATGAGGTGAAGGTTGTTGAGTATGCAAATGTTATTTTACTTCGGAGTCACGTGAGTGACTTCGTGAAGACCCCGCCAGGCACGCATGCACGACATATCGTCGACCGCATGCAAGCGACAGGCAGGGAGGAGCGTTGCAGGGACGTGCAGGTAAGGAAAAATTACCAGCGGTCCTTTTTTTTCATTTTAGGTGACTTTGTTTTCAGAGTACTCCAGGCCGCTTCGGTACTGACTGCGGACTGCGGGATGCGGGCAGACAACGGTGGCAGCAACAGACTGGAGTCTGGAAGAGCCCGTTGACCAGTAGGGTCCAGGCTCACACACTCGCCGGTCAGAGGACGGCAGAGGCAGCCCGACTCTACACTGCAGCCCGCAGAACTGACGACATGTGTAAAGGCTGACGGCATGTAAAAAGGAATGGGGCTTGCAGGCTCGCCGTGCGAAGCAAGCGACGGCAGAGCAGCAGCCCCGACTCTACACCACAGCCCGCAGGATACTGCAGGCTGATGGCATGTATGAAGGAGTGGGGCTTGCAGGCTCACCGTTCAAAGTTTATGACGGCAGAGCAGCAGCCCCGACTCTACACCGCAGCCCGCAAGGACTCTGTGGGCTGACGGTTTTACTTCGCACCGGACCCGGGAGGGTCCGGGCTTTCACGCCGTTCGCAGGTAGCGATGGCACAGCACCAGCCCCGACTTCACTTCTACACCGGGCAGGTTGGGCAGCTCGTTGACCCGGTAGGGTCCAGGGTCACACTTGCCGTTTGCAGGCAGTGACGGCAGAGCGGCAGCCCGAATCTACACCGCAGCCCACAGGGTCACCACGGGCTGAAGGCAACGCTACCCAGAAGTTGGGCAAGCCCGTGGACCAGGAGGGTCCGGGCTCGGAGACTGCCATTCGCGGGCAGCGAAGGCAGAGCAGGAGCTCCGACTCAACGCCGCAGGCCGCAGGAATACCACGGACTGATGGCTATGCTACCCTATAGAGGTAGTAGACAGAGCCGGGGCCCCGACCAGGTGGGAGGCTTGCCGTTAGCAGCAGTCTATGTTCCTGCATGAGAGTCTGGTCACCATTGGAGCTGGGGAGGGGGGGGGGGGGGGGAGAGTGCGCTGCTCCACCGGAAGCTTCATAAAGACACTCAAGTAAGATACTAACCTTGAGTTGTTTAGCTTCTGTTCTAGACTTTGCTAACAGATACGAAGGATGGAGACCAGAATGAAGGCAGCGAAGCATGCCTCCAAGTGCCATGGGACTTTGGATGGGAGTCAGCGGCCACCATTCCCGGGGCTGCCCGCAACACCAGCAGCACCCGCTCTGCGGGCCAGGATAAGAACGCGGAAATCAGGGAGCCCTGCGCAGCCAGGACCCATCTCTCCACCACGGCTGATGGAGACGCAAAGTGGTAGGAGCACCGCGCGGGAGCAGGGTAGGCAAGACCCTGACTCCCTACCACTGTCACCTAAGCATAGGGACAGTGGAGCAAAGGTGCGTAAACGTGTGACCTGCTCGGTCTCCCCAGCTATGCAGGTCACCAGAGGGTGGACCGGGGGAGAGCTGCGCCCAGGTCATGCCCCGCTGCAGTGGAAGGCATCGGCATGCTGCCGGGGGTAACCTGCTAGATTGCGGGCCAGTGATGGATCTGCTGGGAAGTCGGGGAGCCCTGCAGGAACAGGAAGTACCGGCTCACCACCGGGTCAGGCTGCCAGAGTGCAGGCCGGTGGCAGCGGATTTCGGTCGTGCGGCCCCGCTTAGGCGGCAGGCGGCGACCATGCGCTGTCACAGACTCATGTAGTCAGGAGTGGCGGTAAGCGGGGTACCATGCTTCGGCGGCAGGGACCTACTCACCACCGCGGGCCGCCACTGCCCAGAAGACTGCGGTCCAGCGGCATGTCCGTGCGGGAGTCGCGAAGCCCCGCTGGAGCGACAGGCAGCGACATCCCTGTCTAGGCACCCATAGTCATCACCTCGACGAGGTGTGGGTCGATGACAGAAGCCTTAGTAGTTCAGGAGGACCTGAGGAAGTCGACTTGTCGTCCGCAGATGTGGTGGCGGTCGCATGGCTCGGAGGAGCGCATGATGGAGCGTATCCTAGAGCACAATCTCTGCAGCTGGACCAGATGTCCTACAGTCCTGGAGACATGCGGCTGGGCCACACAGCATGTCCCCGTCATCGGTGGCTGGCTGAAACATAAGAAGGGTTGAAGCAGGAACCTACAGTACCTGAGAAAACCCAGGAGGAACTGCTGGGTGCGGTCTCCAAGTTCGCCCAGCAGAAGCACGCAGGATAGCCTTTGCAGCCCAAACCAGAGGCCAGCATAGACTACCTCACCACACACCAGCTGCAGGAACAGGTCCTTACTGAGGCGATCAACATATACAAGGCCCAAACAAGTGCATATCGTTGAATGTACCGACAGTCAACATGCCCATCTGGGGCAACATCAGTCCGGGGATAAGGGCACAGGAGCTGAAGTTCCTAAAGATCTTGAAATTGCTGATGTCAAGGATACTGCCTGCCAGGTCGGTTGACGGTACGGAAATGACAGCTGAGCAGGAGGATGCTCTTGCGTCATTAGTCATGGAATTATGCTTCCCATATTATCGCCATTAAACCGACTCCAAACCCCATATTTGCGGGGTTGTGCAAGGCATTAGCGACGCCACCACCGAGACAGCTGTTTGGTGAGGACCTGCCCAAACAGGTCTAGAACCTGGATTAGGAGGTGAAGGCAGTCGGGTTGATGAACCCACCTCCCTCCAGCAGGCCAGCAGTGTGCAGACAGACTGCAAGACCTTGGGGGCCACCTGAAAGACCAGTAAGGACCTACATGCCGGCAGCACCTCAACACAACCCAGCAACGACGGAACACCAGAAACCAGAATGTCAGGCCCACCGGTAACCATGGAGGTAAGGGGGTCTGGTTCTCTTGGAAGTACTGCATGCATAACCTCATAAGTAGGAGGGAGGTTACATACATTCTGGGGTTTTGATTTTTACTATCCCAGGGAACAAAGCAATAGACATAATAGAGGCATGTAACAGCCTTGCTTGCGCCAGGAAACCGACTATTAGACATGCTGCTAAGGTAATTTGTAAAGTTGTAGCTACATTCCAGCGACATAATTTGGGCCGTTACACTATTGAAGCTTACAAAAAGCAAAAATCTCGGCATTAAAAGCGAATGCTGGACATTTACGAGCCTATGCAGCTGCCATTCAAGGTATAAATTGAGCTACAATGGTGGATTAGCAATGTTTGTGATTGTTAAATCCCATCATTACATCAAACCCATTAGTCGTGTTACAAACCGATGCAAGCGCCAAGGGCTGGGGAGCTACCGACACCATTCCAGTTGGGGCGGTAGATGGGATTTGCACAAGTCTACTTTTCTTCAATCACAAGGTATAAACTGTTTAGAAATGCTGGGAGTATGTCATGGGCTAAGGGCTTAATGCACTAATCTGCAGCATACGCATGTCTGTCTTCAATAATACGATTGAGGTGGCATATTTAAACAGTATGGGTGGTGTCAAGTCAATATCTTGTGATGAATTGGGAAAATTAATTTGGCTCTGGTGGATTGAAATAAATATTTGGATATCAGCTACGTACTTTCCGGTTAAGCTCAACACAGTGGCGGACACCAGGTCACAAGTATTAATAACGACATCAAGTAGATGTTGAACCTCCAAATATTTGCTAAAACTATAGCCTTATATGAAACACCAGATATCGACATCCTTGCATTCAGGTTGAGCCATTGGATACCAACATATGTCTCTTGAGAACCAGATCCTGGGGCAGTGGCGATGGACGCGTTCTCGACACATTGGGGGAGAGGATGGGTTTTTTCCTATGCTTTCCCCCATTCTGCTTCATCAGACAGGTGTTACAGAAAACGCAACCAGATTCTGCAACAGAAAGGACCATGGACATCATACAGCAGCGTGCAGAGAGAGTCCACTAGGAAGCAGTACCTCACCCACGTAAGGATATGTGAGGTTTCTATAGTCTGACCTAGACCACCTACATATCTGCTATGATCTCCAATGTGTTGGAATCCTCACGGGCCTGCATTATGATGAGTCCCTCAGTTACAGTCCCATATACAGTGCTAGGAGTGCACTGCCATCCTATCTCAACATTGGAGTGGGATCTCACCAGCTGGTATCCACACTGAGGGGTATGTTCTCTCCCTCCCCGACCATGATATATTACCAGAGATATAGGGGTGGTGTTGACCCTACCCAGGAGCTGGTCGCCTTTGGCAGATTTGCCACTGGACTTATTCACCTTCAAAGTGGTGATGGTAATGGCACTGAACACAGCACAACAGGTCCAAACTCTACAGGAATTACCTGAATAGAATGGTTTCAACCCACAATAAAGTGACTGTGTGATAGAAGAGTTGCTTAAACTACACAGACCTGCGACTACAGGTCTGAAAATGGGCATCAGGAGATGGCTCAAGGTGGTATTCAGTGCAGCAGGTAAGACACTAACATTTTAAAATGTCATTCTACCAGGGCTGCATCCACATCAGCGGTGAGGACCATGGAGGTGTTCATGGATTATGTCCTTGCAATAGCGGGCTGGGCCAGTGAAACTACATTTCAGCAGTTTTATAACAGACCTGTGGCTGCAATGTTGGCGGATTCAGTTTTAAGTGCTCTTCCCTAAACGTTTGTCCCCAAGTTCAGGGGTTTATTGTTGTATTAACAAATGTTATTATTTTACAGCTTGTTCAAGTCTGAAATACGTTTACATACTTCCTCCATCAGTATTACGGCAGTGTGTGAACATGGACATGATCCAGGGCATGTAATCACAGAGCTTTGAAATCGTCACAAAGTCACTCACGTGACTCCGAAGTAAAATAGTAAGAACATGCCAGTTTGAAGTTTGATCTTTATTTTATGAGGAGTTGCGATGAGGGATTTGTGATGAGGGAAGAGCAGTCTGCCCAAGACCTAGAGGTGTACATTCTAATATTTGTTCAAGGTTGAAGAAAAATGGAAGATGCCAAATCAGGCTTGGATTTGGCAAGTCTGATCATGTGGTTGGTATAACCAGTTTAAAATGGATAATTGCTATTCAGCAATTTAGCTGATTACAGAGGATTTAAAGTTTCAATCGATCTTGAAGATGTATACCTTTCCATATCAATATATGAGAGGCACAGATATATCTGGAGTTTTATGGCAAGGCCAGTGTTGGAAATTTTAGGTTCTACCTAAGGGGTTGACTTCAGTCCTAGGCTGTTTACAAAAATTCTGAAGTTAATGCTGTCCTACTCGCATCTAAAGGGCATTTTGTCGTTTATAGATGATATGAATTATAGTAGTGCCATTTTGGCCTACTCACCCAGGGCTTCCATGATAGATAAGTCTGCCGAAAGAAGCTCTTATATTTGCTCGAATGCGCGACTGGTGGCTAATTCAGCCTATTTCACGTGCATCTATCATTGCATGGTTGTATGGAAAGTTTGTGAAGAGATACATGTGAGCTACTTTAAACAAAAAGTAGCAGAGGTTTGTGGTTCTTTCAGTTTGGGTTTAAGAGAAGCGATTATGTTATAGCGCAATTGACACTGCTCTTGCTGCTTTGTCATGGTATCTAGTTCTATAAGTGGGACAACAAATGATTGGTTATTCACCCACTGGTAACTAAGGTTATGAAAGATGTCTTTCATATGAACACTCTAAAGCCTGGATTCAAAGTAGTGTGGAATGTGTAATCAGTATAAATTATTATGCAGATATTCATCCACTGTATTCCTAATGATGGAGCAGTACCTTGTTTAAGTTAATTATGCTTATGACAACTGATTTCAGCACAGAGAGCACGGTCTTTACACAATCTCCGTCTGGATCTCTGGTTCATATCTGACATAAGGATAGTTTTTATGAATGAACTCATAAAACAAATGGCCATGGTTGGGTAAGTTGGAGTTGACAGCATACCCACCGGATCAGAGATTGGGGTTGTTGATTATGTAAAAAGATACATTGAGCTTACTAGCGCCTATGAAATGAAGGATAGTTTCTTCATAGTTATTTAAATATTTGATTGTTGGTACAGACTATTTCAATATGGATAGAGTGTAAGCAGCTAAAAGCGGGAGTGAATTCAAATAATTTCAAGTCTCACTCCAGCAGGGGGATTGGCTCATGAGCAGCCAATAGAATGGATTTTCCCCTTGGATCATTTTCTTGCAACAGCAGGAGGCTCAGATAAGCACACTTCAGAAGTTATAACATTCTATTGAACATGTCTGGATGGTTACAGATAGAATTCTGAACAGTGTTGCATGAGCTATTGTCTAACCCAAAGGCAATTGGGACTGTGGTCTAATTAAGGGCAATGTACATGTATGTAAGTTAGCATCATGTTGTTAATAGCCCATGTCTTTTCTACCATTTATGGTTTATCTGTTTAAGTGTTCCACACACAATTTGGTTTACTGCATGAAACCACAGGCTTCACGAAGTCTCATCACAAGACTTTGATATAAAATAGACAGATTAAACGAGAACTTACCGTTCGAAGTTTGATCTTTATTTTTTTTGTTAAATATTTTTATTAGAAGTACATATCAAGATAAGAATATACATGTCATATACATTCTTAATATTATTAATATTAACAATTATTTCTAATTTGTACTTCTATGAGTTTTTCATTTTTAATATAGATAGGAAGTAAAAGAGAAAAATAAAATAAAAATAGAGATTCAGAAAGATGAATGAAGTATTAAGCAGTTTATACATCATTGAAGATATATCCATGGGTTATTATATGTAAATCTTCATCTATTTCTTCGTTCAGGCTTCAGCCATGTTCTTGTACCGAACCATTTTGACCCCTTAAATATTCAATAAATGGAGACCATATCCCTCTGAATTGATCCAACTTGCCCAGAAGGACAAGTCTTAATCTTTCCAGATGAAGTGTCTCCGACATTCCAGTGATCCACATTTTGATTGTGGGGGATGTAAGACCTTTCCAAAATTTCAATATTAGCTTTTTCCCAATTATTAAACTGTAATCGATAAAAAATCTTTGATTCATTGTTATTAATTGATGTTTCTAATATTCCTAATATTATTCATTATGAGTCAGGAACCAAATTTGTATTAACAACATTCGAAATTATCTTAAAAATTTCTGTCCAAAAGTTAGTAATTTTTATGCAGTTTGTGAATGAGTGCGTTAAATTAGCTTCTAAGTGTTAACATTTATCGCACATGGCAGGTATATTTGAAAAAATTCTATGTAATTTTGATTTTGAATAATGTAATCTATGTAGCACTTTAAATTGTATCAAAGTGTGTCTAGCATTTAACGAACAGTGGTGTATATAACTTTCATTCCATATTTCTGGTCTAATTGTTTGACCTAATTCATTTTCCCATGATTGCCTATATGTTTCTGTCATTGGTACATCATTTTCCAATAGAATATTATAAATATATGATATCAATTTTTCTGTATTTGGATGTTTATTTAGACATTCATCTAAAATTTCTGCCTTTCTATTTCTAAATTCCTGTGTGTTTGATTTGACGTAGTCTCTGATTTGTAAATATCTAAAATAATCTTTTGGATGTAATCCATAGATTTGTTGTAATTCTTGAAATGAAAGAAGGGAGTTTTCCCTGTAAAGATCACCCATCCTATTAATTCCATAGTTTTTCCATTGTGAAAAACCTTTGTCCATCATTGAAGGTTAAAATGTAACATTGTTTACAATGGGGAGAGCTAGTGGTATACATTCCAATTTTAATGTTTTCTTTAGTTGTTTCCAGATACGTATCCCACTTTCTATTATAGGGTTTTCTTTATAGGTTTTCTTACCTAGTTTAGCATTAGCAAATAAAATCGAGCTAATGTCAAAAGGTGAACAATCTTCTTTTTCCATTTTTAACCAATTTGGTTGTTTATCTAATTCATCCAGCCAAAAATTCATATTTTTAATACTAACTGCCCAGTAATAAAACATAAAATTTGGCAATGTTAGACCTCCATTTATTTTTGATTTACATAAGTGTTTTTTATTTATTCTATGGCTCTTATATTCCCAGATAAAATTGGTGACTATGGAGTCAACTTTTTTTAAAAAGTTTTTAGGAAGGTATATTGGTATCAATTGGAAAAAATATAGTATTTGTGGAAGAAAAATCATTTTTATTGCATTAATTCTACCTAACATTGAAATAGATAATGTTTTCCAATATAAAAAAATTCTTATGTAATTCATTCAGTAAGGGTGGGAAATTAGATTTAAATAAAGAATCATATCTTTTTGTTACGTGAATTCCAAGATATTTGATTTTTTCTTTTGCCATCTTAAAAGGATATTGTTGTAATATATGTAGGTTATTTACCATTATTGGCATGTTCACTTTTGTTCCAATTAATACTATATCCTGAAAACGAGCCAAATTCAGTTATTAAATTTAATAAATTTAAAATACTAATTTCCGGTTTTGTAATATAAAGTAATACATCATCAGCATCTAAGAAGATTTTATTTTCAGTTTCTCTAGTTTCGTACCCATATATTTCAGGATGTAATCTCACGCTTTGAGCTAATGGTTCAATTGCAAGTGCGAACAATAGTGGGGAAAAGGGACAACCTTGTCTACAGCCTCGGAATAAATTAAATTTAGTTGATAACATTTGATTTGTTAATATTCTAGCTGTTGGATTAGCATATAATAATAATTTAACCCATGATATAAACTTCTCTCCCAACTTAAAAGTTTCCATGACCGAAAACAGATAAGACCATTCCACCTGGTCAAAGGCTTTCTCTGCATCTAATGATATAATTACTAGATCTTTATTAATACCTCTTTTCGAATATATAATATTGAATAATCGTCTCAAGTTATATGAAGAATATCGTTTTGGTATAAATCCTGTTTGATCCGGGTGAATTAATTTGCTGATCACTGAGCTTAGTCTTTGTGCTAGTATCTTAGTTACTATTTTTTGATCGGTGTTTAAAAGAGCTATATGATCCTGGATCATCCAGATCCTTATCTATTTTTGGTATAAGCATTATAATAGATTCATTTAATGTTTCTGGTAATTTCTGTTGGGTATAAATGTGTTCATAAAGTGTCTTTAAATGTGGTGCAATCAGATCATAGAATGTTTTATAAAATTCTGAACCAATACCATCTGGTCCTGGAGTTTTACCATTTTTTAATGATTTAATAATTCTTCGATTTCTTTTACTGTTATTTCAGCATTTAATGATTCTCTACTTTCTAAATCCAACCCCTTTAAATTACATTTTTTTTAAAATGCTTCTATTCCTATCCGGTTTTCTGTCATTTTAACTGAATATAAGTTTTTATAATATTGCAAAAATCTCTCATTAATATCTCTAGGATGTACTAGTGGTTCGCCATTGCATGATTTTAATCCTATGGATTATTTTTTCTCCCTCCAGTTTCCGTAATTGACGGGCCAATAATTTTTGGGGTTTATCTCCAAATTCAAATTGTAATTGTTTGGTATATTGATAGAGTTTTACAACTTGATCTGAATATATTTTATTTAATTTGTATTTCAATGCAGCAATTTTATTATGTTTTATCATAGTTGGATTAGCAGTGTTCTCTGTATATAATTGTTTAATCTCCTTTTCCAATGCCTGTTGTTCCATCCGATTCTCTTTGTTATAAAATGCTTGAGAGGAAATCATAATTCCACGAGTATATGTTTTAAAAGTTTCCCATGATAGAGAAGAAGATATTTCCGGTTTATCATTTATTTCAAAGAAAATCTTAATCTGTTCTGTAATATATTTCTGAGTTACTTTGTCCTTAAAAATTGGTGGGTTAAGTCTCCACTGTCTCTGTTTTTCCATTTTTCCATTTATTTTGATCATAAATGTTATAGGTGCATGATCTGAGATTGTAATATTATGGTATTTTGAATTATAAGTGAGTGAGATAATTTAGAGTCTACCAAAAAATAATCTATTCTTGAATACGTTTTATGTACAGGTGAATAAAATGAATATTCTCGTCCAGTTGGGTTTTCTATTCTCCAAACGTTTTTAATATTACTAGTATCTATGTATGCATTCAATAAGTCACTTGAATGTGATTTGATTTTCCATTGCTTTGATGATCTATCTAGATAAGAATCTAGGGTACAATTTAAATCTCCTCCAATTATTAGGTTGTGTTGTGCTAATTCTAGGATAGTATTAAATATTTTCTTAAAGAACAATGGGCTGTCAAAGTTTGGTCCATAAACATTGACAAAAATCATTTTTTGTGCATTTAATTCTCCTATTACAATAATATATCCACCGTCACTGTCATTTATAGTTGATGTATGTTTAAATAAAGTGCCTTTACGAAATAATATTGCTACGCCTCTAGATTTATTTGTAAAAGAAGAATGGTATGCTTTATCTGTCCATTTAGCTTTCAATCTATGCTCTGCATCTTTTTTTAAGTGTGTCCCTTGGATGAAAGCTACATCTACTTTAAGTGCTTTTAAATGTGCTAATACTTTACCTCTCTTTACTGGTTCATTAATGCCTTTAACGTTCCAGCTATAAAACGTTATTCCATTCTTTTTTAAGTCTTGCATCTTTTATTTAGGGAGGTCTATAATAGAGCAAATGGTTCACTTCGACAGACCCGATCTTACACCCGAACTCCGAATAGACGAATTTCAAGACCCTTGAGTGTCTCTAATGTATATATCTCCTTTGAATTAATTTATAACTCCATTCAAATTTAAAATAATAAAGATAGATTATAATATAGCCAAAAAAGGGATGGATAAAGAGGTTAGTAATGTGTGCAAAGATAGAAAAAACTACATCTAGTATTAGTGTAGTTAGTGATAGCCATACTAACATGGCTAAGCATCTACTGACTTCCGTAGTTGATGTTAGAAACTTATCAGCTCCTTGGTTTCTTAAAATTATTATTCCATAACAGTCTCTTACCGGGGATATTAAATTCTGGAATATTCAAATTCCATTAGTCAGGAATGTGAAGATACATATATTTAAAACATATTAAGAAAATATAATTTAAAAAAATAGGGGGAAAAGGAAGGAGAATAAAAAAAGAAAAAAGGGGGATTCCAAGGAGGACGAATGAAATCTAACTTTATATTCTGCACAATTATAATTATTATTTATCTAATTCTAAATAATTCAGTTATAATTAAATATTAGTAATTAATGATAATTATTAATTCTGATTAATAGTGACACTGCGCTATAATTATTAGTATTTATTAGTTATTTGTATTAGTAGTGCTGCTATTCTAATTATTAGTATCCATAGGAGAGTTTCCAATCCACTTCTTTCTCCGGCATCCTTAAAGTCCTTAGTTCCATCCAATTTTGCAAAGTCAGTTTATTCATTGATGTAGTTCAATTTTAAAGATAATATTCAATCTTCCTCACGCTCTTCTGGGCAATGTCCAGTGCCTCCGAAGGGTTGGTGAAAAAATATTCTTTCTGGTTGTGAGTAACTCTTAGGGTAGCTGGGTGCCTCAGACCATACTTCAAATTCTTCACTTCCTTCAAGATTCTTTTAGTCTCCTTAAATGCGTTTCTTTTCCTGGAGACCTCTGCTGGATAGTCGCGATAAATACTGATCTTATCAACTTCATATGTAAGATTTCTGCTTCTAAAGGGCCTGTCCCACCAGCATGCAACTCTATGCGATTAGCGCAACCTAACGTGGTCGCTTGAGCCGTCCGGCGTCGCGGGGCCGGTCCCACTTCGATCGCCGGAGCCGTGCGGAATTGTGCGGAGTTCGTCCCGAGTTCGTCCCGACACCGCGCGGGGCTCTGAAAAACTGACTATGTCCAAAAATTCCGCACGGCAACGGCTTGTCGGCTCGCAGTCGCCTCGACGTTTACACACCACCCCGACATCGTGCCTCCATGAACCTATCCGTAGGTGCCTCCGTGACCCTCTATGTCTGTGGCCCTTTGTGTGTGTGTGCCTCGGTGCCCCTCTCTGTGTGCCCCTCTCTGTCCTGGCGAACTTACCTTAGACTTCGCTCCAAGTTTGCCTCACTTTGCGCCGCGTTACGCCACTCACCCGACCTCCCCGCGGCCCCTACTGCCGGTTTGGTTGCGCTTGCCGCATGCAAGCGCATGCTGGTGGGAACGGCTCTGTACAGGGGATCACCTGACCTCCGCGCGGCCCCCGCTTCTAGTTTGATCGCGTTCATCGCGTAGAGTTGCGTGCTGGTGGGACAGGCCCTTTACAATTTTTTCCATCATCTCCTCCAGGACATGATCATATTGGACTTTTATTATCATTTATCTTGGGGGGGGCGTCGGGTTGTGTCTGACGTCTCATCACTCTATGAGCTCGAGCAAGTAAAGGCTTTTGATCCAGAGATAAAACTTTTTGCAATACATTTGCAGTAAATTCTCTGGGGCCTTGATTCGCCTCTCTCCCTTCTCGAATACCCACAATTCTTAGGTTCTGTCTTCTCTGGCGTCCTTCCAGTTCAGTGCATTTATCAGTTATTTTGCCCAGTAGCATAGATAGACGTTGATTTTCTGTGATGAGTGTTTTCATAGTTTGAGCACTTGTTTCGGCTATCTCCTCAAGGCTCTTTATGGCTGTCATCTGTTGATTCAGTGTTTCTTCCACGGGCTCCATCTTTTCTTCAAAATCAGTTACCAGCTTACTGATTTTAAAATCTGTCTCATTTGTTATAGTTGCAGCTTGATCAATCAGTATATCTGCAATTTCCTTCTTCAGTTTTTCCGATAAATCCGCAACCGTGGAATTAATTTCAATTTTTAACTCCTTCATCTCTTCCTTGATTTTTTTTACTTCTTCCTTAAAATTCATTTTCTTTAATTCTTCATTTGTTTTTACAAGTTCTTTTCCAAGTTCATTCTTCAGTTCTGCAATTTCTTGTGAAATAAAATTTCTAAGTTCCTCACCTTCCGTTTTTTCTTTGCTTTTTTCGACACATCTTCTTGGGATAGCGTCCTACCCGCGCCCGAGGCTTCAATCGGGCCTTGTTCTGGTTTTGCCAATTTAAGTCTTGTAATTCGAGTTTTCGTTTTTTCAGCGGGGGGGCTGCGCTGCATAGGCATTGTAAGTCATGCACCTGATGACGTCACTCACGGCAGCCGGTACCGAAGCAGCAGGCAGCAGGTAGGCGTTTTCTCCCCGGTATAAATCAACGTTTTTCACAAGGAGCTGGCTGGCGTGGCTCCCTAGCCCTCCATAGCGCCACCGGAAGTCAGTTTGATTTTTATTTTATGAGAAGTTGAAGTGAGGGACTACGTGCCTTCCACCTCCAACCCTGAATCTCATTAAGATCATTCGGTAAGTCAAGGGTTATTAATCTTTCTATAGTTTAAGTTTGTGCAAGTGGTCTGTGGTTTCATACAGTTGCTCTGAAGATTGACGCGCATGCGGGCTGGTGGGTTCTTCACGTATTCACGTAATCCCTCACTTCAACTTCTCATAAAATAAAGATCAATCTTCAAGCGGTAAGTTCTTGTTTAATCTTTCTATTATGTGTGTGCATGATCAAGCCAAGAGAGTTTATTGTCATGTATCCCATATAGGACAATGAAATTCTTGCTTGCTGCAGCACAACAGAATATTGTAGGCATAAATACAGATCAGATCAGTGTGTCCATATACCATAGAATATGCTAGGAAGTGCACTCATTCTCAGTCAGTAAGTGGATAGACCAAAGAGCAGGAGAGGAGTAGGAGTTACAGAGGAAATCACAAAATGGAGAAACAGCATTTCATATTCCACTGGATAGCACATAACCCATAACCGTGGAATATGAAATTCAACAGTATTGAATTTTCCATGTTAAATGACACACCTCTCTTTCCCCACCCCCTCTTTTTCCTGTGCCTCATCCCCTACAACCCCGTGTGCACCCATTTCTCGTACTATTCCCCTCATCCCACCAACCGCACCCCCCCCTTTGATCTTTTTTCCATCTCAAGCCTTTGTCCACACATTTGCCAATCATCGCCCCCACCCCGTACCTGTATCCACCTCTCACTCACCATGCTTTGTTCAATCCCCACCTCTTTCCTAGCTCCCACCCCCCCACCCCCGACCCACGGCAATCAGTCTGAAGAAGGATCCCAACCCGAGACCTCACCCATCCATGTCCTCCAGTGATACTGACTGATCTGCTTAATTACTCCAGCACACTCAGTGAGCTATGGTTTCCAATCTCCCATCAAATATATGATAACAAAATCTTGCCTAATACTCACGTACTGTACTGCTGGAGATATGAACCTTTGGACAAGGCAGTAAGTTCATAAGTTCATATGTTCTACAAGCAGAATTAGGCCATTCGGCCCATCAAGTCTACTCCACCATTCATTCATTGCTGATATATCTTTCCCTCTCAACCCCATTCTCTTGTCTTCACCCCATAAACCCTGATACAGTAAAGTGAGGTCCATTCTACCCTTTCAATTGATATATGCCCCAATAGGCATTTTAGGTGAGGGGAAATATCCACAGAAATCCTAGCTAATCTTTATCCCTCCAAAACTTTCAAAATGGCATTTGCACTTTTTCTTAAAACATACCAGGAGCAAAGAACATGGATCGATACAAACTGTTGGGAAGGATAGAGAGAAGGGCTACGAATAAGGGATCACACCTGTAGCATTGGATGTTACACTGCCATGGATAAAGCCTCCCAGCTGCTAACTTCTGTCATTAAAAACAGTTGGCCAAACAAGCAATCCAACACTCCCACTGAACTAAACCCCTACTTTCTGGTGCGTGATGAACTTGTGCTACAGGACGGAGTGATCGTAAAGGGTCACAAGACGGTCATCCCCCACTCTCTGTGTAAGAAGTACTACAAGGAGATCCACGGTGGCCACCCTGGCATTGAGGCCACCCTGCAACGTGCCAAAGAAATGATTTACTGGCCTGGAATGACTAGGTATATTCGGGAAAAAACAGAGTCATGCGCGATCTGCAATAGGCAAGCGTCACACCAGCAAAAACAACCGCTGCTGTCCCAACCGGCTCCACCCCTATCATGGTCGTCCGTGCCCGCCGATATCTTCGACTGGCACGGGAAACATGGCATTCCAGCCCGCCTTCAGACTGGCAACGGATCACAATTCTCCAGCCAAGAGTTCAAAGACTTTGCCAAACGCTGGAACTTTAAACATGTCACCAGCAGCTCAGAGTACCCACAGTCCAGCAGACTTGCCGAACGCGCTGTTTGCAGCGCTAAACAACTTATGGAACGTTCCTTCCTGGCAAAATCTGATGTCCACCTAGACCTGTTGAACCTGAGAAATATTGCCAGAGATGGCGTTTTAGGCACTCCAGCCCAACGACTGATGTCCCGGCGGACAGGACCCCCCACTGCCTGTGACTCAGGATCACCTAAAGCCTAAAGTCCTCTGCCCCGTTGTTGTTCATACAAGCGTACAATCCAATCGAGATGCGCAGAAACGTGCCTAAGACAAAACCAGCAAACCAGTTAAGCCACTAATCCAAGGCCAGGTGGTTAGTTTACAGCCAAACAAAAGACATACAAAACTGGGGTTCATCCACGGCCCCGCGAAAGAGCCATGATCCTCTCTTGTCGATGTTGGTGGCACCATCTACAGAAGCAACCGTCAACACATCCTTCCAGTGAAGGAACGACATCCGGCTCACCAGGGCTCTGACGCCCCTCCACTTAACTTTAAAGTGATCGCTGCTCCAGTCGTTCCAGTGCCTGCAGCTGCGACCGCCCGCCAGTCCTCTCGTCGGTCTACAACCTCACCCCCCCTTGTACCCGGTTCACCGGTACCCCTGCAACGGTCATCTCCAACGGTGTCTCCCCAGAGCCCTGTTGGCTCACCCAGATGTGCGCTCAACTTTTTGGAGGTAAAGGTTGATGAGGCAGCTCCCTACCGTACGCGGACCGGGTAGTTTAGTAAGCCGCCTGTTAGATACGCCGACTATGTTTAACCTCATATTCTTAGATGTGCCATTTTGCTTTAACAATTTATTTACTCATCGTAGTGATAATGTTGTATCTACTTTTCATTTGTAGAAGAAGAGATGTAGCATTGGCTGTAGCATGTTAGCCAATTGGAGTGCTTAGTAATTATAACCCCGCCTAATTGTAACATTCATAGTGTAAGATCCTGCCCACTGCTTGCCTGTCTAAGTAGCAGTGTGAACGTGTGATGACCTGCTGTGTAGTTAATGACCTGAACAATAAAGATGCTTGTGTTTCAACCCGTGTGAGTTTGTATTCTTTGCAACACCCATTTGGCCTATTCAGAGAACCATATTTGGATAAAAGTACAAAATGCTGGAAACACTCAACATATAAGGCAGCATCTGTGGAAAGAGAAAAAGAATGAATAGTGTCAACAGATTAACAATGTTACAAAATGTTGAGATTTAAAAAATCAAGTCTGCAATTAGAAAACCTAATTCACTTTCATATCTTCAGTATTAAAAAAGTTATGGCCATTTTCATACTTGGAAATTAGCTTCTTGTTCCCTAGCTTTTTTATTTTACTCCAGCGATTAAATTGTCCCACGATTTTAAAATAAAAATTTCAGAGAACGGAAGTCGGAACGATTTTTCTGCATCAGGTAGCAGCCCGGGAAAATATATATCGGACAGGCAGGAGAAAACGGCATTTTAATCCCCCCTCAAAGGTGCCAAAGTCGGCACTTGGCCAGTAGCAGAACTGCAGCGCCACTGAAGGTAAGTATTGTGACATACCTAAACAGATCAGCTCAACAATCTTATAACAGAACACCTTTTAATTTTCACAGCATTTGCACTATCTGTCTTTCCTAAGGGAGATCTTCACTGAAGCCTATAAACAATTCCAATCACAGTGATAGACTGGGACTGCTCTCCCAGAGTCAATGGAAGCAGCCAAATGATGAATATTTTTACGTCTGTGCTTTTTTCTCCCTGGCTATTACTGGAAATATTAACATCTTGTAAATGCCATCCATCATTGCATAAAGGACATCACTGAGGGTTTTTCTTCACCGAAAGCCAACAGCACTGCAGGGGCATTGAAGGATTGTTTAGCTATCGGGCCTTCTCACGGTACCACTGACTACACAAAAATTGCATTGCCTGTAATGCAGGCCAGCTTGGCCAACAGATGAAACTGAAAGGGATTCCTTTCTCTTGACATCCAGCAAGCAAATATGTCATGCAAGGCATTGGCCAGTGTCACTCACTTATAAACAGTCCACTTTTCTAGCTGTCTTTTAGCCCATTTGGAAAAGTAAAGAGAAGGGCACATATTTCCAAATCTACAATGTTTACTCACTGCCAACATGGCCCGGTATGTAATTGTAATGGACGGAAACACAAGATGCTGCATGGAGTGGTGGACTACGCCCAGTCCATCATGTGCCCACCGTCCTCCCCACCATCAAAAGCATTCTCATGAGGCACTGCCTCAAGAAGGTGACATCTATTATCAAGGATCCCCACAATTCAGGCTATGCCCTCTTCTTCCTGCTACCATCCTAACAGGATGTACAGAAGCCTGAAGTCCCACACCAACAGGTTCAGGAACAGAAACTGTCCTGCACTGTCAAGTTATTGAAATAACCTGCACAACATCCTGTCCCTGCTCTCTTCCAGCTTTCTTCACCTCCCCCTGCCTTCCTCTCCCTAATCAGTTCAAAGAAGGGTCCCACCCAAAAAGTCACCTATCCATGTTCTCCAGAGCCATTGCCTGACCTGAACAAAACTGCAAGAAATTGTAGAGAATTGTAGACATAGCCCAGAACATCACGCAAATCAACCTCCATGGACTCCATCTAAACTTCACGCTGCCTTGGCATGGCCAGCAGCATAATCAATGACCAGACCCGGTCATTCCTCTTCTTCCCTCTCTCATCAGGCAAGAGGTGCAAAGTCTGAAAATATATACCACCAGATTCCAAAACAGTTTATTCTCGGCACGGTGGCGCAGTGGAAGAGTTGTTGCCTTTCAGTGAATGCAGCGTCGGAGCCCTGAGTTCAATCCCAACTCCAGGTGCTGTCTGTACGGAGTTTGTATGTTAATGATAAACTAAACTGAACTAAACTAAACTAAAAACAATGCTGGGAATTATTTTCTGTATGATGTATCTTCCCCTTTGCTCTACATATTGTCCTGCGAAGTGGCGGTGCCTAACGGCAGCGGCTCGACTGCAGTCCGTCTGTCTTTTAAAAAATGTTTTGTCCCATTAGATGTCTGTTTTTGGTTCTAATTTTTATTATTTTTTAGCTGTGTATTTGCGGGGAGTGGGGGAACAGTTTAATCTCTTCCCTGTACGGGAACCAACCGGAACAAAGCTGAGGGCTCCAGTTGCGGAGCCTGCGGACTCGTCATTGCAGAGCTGGCCGACCGGAGCGGGGAGAGCTGTCGTGGCGCGCGGCTGCAACCCGACTTCTGAGCTTCGGAGGCTCCGGCCGCAGGCCTGGTGGACAGGAACATCGGGTCCTCACAGGTCCCTGGTGGGAGACCGCTTATCAGAGCTCCCGCAACAGCAAATTCTCCCACCGGAATCGCTGCATTTAAATTACTCTGAGCAGGGCCTAACATCGCCGGCGCGGCTTAAATGGCCGCGGGACTTATCATCGCCTGCCGGAGGCTTTAACATCGTGAGCCCCAGTTGCCTCGACACTGCAGTTGGACTGCTGGACCGCGGGAGAAGAACAAAGGGAAGATTTAAGACTTTTGCCTTCCATCACAGTGAGGAGGTGTTGGAGATTCACTGTGATGGATGTTTGTGTAAATTGTGTTGTGTGTGTCTTGGTTTTTTTTGTAATGTCATGACTGTAAGAATGAAATTCCGTTCAAACCTTGTCTGTTTGAATGAAAATGAAAGGCATTCTATTCTATTCTATTCTATTTCACTTGATTGTATTTATAAATAGTAGTATCTGTTCTGTTTGTATGGCATAAAAAACACAGGTTTTCACTGTGCCTTGCTAAACATCACCATAATAAACCTACATCTAGCATTTTGCACTGAATGCCCATGGAAAACATGTAAATAAGCAGGTCATAAGTGATAGTAGAATTAGGCCATTCGGCTATCAAGTCTACTCCGCCATTCAATCATGGTTGATCTATCTCTCCCTCCTAACCCCATTCTTCTGCTTCTTCATATCGAGTCCATCCACAAGATTAGAAGTTGTTCAGCCAGAGCTGAACACACTTCTCGGCATCTGCATACAATGGTATCTGTCTTGCACTTCTTGTGCTGTTTTTACATGTTGGAGGAAAGATTGATGAAAACAGAACCGTGACGTGAACATGCTTTCCTTGACCCCACTCCATTCTCCTGCCTTCTCCCCATAACCTCTGACATCTGTACTAATCAAGAATCTATCTATCTATGTAAAGATCCAATGACAGCCTCCACAGCCTTCTGTGGCAAAGAATAGTAAGATTGAACGAGAACTTACCAGTTCGAAGGTTGATCTTTATTTTATGAGGAGTCGAAGTGAGGGATTTCGTGAAGAGCCCGCCGGCGCGCATGCTCGACATACTTCAAAGTAGAGGCGTGGAATCACAGAAACCAACAAAAGAAATGACTTCGCATAGTATGATTGAATTGACTAAGATTACCAGATGAAGGTGATTGAGGGTTGGGCGAGGAGGGCACGAAATCCCTCACTTCGACTCCTCATAAAATAAAGATCAACCTTCGAACTGGTAAGTTCTCGTTCAATCTTACTATTTCATTTCGGAGTCACATGAGTGACTTCGTGAAGACTTCAAAGCTTCTGTGATTACACGCCCTGGACCACGTCCATGCTGACACACCACTACCAGGGATGGATGGGAGGAACAAACTTGCTCACTAGTTCATACTGCAAAACAAGAGCATGTTTATTAACAACAAATCAAAACCCCTCAAGCGGGGACATCTCCACGTTCTTGACCTGCATTCAGCACGGCTTCTGCGAACTGTAGAGGAGCAGCAACAGGCTTGTTATAAAAACGCTGGAACACAGCTTCATTAGCCCATCCTGCTGTGGCGAGAATTTGGTCCATGGGCACCTCCATGACCCTCGCCGCTGACGTCGATGCAGCCCTGGTGGAATGAGACTTGAACACATTAATGTCGATACCTGACTTACCCAAGACGACTCGAAGCCACCTGGATATCGTCTGGACTGTCACTCGATGATGAGGTCTCTTATGAGTGACAAGCAGGTATCTCTCCATTCCTCTGATGCGTGCCGTCACTTTGACATAGTGGCGGATATGTGAGGCTAAACATAGCCTAGCATCTGCGGGGTATGCCGGGAACTTCAGCTGCAGCCCTGTGCACCCAGGTCTATGCTGCTTTATTAGCTCGTCAATGAAAAAGACTACTTCTGTAGGGGTAGATGTCATTCTGTCGACACGCAGTTTGTGTAGTGTCTGTACCCTCTGAGCTGAAGTCAGCGCTAGTAACATCACCAGCTTCATGGTGAGTTTGTCCAGTTGGAGCCCTTCCATGGGAGACCACGTCCTGAGCAGGGTTAATACGTCCCTGACATCCCAGGTGATATTATAGCGTGGTGTAGGCGGATTCATATTGAATATACCCCGCATGA
Source organism: Raja brachyura (assembly GCA_963514005.1). Next base: position 46,241,907 of record OY740782.1, read on the forward strand.
GTCTGGACACCAGCCTGTTGGATCCTACCCCAATCTTGAGGTAGAATGATAGCGCACTTCTGGCGCTGTTGATGGCACTAACTTAAGTGTTCATCATGGTGCAACCCCGCGAGGAATTCCAGGACGTCGGTTATTGTCACGTCATCGTACGTGATGCGAGAGCGGCTGCAGTAGGCTTCCCACTTCTTAATATGCGAGCGGTATCTTCGCCTTGTGGACTCTCGACACGACGCCCCGATGGTATCCATGGTCCGAGCCGAGAGGCCGTATTGGACTAACGGCCTGTTCAGAACCTGCAAGCCAACAAATTTAAATAGCCATGGCAGGGATGTGGCTCCCCTGAGACAGGGTGAGTAACCAATTGTGGGCAACCCTTCAAAAGGACCCAAGGTTCGTTGAGCATGTCAAAGACCACCGGATACCAAGGCTGTGTGGGCCAGTCGGGTATAATAAGGATGCCCTTGGCAGCATCTGCCTGAATCTTTCGCAATACCCGACTGATGAGGCAAAACGGAGGGAAGGCATAGAAAAACCAATTCCCCCAGTCCAGCGAGAATGCATCTAGCGCTATTGCCCCAGGATCTGGTTCCCATGAAACGTAGGCTGGTACCTGATGGTTCAACCGTGACGCAAAAAGGTCAATGTCCGGTTTACCAAATTTGGCTGTGACTTTAGAAAAAATCTCAGGATGCAACATCCATTCAATGTTGTCATTAAATTTGCGTGACCTGGTGTCCGCCACAGTATTAAGCTCACCTGGCAAATAGGTAGCTGAAATCCAAATGTCTCTTTGAATACACCAGAGCCAAATTGAGTTAGCCAATTTGTCACACGAAACTGACCTGGTACCACCCATATGGTTTAAATATGCCACAGCTGTGGTGTTGTCTATTTGGAGACAGACGTGTGCTCCAACAAGCTTGGAACAATATGCACGAAGTCCGTGGAATGCTGCCAGCAACTCCAAATAGTTAATCCCTTGAGTCAACAACATCGATGCCTCAAGGGTGTCCCATCTGCCCCCACAACTAGAGCAATTATCAGTAGCTCCCCAGCCATTGGAGCTTGCATCAGTCTGTAAATATACCACCGGATTAGCCTCCCTGACAGGCTTAAATGAGTTGCTAATGTGACACACCCACCATTGCAACTCAGTTATCGCTTCGGACGGCAGCTGCATTGATCGATCGTAGTGACCAGCGTTCCGTTTTAACGCAGTAATTTTAGCTCTTTGCAAATTCTGATAATGCAAAGGTCCATATCGTGCTGCCGGAAACAAAGCCACTAGCTTGCCAATTACTGTGGCTGTATGCCGAATCGATGGTATATTGGTGCCAATTAAATCTCTGCACACCTTAGTGACTTCCTCAATTTTGTTAATTGGTATAGTTATCCTCATGCTCATTGAGTTCACCGTGAACCCTAGGTAATTAATTACCTGGGCAGGGCAGAACTTCGATTTCTCTGGATGGACAATGAATCCTAATTGTTGAAATATATTGACAGCAGCTGCAACACCCTGTTCAGCCAATTGCAGGGTGTGGCCCACAATAAAGACATCATCTAAATAGGCCATAACTATATGATGTCGTTGTCTCAAATAAGCCATGATTGGCTTCACCAATTTAGTGAACAATCTAGGGGCTGTAGTAAGCCCAGTAGGCAAAGCTTTATACTGCCAAAGTTGCCCCATCCAGATAAATTTCAAAAACCTTCTATCATCTTTGTGGATGGATACTGAATAATATGCATCCCTCAAATCAATGCATGCCATAAAGCAGCCATGAGAAATCAATGATTTGGCTGTTTCAAACGTATCCATTTTAAAATGAGTATATGTTACAAACGTATTCAAACGGGTTAGATCAATAATGACACGACAGCCTCCATCCTTCTTAGGTCTAGTAAATATGTTCGAAACAAATTCAACTGGCTCATGCACCGTTTTCTCAATCACACCCTTCTGTTCCAGACTTAAAATTTCCTTGTAACCTGCTGCCTGTTCTGCAGCAGACAATTTGAACGTACGACCAGGCATGTGCTGGGATGGAGGAATGTCGCCATTAATAAACTCAATTTTATGCCCCTGAATATTCCGCAACACATACTCATCACCAGTAAAATTACCCCATGCATCCAAAAACAACCGTAAACGACCACCAACATGGGAAGTTAAACAGAGAGAAAAAAGAGAACCAGACCCCCTCACCTCCGTGGTTACCGGCGGTCCTTGACACGTGTGGGTGGCCGTGGAGGTGCTGGGTTGGCTTGAGGGTGCGGCGTCTTCGATTTCCACAAGCTAGAGGGCGAGTCCTCGTCGAGGCACCGGCCGACCCTCGTGAGCGAATGTATGGAGCTTTTGAGCCTGACGGTGTGGGGGCACTCTGAGAGCGCATGATCCCCACCGTTTTGGCTTGTTCGTCAAGCTCTTTGACTCTCTTCGAGAGGTCCTCACCAAAGAGCTGACGGGGCGGCGGTGGCGGCGGTGGTTTGCACAATCCTGCAAACTTCGGGTTGAGTGCTGGGCGGATGCTGTTTTTGCGAAACCCGTTGATTTCGTGCTGGGTCGCGCACAATAAGGCCAGAGCATCTTCTTGGTCCAAATTCAGTTCGTCCCCGTCCACCGACCGCGCAAAGGCGGTAATACCGGCCGTGAGGAGTTTCAGGATCCGCTGCAATTTTAGCTCCTGTTGACGGATAGCCGCACTGATGTTGCCCCATATTGGCGTATTGACCACAGGCACGTTGAGGGAGTTGCAGTTTGATGGAGCCTTGTGACGGCTCATAGCCTGGATGAGGACTTCTTCCTGCAGCACCTGATTATTAAGAAAGTCCACTGTGGCTGCCAGCTTTGTATTTAGAGGAAGACCAGCCGTATGTGGGGCCGCGAATTTGGTCGCCACATCCAAGAGTTCCTCCGCTGGCACCTCCAACGGAGTTGGTACGGGATCCACCAGAACCTCCTCCTCCTGCTGCTCCAGGCTGATAGTAGATGTTGGTGAAGACGCCCTGTGCCTGTTGCTGCCCTGCTGTTGTTGACGTTGAAGCAGGAGCTCCAGCAGCCGCTCCATACGGTCAATACGCCCTTCACCCTGAACACTCAGGTGGTCGGAGTCCTCCGGCTCTGAAAAGAAAACCGGGCTCCTGTCATCGGCCCGCACCTCGTCGAGGCCCTGCCGGTGCCGGTAGTTGTCGCTAACAGCCGCCGAGGCGAAACTGCGCGATTCCTGCGCGGGCGTGTTCAACCGCCTCCGTTTAGCGGGAGCTGAAGCCGCTGCCACTAAGGGCACTTGCGGCGAGGTGTCGGCACCAGCCGAAGCATGGCTGCCTGGGGCCCGCGCAGTCTTGCCGGCTGCCCACATCGTGGACGTTGCCGACGCATGGTCTCGCCCACCCATCCATGGGGGGCTCGGCGACCGTGACGAGACCCGACTCGACCGACCCGTCCCGGCGTCGAGAGTCGGGGTGTGCCGGCTGGACCTCACAGCCGCCCCGGGTCTCGCCCTGGAACCTGACCGCTCCTCCGCGATAGGCAATGCCTTAGCCCTAACAGGGTTAGGCTTCTGGGCTCCTGCCCTCCCCCTTCTCGGAGGGCTGAGTGGAACAGACCGTGCAACGGCACGTGCCCTGCTCGAGGTCGCCAGCGAGCCCGCTGACGACCTGACTGCCATGGCAGGGTCCCCCTGCTCTGGCGGCACACCACACTCTTCCTCGTCGAACTCCTCCGAGCTGTGGTGTGCTGGCGGACCTGGACCTGTAATCACAGGGCTTACCCACATCTCCGCCTGAGTCCCGGCCTGCGCTGCAGGTACTGCCGATGGTAAAGGCCCCGGAACTGTTCACCGGCGAACTCGTCCTGACGTCCTCCGGCCCTTCGAACTCCCATCCATGTCCTTGCTGCAAGACATAATCAGACAACAAGGACCACCAACTAAAGGTGGAATACTCACCTCCGTGGCCCCTTATGAAGGGCTGGCGAGGAGCGCGCTCCACCGCCAGCCGTCGCAGCAACGCGTTACGACGATATGTCGAGCATGCGCGCCGGCGGGCTCTTCACGAAGTCACTCACGTGACTCCGAAATGAAATTCCACAGATTCATCACTCTAATTACATTTCTTCTCATCTCCTTCCAAAAAGAACTTCATTTAATTCTGAGGCTATGATTTCTAGTCCTAGAGTCGCCCACTAGTGGAAACATCCTCTCCATATCCACTCTATCTAAGCCTATCACTATTCTATATGTTTCAAAGAGGTCCCCCCTCATTCTCCCAAACTCCAGCGAATACAAGCCCAGTGCCAACAAATGCTCATCATAGGTTAACCTACTCATTCTTGGGATCATTATTGTAAACCGCCTCTAGGCCCTCTCCAGAGCCAGCACATCCTCAGATAAGGTGCTCAAAATTGCTCATAATATTCTAAATGTGGTCTTACCAGTACCTTTTAGAGCCTCGGCATTACATCCCTGTTTTTGTATACAAGCTGTCTTGAAATAAATGCTAGCATTGTGTTTGCTTTCTTTACTGCCCATTTGACTTGCAGATTAACATTTTGGAAATCCTGCACCAGCACTCCCAAGTCCCTTTGCACGTCCAATTTCTGGATTCTCTCCCCATTTTGAAAATAGTCAATGCCTTTATTCCTACTACCGAAATGCATGATTCCACACTTTGCCACACTATATTCCATCTGCTACTTCCGTCCTGTCCAAGTCCTGCTTTCTCTACACTACCTACCCTTCCACCTATTTTTGTGTCATCCGTAAACTTGGCCACAAAGCCTTCAATCCCCTCATCCAAATTGTTAATATACAAGTTGGGGCACTACTGATACTATGTCAGATTGATGCTAAAATAATCTCTGAAAAAAGTCTAACTTTGCCTTAATGTTTGAGCATTATTGCATCGCCTTTTTGGGATCTGTCTATATATCAATTCCATGCTATGTTTTCAACTCATAACAGCAATTAAACTTGAAGGGTTATTATAAGCTGCAGAACCTTCTGGGAGACCGTGGAAGACTCTGAGCACAAATCTTCCTATTTGTCTTTGGTTGCATTGCTTCATGTCACAAATTGGCTTTGGAGAGTTTGAAATGCCCCCCAACAGTTCTGATTGCCTTTGCTGATGCTTGAAGCAAGAGGGTAGCAAGAAAGGTATGGAGGAAATCTTTGTGTGGTGTCGTGGCATATGATTTGGGAATCAAATTATTAATTTTATCTGTATTCAATGGGGAGGACATGGAGGTGGAGAGCTACGGGAGTGGTACGTTGATTATCTGCAATATGTTTGCGTCAGGAAGGAGGATGTTTTTAGTTTAGTTTTAGTTTTAGAGATACAGTGTGGAAACCTCGCCCTTTGGCCCACTGAGTCCACACTGACCATCGATCACCCATACATTAGTTCTATCCTGCACATCAGGGTTAATTAACCAAAGTCAATTAATCTACAACCTGTCATGTTGAAAGAATGGAGAGACTGGGCTTGTATACAGAGCATTCAGAAACTATTCAGACCCCATCACCTTTTCCACATTTTGTTACATTACAGCCTTATTCTAAAATGGATTCAATTCATTTTTTATCATCAATCTACACACAATAGCCCATAATAAAAAAAGCATAAACAGGTGTTTAGATATTTTGGCAAAGTAATTAAACATAAATAACTAATTTCACATTTATATAAGTATTCAGACCCTTAACTCAGTACTTAGTTGAGGCACTTTTGGCAGCAATTACAGCCTCAAGTCTTCTTGGGTATCACGCTACAAACTTGGCACACCTGCATTTGGGTTGTTTTCTTCGGAGAAAAAAACTTGGTGAAAGGACGGGTGAAGAGCCATGGGGGAGAGGAGGGTATCACGGGAGAGGGGGCAGGAGCCAGTGAGGGAGACCAGAGGGGAAGGGGCTGGAGCTGCGGGGCATTGTGATGGCGGTGCATTTGGGACTCACAGCAGGCACTGGACACTCTCCTCCGCTGGGATCAGATTCTCTGCTTTCCGTTTGGCGACATTTGGCGCTTCCAGTCCATCCAAAAATTGTGTCCAGTTGGAGATCATCACTGGCCACCCTCAGCGTCCCATAGCTTCAGTAAAGACGCAATGGCGCAGGAAGGGTTGGGCCATCCCGGGGAGTGACAGGAGAAGAGACCAATTCGTGCAGCGCTGACTGGCAGGAGAGGAGATCGATTTGCGCCGTGCGTTTTTTACGATATTTAAACCTCGCTAACATTTACAATATACTACCGGTTGGAACAAAACTTGTTTCACTCGCAGCACAGGAGAATGGTGCGTAAGGTGACGAGAAAGCGGAGCGCTATCGCGTGCCGTCTTTGCGCAAATAGAAAAAACGCGCAAACCGGAAGAGCACAAGATCAGAGTTTTAGACATGTGTAGATATAGATATAAGATTATTAAAGGATTAGACACGGTAGAGGCAGAAACATGTTCCCGATGTTGGGGGAGTCCAGAATCATTGGCCACAGTTTAAGAATAAGGGGTAGGCCATTTAGAACGGAGATGAGGAAAAACATTTTCAACCAGAGAGTTGTGCATTTGTGGAATTCTCTGCCTCAGAAGGCAGTGGAGGTCGATTTACTGGATGCTTTCAAGAGAGAGTTAGATAGAGCTCGTAAAGATAGTGGAGTCAAGAGATATGGGGAGAAGGCAGGAACGGGGTACTGATTGGGGATGATCAACCATGATCACAGTGAATGACGGTGCTGGCTCGAAGGGCCAAATGGCCTATTCCTGCTCCTATTGTCTATTGTATATTGTTTATTGCATGTCTTTGGGATGTGGGTGGAAACTGGAGCACCCAGAGAGAACATATAAACTCTGCACAGACAACACCCAAGGTCAGGATCGAACTCGGGTCTTGGGTGTTGTGGGGCAGCAGCTCTACTGTTCTACTATACCGCTCTACCAAAGATGTTAGCACACATTAACATGGATTAATTCCCAAAGCCTGACAGGATCTATTCCAGGATGTTATGGCAAACATAGTCTTGGTCCCATGTTCCCTTCATGTTTCTCTATACTATGAGACTGGAAAAGGAATAAAGCATGTGAGTGATATTTTGTCATCTGGGCAATTATATTATTGAGCTGTTGTGCTGTTGTGCATTGCCTTGTCCAATGTGTGAACTTCTGAACCTTTCCTATAATTTATCTTAGGTTGTGCTTATGTAAGATAACGTACCTAGCTCACAATATATCAATGTGTGTGGATACCAGCATTTCTAATTGTGTTGGTTTTGTGTAAACTGATTGATGAGATCAAATATACTTTAACGGCATGTTAAACAAGTGGCCTGTGAAACAAGTGGCCTTTGTGGGTAAGTCTGCATTCACAGGCAAATGTATGTAAACAGATGCTGAAAAAAATTGGTGTCTGAGTCTAAGATAACAGAGGAATGCAAAAATAGCTCTTAGGCATCCTTGAGCAAAGATAACCCTGAATGAACTTAGAAAGGTTTAGCAACATGACTTAACCACTTATATTATTTAGCAGTGTAACAGCAGTTTTACAACATGCCTGTTCTTCAGATGAAGTATCGATAATTTGTTCTTAATCTATACAGTACTATGAATTTCTAAGTGTTAATTTCTACTCCCTGAAGTTACTGATTTTACAGGCAGCAACTTGTGGAGATGGTGATATGTTACTTTGAAAGGTGGAGTCTCATGATTGTTGTCATTCCCTGGTATGGGCAGCATTGCAAAGTCTGTGTAGGAAGGAACTGCAGATGCTGTTACACTGAAGATAGACACAAAATGCTGGAGTAACTCAACGGGACAGGCAGCATCTCTGGGGAGATGGATTGGGTGACGTTTCTGGTTGAGACCCTTCTTCAGTCTGAAGAGGGGTCTTCGACCCGAAACATCACCCATTACTTCTTTCCAGTGATGCTGCCTGTTCCGTTGCAAAGTGTGAGGTTGATTTGAAAGTAAACCAAGTTCTACCTCAGTGCTGTAGTGCAGTTCTTATGCGAGGGTCTAAACTGTGTTTGTGGGAAAAAAAATAGCACTGAGAGCTTTTATTGTTCCAGATGGTGGAAAGGACTTAAAGCCCTGGCAGGATATTTAATAGAGAGCAAGCCTCCCCAAAACAAAAACTTCTCTTTCTTGTCAGTGAGTATGAAGTCGGAGCTAGAAGTCTTCTTCTCTGAAGCAGAAGTTGGGAGATTTCCAGTAAGTGGTGTTTTTGTCCAGCCAATAATTTCTTGAACCTCGGAAGGTCAGGAATATTTGAGAACAAATATAATAGCAAATGATAAATGAAATGCCCTTAATTCAGGCTGTTAGTTATTTTACTGTTCTATTGCAGCCAAGAGGAATGTTGCCCAGTATTTTAAGCCAAAAACATGCATAGGTTTAGCGTAAGAGATTGCAAGCTAGGATAAGCCAACATTAATGAACACTGAGGGACCAAGTTCTCTCATGTGAGTTTCTAACTATTGAATTACCATCAGCTCTGCAGGCCAGTGTCCAAATCCCATGTGGGCACAATAACCCCCTTCTTCTTCCAGCTTCATTGAATTAATTCTGGCACACTATTTACAACAATCGTTTTGGAATTAATTTCAAGCAAAATATTATATTTTTCTCAAAACAAACCATGGTTTTAATAAGAATATAGGAACACTGAAAGCAATTGTTCCTCCTCTGCTGTTGGATGAAATCAAGCTAATCATTTACTTTTGGTCACTTTCCTTCACTAACCCTTTTCTGCTGATTTTATTACCATCAGTGAGACCATCCCAAACTGTTGCCCATTGAACTGCCCTGCTGCAAACCAACATTATTTTGTTTCCTAAACTCTTCTCCAGCATAGAACTTTCTTGATTTATATATTAGTTGTAATATAAATAAGTTTCCAACCCACCATTCCCACTTCCACATCACCCTATCCACCATAGCCACAATCCCATAGCAACCAGTCCTCTCTCCCTCTACCAACACATGACATTTAAGAACGATTTAATTCAAAAATCCCAAACAATAGTAAATGAGCTAGGTGGAAGGCATGAAGAGTCTCCAAGGAATGCAGATAGATTGTCTGAATATCTTCTGGCTCCATTAAATTTTATTCTATAAGACAATAGCAGAACCAGTTGATTTGTAATGTAACCCCTACTGACCAATGGAGTGTAAGAAGGGCATGAATGGTCATGGACTTTTTCCCCGGAGAATAGAGTCTAAAAGTAGAGGGCACAGGTTTTAGTGAGAAGGTGGAAAGATTTAAATGGGATCTGAGGGACATTTTTTTTCTAAAGTGTGATGGCTGGTTTGCGTGAACACGATGGGCCGAAAGGCCTGTTTCCATGCTGTATCTAAATTCATAATGACATAACATTATGAGAGGGGTTGGCAGGTGGATGCTGTGAAGATGATTCCCTTGGTGTGGTAATTTATACCCAAAGTAAAAGATAAAAAGTAAAAGTTCATCCGTTTATAACACAAACGAAGAAGATATTCTTCTTTCAGGAAGCTGTGAATCTTTGAAATTCTCTACCCCATGCAATAGAACGGAGCTATTAAATATTCAGAGCACAGCTAAATTGATTTCTGGTGCATAGAATATTAAAGGATTACAGAGATAATACATAAAATGGGATTGTATTGAATGGTGGAGTAAACTGAAGGAAGTGCATACATGATTAATTAAAGGTATATCATTTTTAATAAAGCTGATGTTATTTGGGTACCCGGACGTGGCGTCAAAGGACGAGAAGCCGAAGCAAAGAAGTGGAAGCCAAATAACTGAATGGAAATAAACACGAAAGGCCATATAACTGAAAGCGTATGAGGCCAAAAAGCCTACTAACCGAAAGGGCGGGACGCCTTAAAGCGAACTAACTGAAAGGGTGGGATGCCTAAAAGCAAACTTACCAAAAGGCCGCTATGCCGAAACGCCAACTCCCCGAAAGGCCGCTCTGTCGAAAAGTCCAATAATGGACATGACATGGGGGGGGCAGGACTTGTCAGCAATTGGTCCAGACCCCCGCATCCATCACATCACTGGCCGGGGGAGACGGGAGGGTGGGGGTCATTTTCCCACACAAGCCATGGGTGATGTGGCAGTCTGAACCCGAGCACCAAGTTGTAAGCGGCTGAAGGAGCGCATCCCACTCTCCCAAAGTCACGGTCGCCTTCCACCTCGTCTCCCCCATGCGGCCGCACTGTGACGGGCTCTGTGTCGGCAGCGCATGCGCACACACATGGGGCCGAGTGGAACAGAGGTGTGGACAGGCTGGTCCCTCCACCCACCCAGAGTCACTGACTGCAATGCACTGCCATCGGACCACAACCCCCACACCCAGTGATTCATCCCCCACAGACGGTTTGGGGCGTTGGCAGCCATAGTAAATCGCTTTTAAAACATGGGGGGGGAACACAAATTCCTTGGCGGGCCGATGACAAGTGTGCATGACAAGTGTAATACCATCTGATTGTCTGTGTAATGCACACAAGCTCCCACGCTCAAAACCCCAGATAACCTGTAATCTGTGTTAACCGAAGATGGACACAAAATGCTGGAGTAACTCAGCGGAACAGGCAGCATTTCGGGGGAGAAGGAATGGGTGGCGTTTCGGGTTGAGACCATTATTCTGATAAATGGTCTAGGCAGAGCAGCCTTTTGGTGAGTTGGCTTGTAGGCGATGCAGCCTTTCAGTGAGTTGGCGTTTCGACATAGCGGCCTTTCGGTGAGTTTGCTTTTAGGCGTGCCAGTGGTCCCGCCCTTTCGGTTAGTTGGCTTTTCGGCCTCATTCGCTTTGGTTATTTGGCTTTTCGACTTTGTTTCTGTTCGGTTATTTGGCTTCCACTTCTTTGCTTCGGCTGCTCGTCCTTCGATGCCACGTCCGCACACTTTTTTTGTGGCTGTGACTGAAAAGGTAGTGAATTTGGACTTTTGGAAGCCTTTTATAAGGTGCCATACACTAGGTTATTAAAGAACGAGCATGTGAGTTTGGAAGCTAGATATTGATGCAGATTGGGAATTGATTAATGCTTAAAAAAACAGAAAGCAAGAATAATCTGACATTCGAGAATGTAAGTTTAAGGTGAGGGGGGAAAGATTTAATAGGAACCTGAGGGGTAACTTTTCACACAGAGGGTGGTGGGTTTATGAATTGAGCTGCCGGAGGAGGGAGTTTGAGGGAGGTAGTATCGCAACATTTAAGAAACATTTGGACAAGCACTTGGATAGGGCAGGTTTATAGGGATATGGGCCAAAAACGGCAGGTGGGACTAGTGTAGATGGGACATGTTGGGCGGTGTGGTCTATTTGGGCCTGTTTACACATGGTAAAACTGTATGACTATGTTTTAGTCAGGAGACCATCACAAAAGAGATGTCGCAGGGATCAGCCCTTGGTCACAGCTTCCGGCAATCTATACGATTAATGTTTGAGGGGACCCAACATGACTTATTTTAATGTAAGAAGGAACTGCAGATGCTGGTTTGAACCAAAGATAGACACAAACAGCTGGAATAACTCAGCAGGTCCGATAGCATCTCTGGAGAAAAGCAATAGGTGATATTTTGGCTTGAGACCCTTCTTCAGACCTTTATCTTATCTTATCTATCTTAATGTATCTTAAGTTTGCAGCAGATAAAAGGATAGGTCGCAGTAAGTTTTGTGAGGAGGATGCAGAGAGGCTTTTTAAGTGGCATAAACAGACGATAAATAAGCAAGAACATGGCAAATAGAATGAAATGTGCAATCTACTTTGGCAGAAAAAAAGTAGCAAATTGGTGTGTTTATTAAATAGTGAGAGATGCAAGGTCTTGGTGTTCAGATGGTCCTGCAAATCCTTGTACATAAACAATTAATAACAAGCAGGTATTACAAATAATTACAAAGCAAACAATATATTAGTTTGGTTTAGTTTTGTTTATTGTTACGTATCAAGGTACAGTGAGAAGCTTTTGTTGCATGCTATCCAGTCTGCGGATAGACAATACATAATTACAAACAAGCCATCTTCAATGTTCGGATAGATGATGAGGAAAATAATATTTAGTGCAAGATAATGTCCAGTAAGGCCCAATTAAAGATAGTCCAAAGGTCACCAATGAGGTAGATAGTAGCTCAGGATCACTCTCTAGTGATTTATGTGAAAACAGAGAGAATATGAGAAGCTACAATCCAGTTAATCTGACATTCATGGTCGGGAAAACTGCTGGAATCTAGTAATAAGTTTGTGGAAGTGGTAGCAAAGCACTGAGACGTCAGAGCCCTATTAAGAGTTCCAAAGGGAACTCTTTGGAACTCTCAATTTAATAGGGCTCTGAAGGCTCTGTTACTAAATATATTTGAGACAGAGATGGATAGATTGTTGGATACTAAGGAGCCAAGGGATACAAAGTTAGTGGAGTTAAACGCAATAGAGTCATAAAACACAAAAACAGGTCAGTTGGTTCACATCAACCACAAGAACCCACTTATATTTATCCCATTTAAATCTCACGATGTTCCCATCATCTAGCCTCAGATTCTATCACATCCTCAGAAGGCCAAGGAAATTTGGCATGTATTCAATAATTCCTACCAATTTCTATGGATGCACCACAGAAAGCATCCTATCCAGATGTATCACAGCTAGGCATGGTAACGGCTCTGCCAAAGTCCACTAGAAATTGCAGAGAGTTGTGAATTCTTCCCCTTCATCACTCTAATCAGTCCCCTCCATTGACTCTATCTACACTTCATGCTTCCTTCAGTAAAGCAGTCAACATAATCAAGGACTACTCACATCCTGGTGATTCTATCCTCCCTTCTCTTGTTGGGCAGAAGGTACAAAGGCTTGAAATCCTCCTCCGATCTTTTTTTCTACCTGTGCAGACACCTTCAGAAATCCTTGGACATGGTTTTTTAGTTACAGTTTAGTTTTGTAGTTTAGTTTATTGCCACATGTTCCAAGGCACAGTGAAAAGCTTTTGTCATGTGCTAACTAGTCAGTGGAAAGAAAATACATGAATGCAATTGAGCCATCCACAAAGGTCGCGAGTTCCTCGATACTCCCTTGGGCACTATTATTGATTGATATGACCTACCCATATTAGTCCTCCCAAAGTCCATCATCTTGTTCTTATCTGGATTAAATGCCATAACTCTGACCTTATTACCAACCAATTAATATTATTATGTAGTCTATGATTATCCTCTTTGAAATTCAACAATACCCAGCAATCTTTGTGACATTGGCAAACTTAATACCTCTTACATTCTGACAAAAGAGGAGCTGAAAATGAATAAAAATCCTCCCTGGGCATTTTGCCCTGAAACATATGGTGAGAAGTAGTTCCTGTGATTGTGGGATAACTCTGCATTACCACTGTGTAATTATGTCAAGTGGTTAATATCAACATGGGAAGAGAATGTAGGAGAATGACATTAATAGGAAACACATAGAGTGCAAGAATGATTGAGCACAACTCATATTATATCATCTGGGAACCTAGTCTTTGAACCCTACAACAGCAAGCACCAATCTCCAACTAACACTAAGATGGCACCAAAGGGTGTGATTATTTGCATGTTATCAGCAGCAGATCTCCTTGAATCTTCTTCTACTCACATATGGTATGACTCCCTCACATCTGAAGAAAGGTCTCGACCTGAAACGTCACCCATTCCTTCTCTCCAGAGATGCTGCCTGTACTGTTGAGTTACTCCAGCATTTTGTGTCAACCTTATGGTATGACTTATCTGGGTAGCATGGAAAACAACGTTTAGAAACACAGAACTGCTGATGTTGGCTTACACAAAAGGACACAATGTGCTGGAGTAACTCAGCTTCAGCAGTTCCTTGCTTCTAAACTTTGTTTTGAGTAGCTCAGCAGGTCAGGCAGGATCTCTAGAGAACATGGGTAGGCAATGTTTCAATGTCAGGAGCCTTCTTCTGACTGGTTGTGGTGGAGTGGGGAGGGGGAGAAAGCTGGAATAGAACAGAGGCAGGACAAACAGTGGCTGGTAATAGCTGGACACAGGCAAGGATTTTTTTTACAACTGCGGATGCTTGGAACAAAGGCCAGTGATAAAAACAGGATTCGGAGATTGATGGATTGATGAGTTGCAAATTGTGAAGCCAGAGGAAAGCAGTGAGGAGGCGAGAAAGGGGGTGTAGGGGAGGTTGGGATGTGTGGGGCAAAAAGTGGAGGAGGTGGAATGTTAGAGATTAAGTTATCTCTAACACTCCAAAGTTAAAGATTTTTTTCACTGTATCTCGGTACATGTTACAATAGTAAACCAATACCAGTCCCAATACCCAAATTTTTATTGTATCTAACAGTTAGATTTCCAACATCTGCGTTTTTTGTTTTGATTTTCACTTTCTAAGATTTCACCATTTCCCCAAATACAATGTCCACTAACACATTGGTGTATGTGATTGAAACATGTTTGGGAAAAGGTGAGCAACTTGACAGTTTTCTTGTTAGAGACCTGGATGTGCTGAAGGCCAATGTGTGCATACCCGTAGTCTCTTCGCAGTGGTTTAAAACTAGAGGGCTTAGGTTTAAGGTGAGAGGGGACATATGTAAAGGATGCCTGAGGAGCAGCTTTTTCATACAGAGGATGGTGCTAAAAGTTGACAGAGGAAGTGGCAGAGTTAGATCCAATTCCAATATTTAAGAGACATTTGTACAACTATATGTTTAGGAAAGGGTTGGAGAGACATTGGCAAGGTATAGTCAAGTGGGACAAGTTCAGGTAGGCAACTTTGTCATCAATACTCAACCCATGCAAAATTTCTAAATTCACTCAAAGTCATGGCCAGCTCTAAAGGGCCTGTTGCCTGTCCCTCTTAGGCGTTTTCTTAGTCAACTGCTGGTGACTAGGCTGTCGCCACATGGTCGCCGTGGTGCAGCCACACGGTCACCAGGGTGTCGCCACATGGTCGTCGGGGTGTTGCCTGTATGATCGTGAGTAGTCTCCTCAGTCGCTCAAAGAGTTGTAGCGTTTTCCTGGTTGCCACTGGATTTTGAAACATTCAAAACATTTTGGTAACAGTCGGTGACTGTGGGCTTGTCATAGCTTGTCTTCTCCTGACTTGGTGCTGTCGTAGGTTGTCACCAGGATGATGTAGGTTGTCGTCAGGTGACGTAGGTTGGCACCGATGCTGACTTCGGTGAACTCCATTGGCGACTACCCACGTCAATCTATGTCAACCGGCGTCAGGTACCGGCAACTGAATTGTCTACTGTTGTCGTCGACAGGGTCGTAGCTTGTCACGGATGGATGTAGGTTGACTTTGGTTGTCGTAGGTTGTCACCTGTGTGGTCATCGGTTGTCGTGGGTGTGGTCGTAGGTGCGATGTGTGTCTTGTGTAGGAGGGAACTGCACATGCTGGTTTAAAACAAAGATAGACACAAAATGCTGGAGCAACTCAGTGGGACAGGCAACATCTCTGGAGAGAAGGAATGGGTGACGTTTCGGGTCAAGACCCTTCTTGTGTGTCTTGACTGGTCTGGGCTGTTGGTGGATGAGGGATTGGTGAGGCAGTTGTTGAATCCAGCAATGTTATAGCTAAGATATGGCATTTCGAGCTGTGTTCACTGTTTTTGGCCATGATTTTGAAAGAATTGAGGTTTTCTTTGCAGCACCATATCCAGGTCCTTGTGGATGCATTCCTAAAGGGCCTGTCCTACAAGCATGCAACTCTATGCGATTAGCGCGACCTAACGTGGTCGTTTGAGCCATCCGGCGTCGCGGGGCCGGTCCCACTTCCCACATCGTGCCTCCGTGAACCTATCTGTAGGTGCCTCCGTGACCTTCTATGTGTGTGGCTTCATGGCCCTCTGTGTGTGTGCCTCTGTGCCCCTCTCTGTCCTGGCAAACTTACCTTAAGACTTCGCTCCAAGTTCGCCTCACTTTGCGCCGCGTTGCGCCACTCACCCGACCTCCGCGCGGCCCCTGCTGCCGGTTTGGTCGCGCTTGCCGCATGCAGGAGCATGCTGGTGAGAACGGCCCTGTACAGGGGATCACCCGACCTCCGTGCGGCCCCCGCTTCTAGTTTGATCGCGTTCATCGCATGGAGTCGGATGCTGGTAGGACAGACCCTTTACACTACAGCCACAGTCATCTCTTCCCGCAGCCATTCCTGCAACTGCCGTAATAGCCTCCTGTTTTCTTGCGAATTGAGGATATCAGGTCTTCCCTTCACCTTTAGAGTTAGATCACAAAATCAAGGTGCTCCATCTCACTCGCATTGTGTATCTTTTCTAGGAGTCATAAGTTCATGTTCATAAATCATAGGAGCAGAATTAGATTGTTCGGCCCTTCAAGTCTACTCCGCCATGCAATCATCTATCTTTCCCTCTCAATCCCATTCTCCTGCCTTCTTCCCATAACCCCTGACACTCTTACTAATGAAGAAAATGTCAATCACTGCCTTAAAAATATCCACTGACTTGGCCTCCACAGCCTTCTGTGGAAACAGATTCCACAGATTCACCACCCAATGACTAAAGAAATTCCTCATTGTCTCCTTCCTAAATGTATGTCCTTTTTTTCTGAGGCTACGGCATCTGATCTTAGACTCTCCCACTAGTGCAAACATCCTCTCCACATTCACTCTGTCCAGGCCTTTCACTATTCGGTCAGTTTCAATGAGGTCTCTCTTCATCCTTCTAAACTCTAGCATGTATAGGCCCAGGGTCATCAAAAACTCATCATATGTTAACCCAATAATTCCTGGGATCATTGACTGAGTCTGTCTAGGCTCTGGAGTGACTTCCATAATTCCCCTCCCCTTGAAAAGATGCAGACTAGCTTTAATCAATACTCCAGCATGTTAAATTGGACCCCATGGCAATTAACAGTGCAACCTTGACAATGAGCAGGCAGCACATAATTTAAGTCTGGGTCAAGCAGATGTGAATTAATTACTAACAGCAATCCCAGTGCATATCTTCCAGCATTACCTTATTTAAATCCCTCGTTATTAAAAGACTAGTCTAAATGATAACCACATTCAAGGTTTTTTAAAAAATAATGAGTTTCCTTTCTACTTCTGACCTTAACGTTCTCTAGATATGTGCATGAGATTTTAACCTGCAATACCAAAATCTATATTGCACGAGAAAGATTATAAATGTAAACCTCCCACTGGAGCTATAATATAGTTAATGTTTCTTATTCCGAGCAGATCGATATCTACTGATAAAAATTTGAAAGATGTTTTTTGCAAAACGCATCTGGCAACTGAATTAATGATCTTGTAAATAGCTTTATACGGCAGCGAAGACTATTAACTTCAAAGTGAATTTGTCATATCCTGTAAGCTGCATGCTTAATAGAGGCTGAAATATAGCCAAAATATATTGAAGAGGTCCCTGGGAGTTGTAGCAGACAATTATGTTTGTGTGTCAGAGAGCCAAAACATAAAAGCTGATGCAAGGTCACATGCCTTAAAAATTAGTCAAGTAACATGCACTTGTATATGCAAACATCACGTAAGAGAAAGTGTAGCGGAAGAGTCTGGCACAGGCACTCACTGCGTTAGGGTCTAGGGGAAACCCAGTGATTAAAGGGAGCATCTGTAGGGTATTGACTTCCAAGGTCACGTGGCAGCCTATGCTTCCGCTGGGTCTAGATATTCATACAGCAAAAACAAACATAACAACAAGGTAAACATATAAAGTTTCCAGTTAAATGGGTGGCTATAAATACCTGTCAATTTATAACTAAATAATGCATTGGAGCCAATTTCAATTGTACATCTGGACTGAACTTGTTCTTTATTAGCTCAGGAGATTGCAGATAGTTTATGTTTAACATATGAACTGATTACCCTGAGGGACATGAGTTATTTTAACTCTTCCTTCAGTGTATCTGAAATAAGTCCTTTCCAATCTTATGTTCAGCTGCTTGTTTTAATTTGAGCTTTCTTTGAAGTTCGACAGACGGTTACAGAATAACCCTTTTCATTTTAAACTTTGTTGTGATTACAGTCAACTGTTCTTTGTGAGAGGGTCATGAGAATATGAAATATGATTCAAAAAGAACTAGAAATAATTTTGGAATAACAGACAACCTGGTTTCATCAAACCTATTCTTTCAAGAATCTTTTACCCTGCCCTCCCAGGTAAATGGAAATTCTAGAGCATTCAACTGGCTCTCCATCAGTGTGATTGATCCCTGACAGAACATTTTCTTTTGATTTAAGGCTTCTCAATGGTTCAATGGTTCTTTATTTTGTCACGTATGCACTGCACAGTGAAATTCTTTTGCATAACCACAAATTCACAGTTGCCATATTTTGGCATCGTTCACAAAGAGAAAAAACAGTTCAAATTCCAAAGTCCGTTCCACATGTTGGAAATACCGGAGTGCCCCTGATCCAGGTAAGTCCAGGTGAGCCCCAGGCTGCTACAGTCCCACATCCCGAAGTCCTTCTCCTCTGCCGACTGCCCCTCTGTGTCCAGGTGGGGGCTCCTCCAGCAGCCGGCCTTGAAGGTGTTGGAGGCAATACCCCGGTTCCTCTCCTACTGGCCCACTCCTCGCATCCGTCGCTGCCGCCGACTCCCTCATCGACTCTCCAGTCTTAGGGGCTTCTGATCTTCCCCCAGCAGGCAGTGGCCCACCAGGCCTTCTACAGCACATGGCCATTGGATTTCCGTTCTAGGCGTTGTCAGGTCTTTATTTTTGTCAGCCACCGTTTCTCATTCTCGCCGGTTTTGTCGGCCGCTGGGTCGATCCTTGTCCGTGGAATCTGCCATGTCGGCACTTGCACAACGTTGTGGCGCTTACTGGGAACTTCCCTCAGCACTTGCAGGGAAGTGCTCCATTATATACCACAGAGCCTTTTTTTTTAATTAAAAAATATATATTTTTACTTATTAGAAGCAAATGTACAGAAATAGAACCAATGGCTTATAAAATTATACAGTTATTGTACAGCTTCAATTTTAACTTCTTAGCTTTGAGTTAGAGGAAAAGAAAGGAGAAAAAGCAAGAAAGAGAAAAGTGAGGTGCAAAGATAGAACCCCTAGACTACCAAAGTAGTGTAGCCAAAGAGTGAATAAAAGAAAGAAGCGAGGAATTGAAAAAAAAATGGACAAAAAGAAAAAGAGAGAAAAAAGTGGTGATATACCTGCCTCTCATCCCTCCCCACTCACCTTACCCAACCTGTAATTAGATTTAAATCCAAAGTTGTGTTGCACCATACTATCCTTGTAATAAATCAATGAATGACGTCCATGTCTTGGAAAAATGATCTGGTTTTTCAGCCAAGTCAAGTTTAATATTTTCAAGGTGTAGCGTCTCGGACATGTTTATAATCCACATCTTAAGAGTAGGGACTGATGTATGTTTCCAAAATTTAAGTATTCGTTTTTTTTGCCGTTATCAGGCTATAATGAAGGAAATGTCTTTGAAATAGTGATAGCTCAGAACAGGCTTCTGAAGTATCTAGAGTGATCAGTTTCGTGTCGCGATCCAATTTTATTTTTAGTGTTTTTGAAAAAATTTCAATAATTCCTCTCCAGAAATTATGTAACTTTGTACAAGAGGCAAAGGAATGGGTTAAAGTTGCTTCCTGAAGAAGACATTTATCGCAAATAGGGGATACATTCGGAAAGATCTTATTCAGTTTAGTCTTTGAATACTAATCTGTGTAGTATTTTTAATTGAATTAACGAATGCCTAACATTAAGCGAACAGGTGTGTATATATAGGTTTTCCTCCCAAAATGTTTAGGCCAAGCTCATCTTCCCAGGCTCTTCAAATTACTTCTGATGATGGGGTTTCTATATTTAAATGAGTGTTATACAGATATGACATTAACTTGTTTGAATCCGAGTTTCTATTTATACATTCGTCTAGTGTGTCTGGCAGCATAGATTGATAGTCTTGGATACATGATTTCAGATAGTCTCGTATTTGAAGGTATGTAAAATATTAACTGTTTTTCAGATTATATTTCGCCTGTAATTCTTGAAATGAGAGAAGAGTTCCCATCTCATAAAGATCTCTGAGTTTTTTAAATTCCTAATCTTTCCCAATGTGTGAACGTTTTGTCTAAAATAGACGGCTTGAACGAAGGGTTGTTGGCAATTGGTGAGGGAAGAGATAAATTTCTCAGTTAACTTCACTTGTTTCCAGATTCATAGGGTACTGTGGATAATCTGATTTTTCTCATATAGTGTTTTCTTTAAATTTATTGGAGAGAGAAGAAGCGCGCCTATATTAAAAGGCAAGCAATCCTCTCTCTCCATTATTAACCATTCTACCTGTTGGCATGTGTTGTCCATCCAATAGATTATGTTTTTAATAATTGTGAGCCCAATATTAATGTATAAAATTGGGGATAGCCATTCTAACAATTCCTCTGGGTTTGCATAGATGTCTTTTATGGATTATATGTGTTTTATAATCCCAAATAAAGTTTGTGATTAGAGAGTCAAGTTTTTTTATTTTATTATTTTTAGGAAGATAAACCAATATTGATTGAAATAAGTACAAGATTTGTGGAAGGAAAATCATCTTTATGGCATTTATTCTGCTGATGAGACCGTTTTCCTAAATTGAGTAAGGGCATTTAGTTTGGTAACTACGGGAGGAATGTTTGCTTGAAATAGAGAAGTGTATTTTCTAGTTACGTGAACTCCAAGGTGTGTCAGTTTTATTGACATAATTTCACTTTTGTTCCAATTTATTCTATATCTATATCCTGAAAAGGAACTGAATTCCTCTATAAGCTTTAGTATACTTGGAATGCTAACTTGAGAATTGGTGATATAAAGTAATACATCATCTGCATATAATTATATTTTATTATTGGAATATTTTGTGATAGCCGTGAATATTCAGATATACTCTTATTATTTCCGCTAAAGGTTCAAATGTGAGGGCAAATAACAGGGGTGATAAACTGCAACCCTCCCTATTGCCTCTGGATAGTTGAAATATAGGTGAGAGTACTTGATTAGTCAGTATTCTGGCAGACGGCTTGTCATATAACAATTTTATCCATGAAATAAAATTATCTCCCACACAGAGCCTTTTTTACTTACTATGTCTGTTAATTTCTTAGAACTCCTGGAGTATGAACACCATCCTGCAGGTTCAGGAACAGCTTCTTCCCAACAACCATCAGGCACTCCAACACTACAAAACACTAACTAAATTATGATCTATAGAATGTCTTGGTTGCACCAACCTCGGGCTTTGTTTTGCATACTGTACTGGAGTTATTAATTTATTGAATTTTCTGTTTCTTTATTATATGTTATTTATTAGTATCATATTTACAGGTTTGTTATGCTCCTGCTAATGAGAATAACGTAGTTCTGTTCACAAGTTCACAAGTTATAGGAGTAGAATTAGGCCATTTGACCCATCGAGTCTACTCTGCCGTTCAATCATGGCTGATCTCTGCCTCCTCATCACATTTTCCTGCCTTCTCCCCATAACCCTTGATACCCATTCTAATCAAGAATGTGTCTATCACTGGCTTAAAAATATTCACTGACATGGCTTCCACAGCCTTCTGTGGCAACAAATTCCACAGATTAACTACCCTCTGACTAAATAAGTTCCTCCTCACCTCCTTTCTAAAAGAGCCCCATTTAATTCTGAGTCTGTGACCTCTGGTCCTAGACTTTCCCACCAATGGAAGCATCCTTTCCACATTCACTCTATCCATGCCTTTCATTATTCTGTAAATTTCAATGAGGTCCCCCTCAACCTTCTAAACTCCAGCGAGTAGAGGTCCAGTGCTGTCAAGCACTCATAATATGCTAACCCACTCATTCCTGGAATCACTCTTGCAAACCATCTCTGGACCCTTTCCAGAACCAGCATATCCTTCCTCATATATGGGGCCCTAATTTGTTCACAAATGCAGCCTGACCAGTGTTTTATAAAGCCTCAGCATTACATCCCTATTTTTGTATTCCAGTCCTCTTGATATAAATGCTAGCACTGAATTTGCCTTCCTTACTAATGATTTAACTTGCAAATTAACTTTTTGGGGGTTCTGCACCAGCACTCCCATCCCTTTGCACCTCCAATTTCTGGATTCTCTCTCCATTTAGAAAATAATCTACACCTTTATTTTTCTTAGCAAAATGCACGAGTCCTCACTTTGCTATACTGAATTTCAGCATCATCTGCAAACTTGGCCACAAAGCCTTCTATTCCCTTATCTAAAACATTAATATACAACGTGAAGAGAAGCGGCCCCAGCACCGACCCTTGTGCAAGTCTACAGCAAACAAAATGAAAGAGAGAGGAATGGAGAGATCTGCAAAGAGATCTTGTGTGCATTGGTGATGTCTGCTGTTACAAGGTCATACTTGGGGCTTAGATCTGAGTAAGGGCAGTAAAGTATTTTAACATTAAATCAGGCATAGCACTGACAGACAAGGGGGAATATGGATTAGTAAATATAAGATAACAACAACAAAGCACCTTGTTGAGTTAACTTATTGAGCACACAGGGGTGGCATGGTGACGCAGTGGTAGGGTTGTTGCCTCACAGCGCCAGAGGCCTGGGTTTGATCCTGACTACAGGTGCTGTCTGAATGGATTCTCCCTGTGACCATGTGGATTTTCTCTGGATGTTCCAGTTTCCTCCCACACTCCAAAGACATACAGGTGGGTAAATTAATGGGGTCGGTGGGGGCACTGCAAGCCGGCAGCCCTGTCAGCAGTGTGTTAGTCATTTCAACTTTTTTTTTTTGCGTGTTTTAAAGTATGTTTTTAATGTTTCTTTGTGTGTCTTGTATGGGGGTGGTGTGGGGGGTTAAGGGGGAAACCGTTTTGGTCTCCTCCTTCACAGAGAGGCGACTTTTCCCAGGTCGTCTCCCCGGTGGCCTAACAACAAGGATCGAGTGGCCTTTCCCGGAGACTGCGTTAGCGGCGGGCGCAGCGTGGACACTCGGCATGGAGCTGGTGAGCCCACGCCGGAGGGGAGCACTCCGTTCGCTGGCCCGCGGCAGCCAGCAGCCTGAAGCCGCGGTCTGCAGAGCTCCAGCTAGCACGGAGTCCGCAGCCTGGATTCCCCGTTGGGGACCTGGGAGAAGAAGAAGCTCTCACCGCCGGCTCATGGCCATCTTCTACGGTGGGCCCGGCGTGAACTTACCATCAGGAACGGGTTCCCTCGCCGGGGACCCGTGGAGGGGAGCTTCGACTGCCGGCCCTGTGGTCTGCAGAGCTTCTGGCTGCGGCGCGGCAGCGACTTCAGATCTTTGACTGCCGGCCTGCGGCCTACACCAACCTGAAGCCGCTTTCTCCGGTGGGGGAGGCACCGATTCAGGACTTACCTGGACTTTTACCTGTCTGTACATCTGGACGCCCGTAGCGGTGGCTGCGGAGGGTTGAGATCCTGACCACGGGGAAAAATGGAGGAGGACTGGCCAAATTTTTTGCCTTCCACCACAGTGATGAATGCTGTAGTGGATGTTTGTGTTCAATTTTTAGTGTGGTTTTGTGTGTTCTTTATAATTGTACCGCTGCTGACAAATTCGTTTCACTTGCACTTTGTGTGCAATGTGACGAATAAAACTAATTGATTGATTGATTAATTGATTGATTGATTGATTGATTGAACTATAAATTATAAATTGTCCCTAGTGTGTAGAATAGTGTTAGTGTATGGGGTGATCACTGGTCGGGGCAGACTCGGTGGACCGAAGGGCCTGCTTCCACGCTCTATCTCTAATCTAAACTAAATTTTACTTCTGAGTCACGTGAGTGACTACATGCTCGCATGAGCGTCATTATGTCTCATGCATGGCGCCGCGACTGGCTGTCAGGCTCGTCCAGCGGTAAGTTTCAAACCTGAAGGTAAGTTTCAAATTTTATTTTTCAGGTTATGCTTTACCTTGCAGGAAGCTCTGTACAGAGTTCCTGCTGGATGTCGTTCCGGGGAATCCAGACTCCGCGGGGAAACCCGGCTCGGAGACTGCGGGAAATCCCGGCTCCATGAGGGGAACCCAGCTCGGGGACAACCTGGCTGCGGAGACCGTGGGGTTTCCTGGCTCCGCGAAGGAAAACTCGGCTCGGGGCGAAACCCAGCCAATGTGACCGCCGGCTGCGGAAGCCATTGGAAATCCTGGCTCCGTGGAAAATACCGGGTCGGCAGGCCAATTAACATTGAAATAATCCGGCCAGGAGGATTCACCTCCTGCAATGGGAGCGGCTTCGGACGTTTCTTTTCCAGATAGAGCATCACAGCGAGAGATGCTCCACCTGATACTCCAAGGAAGGGAGTAATATCAGCGCGGGTCTCAGGGGCCAGCAGCAGCGCCTGGTACAGGGCTGCATTATATCTTCCTCTCTGAGGAGGGGAGCTAGGCAGTCGCAGTTTGGTGGTATGTCGTGAGGGAATTTTCCATGACACACCAACTGCATGACAAAGACCTGCAGCAGCACCTATTGCAGGGCTGCATTATATCTCCCTCTCTAAGGAGAGGAGCATAGGCAGTCAGTGTGTGACTGACTCCAAATTCAGAAGTATGTCCGTGAAACATACTGGAGGGCATGCGTGAGGTCAGAATTCTGTCATGGCATTAAGGATGGCAATATCCACGCAAAGGGAGGAGGCACTGCAAGGAAAAGTTGGCTTCCAGCCTATGGCAGAAAACCTGGAGCTTGGTAAGCATCTATGACCTCATGTCACATCATTACAGAGTGCCGGCAGCACTGAAGCTGGTGGCAGCTTGAACGTTGATCCTCTGGGCAGAGGTCTTTTAGGCCAATGCCCAAGCCGGCCCTGAGGGAAAATGTGCAATCCACACACCGCAGCAGTCCTATCATCCAAATTCAAGGATGGAATCCAAACCTGAGGGCAGTTACAGAATTCACACGGGGTGTGTGGACCAGTTACGTGTCGAATAGATTACATTGTTTTGCACATATGTGGAGACATTGGGTCACCCTTGATTAACTCACATTCACATGTGCAGTTAATTTTAAATGGGAAACTTCGTTACTGTCCAATAAAGGATGTTCCATAGGATACTTTATGGCATGCATCGATCTCAAAGATGCATACTGTTCAGTTCCCATTCACAGGGTTCACCGAAGATATTAGAAATTTAGCTGGATGGGCAAAGATAGCAGTTAAAGCGTTGCGAAATGGGCTAACTTCAGATTCCAGGTTGTTTACCAAATTACCAAGCCAGTGCTTGGGCTGCTCATAGCTCGAAAATCCATATTTATGGCCTATCTGGATGATATTTTAATAAGCTGAATCTTGCTAAATTAGCTGTTTTCAGCCACAAAAACCCATATTTGAGAAATTGGCGTTTCTCATCCATCCAGTTAAATTTAAGTTGATACCAACTAGAGTTATAGATTGCGATGTACCTTTAACTCTATTAATTTTCTGTGACTCCGCCCTGGGGCAGGAGATTGTGGCCAGTGTAAATTGGCAATTTAGTGGTCATTTTCAACAGATCTATGCTATTACCAGCTGAAGCTATGTCACAATGATGGACAAACAGTATTCACCATTGCTCCAGTATGTTTGGTCATTTTTACCTTCAGTTATGTTACAAACTATTGCTAGTGCTCAAAGATGGGGAATTACTATCCCATCTCTAGTCACAGAGGCAGATGGGATGTGCATGAGTTACCAATCCATCAGTTATGTGGTATCAACTGCTTAAAATCACTAGGTGTATTCTATGGGTTAAAGGCTTTGTGCCAATATGCATATCTGCATGCTCACCTACAAGTTGGTACACTATGGTGGTGGCATATTTTAATCACATGGGTTCAATTAAGTTAATATCCTATGATAGTTTACCTAACCTCATTTGGCGCTGGTGTATCATCATGTTAATCAATGACAATCACAATGAATGTTGGACATTATGGTTTGATGGAACACCAAATATCGATTGTTGGCAATCAACAGTTGCAAAATTGTCTGGCATGGCGGCCATTCTCAGGGGCATTGGCGATGGATGCATTCTCGCTACACTGCGGAGGAATGTTCGTTATGTCTTCCTCCATTTTGCCTCATCAGTCGATGTTTGCTTAATAACCAGCAAGACTCCGCCTCAGGCGTGATAGTGCCTGACTGGCCTACACAGCCATGGGTCCACTCATACTGCGAATGATAACGGAGTCTTTTATGGCTGTTCACAAACACAAAATCTGCTGGTTTACCCCGTGACTGGGGAAAACCATCCTCTGCATGAGCGAATCAAAATTGTTGGGTTGCAGACTATGAGAAGACCTTTCCTGGGGTACGGACTGTCAGGTTGTACGGTGGATTTAATCACTGCGGCCTGAAGCGATAGTACCAAGAAACAGTACATCTCCTATATCAAGGAATGGTAAGGTTCCTGTTTACAGTCCAATATATTGTCTGACGGTACGTATAACAGATGTCTTGGTATTCCTCTCAAAGCTATATTTCACGAGAGATGGAGTTATACATATTATGCCAGTAGTGAATTATGGTCCTACTTCCTTCTGTGGTCGGCACACCACGCTGTCAGGTCTCGACCTCTGATATCCAGATTTATGAAGGGCATCTTCAACTCAATTTCCCCCAATGGACCTTTGGTTGTGTGTGTGGTCACACATCTACAACAGTCATTATGTCACCTAATGCCTTAGAGGCTCTGAACTAGCAATGTTGTTAGTTACAAAAAACCTCATACGGCTGCAACAACATCAGCAGCGAGGGTTGTGAATGTTTCGCTGGACCTTATCCTAGTGGCTGCAGGATGGTCAAACCAGCGAATTTCCAAATGTGTTATAATAAACCCATTTGCCAGATCGGGGGTATTTACCAACACTATTTTTAGGTTATATTTTTAATTCCTCCTGGATGAGTGGGATTACTGTCATCATCATTAAAAAGCACCAGCATTTTTCAATTTATGTCATGCTTTATGTCATGTCATCCCTGGTCAATTGATGCAGTGCGTGACACATGGACTTGTATCCACGGCATGAAATCACAGAGCTTCAAAATCTGCACATAGTCACTCACGTGACTCTGAAGTAAAATAGTAAGAATAAATGAGAACTTACCAGTTTGAAGTTTGATCTTTATTTATGAGGAGCTACGATGAACAACTACATGCCCTCCGCTCACAACCCTCTCTCATAAAGATCAGCTGGTAATTCTAGGTTCTCGGATCTTACTATATTCAGTTCATCAACTGTTATCTGTGATTTCACACCGCTGCCTTGAAGATTGACGCGCATGCGGGCTGACGGCCTTCTTCACGTAATCGCTCATCGTAACTCCTCATAAAATAAAGATCAAACTTCAAACTGGTAAGTTCTCATTTAATCTTACTACTAAACTAAACTAAACTAAACATAAACTTTACCTAAATAAGAGGTTTTACATAATATCACTGCTAACATTTCCCTTTGTAAATAACTGAAGTGTTAGGTTTATATATCAACCAACAAAGTTGTGGCCAGCCGTGTATGGTTGTTTTCCAAATGCGTATGGGTGTTGCACCAAAAATCCTAAATTGTACAGCAATCCTCCTTAATTCTGGCATGGAATCCACACAAAATTCAGACTCAGTTTGAGTTTGATAGACACTAAAAGCTGGAGTAACTGGAGTAACTGGATGTTCTCCCTTTCGAAGAGCATAGACATCATTAAACTCAAACTGATGTGTAAGAAGGAACTGCAGATGCTGGTTTAAACTGAAGATAGACACAAATGCTGGAATAACTCAGCCGGAGAGGCAGCATCTCTGGGGAGGGTCTGAAAAAGAGTCTCTACCCAAATCATCACCCATTCCTTTTCTCCAGAGATGCTGCCTGACCTGTTAAGTTATCCTAGCACTTTGTGTCCTTTATTGTAAACCATCATCTGCAGTTCATTGTGTCTACGATCCTCCACAGATTTTGTTTAGGTTGCATTTATGTACTTCAGTTTTGCACAATAATGGTGCAGTTACTTAGTATTACTAATTATTAATTTAATGTTATAGCGATTGTAGAATATTTATGTGATATTGCGTTAATGGGCCCGCAAAGCTGCAGCAAGCAAGAATTGCATTGTTTATGGTACAAATGATCCGTGGTGGCGCAGGATGGAAGCTGCTGACAGCTGCTGCAGAGTCGGGGCAAGAGCAGACACGGTGGCCCACCGAGAATAGGGACAGAGCGGGTGGCCAACGAAACCCGGCCACATCCTGCGGCACTGGATCACTGCTGCATAGTAGGGCCTGGCGGGCTGCTGCCTGCGGGGGGAAGCTCAGAAACCCTGAAGTCAGGAGAATAGAGAAGGGAGCCACTGGCAACTGTGGACACGAGGAGTGAGCGGAGCATGAGAGGGACCGGAGTGCTGCCTCCAGCGGCGGCAGGAGGTGCCTCCAGGAACACTGAGAAGACGGATGTCGGGTCATGGGCCAATAGCAGCCTGGGGTTAGGGTTTACATGGATCGGGTGCGTTCCAGTATTTCCAGCATGTGGACTTTGGAATTTTTCTATTTCTTTGAGAGACTCAGTGTGTGTGGCCGATTTGATATCTAGCCCAGACATGCTTTGGAGAAGGGGCCGTTGGCTTAACCAATTGTCAAAGCTGTTTTCTACTTTCTTGCAGTCTAGGTTCAACCTGAATTCCCCCTCCCACTCCCCGTGCAAGCAAATTATATTTGTAGGAGTTACAGCCTTCATGGAAGCTGGCCATGAGGGTTTGAGTTAGCTCCAAACTGTAAGCTGTCTTTTAAATGCTGTTATGGTATCTGCCTTAACTACCTTTGGGAGCTTTTCATATACCCACCACCCTCTTGAACCGAGACCAAGGAATGTAACTGCACAATTCACATCCTCAATCCTCATCCTCAGTAGGATACTGAGTTGGATGATCAGCCATGATCATATTGAATGGCAGTGCAGGCTCAAAGGGCCGAATGGCCTACCCCTGCACCTATTTTCTATGTTTCTATGTTTTGTCTCACACCTTGTTTATTTTAATCTCTGCCCTTTGTCCAACCATCCTCTGAAAATCCTCCTCACCTCTATCCACCTATCACACCGTTGATCTCCTTTCCACTCCAGCATTTATCACTTACTCCATCCATCTACTAATCACTCCTCTCTCTCACCTCGATCCAACTATCACTTGCCAGTCTCTATGCCACCCCCCAGTCTGATTTTCAAGTGGTTCTCCCACTACGCCAGTTAGTGTGAAGAAAGGTCCCAAATCAAAATGGCATTCATCCATTTTTTCTTCAAATGGCTGTACCTCCTGTTAGGAAATGAGACGGGACAGGTGGCGGAGGTATGCATTGGGGAGCACTTCGGGTCCAGTCATCACAATACCATTAGTTTCAATATAATTATGGAAAAGGACAGAACTGGGCCTAGGGTTGAGATTTTTGATTGGAGAAAGGCTAATTTTAATGAGATGCGAGATGATTTAAAAGGAGTGAACTGGGACATTTTGTTTTATGGGAAAGATGTAGAAGAGAAATGGAGGACATTTAAAGGGGAAATTTTAAGAGTACAGAATCTTTATGTTCCTGTTCGGTTGAAAGGAACCAGTAAAAATTGGAAAGAGTCCTGGTCTTCAAGGGAAATTGGACATCTTGTTCGGAAAAAGAGGGAGATCTACAATAATTATAGGCAGCATGAAGTAAATGAGGTGCTTGAAGAGTATAAAGAATATAAAAATAATCTTAAGAAAGAAATTAGAAAAGCTAAAAGAAGATATGAGATTGCTTTGGCAAGTAAGGTGAAAGTAAATCCAAAGGATTTCTACAGCTATATTAATAGCAAAAGGATAACAAGGGATATAATTGGAGAGACTGAGTGGATAGCTATCTGCAGAGCCAAAAGAGATGGGGGAGATATTGAACAATTTCTTTTCTTCGGTATTCGCCAAGGAGAAGGATATTGAATTATGTGAGGTAAGGGAAACTAGTAGAGTAGCTATGGGTACTATGAGTTTCAAAGTAAAAGAAGTACTGACACTTTTGAAAAATATAAAAGTGGATAAGTCTCCAGGTCCTGACAGGATATTCCCTAGGACATTGAGGGAAGTTAGTGTAGAAATAGCCGGGGCTATGACAGAAATATTTCAAATGTCATTAGAAACGGGAATAGTCCCCGAGAATTGGTGTATTGCGCATGTTGTTCCATTGTTTAAAAAGGGTTCTAAGAGTAAACCTAGCAATTATAGACTGGTTAGTTTGACTTCAATGGTGGGCAAATTAATGGAAAAGATACTTAGAGATAATATATATAAGCATCTGGATAAACAGGGTCTAATTAGGAACAGTCAACATGGATTTATGCCTGGAAGGTCATGTTTGACTAATCTTCTTGAATTTTTTGAAGAGGTTACTAGGGAAATTGACGAGGGTAAAGCAGTGGATGTTGTCTATATGGACTTTAGTAAGGCCTTTGACAAGGTTCCTCATGGAAGGTTGGTTAAGAAGGTTCAACTGTTGGGTATAAATGCAGGAATAGCAAGATGGATTCAACAGTGGCTGAATGGGAGAAGCCAGAGGGTAATGGTGAATGGCTGCTTGTCGGGTTGGAGGCAGGTGACTAGTGAGGTGCCTCAGGGATCTGTGTTGGGTCCTTTGTTGTTTGCATGTACATCAAAGATCTGGATGAAGGGGTGGTAAATTGGATTAGTAAGTATGCAGATAACCATATAACCATATAATACCAAGATAGGAGGTGTTGCGGATAATGAAGAGGATTTCCAAAGTCTACAGAGTGATTTAGGCCAGTTGGAAAAATGGGCTGAAAGATGGCAGATGGAGTTTAATGCTGATAAATGTGAGGTGCTACACCTTGGCAGGACAAATCAAAATAGGACGTACATGGTAAATGGTAGGGAATTGAAGAATACAGTTGAACAGAGGGATCTGGGAATAACCGTGCATAGTTCCTTGAAGGTGAAATCTCATATAGATAGTGGTAAAGAAAGCTTTTGGTATGCTAGCCTTTATAAAACAGAGCATTGAGTATAGAAGCTGGGATGTAATGTTAAAATTGTACAAGGCAGTGGTGAGTCCAAATCTGGAGTATGGTGTACAATTTTGGTCGCCCAATTATAGGAAGAATGTCAACAAAATAGAGAGGGTACAGAGGAGATTTACTAGAATGTTGCCTGGGTTTCAACAGCTAAGTTACAGAGTTAGGTTGAATAAGTTAGGTCTTTATTCTCTGGAGCGCAGAAGGTTAAGGGGGGACTTGATAGAGGTCTTTAAAATGATGAGAGGGATAGACAGAGTTGATGTGGACAAGCTTTTCCCTTTGAGAATAGGGAAGATTCAAACAAGAGGACATGACTTTAGAATTAAGGGACAGAAGTTTAGAGGTAACATGAGGGGGAGCTTCTTTACTCAGAGAGTGGTAGCGGTGTGGAATGAGCTTCCAGTGGAAGTGGTGGCGGCAGGTTTGTTGGTATAATTTAAAAATAAATTGGATAGGCATATGGATGAGAAGGGTATGGAGGGTTATGGTATGAGTGCAGGCAGGTGGGACTAAGGGAAAAAAGTTGTTCGGCACGGACTTGAAGGGCCAAGATAGCCTGTTTCCATGCTGTAATTGTTATATGGTTTTTATATGGTTAAATGGACAGCAATTGGGAGAGTCTGGACCAACCACTGACCCTAGAGGAGCTGACTGGCTCCATTCGTTCCTTTGACTCGAGTAAAACTCCCGGAAGCGATGGCTTACTGGCCGAGTTATATTCGGCTCTGTGGGACTTGATGGGCCCGGACCTGCTAGAAGTATACAACGGCATGCTTCTAGCTGGTAGCATGTCAGACTCCATGAGGAAGGGCAACATCACCCTAATCTACAAGCAGAAGGGGGAGATGAAGGACATAAAGAATTGGAGACCCATAACACTCTTGAATGTAGACTACCATATCCTGTCTAAGGCCATCGCCAACCGTGTCAAGTCTGCTCTGGGACAGGTGATCCACCCGGACCAAACTTGTGCTGTACCTGGCAGGAAAATCTCAGACAGCCTAGCGCTGCTGAGAGATACCATCGCCTACGTGCAGGACAGACGGGTGGATGCCTGCCTAGTCAGCTTGGACCAGGAGAAGGCCTTCGACAGGATTTCGCACACGTACATGAGGGACGTGCTCTCCAAAATGGGTTTTGGGGAGTGAATCAGGAATTGGATCAAACTGCTCTACACCGACATCCGTAGTGCAGTCCAAATCAATGGGTGGGAATCAGACAGTTTCCCTGTAAGGTCTGGAGTCAGGCAGGGTTGCCCTCTCTCTCCTGTCTTGTTTGTCTGCTGTATAGAACCCTTTGCCGAATCCATCAGGAAGGATGCGAGCATAAGAGGAGTGACACTGCCCGGCAGTAGGGGCATTCAAGTAAAAACCTCCCTGTACATGGACGATGTCGCTGTCTTCTGCTCGGGTCCAGGGTCGGTCTGCAGACTGATTAGGATCTGCGACCAGTTTGAGTTGGCCATGGGACCCAGGGTGAACCGCAGGAAGAGCGAGGCCATGCTCTTTGGCAACTGGCCCGACAGATTTTCCGTCCCCTTCACCATCAAGCCTGACTTCTTGAAGGTGCTGGGTATCTGGTTCGGGGGGGCTGAGGCGTGTAACAGAAATTGGCTGGAGCGGATAGCCAGGGTGGAGAGGAAGCTGGAGCTGTGGAGGCACACTCCCTCTCCATAACGGGAAAGAATTTGGTCATCAGGTGTGAGGTGCTCTCAGGCCTGCTGTACTTGGCACAGGTGTGGCCTGTGCCTCCTTCCTATGCCACAGAGATCACCCGGGCCGTCTTCCAGTTCATCTGGGGGTCGAGGATGGACCGGGTGCGACGGGCCACAATGTACAAGTCAGCAGACAACGGGGGTAAAAGCGTGCCCAACGTCGCTCTCATCCTGATGACCACCTTCGTGTGTGGCTGCATCAGGCGGAGTGTAGAGCCAAGGCACGTGGGCACCAAGTGTCACTACCTGCTGAGGTTCTACCTGTCCCCGGTGTTGCGAAGGATGGGCCTGGCGCAGATGCCACACAAGGTGCCAGTCAGCTGGACACTGCCGCCCCATCTGTCGTCTGTGGAAAGGTTCATCCGGACCAACACCTTTGACCACATGTCCATTGGGCAGTGGTCAGCACAGAATGTCCTGCAAGCACTGCAGGGAAAGGACTTGATGAACCCGGTGGCGTGATTCCCTGAGAAGACTGCCCAGCTTGTCTGGCAAAATGCCTCATCGCCAGAACTCACCAACAAGCACCAAGACCTGGCTTGGCTGGCGGTGAGGGGAGCCCTCCCAGTCAGATCCTTCCTGCACCGTCGGAACCTCACTACCAGCGCACGCTGCCCTCGGGACGGCTGCTATGGAGAGGAGACGGTTGCCCACCTCTTTGCAGAGTGTGGATTTGCTCAAAGAGCCTGGAGAAAAATGCAAGGGTCCCTGGTATGCTTTATTCCAAACAGCCCCGTCACAGAGGACTCTGTGATTTACGCACTGTTCCCAGGGATACATTCAGGGACTGACATCGAGTGCTGCTGGAGGGTCATCAACTCGGTGAAAGACGCCCTTTGGTCTGCCCGAGCGTTGTTCACCACCCAGCAGAGTGAGATTTCCGTCGAGGAATGTTGCCGACTGGCCCACTGCAGACTGCAGGAGTACGTGCTGAGGGACGCATTGAAGCTCGGTGCAGCCAACGCCAAGGCTCGGTGGGGGAGGGCCACAGTCTAGGGTCCTTCCGCTGCTGGACATGGGGGGCACAGTATGGTGGAGACGCCCCTCAAAATAAGGGAAGGTATCCCATGCCAGGGGGCCACATGAGTGGCACAGGTGGGGTATCGATTCGCGAAATCTGAGAAATGTATATAGACTGTATGGAACAATTTGTATAGCCTCCGAAAATGTCGGATGGATTTTTCGCACGGTTGATGTGTTGTATATATTTATTACCCGAATAAAGTCTATTTTGAAATATAAAAAAAATATTCTCTTCAAATGCTGCCTGAAGCTGTATTATCAGCACTTTTGTTTTGCTCAAGATTCCAGCATCTGCAGATCTTGTGTCATAGAAACATAGAAACATAGAAATTAGGTGCAGGAGTAGGCCATTCGGCCCTTCGAGCCTGCACCGCCATTCAATATGATCATGGCTGATCATCCAACTCAGTATCCCGTACCTGCCTTCTCTCCATACCCTCTGATCCCCTTAGCCACAAGGGCCACATCTAACTCCCTCTTAAATATAGCCAATGAACTGGCCTCAACTACCCTCTGTGGCAGAGAGTTCCAGAGACCCACCACTCTCTGTGTGAAAAAATTCCTTCTCATCTCGGTCCTAAAGGATTTCCCCCTTATCCTTAAGCTGTGACCCCTTGTCCTGGACCTCCCCAACATCGGGAACAATCTTCCTGCATCTAGCCTGTCCAACCCCTTAAGAATTTTGTAAGTTTCTATAAGATCCCCTCTCAATCTCCTAAATTCTAGAGAGTATAAACCGAGTCTATGCAGTCTTTGTTCATAAGACAGTCCTGACATTCCAGGAATCAGTCTGGTGAACCTTCGCTGCACTCCCTCTATGGCAATAATGTCCTTCCTCAGATTTGGAGACCAGAACTGTACGCAATACTCCAGGTGTGGCCTCACCAAGACCCTATACAACTGAAGTAGAACCTCCCTGCTCCTATACTCAAATCCTTTTGCTATGAATCCACGTAGAACGTGTCTCCACGTAACTCTTTCATTCTTTTTTTTTCCTTTCCAAGGACTTTATTCAGCAATTGCACATTACAATGTATCAAAAGTACATAAACTTTCAATGGTTACAATACATCAAGCAGTCATTGCATAATATAATGGTGCAATCAATATTATTTACAATGCTCTCTACCCCCCGCGGTGACCAGCGTTCACGGAAGGCCTCCAGCGTCCCCATGGACACTGCGTGTTCCCTATCCAGGGACACGCGAGCACAGACATAGGCCTGGAAAAGGGGCAGGCAGCCGACTGGTGTGACCATTGACTGCCCGCTGCCTGGACCCGCGAATGGCCATCTTGGTCAGGCCTAGGTGTTAACCGACAGGGTAATCCCACCCCCCCGATCGGCCCTCCCCACTCCCTGCCTTGTGTCCAAACACCAGCATCGTGGGACTAAAATGCAACCAGAACTTGAGGAGCAGCCCCTTCAGATAGTTGTACAGGGGCAGCAACCTCACACATTCCATATACATGTGGAACACGGTCTCTACGTTGCTGCAGAAAATACAGGCGGCCGGCGAGCCCGTGAACCGACTCAAAGGTTTATTACATGCCCTGGCTCTGTGCAACACTCTCCACCCCAATGTAAAGAGGGACGACTCCCTTGTAGAGAGACCTCCACTGGGGACCGTCCCTGCCTTCAGATGGTAACACGGTCCTACATGGCATGTCCGGACGGAAGATGAAGGCAAGGAGGTACAGAATGTGCAGGAGCATTCTATACAGTATGTGTCTCTCCGCATCACAAAACGGCACGCTGGGGATCTCGGAAGGGGGCTCATGTTGTATGGAGCTGGCACCCGGGAAATATCCCAGAGCCTAGGCCCGATTAACAAATCCGACGGAGCTGGGGTAAGCTCAGTCAGAATCACTCCAACCACACTTCTCTCCTCAACACCCACCATGACAGGGTGAGGAATGGCCACCCCCGCAGCCACAACACTCCCCCTGTGGAGCAACATGCTGGCTGAAGATGACCAAATTCCTCACTCTTAACACATCACAATAAAAACTAGGCAGACCCCGTAAGGTGGGTCGACTGATGCCCGCCACCAGGAGCCGCGAAACCCCCTCTTAGGGAATGGCCACGGCGGAAAGAAATTACATGGCCAGAGCATGCCATCTGGGGGGATACATACATGTATCTACGCAGAGTCCTGAGATGGAGAGGCAAAAGATAATAGACAATAGGTGCAGGAGTAGGCCATTCGGCTCTTCGAGTCAGCACCGTCATTCAATATGATCATTGCAGATCATCCCCAATCAGTGTCCCGTTCCTGCCTTCTCCCAACATCCACTGACTCCCCTATCTTTAAGAGCCCTATCTATTTCTCCCTTGAAAGTGTCTGGAGAACCGGCCTCCACTGCCATCTGAGGCAGAGAATTCCACAGGCTCACAAGTCTCTGTGTGAAAATGTGTTCTCCATTCTAAATGGCTTACCCCTTATTCTTAAACAGTGGCCCCTGGTTCTGGAATCCTCCAACATCGGGACCATGTTTCCTGACTCTAGCATGTCCAAACCCTTAATAATCTTATATGTTTCAATAAGATCCCCTCTCATCCTTCTAAATTCCAGAGTAAACAAGCCCAGACGCTCCATTCTCACAGATTAGGGGACCAAAACTGCACACAATACTCCAGGTGTGGTCTCACTCGGGCCTTGTATAACTGCAGAAGGACCTCTTTGCTCCTATACTCAACTCCTCTTGTTATGAAGGCCAACATGCCATTCGCTTTCTTCATTGCCTGCTGTACCTACATGCCTACTTTTATTGACTGATGAACAAGGACTCCCAGATCCCGTTGTACTTCCCCTTTTCCCAACTTGACACCATTTAGGTAAATAATCTGCCTCCTGTTTTTGCTACCAAAGTGGATAACCTCACATTTATCCACAATATGCATCTGCCCACTCACCCAATTTGAGTGGGCAGAGGAGAGCTGCCACCTGGGTATGCACACAAACCAAGGACTGGCTACCCTCCTCTAACGGGAGACTCAGGACCGCTGCGGAAACCCAGTGCTTCTTATCACCCCAAAATAAATCCACCAGCTTATTCTGTATTGTAGTTGGAAAGATATAGGGCCGGACAAGAGTAGCCAGCCGGTACCATATATGACCAGCACCCTACTCTGGTAAGACAGAACTCTAAACAAGCCTGACCAGCGCCCCAACCGGGCGACGACCTTCATCTACAGCTCCAGCCAGTTCACCGGCCAAGCATCGACAGTGGGACTCAGGTAGACCCCCAGGTAGAGGAGGTGCCTGGTGCTCCACACATACAATGTCATTTCCTCCGGCAGGGTGTCCACCTGCCACTGGCCGACCTCCGAAGAAGACACAGGAACGGCTCCCCACAGACCGAGTACAATTGACCAGATATGGGACACCCCCTCCCAAAGTGACTGGGAGCCAAGAACGCATCGTTGACCTTCATGAGATACTGCTCTCTCCTCTCCCTCTCCCTCTCCCTCTCCCTCTCCCTCTGACTGTTTCTGTCATTTTTGTGCACTGATCCTGATATTTGTTTATTTGGCTCCATACATTTTCTTTTTCTCTCTGCGAGTGCCTTGGAATATTTTGCTGTAGTGGTGGTGTTTTGCAAATATAAGTTGCTGTTGTTATTGGAAAGGCTTCACTCCTTTAGTATTCTGAACATTTTGAGTCCTCTGATGGGTTAGAACAAAAGGTTACATTACTCACTGACCTAACCTTGAAACATACCAGAATCAGTGAGCCCAAACGTTACAACCCTGAAAATGAGCTCAAATTCTTCTCCGATTCAATTATTGATTCCCGTGAAGAAATTGCTCCGTTGTGATTGCTTTTAATGTAATTCTCATTCTTCGTGTTGTGTAATGGGCATGAGGGTACATTTTATTGCCAGGGGAGAGCTTGCAATCTGCTGCATTCTATGTCAATATTAAACAAAAATGTTTGAATTGTAGAGCAGGTAGGTAATTTAATTCCAAGTACGTACTTACCGAAACAATAGTGACCCAGAATGCCATCAAGTAACTCATGTTTATTATGTGCTACTCAAGGCAATGTAAAATTAAACTCTGAACACGATTGGCATTTCTGAGCAAGGATAGTGCCTGATGTAAATTTGAATGGTGCATATCAATCTGCATGATGTGCACGCACACAGGCATCAGTGATGTTCACTAGTGTGCAATGCCAAGACAAATCGAAGTACTGGTAATGTTCAGTCTGACAGACAGCGTTTGTGCAGAAACAAATGAACATTTCAGCCCGATGTCTCCTTTCTAAAGGTACGTCCTGTCATACTGAGGCAACAGCATCTGGTCCTAGACTCTCCCAATAATGGAAACATCCTCAGCACATTCACTCTATCCAGGTCTTTCACTATTTGCTAAGTTTAAATGAGGTCCCCCTCATCCTTCTAAACTCCAGTAAGTACACAGTGCCATCAAACACTCATCATATGTTAATCCAATAATTCCTGGGATAATTCTCGTAAACATATATACTAATAAATTAAAACACCATATTAAAATGTGTGTTACACAAAAAGCTGGAGAAACTCAGCGGGTGCAGCAGCATCTAAGGAGCGAAGGATATAGGCGACGTTTCGGGTCGAGAATATTAAAACGTGTATAAGGCTGTGGTATATTTTTTAGCGTGCCTGTTTCAAATGATGCGAGCAACCTATTGCTGCTTGCCCATTATAATAATTCCAGCCTTCTGACATTGTTGACTGTACTTTCGATAGCTGTAATACAAAGCAAGTGAGCCCCAATTTGTAACAGGCTGGCCCCTGTACAAGCTTGTAACGTCCTCTTAAAGGAGAGTTATGTATTTGGCAGATGGTGGTACTGAAGGTGTTTAAATCCTTCTCACTTCCAACTGAAGTCAGTGTACAAAATAGTACTTACCAACAAATACCACCAACTTTCTCTGAACTGATTCCAATACATTAAAACCTTTACTTAAGTAAGTAAGTAAGTTTATTGGTCAAGTATTCACATACAAGGAATTTGCCTTGGTGCGCCACCCACAAGTAACAACATGACATACAGTGACAGTTACGAATGACTAATAAAACACTAAACATTAATAATAATAAAACATTAATGATAAAACACCATTGATCAAGCATGTGAACCAACAAAATACCAGATCGAAGGAAGGCTACAGATTTTTGGCTGGTGAATACAGCAACTACTTGTGGATAAAAATTGGCCTACTCCTGCACCTATTGTCTATTGTCATACAAGGAATTTGTCTTGGTGCTTTGCTCGCAAGTAACAACACGATATACAGTAGACAATTAAAAATAAAACATTATAATTTAAAAGTGTGAAGAATGAAATAAAATACCAGAGCAAAAGGAGGCTACAGACTTTTGGCTGTTGAGTAGAGCTAATGCTCGTGAAAATGCTGTTTTTATCTCTGGCTGTGGTGGCGTTAACAGTCCGGAGTTGCCTTCCAGAGTTTGTGGCCAGGATGAGAGGGGTCAGAGATGATCTTGCCTGCTCGCTTCCTGCCCCTTGTAGTGTACAGTTCATCGATGGGGGGAAGGTTGCAGCCAATTCTTGGCTGATCGAGCGATGCGCTGCAACCTCCGGGTGTCGTGCTTGGTGGCTGAGCCAAACCAGACCATGATGGAGAAGGTGAGGACAGACTGAATGGCAGTACAAAACTGGACCATCATTGCCTGTGGTAATGTGTTTTCTCAGCTGCCGCAGGAAGTACATCCTCTGTTGGGCCTTTTTGACTGTGGCGTCGATGTTGGCCACCCATTTAAGGTCCTTGGAGATGATGGTTCCAAGGAACATAAATTCTTCTTGCATTTGAGGCAACAGAGTTTATGTAATGCCCTCCAGGCGCTGTAGCCAGTTCAATGTGCTGTTATCGAGTGCCGTGAGGTCTACCCATCCACCAGGGGGACGGAGGACAGCGTAGTCGAAAATGACATGCTGCACTGTTTGCTATTCTGCTCCACACATGCTGATCAATGCAGCCCCCAGCGATGCCTGTTGGCATTGAACCGGCCGACCCCTTTACGGAGCCAGTTCAGGGCGACTCACTCTTTGCGGGGCAGGTCCTTGCCGGGTGGGGTTGTGGTGTTCGATGCAACAGTGAATTGAGGAGGTCGCAAAGTCTGTTCCCAGCTTGTTCTCGATGTTCCTACTGTGTGGAAACCGGAGCCACAGAGGGTCGCTGCATGACGGGAGAAAGGACGACAAGATGACAGGCGTTGAGGTCCCAGTTGCTGTGAGTCCTGGGCGAGGTGGTGCAAAGGATGTTTGCCGTTTGATGGGGCCTTGCACACCAGCCTGAGGGTGAAGTACTCTCTGCGAAGCTAGGCGGGTGTGATATCTGTGAGCACCGGCACAAGATCCGTCAGAATAGTGCGCAGGCAGCTGGTGATGATCCGCATGGTGTCGTTGAGGATGGCGTCTAGCTTGCTAGTATGGCGTTGTCGCTTCATGCTGGGGCAGCATACTCAGCGGCGCTGCACATGAGTACAAGAGCACTGGTTCGGAGAGTAGATGTCCTGGCACCCATGTTGATCCAGCCAAGCAACACAGGAGGTTATTCCGTGCCAAGACTTTAGCAAGGAGAGCTTCAAGGTGTTGCTTGCAGGTCAGCTTGTAGGAAACTTAAATAACTCCACAGATGTGACTGTAGTGTTGTTGATGGTGAGTGGGGGCTAGGGAGAGGGAGCTCTCCCAAAGTCTATAATCAATTCCACCATCTTAAGTGCTTTAAGCTCTAGGTTGTTGCAATGGAAACAGGAAGCCAGCTGTATCACATTCTGTCTGTAGGCAGATTCCTCCCCATCCTGGATCAGTCCAATCAGGGTTGTGTCATCCGCAAACTTGGGAAGCTTGACAGAGGTGTCTGTGGAGATGCAGTTGTTTGTGTAGAGAGAGTAGAGGAGAGGGGAGAGTACACAGCCTTGCGGTGCTCCTATGCTGAGGGTCTGCGGGTCCGAGATGTGCTTTCCCAGCCTCATATGCTGCTTCCTGTCTGTCAGGAAGCTGGTGATCCATTCACAGAGGGTTTCAGGCACAGTCAACTTGGAGAGTTTCAAGTGCAGTAGCTCTGGCACAATGGTGTTGAATGCAGAGCTAAAATCCACAAACAAAATCTTTGCATAGTTGTCCTGGCGGTCTTGGTGCAGGAAGATGAAGCGCAGGCCTAGGTTGACTGCGTCATCCATTGATCAACTTGCCCAGTATGGAAACTACAGGGGTTCCAACAGGGGGTTTGTGATATTTTTCAGGTGGGCCAGCACAAGTCTTTCAAGGGTCTTCATGATTACAGAGGTCAGTGCAACAAGCCTGTAGTCATTAAGACCAATAATCCTTGGCTTTTTGGGTATGCAAACAATAGTGGAGACTGAAACTAGAAGGGTTTCGGCCCAAAAACATTGCCTATTTCCTTCGCTCCATAGATGCTGCCTTACTCGTTGAGTTTCTCCAGCACTTTTCTCTACCTTCGATTTTCCAGCATCTGCAGTTCCTTCTTGAACATAGTGGAGACTGAAGCAGGCAGAGACCGTGCAGGTTTCCAGGGACCGATTAAAAATGTCTGTGTAGACTGGTGCCAGTTGTTCGGCACAGAGCTTAAGGGTAGAGGGGGAATCATTGTCCGGTCCTGGAGATTTCCAGCTTTTCTGTCTCCTGAATAGCTTTTCCACCTTCTCAATTGCTATTGTTAATGATGGAGAAGTGGCCAGACTGATGTTGGGCAGCAAGGAGGGGGTGGGTAGTGGACGATAGCCCAGTCTTTGCAGACTGGAGTCAGGCTGTAAGGAGGTGTGAAGTGGTGATTGGAGAGGATGAGTGGAGGAGGGAGGGAGGGAGTGGGTACCGTCTGTCCATCGAACCTGAAGCAGAACTCATTCAAGCCGTTGGTCGGTTGATGATTGTCCAAGAAGCGGGCAATTTTCCTCTAGGAGCTGGTGATTTCTTGCAAGCCCTTCCACACTGAAGAAGAGTAATTAGCTGATAACTTGCTCCTCAACTTCTTAGAGTACCTTTCCTTGGCAGCTCTGATTTATCTTCTCAGCTTGTACATGGCTTGCCTGTAGAGGTCTAGATTAGATTTACCTTTATTGTCATTCAGACCTTTCGGTCTGAACGAAATTTCGTGCCTGCAGTCAGACATATATTAAAAGTAACAAAAACACACAATAAACACAAATTTAACATCCACCAAACACCTCCTCACTGTGATGGGAGGCAAAAGTCTTAGTCTTTGTCTCTTCCCTCCTTGTTCTCCCTCTGCGCTGAGGTGATCCAGGCCTCTGATGGTGTGACACCGCCGGGTGTTGGTAAGTGAGTCAGTCCCGCGGCTAAATCCAGCTGCTCGAACGGGCCGATTCAAGCTCTGTGAACGGGCCGATTCAAACTCCGCGGCCCAGGGTGCTTGAAGCTGTCGCCCTCCAGTCCAGCGGACGCAGCTGTTGTTGTGGGAGCTCCAGAAAACAGGTCACCAACCTGTGACCTGCGAGCTGCCGACGATGTCATCCACTGGGCCCGCGGCCGGGCCTCGGAATCCGCGCCGCCACCGCCGCCGAAACGCCAGAACACCGCCACAGCTCCAAGTCAGGTCACAGCTCCAAATCGGGCTGCTGCCGCTACCGGAACGTCGGAGTGCTGCCACAGCTGCAAGTCGGGCCGCTGCTTCAAGTCGGGCCGCCGCCGCTACCGGAACGCCGGAGTGCCGCCACAGCTCCAAGTCGGGCCGCTGCTCCAAGTCAGGCCGCTGCCGCTACCGGAACGCCGGAGTGCCGCCACAGCTCCAAGTCGGGCCGCTGCTCCAAGTCGGGCCGCTGCCGCTACCGGAACGCCGTAGTGCCGATCTGCATCCCCGCTCCTGTAGGCCTCATCTTTGGACTGGCGGATCTGTCTGAGTTTTGCTGTAAACCAGGGCTTGTCAGATCTTTGTTGAATCAGATCCGGGTCTTAGTGGGAATGCAACTGTCCTCACAAAAGCTGACATATGATGTCACAGTGTCTCTATATTCATTGAGGCTTGTGGTTGCTTCCCTGAACACATTCCAATCAGTGCAGTCAATGCAGGACTGTAGGTTTTCAATGCCCTCGCTTGTCCACTTTTTTATTGTTCTGATTCTTCTCGTGGGAGTATCTAGTACAAGGTAGTCAAGGGGTTCACAGTTTAAAAATAAAGAATTGTCCATTTCAGAGATCCGAGGATTTTTGTTTCTGTTCTAGGGTTATAAGTCCATGGAAATGTCTTCTTCAAAGGATGTTGAGAGCAGAGTCTGAATATTTTTCAACCAGGGATCGATAAATTCTTGGTGTGCCAATCCTGGGCAGGGATTGTGAAAAGGCTATTCGAGCTCAATGGGAATGCAAAGTTGAGATTGTGTTGAGTGGCAGAATGAGTAACCAACTTCTGCTCCAGGGTTTGTATGTTTATTCTAATGTTCATTTGTTCATATTTCCCACAGCTCTATGGACTTTGCTTCATCTTTTCCTTTGTTTTGTGGTTGGGGGAAGGTTCTTAATTTCTTCCCCATGATTGCTTTTTCGCTGTCTACTTACACTATTGAGCCTCCAACTTGATTAATTTAGATCAGGAAAAATGGAAACATTTTAGGTACTAGTCTTCAGGATGATCTTGACCCCTTGAAATTTGCCACAGGGAAATAAAAAGCCTCTGGTGTTGGCCATACCCTTTCTCTTCGGTTAGGTCTAGATCACATTGACAAGGTGAGTACACATGTCAGAATGCTATTCATTGCCTACAGCTCAACCATAATACTAAACAAACTCACCTCTAAACTTCTGGACCTCAACCTTGAGGCCTCCAACTATAACTGGACTTGAGACATTCTGACCAGTGGACCTCAGTAACTTGCAATTGGTCAAAACATTTCCTCCACCCTTAACGTCAGGAAGACAAAAGAGTTGATTGATGGTAGTGGGGTGGAGGATGACCGCAACTCTGTCCTCATCAACAGAGTTGCTGCAGAAATACTGCATAATAGTAAGATTAAATGAGAACTTACCAGTTTTAAGTTTGATCTTTATTTTATGAGGAGTTACGATGAGCGATTACGTGAAGAACCCCACCAATCCGCATGCGCGTCAATCTTCAAAGCAGCGGTGTGAAATCACAGGTAACAGTAATTGAAGTAACATAGTAAGATTAGGAACCTAGAGC
Organism: Raja brachyura; assembly: GCA_963514005.1. Next base: position 46,285,748 of record OY740782.1, read on the forward strand.
TACCAGATGACCTTTGTGATATGAGGGTTGGGAGCAGTTGGCACGTAATCGCTCATCGTAACTCCTCATAAAATAAAGATCAAACTTCAAACTGGTAAGTTCTCATTTGATCTTACTATTTTACTTCGGAGTCACGTGAGTGATTCCGTGACGATTTCAAAGCTCTGTGATTTCATGCCGTTGATACGAATCCAGGCATCTCACTGCATTGATTAAACCATGATGAGTGAATAATAAACAATGCACTGAACCATGGCATGAACATGTGAATGGTTTATTTAACAAAGAAAAACAATAGCGACCCCTCTCTCCCAGGGGGACACTATGAAACAGAACCTAAAATAGAATGTGCAAATACCCCTGGTTCGGTAAGCGGCTTACCGTATAAAACCTTTGAAAAGTCCGTTCATTTGACCATCCTGCAGCCATGAGGATATGGTCGAGAGTGACGTCCATTGCCCTCGCTGCTGACGTTGATGACGCCCTGGTGGAGTGAGATTTAAAATTGTCAGTGTCCACTCCAGCACAAACCAGAACCTGTTTAAGCCATCTTGAAATGGTCTGTACCGACACTTTCTTATGCGGCATTTTGTGGCTGATAAATAATTCTGATTCCGAGTCTCTGAGGCTCTTGGTGACCGTGATATAATGTTGCAGGTGTGAACTACACACAATCGTAAATCGTAAAATCGTAAATCGTAAAAATTAAGCTTGAGCCCTGACACCCCTGGTCTGCTCTGTTTAATTAAATCATAAATGTAAAACATTACATTATTTCCAGATTACACCATCCTATCCAGTCGCAGCCTCTGCAACGTCTGGACCCGTTGTGCTGAAACCAGCGCCATGAGCATGACCACCTTTAGGGTGATTTTGGGCAAAGACAGGGATGTGGCTGGAGCCCACTGGCGAAGCAGCATGACTACCAGGCTCACATCCCATATTTGAGAGTACCTGGGCCTGGGGGGATTGAAATTAAAAATACCCCTCATAAACCGGGATGTTAAAGGGTGAGATCCAACAGAATGTTGTTCCGAACCCAGCCATAAGTAAGATGACAGGGCACTCCTGGTACTATTGATGGCACTATAGCTCAACCCTTCATCAAAATAAAGCGTTGACAGAAATTCTAGCACATCTGAGATGCGTGCCGCGTGATATGTTATGTTCCCCCGTAAACAGAACACCTCCCATTTCCTGACATGAGAGATGTACTGTTTTTTGGTACTATCCCTCCAGGCCGCAGTGATCACATCCACGGTATGATTGGATAGTCCAAACCCCAGGTATGGCCTCCTTAGAATCTGCAAATCAATAGATCAATATGGTCATGTTTTGCCATATGGCCCAGTTTTGGTCTCCAAATCTGAGGAAAGACATCCTTGCCATAGAGGGGGTACAGAGAAGATTCACCAGACTGATTCCTGGGATGTCAGGACTTTCATATGAGGAAAGATTGGATAGACTCGGCTTGTACTCGCTGGAATTTAGAAGATTGAGGGGGGATCTCATAGAAACTTACAAAATTCTTAAGGGGTTGGACAAGCTAGATGCTGGAAGATTGTTCCCAATGTTGGGGGAGTCCAGAACAAGGGGTCACAGTCTAAGGATAAGGGGGAATTCCTTTAGGACCGAAATGAGGAAAACATTCTTTACACAGAGAGTGGTGAGTCTCTGGAATTCTCTGCTACAGTAGGTAGTTGAGGCCATTTCATTGGCTATATTTAAGAGGGCGTTAGATGTGGCACTTGTGGCGAAAGGGATCAGGGGGTATGGAGAGAAGGCAGGTACGGGATACTGAGTTGGATGATCAGCCATGATCACATTGAATGGCGGTGCAGGCTCGAAGGGCCGAATGGCCTACTCCTGCACCTATTTTCAATGTTTTTATGTTTCTATGTTTCTATGTAATGGATGTTGTTCCCCAGTTACAGGGTGCATCAATAGGTTACTACATTTCGGGACCATGAAAATGGCCATAACATTTTAAATACTGAATATATGAAAGTGAATTAGATGTCAAATTAAACTTATTTTTATGCTTTATCTGATGGGATACATTTCAGACATGATTTTTAAAATCTCAAAATTTTGTAACATTGCTACTTAATATGTTCCGACAAGAACCAGACCCACCTACCTCCGTGGTTACTGGTGGAATTTACTGCCCCCAGTTTTTGTGGGGTAAGGACATGTTCACCCGTGCCCCTGGTGGGGTGCACCAGCTGCGCATATTTGTGAATAAGGCTTGGTCCTTGACCTGATCCAGTTTCAGCAAACCGTTTGTAGGGGTACAGTCGCCGAAGCAAGGTTTTGCTGGTCGTCGGTGCTTTGATGAGTCCGACCATTCTTGCCTCGTCGTCCAGCTCCTTGACTCTTTTTGAGAGATCTTCTCCAAACAGCAGGTTCGGTGGCTGGATATTGCTGGGTTTACACAGAGCCACAAACTTAGGGTTGATAGTAGGGTGGATGGCAGTCTTCCTCAGGCAATTTATCTCAAAATGTGCATAGCGCATGAGGGCCAGGGCATCCTGCTGTACATCAGACAGGTGCCCTCCATCCACCGACCTGGCGAACCCTGTAATGCCCGAAGCGAGCAGCTTCAGTACCCTCTGAAGCCTCATTTCATGAGCTCGGATACCTACGCCCATGTGACCGGAGATGGCGTGGTTAACTGCCGGCACTTTGAGCAAGATACAGTTGGCAGGGGTCTCATATTTTTTGGACGTTTCCTCCATAATATGCTCTTGAAGCTGGTGTGAGGCCAGGTAACTAATACTTGCAACCAACTCTTCACCCAGCGGTTCCCCTGTTTCTGTGGGGATAGTAAATCTTGCTGGTAGGACTGGCACCTCTGGCTCGTGCCTTTCATCCCTTGGGGTATGCTCCATGGCTATACCCACGGACTCGGCTTCAGAATAAAACTGATCCCGCATGCTCTCCTCCTCTGAGAGGGAGACATTCGCGCCAACCAGCGATCCCCGTAAATTAGCACTATCCTACACACAAAGGATGATGCAGGTACTGGGCAATAAGGGATATTCTTTTCAGACAAGATTCATGAGGTTCTTGTGAACGCAGGCTCAGACACAGCACTAACCCACAAACAGAGTATTGTCACCACCCAAAACCCCATAAACAGACTAAGTAAGAAGTGCTTGAGGTGGTGCGGGTATTAGCAGAGAATAATTGAAGGATGTCTGACAAACTCAGGATAATTACAAAAGATTTTGTGTCATTGCGACTATGTCCTGAAACTTTTTTCTTTGCCTTTTACCTCTTTGAACGTTTTGATTAATTTAAAAAATATATCCAACTTTCAATGTATGTGTCATTGGCCATTTAATGCCTATCTCCAACTACCTTTCAGTGGATGGTGAAGCATCTTTATGAACCAGTGCATTCCTTCTGGTGAAGGTATTCCCATTGGGATCTTGGGTCAGGATTTACAGAATTTATTCATCTGGATAATGAGTGACTTGGTAGGAAACATGCTGATGATGACTTTCTTGTGTTTCTGAAGTCCCTTGTAGCACAGTGGCATGGCGGTAGATTTGCTACCTTACCGCGCTAGATACCCAGGTTTGATCCTGACCATAGCTGCTGTCTGTACGGATTTGAACGTTCTCCCAGTGAGCATATGAATTTTCTTGAGGTGCTCCAGTTTTGTCCCACACCCAAAAGACGTAGATGTTTATAGGTTAATTGGCTTTGGTAAAATTGTAAATTGCCCATAGTGTTTAGGATAGTGCTGGTGTGCAGGGATCGTTGGTCGGTGTGGACTCGGTGGGCTGAAGAGCATGTTTCCACATTGTAAGTCTTAATTTTAAAGTCCTTGTCCTTCTTGATGATATACCACATTGATTTTGAGGTTCTGTACGAGGTTAAGTGAATAATAATTTTTTTCTACGTATTACCAAAAATCTTTTCTCACTACCATCTTAGCAGGAACATGTTTTGCACAAGGACATTCTTTCTTTCATCAAACTCTGGGTACCTGCCATAGAGTAGTATTGGAGTATTACCTCCTCCAATACTATACTATTGCAGTAGATAAAGGCCACTGCAAGTGCTGTAGCATTAATCAACAGCTCTTGCAGTTTTATTTTGCTAATTAAATGCATTTCTTGTTACCTTAGAGTCGACCATGGGCCCCACACATCCATGTCGACCATGATGCCCCATTAAAGCTGCTTCCATTTTCACAGATTTGACCCATATCCCTCGAGACACAGTGAACATAAGCTTAGTAGAGTTTAGTTTATTGTCACGTGGACCGAGGTACAATGAAAAGCTTTTGTTGCATGCTAACCAGTCAACAGATAGACTATACATGTTTATAATCAAGTCATCCACTGTGTACTGATACATGATAAAGGGAATAACGTTTAGTACATTAAAGTTGAGTAAAGTCCAATTAAAGATAGTCCGCGGGGGCTCCAGTGAAGTAGATAGCAGCTCAGGACTGCACTCTATCTGTTGATAGAATGGTTCAGTTGCCCAATAACAGCTGGGAAGAAACTGTCCCTCAATCTGGAGGTGTGCATTTTCACACTTCTGTACCTCTTGTCAGATGGGAGGGGGAAAAGAAGGGGAAGGGTGAGATTCATAATTGATTATGGTGATGACATATCCCCTATAATGGCCATGTTCTCAAGTGGCTAAGTAATTGAAAATCAGCCCATACTGAAAACAATATTGCCTGCTACTTTTTCTCTCAGAAAATCTAATTACAAATGTTGAAAATAGGATTTTGATCAAGATTTAAAATTAATGCTTTTAATATTGCAATTTTACAATGAAATCATTGGATGTATTCACAAGGTTGTCATTTGCATCAGATAATTCTTTCATTAAAGATTTTACTTCAAGGCTTTATCAACTTTCAAAAACCTTGATTTGATATGCTATATTTCATCTCAGATTACATGGACAGCTTTCAACGACATCTGTGCTTTCTGAGGGTCGACAGTTTACAGAGCTTCCCAGTGTCATCCAGAAAGTTCACTGGGAGCTGATCCAAACTTATTTCACCCCTTGCTCTTTGGCAATCTCTACAGGTTGTGGGGATTTCAGTTTTTCAAGAAATGTTGATGTAATTTGAACAGGTTGTATTTACTATAGAGAATCGTTCTTTCAGAAAAGCTTCATTTAAAAACAAAACCTGGTTTCAAAAAATATATTATCTTCATATTCCTTTGCAGTTAAATGAAAGTGGGATTACCATGCCTGTGGTTTCTTTGATCCATGCACAGACGTGCATTAAAATAAAAAAGCCAAGGCTTTGGGTGGTCTTCCGTTTATTTTGACATCTCAAATATCCTCTCTGGCAGTGGACGGTTACCAAGATCAATCATTACAGAAGAGAGAAAGCAGAAGTTATCCCTAGGAAAAACATACAGACACTAGAAATGTATGGGAAGCAACTGCACATGCTGGTTTATACCGAAGATAGAAATAAAGTGCTGGAGTAACTCAGCAGTTCAGGCAGCATTTCTGGAGAAACAGGATGGGTGATGTTAGAAGGGTCCCAACCCGAAAAGTCACCCATCCTTTTTCTCCAGAGAGGCTGCCTGGCCCGTTAAGTTACTCCAGCACTTTGTGTCCATCGTCAGTAGGAACGTATGCTGTTAATGAGCTTCTTAGCACAGTAACTGCTCTCTATTTACTCATAACTCCATCTATATAGTTTTACCTTAGCCTCAAGTGCTTGTGAGGATGGTGAATGAGAGTCCACTAAAGGAATCCTTGAAGAATGAACTGACCCTCATCCCAGCCGTGCTTATATATTTGAAGACCTGCTTTTAACATACTTGTAAACATGCAGTCTGTATTCCTAATCGTAAAATATTTAGCCATCCTTTGAAATTTAACAAGAGGTCTTGAAGTGAAAGGGTTCTTAATAGGTTAGAAAGTAAACGTATTTGAAGGAAGCATTATACATTACAAAAACTCATTCAGCAGATTAACCCCCTTGGGTAAGAAATGTCCTTTGAATCTTGCACAATTATCTGCCGAAAAATGTTTTTTTGTTTCCTTTGTGCATTAACACACACTGCACCTTGAGTAGAAGCTCCCTCTTCTCCTGGCTTTGGAGACAATCGTATAGGAGCTTGTATGTTACAACAAATACAAATGGGTGGCATGCTGGCACAGCAGTAGAATTGCTGCCTTACAGTGCCTGAGATCCGAGTTCAATCCTGACGACAGGTGTTGTCTGTATGGAGTGTGTACATTCTCCCTGTGACCGCCTGCGTTTTTCCTGGGTGCACCGGTTTCCTCCCAAATTCCAAACATGTACAGACTTGTAGGTTAATTGGCTACAGTAAAAATTGTCCCTAGTGTGCAGGATAGAGAAGATAAGTCAAGTCAAGAGAGTTTTATTGTCATGTGTCCCAGATAGGACAATGAAATTCTTGCTTGCTGCAGAACAACAGAATATTGTAGGCATAAATGCAGAACAGATCCGTGTGTCTATATACCATAGACCATATATATACATAGACCATATATATATATATATATATAGAGAGAGAGAGAGCTGGTATATGGAGATTGGCATGGAACCATTGGGCCAAAGGGCCTGTGTCCAAGCTGCATCTCTAAAGTATACTAAATTAAACTAAACTAAACTAAACAAAATTAAAATAACCAACATGTGCTTCTACCACTTACAGCCAATTAGATCTTGGCTATCCATCTGTGAGACACAATATTAATTTTTCACAATTACGCCTTGAAAGCCCTGACCTATCAATAATTATTACGGGTTTGGGGTTTGTTGCACCAGGACTTGATTTTATGCCAGTCCTTGTGTTAGGGTCATTAGAGAATCTAAATCAAAATATTAAGCTTCATCATCTCGCGATAGGGTGAATGCACAAAATCTTTTACACAAGGAAGGGAGTCAAGAACCAAAGGACATGGGTTTAAGGTGAGAGGAGTCAAATTTAATAGTAACTTGAGGGGGAAATTTTTCACTCAAAGGGTGGTGGGTATATGGATTGAGCTATCAGAGATCTCTCCGATATCAGAGTAGCTGAGGCAGAGACAATAACAGTATTTAAAACACACGGAGAAGTAGATGGATAGGTGTGGAATTTGCACGTTCTCCCTGTGAGAATGTGGGTTTAGTCCAGGTGCTCTGCTTTCCTTCCACATCCCCAAAATGTGCTGGTTTGTAGGTTAATTGGCTTCTGTTAAATTGCTCCTAGTGTCCAGAAAGTGGATAAGAAAGTGGGATAACATAGAACTCGTGCGAACGGATGATCAATGTTCAGCACGGACTCGGTGGGCCAAAGAGCCTGCTTCTATGTTGCATCTCCAAATTAAACTAAGATGAAAAGGAGATAAAATAGATTCAGGTCTGGAATCAGATATGTGGAGAAAAGTGGAGAACATTAATAGACCATTATCTGTTTATTTGCACTTTATTTGTTTATTTATTCATGTGTGTATATATTTATATAATGGTATATGGACACACTGATATGTTCTGTATGCATGCCTACTATATTCCGTTGTGCTGAAGCAAAGCAAGAATTTTATTGTCCTATCTGGGACACATGACCATAAACTCTCTTGAATCTTGAAGTAGTAACATAAAAGCCAATGGGAGGGATATAGGTGGAAGGGGATGGTAGGGGAGTGGGGGGACACACAGATGTTATAGTGGGAGAAATGGGTGCACACCGGAGTTGGGGGTTGGCACAAGAAAGAGAGAGGGGACAGGAGGGGTGTTACTTAAAATGGGAGAATTCAGTGTTCACAGCATTTTGTTGAACATCCACCTACCCCTCTATTCTCCTACCCCAGTGCACATACATTTCTCCTAATATTCTGCTGTTTCCCCACTCCCTCCCCACCTCACTGCCCCCTTCCACCTACATCCCTCCCACTGGCTATACATTTCCCTCCTCTTCATTCCTTATCTAACAATCTTTTACCTCAATTTCACCTTTTACCTTTGTCACTTACTCCACACGATATGCCACTCAAAACACTCTCACCTGTACCCACGTATTTTTTTGCCAGGCTTTGTCTCATCCCCCACCTCTTTTCCAGCTTTCTCCCCACTACTACAACTAGCCTGAAGAGGGGTCCTGACCCAAAATGCCACCTATCCATTTCCTCCACAGATGCTGCATGAGCTGTTGAATTATGCCAGCGTGTTGTATTTTGCTCAAGATTACAGCAACTGCAATTCCTTGCGACTCAATTCTATACTTCACTCCTCTCCAGAATTTATATATATACCCGGTATATATATTTCTTTTTAGCCAATTTCATACCCCTGTTGTGAGAAACTTTGTATTCTAGAGCTTTCAATTTTAATGCCATAGCCAATCTGTGACACCTTATCAAGTACAGTTTGGAACCCATCTACAATGCAGCATCACATTTTCCTCAACAAACTCCTGTGATATTTCATCAAAACATTTAATAATTTAGTTAGTGAGCTTTTGCCTTTAACAAATCCATGCTGACTTTCTCGAACCAATTCTCCCCCTGCTTGGTGTTTAAGAACTTTCCCACTTCCAAGGGTAAATTTTCTGGTCCGGTTGTCATTGCGTTTATCCCTCCTGCAAAAGGGTGTTTGCAACCTTTCAGACCTCAAGCACTGTTTTGAATCTATATGTGTTTGGATAATTATAGTTGGGACTTCAAAAGTAGTTTCTTCTCACACTCCTTCAACAAACTTGGGTGCAATTTATCTGAATCAGCCTCTTTACCTGTTTAATGTAGAGCTAACCTTTCTAGTTCCTGCTCTTTATCAATTTTTAGTCCATCTCAAATCTCAACTGCATCTTCTTTTGCTGAGAATCCCAAAGCACCTTAATCCTTGGTGAAGACTGATGTAAAGCACCCAATTAGTGGCTTAGATACAACCACTGCCTTCACAAGTAAATTTTCTTTTTGGTGTCTGAACTCATCTCACAGCCCCTTCTACTGTATGTCCGTATCCCTAGAGACATTTTTGGATTCAATTTTATGTTTGCTGCCAAGTCCTTTCTCAGGCTCTCTCTTTGTCTCTCTCATTTCCTTTTTTAATCCCCCTTCTGAACTTTCTGCAATCAATCTTGTGTTCAGGTCTCTGGAACCCACAACACTCTGATATTGTTGTGACATTGTTGCCAACTGAGCCGTGACTAACCTAAGTTGAGGAAAGATCTCCTTTGAATTACATGGTCCATTGGACTTTATAACAACATTCATATCTTGATCTGCTTGCAATAATTCACATCCCCTTGTTTTTATGTAATTGAAGAGTGTTGGTAGGAATTGTATTTAAATTATGTGTATTTATATTGTGAAAACCACAAAAGTGATTTCTAAAAAGCAGGATGACTTAATTTAGCAAATTCCTTTTGGCGAATCCCAAATTGTCATTAGTAAGAATGTAGCACCCAATTTAATGCACCAACAAACTGCGTGAAATTCAATTTGTAAACCACAGTTTGCTATTTCAATACTATTTTGCGACAGTACATGTAATTTGCAATTGCCAGAACCCCATAAGTAACAATTATACCCGAATTTTATTTAGACCATACTTGCTTGTTGTTGGCCAGTTTATTTTCAAATTAGCAAGAGATGACCGAAGTAAAAAATGACACATTTTATAAAAACATCATAAAACATGAGACATAGAATATGTCAGATAATCTTTAAATTAGTTTAGTCTCCTGTTATAAATCAGATGATTTACCATATGCAATGATTAGGATAATTGTATGGTTCTATGGGAATGTACAATTTTAGACTAAAATAGAAGTAATAAAAAACAGATGTTTAGACGAAATGCAAGCAGTTTGAAAAACACAAATGAAAACACAGTGCATTGAATTTGGACAGTCTTGAACTCAATTTTTTTGATGGATTTCCTGCCCAATCTAATTGGTCATCAGGCTGGCTGCATGTCAGACAGGAAAACTGCAACAATTAATTTGGATAATAGGACATGGGAAGAGGTTTGCAAGAGGGGGAAATGGTGGTTTGGGTTACAATAATCATTGGAGCAAAAAATAAATGGTGGACAGACAACATGGTGGATTGGTTAATTCTGTTGGGTTATTCAATGAATTGGATAATTTTGAGGAAGTCAGATCTTGAGGGATCATTAACTAAATTTATATACTTGGAGGAAGCAGATCTGCTCCACTCGATTCACAGACAGTGCTCTATTTTGCATTGTCAATCTGACCAATCTCACCAAATTTCCCTGTTATATTTCTCAAGACCTAGGAAACTTTTCTCTGGGGTGTTATATAAATACAAGTTGTTCTTACCAACTTTTTCATTCGCATCTGACTAACCTATTGTGGGCAGCACGGTGGTGCAGTGGTAGAGTTGTTGCCTTACAGCGTTTGCAGCACCGGAGACCCGGGTTCGATCCCGATTATGGGTGTTGTACGTTCTCCCCGTAACTGCGTGGGTTTTCTCCAAGATCTTTGGTTTCTTCCTACACTCAAAATACATACAGGTATGAAGGTAGATTGGCTTGGTATAAGTGTAAATTGTCCCTAATGTGTGTGGGATAATGTTAGTGTGTGTGGAACGCTGGTTGTTGTGGACTCGGTGAGCCGAAGGACCCGTTACCACTCTGTATCTCTGAACGAAACTAAACTATTCTCATTAGGGAAGAATTTTAGCCTCTGATAGTGGGCGGGTTGAGATCTAGAGTGATGTGAGGGGAGTAATTTTACTTCGGAGTCACGTGAGTGATTCCGTGAAGAAGACCCGTCAGGCCGCATGTGCGTCAGTACATCAGCCGCACTGGCGCAAGCACCAGACTGGCAGGACAGAGCTCCTGCCAGCGGTAAGTTAAACCTGGAGGTAAGTTCGTTTTTACTTACCAGGTTTTTTCAGCCTCTTTTCACAGATTGGAATTCTTCACGGAATCAATCACAGATTGGAAAAACAAACTGGTTTTCCTGCCGGTTTCACAGCCCGACGAGTGTGCCAGTTATGGACTGAAGGGAAACCCAGTCCGGCCGCGGAAGTGGATAACCGGCAAATAGATCGGGTTGCGAGATAAGGAGCCGTTAACAAGGCACTCAGCGGCTCCCAGCCTGCGGGGATGCCATGACATGGCAAGAAATTCAAGCCAGAGTCACTGACAGTGCAGTCAGCGGCTCCCAGCCTGTCGGGATGACGTTGGAACAGCATGGAAGTAACGCTAGAGTCACTGACAGTGGGGTCTGTGGCTCACAGATGATGGTCCCCAGGCAAGGAATTAAATGAGACTCATTCAGCCCTATTTCGACTCAGGTGAGTCGGGCTACAAAGGGTTTTTTCTTAATAATAAAATTTATGTATGTTATAGTGTTTTTCTTAAAGTTAAAAGCTAAAGGCAAAGTTAAAGTCATATAAAGTTGTTATATGTCTCTGACAATGTAATCCTTGTTGTTTAGCACAAGTTTCTGTGAATTGTTTTAACTGTTCACAGGTAAAGCTGTACACTAAAAATGTTGATTTAGTGAGCTTACACTGTAATAGCGAGGGCCTATGGGACAGACCATGCCAGCAGCGCCTGACAGGGCTGCTTCATGTATGAAAGTGCTGGCCTATGGGAGAGCCGTGCCAGTAGCGCCTGATACAGGCCTGTTTCATTTGTGACATTACCGGCCTACGAGAGAGCCATGCTAGCAGCACCTGGTATAGGGCTGTTTCATGTCAAAAAGTGCTGGCCTTTATAAGAGGCGGTGCCAGCAATGCCTGGGACAGGGTTGCTCAAGTTCACACATAATCTGCTCCGTCCACGGAGTTGGGAGATGATTTTCCACCAGGGCTGGATAGCAAGGCCCACGGAGTCGGGGGATTAATTCCTCACCGGGGTTGGATAGTACGTTTGAAACAACTATCCCAAATACAGCAACTGTTGCATACAGTGCTACAGAGGTCTCCCTCTTGGAGGCAGAGACCAAGACGGGTCAGTATCCTGCTGACACTGAGTCTCAGGGTATGGCCGTGGGGCATCCCCAAGGGATGAAGGGCACGTGTCAGAGGTACCTTTTTCCTGACAACAAAGTTGCCATCCCAGCAGAATATTCTATTTAGGTCCAATGGGTTCTTATTAGCATTGGTATCCTGCAGCAGCGCCTGTTTAGGGTTGCCTACGAATCACCCTCTCTGAGGAGGGAAGAGCAAAAGGTCAAGATATAACTGATTCCAGGCTCTAAAGAAGTCAATTGAACATACTAAAGCACATATGTGCTGGCAGTGAACAGCGCCAACAGGGGGATGTGAGAGCCAGCCTCTGAATCGGTTATTCAGGTAGGCCTATTCAACAGGGGAAGAAAACCTGGAAGACTAATCAATTAGGCCAACGGCGGGCAAAAGTCATCGTTTCAGAATGCACCCCAGGCGCTCATCGGCAGTAGTGGTTCACTGGAGCTGGTGGCAGCATGATAGCTCAGAAATTCCATGCACCTTACCAATCCTACTCAACAAAATGGATCTAGCACTTCCAAAATATGGGTAGTGCACCGTTCACAAGTTGTAATATTTATATTTGTTTTGTACAACAAAGGGTAAAAATATCTGGTTGAGGCACAGTCCAAGCAAGTTTGGATTATGGCCAGGGTTATCTTTTTAAAGTTGAAGTTCGGAAATTGGGCAAAGGTTTTCTGCCCAATTTGTGCAAACCACCCATGGATTAAGGCAGGAGTGGCATGTTATTATGAAGAATGGAGAGTGTCGGGCATATGAACTTTCCAAATATGAAAACTTATTTTACCTGACTAACAACAGATACATGAGGGTCAAAGATCCATGCTATGCAAATTCCATTACAGAGGTTATCAAAGACAATATAACTGTACTAATAACAGTAAAACTTTGCGGAAGGGGTAAACTGTTTGTTGGTCATTGGAATTTACCTTTAATTATTATTAGCCTTGACTCTGCCCTGTGGCAAGAGATTGGAGTTAATAGCAAACTGTTATAAAACAGAGTTTTATTTTCATCAATTGGCAGCTGTGTTCAGCCGAACAAATCAAGGAACTGATATTGTGTAAATAGGAACCTCTCAAAGGACAATTAGACCATTGTTATAAACCTTATGCTATTGTCAGCTGAAGGTACCTCAGTCACAATGATGAAGTAACAGTATTCAGCATTGCTGAACATGACAATAACTCATTTGAACTTGAACCTGAAGTTAAAACTCGCTACAGTAGTGTGGTCGGTCGAGTTCAGTTATTACAAACTGATGCTAGGACTCTAAGATGAGACGTTCCGAATACCATCTCTACTTGGAGGTATTGGAGATTGCATGAGTTACCAATTCTTCAATTGTTGGTATCAACTAAATATATTCACTAGATGCACCCCATGGGTAAGGGGCTATTGAGCGAATATACCTATTCTGCATGCAAGTTGCTTCTCTACGATGGTGACATAGGTTAGTCACATGGTAATCAAGTAAAAGTATCCTGTAATAATTACCTAAATCTCCTTTGCCACTGGTGTATCATCCAGTTCAGATCGATGACAACACAGAATAGGAATTAGATCTCAAAGTATTATGAAAGTATGGTTCAATACTACATTGAATATCGACATGTTGGTGCATGTTTATTCACTGATTGCAAAAATATGTGGCACAACAGTGCGGGGAAATACATTCTCGCTACAAAAGGAGGAATGTTCTTTTATGTTTTCCTCCATTTTTTGCCTCATTAACTGGGTCTTAAAACAGTGAGCAAGACCTCACTTGGTTTCGTATTGTCGGACTGGCTAAGCAGCCATGTTGCCTGCTTCATCAGGCATAATGGCACAACGGTATACAGTTATTCCAAAAAACAAACACTTGCTGGTTCAAACTGTGGTTCAGGAGACCGGCCTTTGCACAATAAAACAATTATTGACTTACACATTTTGAATGGATTGACTTATGCCTCAGGTTGTCACATCAAGCCATGAATGTGCTCACTGCAGAGTGCGGGGATAGCATCCAACAAAGCAGTACATTCCTATTGAGGAGGATCAGAAGTGATTTTGTTTAAATGTTAATGCTACTTTTAATATGGCACAGATTACTGACATTTTCCAGTTCATTCTTAAATGGTATCTGACAATAATTCAGTTATAGAGACACTACAGCTGCAACAAAAGGGAACTGTCCGGTTCAACTTGGATATCTAGTTGTTAAAAAAATCTTGACCCAAGTTCCCCCATTACAAGATTATGCAGTTGGTTATTGAAAATGTGTGAACATTACTTCACCAAGGGGTTCTAGCTACATCCTTAGTCATGACACTTATATCAGCACAACGACGGCAAACATTGCAAACGCTGTGGCTAGATAGCATGGAATTGGCTGTAGGTGCCATTACATTTTACATTGGTCTACACAAGCAGACCAGATCAGGGGTGGCATGAGTTAAGATCATTTTTCAGATACGCCACGGTCTCGCGTCTATGTTATCAAGGCCACCAGCATCCTAAGAAGTGTGGTATCAGCATTGTTTATTAATCAACAAACAACTACACAAAGGAAGTTTGGTTAAGACTATTTCAAGGAGGCTGCAGCAGGTTCTGGGTTATGCAGGTATTAACACTGACAATTATATATCTCATTCCACCAGGTCTAAATGGTGGCCGATTAGGAAAAGGGGAGATGCAGCGCTACCTGGGTGTCATGGTACACAAGTCATTGAAAGTAGGCATGCAGGTGCAGCAGGTAGTGAAGAAAGTGAATGGTATGTTAGCTTTCATAGCAAAAGGATTTGAGTATAGGAGCAGGGAGGTTCTACTTCAGTTGTATAGGGTCTTGGTGAGACCACACCTGGAGTATTGCGTACAGTTCTGGTCTCCAAATCTGAGGAAGGACATTATTGCCATAGAGGGAGTGCAGAGAAGGTTCACCAGACTGATTCCTGGGATGTCAGGACTGTCTTATGAACAAAGACTGCATAGACTCGGTTCAAACTCTCTAGAATTTAGGAGATTGAGAGGGGATCTTATAGAAACTTACAAAATTCTTAAGGGGTTGGACAGGCTAGATGCAGGAAGATTGTTCCCGATGTTGGGGAGGTCCAGGACAAGGGGTCACAGCTTAAGGATAAGGGGGAAATCCTTTAGGACCGAGATGAGAAGGACTTTTTTCACACAGAGAGTGGTGGGTCTCTGGAACTCTCTACCACAGAGGGTAGTTGAGGCCAGTTCATTGGCTATATATTTCAGAGGGAGTTAGATGTGGCCCTTGTGGCTAAGGGGATCAGAGGGTATGGAGAGAAGGCAGGTATGGGATATTGTGTTGGATGATCAGCCATGATCATATCGAATGGCGGTGCAGGTTCGAAGGGCCGAATGGCCTACTCCTGCACCTAATTTCTATGTTTCTTTGTTTCTATGTCAGCATCAACGTCATCGGCCAGGGCAATGGACATGCCCATTGACCATATTCTTACGACTGCCGGAAGACTAAATTATTTTTAAAATGTTTCCATAGGCCCGTTACTGGGTTTTGCCCATTCTGTTCGCGTCCACTTTAGCCTCCCCTGAGTTACAGGGGTTGCTATTGATTTCTTTATTAACGTAAACCATTAATACGTCATGCTAATGCATTTTGATTATTCACTCATCCTGAGTCAATCAATGCTGTGAGACGCCGAGATTTCGATCTGTGGCATGAAATCACAAACCTTTGTAGTCTTCATGGAATCACTCACGTGACTCCAAAGTAAAATAGTAAGATTAAACGAGAACTTACCAGTTTGAAGTTTGATCTTGATTTTATGAGGAGTTACGTTGGTGATTACGTGCCCACCACGCCCAACCCTCTCTCATAAAAAATCATCTGGTAGTTCTCGAGTCATGCATCTTACTATGTCACTTCGGTGTTTGTTATTTGTGATTTCATACCGCTGCTTTGAAGATTGACGCGCATGTGGACTGACGGGTCTTCTTCACGTAATCACCAATGTAACTCCTCATTAAATCAAGATCAAACTGGTAAGTTCTCATTTAATCTTACTATTTTCTCTGCATATATTAGGTGCAAGGGTGATTAATAAAAAATGTCAAAGTTGATATCTTAAACAACATGAAGTCAAGATGCAATATATTGTTAAAAGATTAGAAGCCAGTGTTAGGATCAGCTGTCTGATGGCATTAATGAGCTGACTGACAATTAATTTTACAGTCGTAGAGTCATGCAACACCAAAACAAGCCCTTTGTCCCAGCAAGTCCACACCAAACATCTTGTTTAATTCTTTCCATGTTCCTATCCCAAAATCTATTACTCACTTGCACATTACATTGTCTGGGGCTGCAGAAAGGAGGTGACCCCG
The DNA here is from genome assembly GCA_963514005.1 of Raja brachyura. The sequence continues at coordinate 46,302,047 of OY740782.1, forward strand.
GATAGAGCAGCACCAGCAATGGAAGGAAGGGCAAACTGGACTGCTTCTCCCAGTCGGTGCACTGTATCAACCCCTCTCGTGATCTCCTCCACCACAACCCTCCAGCTACATACCTGAAAACCTCTGTGCCCTTGCCCTTGGCTTCTGAATCATCACAAAACTCAGTCGTGTGTCGGATTGTGCACGCCATGCCTTCAATGGGAGTGGCTGGACTTTCCACAAAGTTATGCTTGAATGCTTAACCTGTTTCGACACCTTAGGGCAAGCTCAACTAATGTTAATTAAGCCCAACGATACACACTAAGATCAGATTTTCAGACTCATGTGTCTTATTAACACAGCTGCCATTTAGCACTTGTCTTCACCTTATCAGCAAAACGAACTCCCTCAAACTATAAATGTCTCCAGCGTGATTGAAATCCATCTCCAATCTGTCCACGCTTGGATTTATGGAGACGGGCCAGGAGGCAGACAGCCAACCTGGTGCAAGGAGCTTTGTTTTCAATTATGTGCTGTAATGAGGTTGGCAGCCTTTAACTTGGCAGGTTTAACCTTGGCCATTTGAGTTTCTGAGCTTCAGGAAACCTAGCCTCATAAAAACTGAGGCAATGATGTCCAAGATGGAATTCTCAGCCTGCATTAGAATTCAGACAGGACAGGCAGCATCTCTGGAGAGAAAGAATGGGTGACATTTCAGGTCGAGACCCTTCTTCAGACTTCAGATTTCTTCTTGACCCAAAACATCACCTTCTCCCCAGAGATGCTGCCTGAGTTACTTCATCATTATATGTGTATCTTCTGTGTAAATCAGCAAATGCAGTTCCTTCCTATGCATTCGAATTCACAACCCCACCGAGTCGCATACACATCTGGCTTCACATCCTTTTCTCTAAATAGTGTCGCCACTAAATTGACCTCATGGTTTTGAATCCAATGATCTTCATGTACTACATCACCATCATGATGGCTTCATCCCTATCTACAAAGCTGTCAGCATAAAACTTAACACAAAGTCTAATAACTCTTAACATTAACTACTCTGGATTTAGTACATCACCAGATGTTAAGAGGCCAATAGCTACAGTCTCTAATTTGGAAGCTTCTTAAAGCTCTCCTTCTTCATGCCTCTGCTTTATATTGCTCGCCATTCCCGACTAACCCTCTGACTCACTGTGGACACTGAACTTTTCCTCTTTTCAAATGTAACAATTGCCAAATCACAAACGTTATCTGCTCTGACCCTCTCTCTCTGGATCATTACTACGGCTTTCAACTTTCTTATGTTGTATTTGACTGGTGTTATTAAGTCCTTGCCTGGTGTAATATCCTTCAGAGGATTCTCAGAAAGGTTGAACAGCCTTTACTTTGTAACATGCTTTTCTGTTAAAGCATTCAGCTCAATCTGTACTTGACTCAATCAATCCAGTCACTTTACATATAACAGATCCATTTGCCAGATCCATTTGATGGCCACTTGTTCAACAACCTTGTGTAGAGTTAATTGTTTCTCACAATCTTTGTGCATTATTTTTGTTACATTACTCTCCTAAAACCTAGTGCAGCACAGTGGTACAGCGGTACAGTTGCTGCCTTACAGCACCAGAGACCCGGGTTCGATCCCAACTATGGGTACTTTATGTACAAGGTTTGTATGTTCTCTCTGTGACTGCGTGAATTTTCTCTGGGTGCTCCGGTTTCCTCCCGTACTCCAAAGATGTCCAGGTTTGTAGGTTAATTGGTTTTGGTAAAAAATTGTTAAATATATTGGACAGTGCTAATGTATGGGGTGATCGCTGGTCAGCACAGACTCGGTGGGCCAAAGGGCCTGTTTCCATGCTTTAGCTCTGACGTCTAAAGGCTAAACTCTAAACTCCTGTGAACTTGCTCTCTCCTGCTATTCAAACAGGCTCTTCCTCTGAACTACCTGCCTTTGAGTTTCATGAATACTGTAATCTAATTCTGAATTTGCCAAGTCAGTTCTGAAATTGTAGCTTTTTATTCAGGCAACTCACTCTACACTGTCTTTCATCTGCCCAAACTTAGAACATTTCCAGGAAACCTCTCAGGTCAAATTGTCTGACAGGCATGTTAATTTGCAGGTCTTTTTCTCAACTGTATGACCACTTCCTTGGTGCTGTGTAATCGATACCGCCCAAGCTGGTAATCTTCTCTGCCTACACAGGAGGCACATCCATTCCCTGCATGTCCACATGTTCATCTAGAAACCTCTTAAACACCACTATCATATCTGCCTCCCACCACCCACCAATCTCTTTGAAAAAAACTTGCTCCGCACATCTCCTTTAAATTTTGACCCTCTCACTCTAAAACCATGCCCTCTAGTCTTTGACATTTCCACCCCAGTAAAAGGTTTTGTTGGTGAAGAGCTGAAGCTGAAGAGAAATCACTCCAACAATTGTTTTATGAAGTTATTTTTAAACGACGCTGGATCATTTATTAGCATGAGTAAATTAAAAATCATCTTCTAAAGCCATAAACGCCGACAACGGGACGGATCTCACGTAGTGGACAAAACAAGGTACACCATTTATTTTTACATAAAAACGTGCTTCTTAGGATGCCTTTAATCAAAATTTCATGTTACGAAAAGGTAACTTAGAAAATATACGAACCGGCAGTATTTTTCCTGCCGACTGGGGGTTAAATTCACTGCAAACCGCAACGTTCCAAATGATCACATTCCACAAAAACCCACTCGCAAGATGATTTAAATGGTCATTAATTTACGGGAATTAAACATTAAATTCCTTCAATTTGGCCTATAAATTCATGACAATGAGATTAAAAATCATGTTATAATGGGAATTCTTGTGTGCATGTTATTTAGACACTTAGGCTATTTAAAAATGTTAATCTTTTCTTAAGAAATGGATAGATGTTTAGATCTAGTAATTGAATTTTGTAATTAGCTACAATTGGGTAACTAACTAATTATATGCTTTAATTTCAGGTCATCCAAGTAAGATTGTTTCATATTTGTTTCAGAATACAATGTATAATAACTGAAAATTTCTTTCAGTTCTCTTAATTTCTGAGAAAGTTATGGGCTTTTGACTGTCCTCGATCACAACTTTTGTGTTAAGTCAATGGAAAGCAATAGGGAACAAGATGCTAATTTCCGAGTATGAAAATAGCCATAATGTTTTTAATACTGTAGATATGAAAGTGAATTAGGTGTCAAATTAAACTTATTTTTATGCTTTATCTGATGGGATAAATTGCAGACTTGATTTTTTAAATCTCAAAATGTTGTAACATTGCTACCAGAACTGCACATAACGCTCCAAATACGGCCTAACCAAATTCCTATAAAGTTTCAGCAGTGACTCATACTCAGTGCCGACGGATAAAGGAAAGTATACCATATGCCTTCTTTACCATTCTATCTACTTGCATTACCAATTTCACGGAGCTATGAACTTGGACTCCGCGATTCCTCAGAGGTTGTTAAAGGTCTTGCAATTAACTACATACTTTCCCCTTATTTTTGACCTCCTGAAGTGCCTCACACTTGCTCAGATTAAACTCCATTTGCCATTTCTCACACATGCAAGGATCACAGTCCCATTCACTGTCATGTTACTTCACTACACCATTTGACCCTAATCGCACCGCTTAAATTATTGTTTTTAAAATAGTCCTATAACGTATGAATTTATGAGCCTCTACAGTTTCCTCTGGCAGCTTATTCCATACACCCACCAGTCTTTGTGTAAAAATGTTGCCCCTCATGTATTTTACACAGCACTTGCATGCTTCATGCTCCTCTCAAGAAGGTCTCACATTTAACATTCAATGCTCCTTTCAGCCCAAACATTTTCCTTGTTGGCTGGCATAAAATTCCATCTGGGTTGGTGCTGGTATTTCGCCACCTGCATCTCAGCCTGGTTCTCACTCTGCTCTATTTCATGTTGTCCTGTCTCTCATTATCCATAACAGCAAGTAATTTTCCGTAACTACCTGGTTTGTATTAAATAACTTTATCTGAATTATTTTATCAACCAATTCAAGCACTCTGGCTTCCTGGTACATGTGCCAAAACTATAGCATTCAAGAAACATATTAAAATGTCCCTTCGAGATTCTCACCATGCCCATACATGAGATAGAAGCCAGACTATAGTGCAGCGTGCTTGCAAACTCAGTGGTGTTTCGTATGTCTCTGCCCCAAGGACTTGCAACAAGAATCTCTTTTCTTGTGTCCCGCATGGCTGTATGGTCTAATTTGTGTGGCCCCCACTTAGGACTTTGACAACGATATAAAAGACACAAAGTGCTGGAGGACCTCAGTGGGTCAGACCGTTCTTCAGACTGATTGTAATAAGTGGGGGGGGGGGGGGGGGGGGGGGGGGGGGGGGGGAAGGGGGGTAGAAAGCTGGAAGTTAAATGAGATATAGGTGAGGGGAGTTTTTTTGGCAGATGGGTGAAGTAAGGCTAGAAACGTTAAAAAGATAAAAGGTTGCAAGATATAGCAAAACTTGAAGCCTGATGAAAGGTTATTTGTGGAAGCAGGCAGGGGGAAGGGAAAAGAGCGGGATAGTTGGAGAATTGGGTGCACATCCAGGAGGGGAAGTGGAAGAAAAGGTGGGGGGGGGGGGGGGGGGAGTGGCCAGATTGTTGATTATTTACCTAAATTGATGATTTCAATGTTCGTACCATTGGGCTAGAAGCTACCCAAGCAGATATGAAATTCTGTATCTTCAGTTTGCATGCGGCCTCACTGACAATGGAGGAAGCCGTTAGTGTTGGAAATGAGAAGTAGAGTTAAAATGGTAAGCAACTAAGAAACTCAGCAATCCTAGTTGAACCGAGAGCAAGTGTTCTGGAAGATGATCACCTAGTGTACGATAATGTAAATGAGGCCACTTAGGAGCACCAAATGCAGTAGATGAGGTCAGGGGAGGTGCACGCCAACCTCTGTTTCTTAAGAGTACAACAATGTTTGCGCTCAGGAATATTTCCACTCAAATGGCTGAGTCCACTTGCACCTTGTCAGCTTGTTGCTGTGTTGATCATGTTCACTTCCTGCCATTATCATCGTTCTACTTAGACAATATTGTTCTCTACATTCTTACGTACATTACATACATCACAGTCCTCAAGCAGTAATATCAAAACATGGATGGTGGTCTGTAATTCCTTTATTTCTCCAAATAAAGGAAGATTATTTGGGTAGACAGTTAAAATCGCAGAATAGAAATGTCAAAGACTAGAAGGCCTAGCTTTAAGGTGAAAGGGGGAATGCTTAAAGAAGATGTGCGCGTAAAGTTTTGTTATGGAGAGGGTAGTGGATGCCTGGATGGTGGAGGTGCTCTCCTTGTGCATAAGTAAATAAAGTGTGTCTGGGGAAATGAATACGAATTGTCAGAGTCCCGTTGATCGGTGATGACAGAGGTAGATATGATAATAGAAACAGAAACATAGAAAATAGGTGCAGGAGTAGCCCATTCGGCCCATCAAGCCAGCACCGCCATTTAATATGATCATGGCTGATCATTCAAAATCAGTTCCCCATTCCTGCTTTTTCCCCATATCCCTTGATTCCATTAGCTCTAAGAGCTAAATCTAACTCTCTCTTGAATTAACTTTCATCGTAATGACAGTTGAGGCTTTTAGGTAAGCACATGGATATGTAGCGAATGGAGGGATAGGGATCATGTGCAGGTGAGATTCGTATATCTTAGCATCGTGTTCAGCACAGACATAATGGGCCAAAGGGCCTGTTACTGTGGCGTACAGTTCAATGTTCCATGTTCTATGGGAACATGCAATGTTGAAGGCAGCAACCTTTTTACTGTTGCATTGTCGGGGCACAAGACATTATCAGGGCTCCTGCTGTTCTATACAACTAGTAACCTATCAATGCGGACAGTATATGCTCAACATACATCATGTTCAGCAAAGCCATTGCAGGCCAAAGGTCCTGTTACTGTGGCTCAGCTGAGATGCAGGCGTGACCTTATTGGGGCTCCTGCTGTTTTATACAACTAGTAACCTATCAATACATATATGCAAAAACACACACAGGGAATGTTGGAAATACTCAGTGGGTCAGGCTGCTTCAGTGGGAAGAGAAATAGAGTCAAAGTTTCAGGTTGGAGGTGATTTGTCAAAACTGGAAAAGTGTTCTGTTGAAGGGTCTCTGATGTGAAACATTGACACTATATCTCTTCCCAATTATGCTATTGGGATGTTTCTAGCAAATTAGTTTTAGTTTAGTCTATTTTAGAGAAACTGTGTGGAAACAGGCTCTTTGACCCTTTGACCAGCGATTCCTGTGCACGAGCACTATCCTACACACTAAGGCCAATTTATAATTTTACCGAAGCCAATTAACCTACAAACCTGCATGTCCTTGGAGAGTGGGAGGAAACGGGAGCACCCGGAGAAAACCCATGCGGCCATTGGGAGAACGTACAAACTCCGTTCAGGCAACACCTGTGGTCAGGATCGAACCCATGTCTCTGACACAGCAAGGCAACATCTGTACTGCTGCGCCACCATGCCGCCCGGTGTTTTCTGGATTGGTTTTAGATTTCTGGCATCTGCAATATTTTTGTTTAGTGTGTTTTTTGCATACAGAGTCATAGAGTCATACCCCATGCAAACAAGCCCTTTGGCCCAATTCATCCATGAATTGCCAATTAAACAGTGCAACAAAAGGGAAAGGGCAATGCCAGTTCTAGTCTTCTCATTTATAATCCCTGAAGTTTTTGAACCACTGTTGACAGCATTCAGTAAGATGTTAGTGCAAAACATGTGGAAAGGAGTGACATTTGTTTAAGTTCAATAAGAATAATACGTAGGCAAAAAAATGTAACATCCAATGGCAACACAGACATATTAATTCTCAGTGCTGTTTTGCTTTATCAGTCTGGTCTGCTTGCCCAGTTCTGTTCAACATCAAACTGAAAACAACACATGAGGAGATCACGCTGCAAACTGCCTGGTTCTTAAATATCTTGACTCCAAACAGGATATTACAAACTTAATGCCCTCTAAGCATAGTCAAACAACACGGAAACAGCCCATTCAACACAACTCGTCTATGTCGACCAAAATGCCCTGACAAAAATGCCCATTTGTGCGCTTACGACCCATATCCCTCAAAACCTTCTTACCCATGTACCTGCCCAAAAGATTTTTAAATGGTGCTATTGTACTCCCCTCACTCCTCAGCCTCCTATGCTCCAAGGAATAAAGTCCTAGCCTCATTGATGACATTTCGGGTGGAGACCCTTCATCAGACTGGAATTGGCTACAGAACGTCAAGCATAGGATGAATGTGAAGGGATAAGTGATATACGTTGATTTCAGACTGAAGAAGGGTTTCAACCTGAATTGTCACCTTCTCTCCAGAGATGCTGCTTGTTCCATTGAGTTACTCCAGCATTTTGTGTCTATCTTCTGAACTAAACTGCCTTAGTTGCAGTAGGGACTTTGGGCTTTGTTTTGTTTTTTGCAGTATATGGCATTTTTTTATTTATTGAATTTATTTTCTTATGTTTATTTATGTTGCATTCAAGATCTTGAGCCGGAGGAGGACCGTGGGAAGCGCTCTGGAGCACTCATCCAACTCCGGCGACGAGGATCACGCACACCACTCCCGAGCATATTCCTGGCAAACGTATGTTCTCTCAAGATCAAAGTGGACGAACTGCAATTCATGCGCCGGACAAACAAGGACTTCTCTCGAGCCACTGCCCTGTGTTTAACCGAGACCTGGCTTTGTGAGTTGACCCCAGACAGCTCGCTGCAACTGGTTAGCTTCCAATTTCACAGAGCGGACCGCGAAGTGGAGGCAGCTGGGGAAATCAAGAGGCGGTGGAATATGCATCTATACCAACCAGGACTGGTGCAGCGACACACGGTACTGTCAAATTTCTGCTCTCCCAACCTAGAATCCCTCTTTATAAACTGCAAACCCTTCTAATCTCCAAGGGAATTTAACTCCTTTATTCTCGCTGGAGTTTACATTCCCCCCCCAAGCCTGCGTACGTGAGGCGCAAATGCAACTCGCTGACCAGGTAATGAGGGTAGAGAGTGACTCCATGGTCATTGTTTTGGGGGACTTTAACAAAGCTAACCTCAGCCGTGACATTCCACAATACAGGCTTCATGTTACCTGCCCCACCAGAGGGGAGAGAACACTCGATCACTGTTATACAGTAATCAAGAACGCATATCGCTCTGTTCTCCGGGCACGTCTGGGTCTCTCTGATCTTGTCTAGTTCACCTTATTCTGACCTACAGGCAGAAACTAAAAGCTGTTAAGCCTGTGGTTAAAACAATGAAAAGGTGGACAAGCGAGGGCATTGAGAACCTACAATCCTGCTTTGACTGCACGGATTGGAATGTGTTCAGGGAAGCAACCACAAGCCTCGATGAGTGTACGGACACTGTATCATCATATGTCAGCTTTTGCGAGGGCAGTTGCATTCCAACTAAACCCCAGACATGGTTCGACAACAACAAGCCCTGGTTCACTGCATAACTCAGACAGCTCTGATGGTCTAAAGAGGAGGCCTACAGGAGCGGGGATGCAGACCTCTACAGGCAGGCCAAGTACAAGCTGAGAAGAGGAATCAGAGCTGCCAAGGAAAGGTACTCTGAGGAGCAAGTTGAGGAGCAAGTTGAGGAGCAAGTTTTCAGCTAGTTATTCTTCTTCAGGTTGGAAGGGCTTGCAAGAAATTACCAACAAGAGGAAAGCCCCCCGCTCATTGGACAATCGTCAGCTGACCAACGACCTGAATGAGTTTTACTGCAGGTTTGAAAATCAGAAACGTAACCCTGGTCCCCCCTCCCCAACCAACACAGCCAGACCCCAGTCTACAAAGAATGGACCCTGTACCCTCTCCTTCCCATTCACCACTTCACACCTACTTAATGCAAGACTCTAATATGAAAAGACTGAACCATTTCCCACCCCAACCAACACTTCACACCCACTCACAGCTTGACCTCAGTCTGCAAAGATTGGCCCTACTACACCCACCTCCCTCCAATCACCACTTCACACCAAATCACCCACACCCTCTGTGCTGCACAACATCATTTATCCAATATCAACAATTAAAATAGAGGAGGTGGAGAGGCTTTTCAGAGGACAAAAAAGCTGGAAATCTCCAGGACCTGACAATGATTCCCCCTCTACTCTTAAGCTCTGTGCCAAACGGTTAGCACTGGTCTAGACAGACATTTTTAACCAGTCGCTGCAAACATGTACTGTCCCTGCCTGCTTCAAAGTCTCCACTATTGTTCTTGTACCCAAAAAGGCAAGGATTACTTGTATTAATGACTACAGGCCTGTCTCACTGACCTCTGTAGTCATGAAGACACTCAAAGGCTTGTGCTAGCCAAGCTGAAAAGTATCACAAACTCCCTGCTGGATCTTCTGCAGTTTGCATATCAGGCCAATAGATCTATGGATGATGCAGTCAACCTGTGCCTGCACTTCATCCTACAGCACCTAGACCGCCAGTGACCTATGCGGGGATCCTGTTTGTTGATTTTAGCTCTGCATTCCACACCATTGTGCCAGAGCTACTACACTCCAAACTTTACAAGTTGACTGCCTGAAGCCCGCTGTCAGTGGATCACCAGCTTCCTGACAGACAGGAAGCAGCATATGAGGCTGTGAAAGCACATCTCGGACCCGCAAACGCTCAGCATAGGAGCACCACAACACTGCATACTCTCTCCTCTCCTCTCTCTACACCAACGACTGCACCTCCACAGACACCTCTGTCAAGCTTCTCAAGTTTGCGGACGACACAACCGTGATTGGACTGATCCAGGATGGGGAGGAATCTGCCTACAGACACGAAGTGTCACAGCTGGCGTCCTGGTGCCATCGCAACAACCTAGAGCTCCATGCTCTTAAGATAGTGGAATTGATTGTAGACTTTAGGAGAGCTCCCCCTCACCTCAACACACTCACCAAGAACACCACAGTCACATCTGTGGAGTCTTTTAAGTTCCTGGGAATCATCATTTCCAAGGACCTTAAGTGGGGGGCTACCATCGACTCCACAGTCAAAAAGCACAACAGAGGATGTACTTCCTACGACAGCTGAGTAAGCACAATCTGCCGCAGGCAATGATGGTCCAATTCTACACGGCATTCGTAGAGTCTGTTCTCACCTTCTCCATCATGGTCTGGTTTGGCTCAGCCACCAAGCACGACACCTGGAGGCTGCAGCGAATCGTTCGATCAGCAGAGAAGATTATTGGCTGCAACCTTCCCTCAATTGATGAACTGTACACTGCAAGGGGCCAGGAAGCGAGTGGGCAAGATCATCTCTGACCACTCTCACCCTGGCCACAAACTCTTTGAATCACTTCCATCTGGAAGACGACTCCGGATTGTCAAAGCTGCCACAGCCAGATATAAAAACAGTTTTTATCCACGAGTAGTTGCTCTACTCAACAGCCAAAAATCTGTAGCCTCCTTTTGATCTGGTATTTTGTTGGTTCACATGCTTGATCAATGGTGTTTTATCATTAGTGTTTTATTATTATTAATGTTTAGTGTTTTCTGAGTCATTCGTAACTGTCACTGTATGTCATATTGCTACTTGTGGGCGGAGCACCAAGGCAAATTCCTTGTATGTGAATACTTGGCCAATAAACTTACCTCACTTACCTACTTACTTACTTATTATCAATTGAGTACAGTGTTTACAAACCTGTTGTGCTGCTGCAGGTAGAAATTTGATTCTTCCGTTTCGGCACTAAAACACTCTTGACTCTTGGCCTGCCCAACCTTTCTCTATAGCTCATGCCCTCGACTCCTGGCAATAGCCTCATAAATTGCTGTACTCCTTTTAGCTTAATAGCATATTTCCTATCGCAGGGAGACCAAAACAAAACACAATACTCCAAGTGCAGCCTCACCAGTGCCTTGAACAGTGTGACATAATGTCCCAACTTCTATGTTCAATTCCCTGACCAATGAAGGTCAATGTCCCAAATGTTTTCTTCAACATCTTATTTACCTACAATGCTATTTTCAGGGAATTATGCATTTGCACCCCTGAATCCCCCTGCCCTGGATTGATTTCCCAAAATGCAGTACCTCACACTTATCTGAATTTGTCATTCCTCAATCCACTTACCCAGCTGTTCAAAATCCCACAATATTTCTTGATTTCAATCTTCACTGTATACAATACCACGTGTATTAGTGCTATCTGCAAACTTACCAATCATGCCATGTGCGTTCTCATCCAAATTGTTCATATAGAGGACAAACAGCAATGGAAGGTAGACAAAAAATGCTGGAGAGACTCAGCGTGTGAGGCATAGGCAACGTTTTGGGTCGAACCTTCTTCAGACTGATGTTGGGGGGGGGTGGCATGAAAGAGTAGGTGGAGAGTAGGATGTGGGAGAACTGGGAAAGGGGAGGGGAAGGAGGGAGAAAGCAACGGCTATCTAAAATTATAGAAGTCAACATTCATTGGGTGCAAACTCCCCAAGTAAAATATGAGGTGCTTTTCCTCCAATTTATGCTGATCCCCACTCTGGCAATGGAGGACTGCCAGGACAGAAAGGTCAGATTGGGAATGGGAGGGGGAGTTGAAGTGCTGAGCAACTGAGCCATCAGGTTGGTTAACACGAACTGAGTGGAGTTGTTCAGCGAAGCAATTGCCGAGCCTGCACTTGGTCTCGCCAATGTAGAGAAGTTGACACCTAGAACAGTGGATGTAGTAGATGAGGTTCGAGGAGGTGCAGGTGAACCTCTGCTTCACCTGGAAAGACTGATTGGGTACTTGGATGGAGTCGAGGGGGGAGGCATAGGGACAAGTGTTGCATTTCCTGCGGTTGCTGGGGAATCCTGCATCAATCTCTGAGGCACACCACTAATCACAGATCTCCCTTCCGAAAAACAGTCTTCCACCACCACCCTCAGCTTCTGCCAAAAATCCAATTCTGTATGCAATTTGCTAGCTCTGCCTGGATCCCATGCGATGTAACCTTCTGGAGTAGCCAACCATGCAGAACCTTACGAAAGCCCATGCTGAAGTCCACGTAGACTACATTTATAGCCCTGCACTCATCAACCTTCTTGATTACTTCTTCAAAAAGATTAATACAATTTGTGAGACACAGCCTCTCACACACAAAACACATGCTGACTATCCCTAATCAACACCTGTCTTTCCAAATTAATGTATACCTTAATTCTCAGAATCCTCTCCACAGATGTTTGTTTTACTGATTTATAGTTCCTATGGTTTTTTTTCAAGTAGAGGCACAGCAGGATCCACCCTCCAGTCATCCAGCGACTAACCAGTGACTAACGGTGATTCATATATCTCATGCAGGACTCCTGCAATGTCTTCTCTTTTTTTCCAAGTGTCCTTGGATATAACTGATCAGGCCAGGAGAATTATCTAACTTTATACAACCAGCACCTCCACAACTTTAATTCAGACTGTACTCAAGATATTGCCATCAACTCTCTCAAGTTCCCAAGTCTTCATGCCTTTCTCCATGTTAAATACAGAGGAGAAATATTCATTGAGGACATTACCCATTTCCTGCAGCTACACACATGAATGACCACATTGGTTTTTGAGGAGCCCCATTCTCTCTCTAGTTACCCTTTTTCATTTAATATACATAACATTTCTTTGGTTTCTCCTTTATCCTATCTTCCAGAGTTACGTCCTGCCCCCCTTTTTTTCCCCTCCTGTTTTTCCTTCTTGAGTATGCTTCTCAATCCCCAATACTTCTCTGTGGATACACTTGACCCAGCTGCCTATATCTGACCTATGCCTACTTCCTTATTCAAACCATAGCCTTAATTTACCTTGTCATCCGTAGCCCCTCACTCTCACCTGCCTTGCACATTACTCTAACAGGAACATGCCGAACCTTAAACTCTCACTCTGACACTTTTAAAACCATTCCACTTTTTGCTGTCCTTTTGCCTGCAAACAACCTAGTCCAATCAACCTTTGCAAGTTCTTGTCTAATGCCATCAAAGTTGGCCTTGCCTAAACTTAGAACATTAGATTGTGGACCAGCCCCTTCAAATATCAGCAGTGTTTAGTCCCGTTGAATATACAGCTTTGTAATTTTTCCTCCAAAACGATTTTTCCCAAACTAATGTTAGATATCATATTTTTGATATAATTTAAAGTCTGCAAGTTTTTGTATCTACAACACATTTTTAAATCATCCTTCTTCTGTTTCCTTCACCAAAAGAAGAATTAGTACAGATCAAAGGTGTATTAATGTTCCCCCCTCGCTTTTGTTGCATTGTAGAATACAGAGAGAGCAGATTTATTGCAGGAAAAGTAATGAAGTTATCACTGTATATCCATCTGCTTCTTCGGATAAATAGAATGTCAAGTCACGACTATGTTGTTTTGGCTGTAACCCAATTCTTCAAGTTCCTACTGGTACAACTATGTGTTTAAGACCCAGCGAAAGTATTTTTCCACTTCATGCTGTACGATTACACCCACATGTAAGGAATAGCTAATCAGCGTCCTGACTGGAATTTATCACTAACTAGTCTAACCATTGTATAAATAATCCTGATTGCACTCAGAGTGGCTAGGTATTGTGAGCACACTTCTGTTCCCCATCTCATTTATTTTCTGTGTTTCGATGTGTCTTTTAAAGCATTTGAGCGTTCTGCTTGTGCTGCTTTTGCCATTGATCTTGGAGGCAACCGGGCCGATCCGTTGCTTGCCCTGCACCGATGAAAGGTTGGCGCACTGCCCGCCCGTGGATAATACATGCACGGAAGAGATGGTGAGGGAGCCAGGTTGCGGCTGCTGCCAGATGTGTGCACTGTCTAGAGGCCAGCTTTGTGGGGTGTACACGGCACGCTGTGGGATCGGGCTCCGCTGTTACCCCCAGCTGGTGGATAGCAAACCTTTGGAGACTCTCATGCAAGGACGTGGCATATGCATGGATATTACGGAGGTGGAAAGGATTCAATCAATACAAGCAGGTAATCACGTAATGTGCTTTTTATAACACGGTGACTGAAAAGACTAACCTAACACAAAATAATGTCTTTGCTGATGAATAGTACTCATTTACCTCTGCTATAATGGTTAGAATAAATTGGGATAATGTGCAGTTACCCAGGTATTTGCCTGTTAATTGCCTCAGTTGGTTTACTTGCCTGAATTTTTTATATAACACAAAGGGTTTGTACAAAAAATGAAAGAATCACCTTCACACAAAACTTTTCTAATTTGTTATAATTTTGATGTTAGGGTATATCGTAAAAACCTGAAAGAGATGTTATGAATTTCTTCTAATTTTTGAAGCCTTTATCTGTCTGTTTATTACCCTCTTTAGAGTGTTTGGCTTAAACACTATATTTATTTCTTATGTCAATGCTTCTTCAAAATATATGCTTCATTTACTGATTCCAGTAAACTTTCCAAACAGAATTAAAGCAAAGTCCTAATACACACAGGCTTCTTCCCAATTCTGCTGAATGCAACACCAAATTTACACACCCAACTATGATTAGTTAAAAAGCAAATTTACAAAGAAAGTAACATTTTAATTTAGAAAATGGTTAAAATGCAAATGAAAGAATGACCTACGCCTGTGCTTGTGGCAACAATATCAGTCATGTTTCTGATTTATTTGATCTTTACCCCCTCAGGTAGTGAAATCAGTATCACACTTGTCACCGTTTAAGTACACTTGTAAAGTTCACTCATACAGTTCTCCCTGTGTGCGAATATTTCATGGAACTGTGCCACAAACTGAAAGCTGCATTCTAAATAAAAGAGTGAAAGAAAAACAGACATTTTTTCTTTACATGTTTTAAAGTTATGATCTTTGGGGGCAGTCAAATTAGAGCCAGATGTTTGCGCTGCTTCAGAAAAGCTTGTTTATAATCAGGAAGGATCGGCACCATGTTTCTGCTCATAGCAAATTCTGTTATAGCATTATCCATTCCTCAACCCACCTTCCATACACAGACAGCTGCAACAATATTACATTCTGCAGCATTTTATCGAATTTCAGTATTTAATATGAAAATACGCTGATTTAAAGACCTCCCTCACAAAGGAGAATTATTTTCAGTCCCAGAAAACACTATCGCAATTCACTTGCAGACACAATATTTCACAGTTTGTGGTTCTGCCGCACTCACGGTTTGAGTTGGGGGATGACAAATAATCAAAGATCCCCAAACAACCAGGTAGATTGTTTGAATGGTGACAAACTCTCCGAAAAGAAATGTTGCAACATATTTCAAATATCAGGTTGTGCACAGTTAGTAAGATTGTACAATGAGCTTACGACTGGTGCAGTAAAGCAAAATGTGTAGTTGAGTTGTTTTAAAAGGGATTAAATCAGACTTAAAACGGATTTGAAGGTGCACACTCTTTAAAAATCAGGTTAAAGAATAGCTAATATGCGGTCAGCAGGGATTAAAAGGAGCCTTGGTGATTTCTCACCTTGCACAACTCATTAATATATTGGTAACCCTTTGCTAAGGTAATCGAATTCTCAGAAGATAGACACAAGAAGCTGGACTACTCAGCGGAACAGCGGCATCTCTGGACAGAAGGAATGGGTGATATTTTGGGTCAAGACCCTTCTGCAGTTGAGTTTTGGTCAGTTTAAGGTGATCTCAGACAAGAGGGAAGAAAGGAATTGAACCAGAAAGGTCCAATAGATTCAAGAGAGTTTATTGTTATGTTCCCAGGTAGGACAATGAAATTCCTGTAATTCCAGATCCAGAGAGCAAAATTTACATAGGATTCATGCTTCACATCCCAGGCATTAACATCTAGGATGACCTGTCCAGGGTCCAACACATACATGCAATCATGAAGTAGGTACTTCTACATTATCTGAAATTTAAAGTGATTCAGTATGTCACCAAATACTTCAACAAACTTCCAGAGATGCATTGTAGAATGTATCTTGACTGGTTGCATCTTGTCCCAGCATGGCAATTCCAAAGCACAGGAATGCAAGAAGCTGCAGAGAGTAGTGGACTCAGCCCGGTCCATCATAAGCATAACTGTCCCTACCTTTGAAAGCATCTATTTGAGGCACTGTCAAGGGCCCCCACCATCCGGGCCATACCGTTCACTGGAGTTTAGAAGATTGAGGGGGGATCTTATAGAAACATATAAAATTCTAAAAGGACTGGACAAGCTAGATGTAGGAAAAATGTTCCCAATGTTGGGCGAGTCTAGAATCGGGGCCGCAGTCTTAGAATAAAGGGGAGGTAATTTAAGACTGAGGTGAGAAAAAACGTTTTCACCCAGAGAGTTGTGAATTTATGGAATTCCCTGACACAGAGGGCAGTGGAGGCCAAATCACTGGATGGATTTAAGAGAGAGTTAGATAGAGCTCTAGGGGCTGGTGGAATCAAGGGATTTGGGGAGAAGGCAGGCACGGGTTATCGATAGGGGACGATCAGCCATGGTCAAAATGAATAGCGGTGCTGGCTCAAAGGGCCGAATGGCCTCCTCCTGCACCTTGTTTCTATGTTACCCTCTTCTCGTTACTGCCATTGAGCAACAGGTACAGAAGGCGGAAGTCCCACAGGAACAGTTCAGGAACAGCTTCTTTCCAACAACTATCAGGTTCTAGAATTGACTGAGGTGCAGGAACAGCTACTTTCCTTCAGCTAACAGGTTCTTAAACTGACTTACACAACCGTTAACCGTTAAACTCTGCTTGACTTGACTATTAATTCCCTGACAGTAAAACCTTTTGGAAAACCTGTGGAGATATGAGAAGCATAATGGCAGAAACAAAAAATGCTGGAGAATTTCAGCAAGTCAGTCTGCTTCCAAAGGAAAGGTAAATCTGGAGCCTATCAATAGGGCTGACAAAGTATAAAAAGGAGCTTCAGATCCAGTATTTATAATAGTCCTGTAGTCACTTT
The DNA here is from genome assembly GCA_963514005.1 of Raja brachyura. The sequence goes on from OY740782.1 coordinate 46,318,961, forward strand.
CTTTGATGCACCACACAAAGAATAATTAGTTTGTCAAGATTTAGGACTGATCCTAGCACAGAACCACAGGATTAATGACTTTAAGACAGAAAGAGACAAAACAGAGGGAATAATGATCAGAGCCCTGTTTTTAACTCGGGCACCATTGGAAACATGCCTGCAGCCCCAGAAATGGAAATTAACATTCTTGAGTTCATTCTTGGTTTCATTTAAATCTTGTTGACTAAATTTGCCCTTAATCTGAGAGAAGATACTAGTGACCTGGGGCAGCACAGTGGCACATGTGGAGTTGCTGCCTCAAGGCACCAGAGACCCGAGTTCGATACTGACTATTTATTTTATAATAAAAAATGCTTTTATTCAAAACAAACAGAGTAGAAACAAGATCAAGACTGCCTTTATTGGAAGATTACAGACAAAACAGCTATCAAATTAAAACATTGTCAACTTTATCAGCAATACACTCGACCCTGGAGGCCCACCGTGAACACTACGTTCTCCCTCTCTCCAGGGAGACACGGGCACGGACGTGGGCCCGGATGAGGGGCAGGCAGTCGACTCTGGTGTGACCATCGACTACCCACTGCCTGGACCCGCTAATGGCCAGGCTCAGGAACAAACCGACAGGGAGACTCCCCTCCCTCCCCCCTCTGTACAGGGGGACCAAATATCAGGAGCATGGGGTTAAAGTGGAACCAAACCTTGAGGAGCAGCCCTTTCAGATAGTTGAACTTGGGCTGCAACCTCTCCAACTCCATATACATATGGAACATGGCCTCTTCCTTGCTGCAGAAGTGACAGGCGGCTGGCGAGTCCGTGAACCGACTTAAATATCTATTGCATGCCACAGCTGTGTGCAACACTCTCCACCCTAGGTCCCCGATGTAATGGGGCTGGACTCCCTTACTGGATTAGGACTGCTCCCTTACCTCTACTGAGACTGCTCCCGTCATCATGTGGTAACACGGACCGCCATGGCGTGTCCGGATGGAAGATGAGGGTGAGGAAGTATAGAGTCGCTACAGACTATGGGAGCTGTTTGTACACAATTTGTACATTATCCCTGTGAGTCTGTGCATTTTCTCCAGGTACTCTGGTTTCCTACCACATTCCAAGACTTATACTTTTGCAGATTAATTGGCTTCTGTAAATTATCCCCAGTATGTAGGATAAAACTAGTGTACAGGTGGTAGTTGGTCAGCGCAGACTTGGTGGTCCAAAGGGCCCATTTCCATGCTCTATCTCTAAGCTAAACTAAACTAAACTTGGAGACAGACAGCATAAACTGTAGGTGAACAGCAGCAGTTGCCAGGGCCATGCTGTAGGGACTGTGTAATCAAGAAGGATAGGAGTTTGTGGTTTTGCAATTCCTGTGTTCCGGTTTAGGTTTATTATTGTCACAGTTACGGAGGTACAGTGAAAAGCTTTGTTTTGCATTCAGTCCAATATAATCAGATAAGATATACTGTACATGATTGCAATTGGGCAAACTTACTCCTGGTCCTGAAGGAAAGATAAAATAATGCCACCTAAGGCTCTTCTAGCATTGCTTCACTTCACCACAGGATTAGGATTGCAGGAATCTCCTCATAGTTTCCCACAGTCAGCTGAGTTCAAACTGGAGCCTGGTGCCAACAACATGACAGGCGCACGTTGAAAAAGAAGCTGGTCAACATTTGGCAGGTGTCTTCATGGCTGCTGGGCAAATATGTAAAAGCTGTCAGATCCACAGACCCTAGTGGTTCTATTGTATAGTTGGAATGTGCCTGTGAGAAACATAGGAATCTGTGGGTCCCAGTGTATGAACCATAAAAAGTTAGGATGCAGATGCTGTAGATAATGAGGAAGGCAAATGGGATGTCAGCCTTTGCTGCAAAAGGTATGGAGAATAAAAGTACAGAGCTAGCAAGATGGAGTACTGCAAGCAGGTTTGGAACTCCTGCTAAAGGAGCAACATATTGCTATGCAGTCAGTCCAATATAATCAGATAAGACATACTGTACATGATTGCAATTGTCAGCCTTTGCTGCAAAAGGTATGGAGAATAAAAGTACAGAGCTAGCAAGATGGAGTACTGCAAGCAGGTTTGGAACCCGTGCTAAAGGAGCAACATATTGCTATGCAGATAGATTATTTTTACTTTAGATGGTAGAGATACAGCACACAAACAGGCCCTTCTGCCAACTGAGTCCGTGCTGGCCAGTGATCACCCGATACAGTAACACTGTCCTATACACTAGAAACAATTTAACATCTTTACAGTAGCCCATTAACCTACAAACAAACCTGTACGTCTTGAGTGTGGGAGGAAACCAGAACTCCCAGAGAAAATCCACGCGGTCGCAGGGAGAATGTGCAAACTCCATGCAGATAGCACCCGTAGTCAGGATTGAACTCGGGTCCCTGGCGTGGCAAGGGAGCAACTCCACTGCTGTACCACTGTGATGCCCTAAAGACTGGAGCAACCATGATTTTATTAAATGTATGGATTTTGCACATTCTCCCTTTGACCATATGGGCTTCCTCCGGTTTCTCCCGCACCCCACTTCTCAAAGACGTGCTAATTGTAGGTTAATTGGCCTGTGGAAATTGCCACTAATGTGTCAGAAGTGGATGGGAAAATGGAATAACATGGAACTAGGGTGAACGGGTTATCAGTGGTGCACTCGGTGGCCAAAGGATCGTGGTTCCATGCTGTATCTTACAATAAATTAAATTAAACAAAATGATCCTGGTTTGGGGCCACTAATAGCAAGGGGCTTGCTCAGAACGGCAATCAAATGGTGCATGTGGGCACACTCACAGATCTCCATGATCTCTATTCACTATCTCTTCCCTTAATTCCATGGCTGCCCAAGGGAGTGTTCCTTCCTAGTAATCAGAACATCAACAAGGAAGAAGGGTCTCGACCCGAAACGTCGCCTATCTCCTTCGCTCCTTAGATGCTGCTGCACCCGCTGAGTTTCTCCAGCTTTTTGTGTAACCAACAATGTAACCTTTGTGAGCTTTGCATGTAGTTCCCAGTTTTCACAGGTTCATGATTCATGGTGTGACACATCGTAATGCTGTTGAACATACCTTTGGCCAATTTCACTATTTCTTGCAAACACTAAGTGCAACACATGTTTAGTGTACCAATGAAATAGTTTAGTATAGAGATACAGTCTGGAAACAGGCTCTTCGGCCCACCAAATCCAAGCTGAACATCAATCATGCATACACCAGTTCTATGTTATCTCACGTTTGCATCGTACTCAATAGGGACAAATTAAAGAGGCCAATAAACCTACAAACGTGCACGTTTTTGCAATGTGAGAGGAAACTGGAGCACCCCAGAAAGCCCACGTGGTCATAGAGTCATGGAGTCATACGGTGTGGAAACAGACTCTTTGGCCCAACTTAGACATAATGGGTAAAATACCAGTAGGAATGTTTGCGTGGAACTTATTATTAAGTGAAGATCTTCCTAATTTCCAGAGTTTTATTGGATTGGAATATTCATCAAGGTATATTTGATGTACTACATCTACTAAAGTTATAATTCTCCAATAAGTTCTCATTTATTGGGAGTAAAGATTATTCTACTGAATGAATTAAAAACATACGTGATAGCAAATGGAAATGTGTGCATTTCTGGTCAGCTGCAAACATATTAGCCATCAGGAAGAAAAAATTAAGAAAAGGCAGTGCAAGAATTTTCTTGACACTGTCTCATCTTCCAATTAACCTTAAGCAGACTAAATCATTTCAAGTGCATGGTTTCCATAGCTTTTTGTCCCCTATCAGCTGGTTTCCACACAGCGGCTTTCCCAATTTCTCCAGCCAGAAAACACAAAACATTTTGTCCTTTGCTTGTTGTCAACAGCTTTAGGTAAGAACATGTTTTTCACAGGGTTATTTTTGATTGGCTCAATGGTAAGTTCCCTGATTCCCATGTGGCCCTTTCTGCTGCAGTTTGTTGCGAGATTGAAAGGTGTGTTAATGTGTGAAAATCAGTCATTTTAGCTTTATGGTTCTGTTCGTTTTGCATTCAGTTCGACAAATGTTCAATTACACTGAAATGGATCCTGAAAAAGCAAATTGTCTCCGTCACTTTCCAACACAATGGTGAAAGAAAAACAGGCAAAACACCTGACCCGAAATGTCATCTGTTAATTTCCTCGACAGATGGTGCTTGACTTGTTGAGTTCCTCAGCATTTTGTGTTTTACAAGTAATGGTGTTCTTTTACAGTGCATTCACTGCCATAATAGAATGGAGAATCTTAGCGAACTGTGATACTGGCCAGGTAACCCTTGTTTTGTAGTTGAGGTATAAATATGTTATTGAAGGTCTCTTGTAGGCAACATGTTCTGTGAATGTAAGTATTTATTTATTTTTACAAATCGCCTGGATTGAAAAGAAAGATGACCAAATGCTTAAAGAGCCCCAGCACATTATATTGCTTATATAAAAACTGGATTTATGATGAAGCAGTTTACATATTTTTATTCCAGTTCAGTCTTAACTTGTTTTGAGCTTTTTGGTATGCCATTGTTCACTTTAAAAAGCCACCAAAACCAGTAAAACTAAACAAAACCAGTAAAACTAAAAACCGAGCAAGTTGCTTAATAGCTTAATGCACAAGTTAGGGGCGGCACAGTGACACAGCGGTAGAGTTGCTGCCTTACAGTTCCCAAGTCCTGGGTTAGATCTGTACGGAGTTTGTACATTCTCCCAGTGATCACGTGCTCCGGTTTCCATCCACACTTCAAGGACATGCTGGTTTGTAGGTTAATTTGGCTTTGGTAAAATTGCAAAATTGTCCCTAGTGTGTAGGGTGGTGTTAGTATGCGGGGAACACTGGTTGGCACGGCGGGCCGAAGGGCTGGTTTCCACACAATATCTCTAATCTCAACTAATTGCCTGTTATACACAACTTCTCAAGAAAAATTTCATCCTCCACAACACTCGCCTGAAAAACCTCGAGCTGGATCGACCGTCAGCATTGAAACTGAGAGCTGGATCATCCGACCGCCCACACACACACAAACACATTGCAAAGGCGGGGGCCAAGGAAAGCGGGGGAGTGCTGTCTGAAATTCACACCCGCAATGAAGAGGAAGGTAAAAGACAGCTGCACAGAGTGGGGGGAAGAGCGGGGGGGAGAGCGGGGGGGAGAACGGGAGAGAGAGAGAGGGAGAGAGGGGGAGAGAGGGGGAGAGAAGGGGGGGAGAGAAGGGGGGAGAGAAGGGGGGAGAATGGGGGGAGAAGGTGGGGAGAAGGAGTGGAGACACTTTTTAGAAGCCAGACAACTTTTAATAAAGTTTACATTTAACATTACCGGTCAGTTTTCCTTGGTCCTGAAAACTCCAATGAACCAATTAAAATGCCCGGTCGTCGAAGGAGATTGCCTACGGATACCCTCGACTGCCTGTAACTACATAGCGACCACACTCCACTGCACTACGAGTTCAAAGGAACCATGCCAACCAATTTTTACTAGCAGAACATTTTTCAACATGCTGAAAAATTTTACTCGACCAAACTGAGGCCGCGAGTATGTGGGAACTTCCCTCGAGCATGAAGGAGAGTTCCAGTGACCTCATGGAACCTTCCAGGACCACGTGTCAACCATGCTGAGAGTTTGAGTCTAGGGCAAACTCTTCTAAACACACAGATTAAATTGCCGCAGTGGGACAGCCCCTTCAATGCGTTTTTTGCTGAAAAATCCCAATCATCACACTCTGTCTAAAGTGAGTCAGGCCAGCTGGGCTCTGGTTGTATGAGCCTGCAATGAGCCTGCTTTTATCCAGCTCTTCCTTAAACTCATTAGAAATGTGGCCGGCATGTGAAGCATGCTTTTAGACTTTCAAAATGTAGCTGTCGTGCATGTTTATGAAATGAATATTTCCAGTCAGCAAGAAAATGCGAAAGGGTTAATTTATTTCTTCTTTCCAGTTCGAACTCAGGAATTCCGCATACTCCTGGTTAATCATCACCACATCTTGTCTACCTCAGTTAGTCATTAAACAAACCATTCCAATTTTAAATTTCCCTCAGGATACAAGTTGCTGTTTTATATCCCCCACAATCTCAATTGACACGTTTCCTGTAGACAAGTCATCAGGCAAAAGATTTCTACTGCGAGCTCTGCAGATATCACTAGATATCAGCCAGCTAGAGATACACCAACACAATCTGTGGAAAGCTCTTACCCTATGGGTTCATCTCCTCGGCAACAAGGGCAATTCAACATGTGCAACACCCTCCCCCCTACCCTCCCACCCCCCATTTTTTCATTACATCAAATATTAATTTTCAGTGCCACTTATAAGGAAATATTTCCGGCTTTCAAGATTTTGTTTGCCTGTTTAATTTCATGTTGTTCTTAATGTTAATGGAGCAGTTGAATATGGACCCAGCTCACATGTTAATTAAGTGAAGGGATGGTGTATAATTAGATCTGGGATGCTGTTGGCTCTGGAGCGATTATGCCAAAAAGCTGGGAACTATTCTGACTATTTTGCATTCAGTATTTTTCCCTTCGCTCTACCTCTTGTACTTGAGTTTGGCTTGATTGTGTTTCTGTATAGAGTTATCTGATTTGAATGGTTAGCAGGCAAAGCAAAGGTTTCCACTGTACCTTGATACACATGACTAAACCTAAAGCTAAACTTAAATATATTAGAATGCCTCTCTGAAGCCTGGTCACATTTTGACCGAAAATAATGCATTTGCATGTTTCCTCCATTTGTGTTTGTGGTACTTGCAACGTAAAGTTCGCAAAGGTGCATTTTTTGTGTGTTCAGCACAACATAGGATTATAACACCGCTTGTTTATAAGAGTCCATAAATGTGTTTTTCAAATTTGCCTGCGTAAATAAGTTTGCTGGATTGCTATCAGATGTTGAATGGTGTTTTGCTACATGCATGATCTGCTCATTCAGGACTTTCACAATGCTCCATTCTACATCTTGACAATTTAGTTTGGGTCTTGTTGACAGCTTTATAGCTCAATGGATCCAAAAAGCACTGGGCAGAAAAGATTGAACACACAACATTGGGGGAAGTTGTCTTTAATTTTCCAAACTATCACAGTAATGTTGGCAATGCATCACACAGGAAATAAGGGGTGCATATAATAAGGGATTTCATGGGTGACTTCAGTCTTCTGTTAAACCAAGTTAGAAATAATACTGTCAAGAGAGTTAAGCGTCAAGAGACACCAGAAACTGCAGATGGTGGAATCTTGAGCAAAACACAAACTTTGGAGGGAATGGATAGAAAACGTTTTGGCTCGGGATGCTTCTTCAGAATGAATGCAGTAGTGGGGCGAAAGCTTGAAAAGAGATGGCAGTGAGATAAAGCCTTGCAAATCAAGGTGGATACAGGTGGGGGGGGGGAGGGGGGGTTTGATTGCTAGATGTGTAGACAAAGGCTAGAGATTAAAACAAGACCTACCTGCCAACCAAACCCACCTCACCTACAGTGGCTTGCAAAAGTTTTCATACCCCTTGAACTTTTCCACATTTTGTCACGTTACAACCACAAACATATATGTATTTTATTGGGATTTTATGTGATAGACCAACACAAAGTGGTGCATAATTGTGAAGTGGAAGGAAAATGATACATGGTTTCCAAATTTTATTACAAGTAAAAAACTGAAAAGTGTGGCGTGCAAAAGTATTCAGCCCCCCTGAGTCAATACTTTGTAGAACCACCTTTCGCTGCAATTACAGCTACAAGTCTTTTGGGGTATGTTTCTACCAGCTTTGCACATCTAGAGACTGAAATTTTTGTCCATTCTTCTTTGCAAAATAGCTCAAGCTCAGTCAGATTGGATGGAGAGCATCTGTGAACAGCAATTTTCAAGTCTTGCCAGAGATTCTCAATTGGATTTAGGTCTGGACTTAGACGGGGCCATTCTAACACATGAATATGTTTTGATCTAAACCATTCCATTGTAGCTCTGGCTGGATGTTTAGGGTCGTTGTCCTGTTGGAAGGTGAACCTCCGCCCCAGTCTCAAGTCTTTTGCAGGTTTTCTTCCAAGATTGCCCTGTATTTGGCTCCATCCATCTTCCCATCAACTCTGACCAGCTTCCCTGTCCCTGCTGAAGAAAAGCATCCCCACAGCATGATGCTGCCACCACCATGTTTCACAGTGGGGATGGTGTGTTCAGGGTGATGTGCCGTGTTAGTTTTCCGCCACACATAGCGTTTTACATTTGGCCAAAAACTTCTATTTTGGTCTCTTCAGACCAGAGCACCTTCCTCCACATGTTTGCTGTGAACCAAACATGGCTTGTGGCAAATTGCAAACGGGACGTCTTATGGCTTTGTTTAAACAATGGCTTTCTTCTTGCCACTCTTCCATAAAGGCCCGATTCGTGGAGTGCATGACTAATAGTTGGCCTGTGGACAGATTCTCCCACCTGATCTGTGGATCTCTGCAGCTCCTCCAGAGTTACCATGGGCCTCTTGGCTGCTTCTCTGATCAATGCTCCCCTTGCCCGGCCTGTCAGCTTAGGTGGAAGGCCATTTCTTGGTAGGTTTGCAGTTGTGCCATACTCTTTCCATTTTTGGATGATGGATTGAACAGTGCTCCGTGAGATGCTCAAAGCTTGGGATATTTTTTTCCTAACCTAACCCTGCTTTAGACTTCTCCACAACTTTATCCCTGACCTGCCTGGTGAGTTCCTTGGGCTTCATGATGCTGTTTGTTCACTAATGTTCTCTAACAAACCTCTGAGGCCTTCACAGAACAGCTGTATTTATACTGAGATTAGATTACACACAAGTGGACTCTATTTACTAATTAGGTGCACTGGATTTTATTTAGGGGTATCAGAGTAAAGGGGGCTGAATACTTTTGCACGCCACACTTTTCAGTTTTTTATTTGTAAAAATATTTGCAAACCATGTATCATTTTCCTTCCACTTCACAATTATGCGCCACTTTGTGTTGGCCTAACACATAAAATCCCAATAAAATCCATTTACGTTTGTGGTTGTAACGTGACAAAATGTGGAAAAGTTCAAGTGGTATGAAAACTTTTGTAAGCCACTGTATACCCACCCATCACTTGCCAGGATTTGTCTTGCCTCCACCTTTTTTTCACCTCCCCCCCCCCCCCCCCCCCCCCCCCCTACAATCAGTCTGGAGAAAGGTCCTGACCTGAAACATATCTTAACTATTCCCTCCATAAATGTTGCCTGACCGACTGAGCTACAGCCAAAACCCTTCTTCCTTAGCGGCAGATAGCCAGTCATTATCGAAGGAAGAAGGGTTTTGGCCCGAAATGTTGCCTATTTCCTTCGCTCCATAGATGCTGCTGCACCCGTTGAATTTCTCCAGCACCTTTGTCTACCTTCGATATTCCAGCTTCTGCAGTTCCTGCTTAAATACAGCTCTTTGTGTTTTGCTCAAGACAATTTAGTTATCATCAGCACCAGGACCAGAACAATGCAAATCTTACTTGTTGCAAATTGACAGGCACATTAACACAATAACACAATAAAGAAATAAATACACAATAAACAATAATACAATAAACTGTGTAGGAAGGAACTGAAGATGCTGGTTTAAATTGAAAGACACAACATAGTGGGAGTAGCTCAGCGGGCTAGGCAGCATCTCTGGAGAGAAAGAATGGGTGAAGTTTTGGGTCAAGACCCTTCTTCAGACTGCTTTTTTAAATTATTCCATTATGTATCAGAAAAGGGGAGGCCGGGGTGGATGGTGAAGACATGACAAGTGTGGGGGTTGGAGTCGGAGGAGGGCAGGTTGCCTTACCTGAGTTCCAGGCTCAGCACCAGGTCCATAGCCTCCAATTGGTCTGACTGCGCTGGGGTCTACTGCTCCCCCCCCCCCCCCCCCCGCCCCGCTACAGGGGACTTCAGTGGGGGTTCCATTGGGTCTTCCCCTTCCCCCTCTTTTAACCAGGTGGCCCCAGCTACACCCAATCATACAATAGTCCTCATGCCCCCCTCCTCTCAGAACACCCATCATCCACTCACCAGACTTTGCCTCAGCCTCTGTGTACTCACCTGCCCTCCTCCAACCCTTGTTGTGTCTTCACCATCCAGATTCCTTGTCATGCAGTTTCCTTGGGGAAGTTCATAAGTTGTAGGAGCAGAATTAGGCCATTCAGACTATCAAGGTCATAAGTCTACCCTGCCATTCAATCATGGTTGATCTATCTCTCCCTCCCAACCACATTTTGCTGCCTTGTCCCCATAACCTCTGACACCTGTATTAATCAATAATCTATCTATTTCTGCCTTAAAAATATCCACTGACTTGGCTTCCACAGTCTTCTGCCACAAAGAATTTCACAGATTCACCACCCTCTGATGAAAGAAATGTCTCCACATTTCCTTCCTAAAAGAGCGTCCTTTAATTCTGAGGCTATGACCTCTAGTCCTAGACTCTCCCACTCGTGGAAACACCCTCTCCACGTCACTCTATCCAAGCCTTTCACGGTTCTGGATGTTTCATTGAGGTCCCCCCTCAAGATTCTTTGTTGAAATGAAGAGTGAAGTAGTTCAATCCAAAACATGGATTCCTTAATTTAAACAAAGGAAATATTTGTTCAGAAGGTATGAGGAGTGTTGGATATGATAGATTCACTGAACAGCAAGACAGTGAATAGACAAACACTAATATTCAAGGAGTCTGTCTGAAGAAGGGTTTCGGCCTGAAACGTTGCCTATTTCCTTCGCTCCATAGAAGCTGCTGCACCCGCTGAGTTTCTCCAGCATTTTTGTGTACCTACTAATATTCAAGGAATGAATGCAGGAATTTTAATAGTTACTGAGTATTTCTGGCACAAACACACAAAAGAAAAATGACCCAACTTTGGCGAACGAATGAATAGTGTTGGATCCAATGAAGGCATATGATGTTGCCAGAGAAAGTGGCAAGCCTGAGGATAGGAACAGTTTACATTTCAGCAAAAAAAGACCAAAGGATTGGTAAGAGAGTAAGACTGGTATCTGTGAGTGGACATGCAAGGTACATTAAACCAGACTAAAGGCATCTATAACTATGTCATAAAACAGATCATTGGTGACATGTAAGTCATTAACGATCACACATGAGACAATATATAATGAAAATAAGGCAGTGCAATTCAACAAATAATTTGGTACTAACTGCATTGCAAAAGATACACATAACTTACCAGAAAGGGAACCAAGAACCAATCAACAAGAATGAATTACAAGAGAACCAAGAGTCAAACAACAAGAGAGAATTCTACGTAAATTAGTATTAGCAAAAAAAAGTAATGTACAATTTATTGCGACTGCAAGCTAGTAAATCACTAAGTCATGGCAATCTGCAGCCAGTGTATAGCAAGAGGTAGCCATAGAAATATTTAATGTTTTTGGCTGTTATTTCTATAATTTGACTGATGGTGGAGGATTCTTGCCAACTGGAAATGCAACTTCACTTTTAAAAATTACAAAAGGAGAGGAAACAGGGAACTACAAACTAGTTAGCTTAACAACAGTCATGGGGGAAACGTTTTATCAAGAAGAATGTGATAACATGACACTTCAAATATAGCAACAGGATTAGACAGTCAACAAGGATTTATGAAAGGAAAGTCATGTTTGATAAACCTTCTGAGTTTTCCAAGCAGTTATCTACTTCAGCAGGATGAACACAAAGGCAGAGCATGACTTCAATGATGATAGATTGGGAAATGTTCACGTACAAAGGAATCTGGGAATCTTTTTAACCATTACTGAAAGCAAACAGGCAGGTGCCGCTATCAGTGAGGAAGTCGAACAGAATGTTGACCTTCATTGAAAGAGGTTTTTAACACAGGAACAAATATGTCTTACTACAAAAATACTGGACCTTGGTGAGACCGCATCTAAACTAGTTTATGCAGTTTTGGTCTCTGTACCAAAGAAACTATATAGACCAAGAAACAGTGCAACAAAGATTTACCAGTCTGTTGGGGGTTACACAAAAAGCTGGAGAAACTCAGAGGGTGCAGCAGCATCTAAGGAGCGAAGGAGATAGGCGACGTTTCGGGTCGAGACCCTTCTTCAGACTCAATTTCAGATCCGAAACGTCGCCTATCTCCTTCGCTCCTTAGATGCTGCTGCACCCACTGAGTTTCTCCAGCTTTTTGTGTAACCCTCGATTCTCCAGCATCTGCAGTTCCTTCTTTAACACTTTACCAGTCTGTTTCCTGGCATGCACGTTTATCCAATGTGGAGAGATTGGTTGAATGAGGCATGTATGCACTGGAGTTTACAAGAATGAGATGTTTAATTTTGCTATAGAAAGTGGAGCATAAAACATTGCAGCACTGGAACAAGCAATTCAGCCCATAATGTTTGTGCTGAATGTGATGCCATGTTATACTAATCTCCTCAGCCTGCACGTGATCCATATCCCCTCCCCCATTCTCTGCAGCTCTATGTGCCTATCTAAAAGCTTCTTAAATGCCACCATTGAAACTGCCTCCATTACCACTTCTGGCAGTACATTTCAGATCCCCAACACTGTGTGTGTAAATAACTATCCACTCAAATCTCCTCTCAAATCCCACCTTAAAGTTATGGCTCCAGTCTTTGTCATTGTCACCCTGGGAATAAGGCTCCAACTGACTAGTAAGTCTATGCCTCTCATAATTTTATATACTTCTATTAGGCATGTCCTCAGTGCTTACATCTGAAGCTTACATCCCACACCGTCGAAGAGCTATCAGAATACAAAGAAAAATGCTATTAAAACAAAGTGAAATATGGTGTTTTCAGAGTACCAAAGTAAGAGATGTTTTTGATGAGGGTCTGAGAAGTGCTTGGAAGGTAGAAAGGTTGTGCAGATCCATGTGGGTAAGGAGGGAAGCACCAAGAACTAAATGAATCAGCAGGATGTCATAATTAATAATTCCATATTATAGTATATATTATCTTCTGATATATGAAACCATGACATCGGGCTCTTCACAGTTCCCCTTCAAAAATGTATTTTACATTGGTATTCTGCACACACCACATTTGATTGAAAAAAGAGAAAGGGCTGAGTTTGATAGGCAGATGATTGGACAAAGGCTAGCGATGAAAAGAGATAAAGATGGAAGAGTTGCAAATTGTGAAGCCAGAGGAAGGAATATTGGTGTAACGGGTGGGGGGGGGGGGGGGGGGGGGGGGGGGAGAAATGGGTGCCGGTTTATGTGGGGCAAAGGGAATGGGGGGGGGGGGGGGTGGATGGGGGGGATTGGGGAAGAAGAGTCTGGCGATTTTGTAAGCTAGTTACCAACAATTTGAAAATTCAATATTCATATTGTTAGTTCTAAACTGCCCAAGCGAAATATGAAGAGTATTCTTCCAGTTTGCATGTGGCCTCACTCTGTCAATGGAGACATTCCAGACCAGAAATGTCAGTATGAGAATGGAAAGTGGAATTAAAATAGTTAGCAACCAGGAGATCCAGTGGGCCTTGTGGACCAAGCGCAAGTGATGAAATGTCCAACCATCTGCCTATAAAACCCTCCCTCACCTCTATCTACCAATCACTTGCCATGCTTTGTCCTACCCCTTCTCTCTTCTAGCTTTCTCTGCCCCACCCCACCACAATCAGTTTGAAGTAGGGTCCCCACCCAAAACATCACCTTTACATGTTCTCCAGAGATGCTGAGTCTTTGTGTCTTTTTTTGTCAACCAACATCTGCAGTCCCTAGTTTCATCACTTTTGACTGGACTTTTAATATCGTCATAAGCACATCAGAAAAAAATGGTGAAACCATAATAATAGTAGAAGAGATTTCATCTCAATAAATAGCAAAAGATAAAGTGCTAGAGAAACTCAGCATGTCAGGCATCGTCTGTGGAGAGAATGGACAAGCAACATTGGTCATGGCACAAAACATCTCCTGCCACTCCCTCCACAGATGCTACCTGACCTGCTGAGTCCCTCCAGCACATTTGTTTTCCTCGATTTCAGCATCTGCAGTCTCTAGTGCCTCATGTCTCAGCTCACGAAACAGTGCAGTGGGGGATGTGCGCCATCTAGACCCACCTCATGGTAATGCAAGATTGGCATGTGCGAGGCATTTCTGGGCCTACTAAGTATTACTGGGTATTACTAAGGTGCAGAACTAGTTACAAACATGTAAATAACTGCAATAACCTTAAAATTAACTGAGAATCCAGTCTCCCCCCCCCCCCCCCCCCCCCCTTAACCACCACCACCCTGGTCAAGACTTTGACATGTGATGCTTTACTAGTAGTGACAAGAACTATTAGTGACAAGATAATACAATTTCAAACAAAGGGTGGTGGGTGTATGGAACATGCTGCCAGAGGGAGTAGTTCAGGCAGGGACTATTGCAACATTTAAGAACCAATTCGACAGGTACATAGGTTTGGAGGGATACGGGCCAAACGCAGGCAGGTGGGACTAGTTTTAGATGAGACATTGGTCGGTGTGAGCAAGTTGGGTTGAAGGGCCTGTTTCCATGCTGTATGACTATGACACTATGACAATAGCTGTCTGGGTCTAAAGGTCCTGACCAGAAACACCGCTGATCCTGCCTTATCTGCTGAGTTAGTCTTGTGTTTTGAATGTAATATACTCTGGTGTCACAATGCATTTTAGGCTTATTATAATAGTTTTCAGAGTGATTTTGCTTCAACTATTGCCTTGCTATTGAGAAATGCTACATGAAGCACAAAAGGAGATAGAGTTTGAAATTTAGGATTAATTTGCAGGAATGGACTGCCGATGACTGAGTACTGACTAGATTTAGCCTGGTTTCAATAATTCTTGGCAAATGTATTGATGGGAGGGAAATCCAGTTCTAAGAGACATTGATACAGCAAGAAAAATGATTCCTTAGAGGCTTCCTGGGAGATTCGAGGAGACAAACGTGGAGATACATACAAATATAAGGCCACAGGGCAAATACAAGCTGAAAATGGAATATCCAAAAAATAGAACGAAGTGGAGAGTAGAGTTTGTTACACATGAGGAGCACTGTTTGCCAATCTTTTCCAGCTGTGCAGTGCAGCAAATGGAAGTGATATCATCACCAACAGAGAACGATAGAGTGCAGGCTACCACACATGCAAGTTCTTCACCCAACAAGAAGCAGTTGTTTGATGAATTTGCAGGTAGACAAAAATGCTGGAGAAACTCAGCAAGTGAGGCAGCATCCATGGAGCGAAGGAATAGATGACGTTTCGGGTTGAGACCCTTCTTCAGACTGATGGGGGGTGGGGGGCGAGAAGAAGAAAGGAAGAGGCAGAGACAGTGGGCTGTGGGGGAGCTGATAGGGGGAAGGGAAAGAAGGAGAAAGCAAGGACTGTGTGAAATTGGAGGTCAATGTCCATACCGCTGGGGTGTAAACTACCCAAGCAAAATATGAGGCGCTGCTCCTCCAATTTGTAGCAGGACTCACTCTGGCCATGGGGGAGGCCCAGGACAGAAAGGTCAGATACAGAATGGGAGGGGGAGTTGAAGTGCTGAGCCACCGGGAGATCGGATTTGTTAATGCGAACTGTGCAGAGATGTTGGGTGAAGCGGTCACCAAGCCTGTGCTTGGTCTCACCGATGTAGAGCAGTTGACACCTGGAACAGCGGATGCAATAGATGAGGTTGGAGGAGGTGCAGGTGAACCTCTGCCTCACCTGAAAAGACTGGTTGGGTCCTTGGATGGAGTCGAGGGGGAGGTAAAGCGACAAGTGTAGCATTTCCTGTGGGGTGCAAGGGAAAGTACCAGGGGAGGGGGTGGTTTGGATGGGAAAGGACTAATTGACCAGGGAGTTGCAGAAGGAGTGGTCTCTATGGAAAGACAAAAGGAGAGGAGATGGGAAGATGTGGCCAGTGGTCAGATCCCGTTGGAGGTGCCGAAAATATCGAAGGATTATCTGTTGCATGTGGCGGGTGGTAGGGTGGAAGGTGAGGACAAATGGAACTCTGTCCTTGTTACTAGTGGGGGGATGGGAAGTGTGAGCGGAGCGACGGGATATAGAAGAGACCCTGATGAGAGCCTCATTGATTGTTGAAGAGGGGAACCCCCCGTACCCTAATAATGAGGACATCTCCAATGCCCTGGTTTGGAACACCTCCTCCTAGGTGCAGATGCGTGTAGACGGAGGAATTGGGAGTAGGGTATAGCGTCCTTAAAGGAAGCAGGGTGGGAAGAAGTGTTGTCCAGATAGCCATGGATCAGTGGGTTTGTGGTAGATATCAGTCAGTTTTGATGAATTTGCAGATCTCCGTGAAACAACTATAAAGCTAGAACGAGAACACCATCCACAGCAAAATAAACACATGCAGCTGGTATTACAATCTCCGAGATGTGTTCCTGCAGCTGTCAGAGAGACAATGAAAACTGAACTTGAAAGACTAATCGTGACAATGATCATCATTCCTTCTGCTTCGTATGTACAAGTTTAGAGGTTTAGTTCCATATGAGTTGAAAAAGCATTAGAAAGGAGTCTTATCTAATGAAGGAGACACTTGAACATTATCCTGCCAGATCTTAGCAGAACAAACATCTTCCCTCAGCTTGATGTCAAGAATGTGTTTTGGCAAATAAAACTCTGGGTGCAGTGATGATCCCAAAAAGCATCGTCAGCCACTTGGTCTGCTCTTAGATAAACACTGTTCAGTTTTATTTGCCAAAACAGTTCAGTGAAGATTGGATCATTCACTTGAAGAACTTCTCACTGTGAAGACCAGAGCAGATGATGTTACATGAAATGAAGGCATTAAAAACTTAAAAAAATAATAGTGAATGGGTTCATAAGTGCACAAGTTATAAAAGGAGAAAGGAGAAATTAAGTCTTTATGGGCTAAACAAAAAAAACGTAGACAAAAGGAACTATAGAGGCCAGAATTTTGCATAAATGACGAAGTGCTGGAGTAACTCAGCGGGTCAGGCTGCATCTTTGGAGGACAATGATAGGCAATGTTTCTGTTTTGGACCCTCCTTCAAACTTTAGTCGGGACCCTTCTTCAAACTGCAAGGAGACATTAGCTCAGTTTTTATTCTTAGAGAGGACATGACAACAACTGGAGAATTCAAGAGGAACATAACAACAATTAAAGATAGACCTGATAAGATGGGCAAACATAACATGGACACAACCTTTGGTCTTCATGGATACTCAGAGATACTGTACCAGGCAATAGATAACTAATCCATTTCAACAGATTAAGTTCAAGAATTCTCGCAAACAGTTCCTGTGATCATTATTTTTGAGAAGATAGATAACATTTAACAGAAAATTTGATAAATTTCAAGAAATATGTTAGATAATGTATTTTACTTCAAAATACGCATACAAACAATGCTGAGTTTGGGTAATGAAAATACTGTTTGGATTTCTAAAAGGAAATCATGCTTAACCAACTATTTTAGAATAGAAATCAGTAAAAGTGTAGATTAGGGCAAAGTAGGAATGAATTTATATAAAGTCTTATATTGGAGAGTCATAATAAACAGTTGGGTTTGTAGGATTAATCGATAAGTAGAGAAATACTTTTAAAGATGTTTAGAAAACAGATAGAAGAGAGGAGAAGGATATAGAATCATAGAACTGCGGATACTAGTTAATACACAAAAGGACACAAAGTGTGGGAGTAATTCAGCAGGACAGGCAGCACCTCTGGGGAGCATGGATAGGTGATGTTTCAGGTCGAAAAAGGGTCTCAACCCAAAACGTCACATATCCATGTTTTCCAGTGATGCTGCCTGACCCACTATAGCCCTTGGTGTCCTTAGAGGTGAAGGATGTTTCTCAGATTATGTGTGACTAGTCTACAGTGTTCAAAAAGGATCCCTGCTGAGACTTCTCCTGTTCACCGCATGCCAAAAGAAATCGTTAATCTGAGCAAAATATCAAATCGTGAGATATTGCTGAAAATACATAGAAATCAATCAAAAGCAGAGCAATAAAACATTTGGCAGAGTAGTCCATTTGCTGGCAAAGTTAAATGAAACCAGAAAACCCGGTAATTGTGATCTGATGATCAAAGAAAACAATTATTTCAAGATTAGAAACTACAAGGGATAAAAAAGCAGGTGGATCTGGTATTACAACTATATGAGATGCTAAAAAACAGCAAGACTAGTCAATAAGAGTGAAATAAATGCAAATAACTGATGCTTACCGATAGAATGCAAAATACAAGAATATCAAATATCAATTGATCATTATGCATTTCTGGATTACACAAAATAAACAGAGTAGGGAAGCATTGTCAAAGGTGTCGTAGTCATAGAGTTGTACAAGTCTGGGTCAGCCATTATGCCTATCTATCTTACCTATCTGCATTAATTCCATATCCAACTATGCCTAGCTCATTCAAATACGTCCAAATGATTCTTACATATTGTGACTGTTTCTGGCCCCACCAGATCCTCTGGCAGCTCATTCCAGTTATCATGTTCCATCTTAACTTTGTCCATTACAGGGGAAAAGAGAAAAATAATTTCTCCAGTATCTTCTCATAACTGAATTGCTCTATTCCAGGTGATATCCTGATGAATCTCCTCTTCAACTTCTTCAGTGCAGTCACATCTTTCTTATGGAAACACAAGGAATAGTAAGATTGAACGAGAACTTACCAGTTCGAAGGTTGATCTTTATTTTATGAGGAGTCGAAGTGAGAGATTTCGTGAAGAGCCCGCCGGCGCGCATGCTCGACATACTTCAAAGTAGCGGTGTGGAATCACAGAAACCAACAATAGAAATGACTTCGCATAGTAAGATTGAAGTGACTAAGATTACCAGATGAAGGTGATTGAGGGTTGGGCGAGGAGGGCACGAAATCCCTCACTTCGACTCCTCATAAAATAAAGATCAACCTTCGAACTGGTAAGTTCTCGTTCAATCTTACTATTTCATTTCGGAGTCACGTGAGTGACTTCGTGAAGACTTCAAAGCTTCTGTGATTACACGCCCTGGACCACGTCCATGCTGACACACCACTACCAGGGATGGATGGGAGGAACAAACTTGCTCAATAGTTCATACTGCAAAACAAGAGCATATTTATGAATAACAAATCAAAAACCCCTCATGCGGGGACATCTCCACGTTCTTGACCTGCATTCAGTACGGCTTCTGCGAACTGTAGAGGAGCAGCAACAGGCTTGTTATAAAAACGCTGGAACACAGCTTCATTAGCCCATCCTGCTGTGGCGAGAATTTGGTCCATAGGCACCTCCATAATCCTCGCCCCTGACGTCGATGCAGCCCTGGTGGAATGAGACTTGAACACATTAGTGTCGATACCTGACTTACCCAAGACGACTCGAAGCCACCTGGATATCGTCTGGACTGTCACTCGATGATGAGGTCTCTTATGAGTGACCAGCAGGTATCTCTCCATTCCTCTGATGCGTGCCGTCACCTTGACATAGTGGCGGATATGTGAGGCTAAACATAGCCTAGCATCTGCGGGGTATGCCGGGAACTTCAGCTGCAGCCCTGTGCACCCAGGTCTATGCTGCTTTAGTAGCTCGTCAATGAAAAAGACTACTTCTGTAGGGGTAGATGTCATTCTGTCGACACGAAGTTTGTGTAGTGTTTGTACCCTCTGAGCTGAAGTCAGCGCTAGTAACATCACCAGCTTCATGGTGAGTTTGTCCAGTTGGAGCCCTTCCATGGGAGACCACGTCCTGAGCAGGTTTAATACGTCCCTGACATCCCAGGTGATAGTATAGCGTGGTGTAGGCGGATTCATATTGAATATACCCCGCATGAGTCTGGACACTAGCCTGTTGGATCCTACCTCAATATTGAGGTAGAATGAGAGCGCACTTCTGGCGCTGTTGATGGCACTGTAACTTAAGTGTTCATCATGGTGCAACCCCGCGAGGAATTCCAGGACGTCGGTTATTGTCACGTCATCGTACGTGATGCGAGAGCGGCTGCAGTAGGCTTCTCACTTCTTAATATGCGAGCGGTATCTTCGCCTTGTTGACTCTCGACACGACGCCCCGATGGTATCCATGGTCCGAGCTGAGAGGCCGTATTGGACTAACGGCCTGTTCAGAACCTGCAAGCCAACAAATTTAAATAGCCATGGCAGGGATGTGGCTCCCCTGAGACAGGGTGAGTAACCAATTGTGGGCAACCCTTCAAAAGGACCCAAGGTTCGTTGAGCATGTCAAAGACCACCGGATACCAAGGCTGTGTGGGCCAGTCGGGTATAATAAGGATGCTCTTGGCAGCATCTGCCTGAATCTTACGCAATACCCGACTGATGAGGCAAAACGGGGGGAAGGCATAGAAAAACCAATTCCCCCAGTCCAGCGAGAATGCATCTAGCGCTATAGCCCCAGGATCTGGTTCCCATGAAACGTAGGTTGGTACCTGATGGTTCAACCGTGATGCAAAAAGGTCAATGTCCGGTTTACCAAATTTGGCTGTGACTTTAGCAAAAAAAATCTCAGGATGCAACATCCATTCAATATTGTCATTAAATTTGCGTGACCTGGTGTCCGCCACAGTATTAAGCTCACCTGGCAAATAGGTAGCTGAAATCCAAATGTCTCTTTGAACACACCAGAGCCAAATTGAGTTAGCCAATTTGTCACACGAAACTGACCTGGTACCACCCATATGGTTTAAGTATGCCACTGCTGTGGTGTTGTCTATTTGGAGACGGACATGTGCTCCAACAAGCTTGGAACAATACGCACGAAGTCCGTGGAATGCTGCCAGCAACTCCAAATAGTTAATCCCTTGAGTCAACAACATCGTTGACTCAAGGGTGTCCCATCTGCCCCCACAACTAGAGCAATTATCCGTAGCTCCCCAGCCATTGGAGCTTGCATCAGTCTGCAAATATACCACTGGATTAGCCTCCCTGATAGGCTTGAATGAGCTGCTAATGTGGCACACCCACCATTGCAACTCATTTATCGCTTCAGACGGCAGCTGCATTGAACGATTATAATGACCAGCGTCCTGTTTTAACGCAGCAATTTTAGCTCTTTGCAAACTCTGATAATGCAAAGGTCCATATCGCGCTGCCGGAAACAAAGCCACAAGCTTACCAATTACTGTAGCTGTATGCCGAATCGATGGTATATTGGTGCGGATTAAACCTTGACACACCTGGGTAACCTCCTCAATCTTGTTAATTGGTATGGTAACCCTCATGCTCATAGAGTTCACCGTGAACCCTAGGTAATTAATCACCTGGGCAGGGCAGAACTTTGATTTCTCTGGATGGACAATAAACCCTAATTGTTGAAATATATTGACAGCAGCTGCAACTCCCTGTTCAGCCAATTCCAGGGTGTGGCCCACAATTAAGATATCATCTAAATAGGCCATAACTATATGATGTCGCTGTCTCAAATAAGCCATAATTGGTTTCACTAATTTAGTGAACAATCTAGGGGCTGTGGTGAGCCCATTAGGCAAAGCCTTGTACTGCCAGAGTTGCCCCATCCAGATGAATTTCAAAAACCTCCTGTCGTATTTCTGGATGGATACTGAATAGTATGCGTCTTTCAAATCGATGCATGCCATAAAGCAACCATGAGAAATCAATGATTTGGCTGTTTCAAACGTATCCATTTTAAAATGAGTATATGTTACAAAAGTATTCAAACGGGTTAGATCAATAATGACACGACAACCTCCATCCTTCTTAGGTCTGGTGAATATATTCGAAACAAATTCAACTGGCTCATGCACCGCTTTCTCAATCACTCCCTTCTGTTCAAGCCTTAAAATTTCCTTGTAGCCTGCTGCCTGTTCTGCAGCAGATAATTTAAACGTTCGACCGGGCATGTGCTGGGATGGAGGAATGTCGCCATTAATAAACTCAATTTTATGCCCCTGAATATTCTGCAACACATACTCGTCACCAGTAAAATTACCCCATGCACCCAAAAACAGCCGAAGGCGACCACCAACATGTGAAGTTAAACAAAGAGAAAAGAGAGAACCAGACCCCCTCACCCCCGTGGTTACCGGCGGTCCTTGACACGTGTGGGTGGACGTGGAGGTGCTGGGTTGGCTTGAGGGCGCGGCGTCTTCATTTTCCACCAGGGTCTCTGCTGACCCTGTCCTAAAAAAGACCCCTGGTGCTGGGTCTGATGTTGCTGTCGTTGTGGAGCTTGAGGGTGGGTCCTCGTCGAGGTACTAGCAGACCCTCGTGAGCGAATGTATGGAGCTTTTGAGCCTGACGGTGTGGGGGCACTCTGAGAGCGCATGATCCCCACCGTTTTGGCTTGTTCGTCAAGCTCTTTGACTGTCTTCGAGAGGTCCTCCCCAAAGAGTTGACGGGGCGGCGGCGGCGGTGGTTTGCACAATCCTGCAAACTTCGGGTTGAGCGCTGGGCGGATGCTGTCTTTGCGAAACCCGTTGATTTCGTGCTGGGTCGCGCACAGGATGGCCAGAGCATCTTCCTGGTCCAAATTCAGTTCGTCCCCGTCCACCGACCGCGCAAAGGCGGTAATACTGGCCGTGAGGAGCTTCAGGATCCGCTGCAATTTTACCTCTTGTTGACGGATAGCCGCACTGATGTTGCCCCATATCGGCGTATTGACCACAGGCACGTTGAGGGAGTTGCAATTGGACGGAGCCTTGTGACGGCTCATTGCCTGAATGAGGACTTCTTCCTGTAGTTGCTGGTTGTTAAGAAAGTCCACAGTGGCTGCCAGCTTTGCGTTTAAAGGAAGTCCAGATGAATGTGGGGCCGCAAATTTGGTCGCCACATCCAGAAGATCCCCCGCTGGCACCTCCAACGGAGGTGGTATGGAATCCACCAAAACCTCCTCCTCCTGCTGCTCCAGGCTGATGGTAGAGGCTGGTGACGACGCCCTGTGCCTGTTGCTGCCCTGCTGTAGTTGACGTTGAAGCAGGAGCTCCAGCAGCCGCTCCATACGGTCAATACGCCCTTCACCCTGAACACTCAGGTGGTCGGAGTCCTCCGGCTCTGAAAAGAAAACCGGGCTCCTATCATCGGCCCGCACCTCATCGAGGCCCAGCCGGTGCCGGTAGTTGTCGCTAACAGCCGCCGAGGCGAAACTGCGCGATTCCCGCGCGGGCGTGTTCAACCGCCTCCGTTTAGCGGGAGCTGAAGCCGCTGCCACTAAGGGCACTTGCGGCGTGGTGTCGGCACCAGCCGAAGCATGGCTGCCTGAAGCCCGCGCAGGCTTGCCGGCTGCCCACATCGTGGACTTTGCCGACGCATGGTCTCGCCCACCCATCCATGGGGGGCTCGGCGACCGTGACGAGACCCGACTCAACCGACCCGTCCCGGCGTCGAGAGTCGGGGTGTGCCGGCTGGACCTCACAGCCGCCCCGGGTCTCGCCCTGGAACCTGACCGCTCCTCCGTGTCAGGCAATGCCTTAGCCCTGGCAGGGTTAGGCTTCTGGGCTGCTGCCTTTCCCCTACTCGGAGGGCTGAGTGGAACGGGCCGTGCAGCCGCACGCACCCAGCTCGAGGTCGCCAGCGAGCCCGCTGACGACCTGACTGCCATGGCAGGGTCCCCCTGCTCTGGCGGCACACCACACTCCTCCTCGTCGAACTCCTCCGAGCTGTGGTGTGCTGGCGGATCTGGACCTGTAATCACAGGGCTTACCCACATCTCCGCCTGAGTCCCGGCCTGCGTTGCAGGTACTGCCGATGGTAAAGGCCCCGGAACTGTTGACCGGCGAACTCGTCCTGACGTCCTCCGGCCCTTGGAACTCCCATCCATGTCCTTGCTGCAAGACATAACCAACAACAAGGGCCACCAACTAAAGGTAGGATACTTACCTCCGTGGCCCCTTATGAAGGGCTGGCGAGGAGCGCGCTCCACCGCCAGCCGTCGCAGCAACGCGGTACGACGATATGTCGAGCATGCGCGCCGGCGGGCTCTTCACGAAGTCACTCACGTGACTCCGAAATGAAATTGCAGATGCTGGCATCTTGAGCAAATACAAAGTGTTGGAGAAACTCAGTGGGTCAGGAGGAAATGGGCAGACAATGTATTCATAGTATTCAATGTATTCACCAGAATTCTCAAAATGCACCATTTACAGTATCTGGATTGAACTCCATTTGCCAATTAAGCCAAACTCACAATGACATCAATATTACCCTGCAGCCTAAGACTACCTTCCACTTAATAACTCCACTATTGTTAGTGGCATAGAGTCATACAGCTGTAGAGTCATACAACGTGGAAACAGGCCCTTTGGCCCAACTTGCCCATGCCGACCTACACGTCCCATCTAATTAGTCCCACTGCCAGCATTTGGCCTGTATCCACCTAAACCTATTATATCCATGTACGTGTCAAACCCATTTTTTCATAAAAAATAAGATCATGACTGATCTGCAGAAACAAAGACCTGCAGATGCTGGTTAATAGACACAAGCACACCGACCTTCTCTAACTTCATGTGCTGCATCCGGTGTTCCTTATGCGGCCTCCTGTACACCGGCGAGACCAAATGTAAACTTGCCGACCATTCTGCTGAACATTTGCTTGGTCCACCAAGGCCTACTGAATCTCCTGGTTGCCAACCATTTTAACCTCCCCTTCTCATTTCCACATTGATCTTTCTGACCACATGAGGCTACGCGCAAATTGGACGAACAGCAGCTTATATTCCACTTGGATAGTTTACAAACCAGCAGTATGAATGTTGAATTCTACAATTTTAGGTAATTTTAGGTAACCTCTAATAATTATCCCCCTCTTTTCTCCACCCTCCCCAGCTCTCTTTACCTCCCCTTCCCTCTTCTGTCCCACCTGAACTTCCACCTATTACTTCCCTCCATCCCGCCACCCCGTCCCCGTCCCCTGCTCCTTCCACTACTTTCCTCCCCCTGGCTTCACAATACGCAACTCTTCAAACCTGTCTCATACCTACTATTCTCATCTCTGGCCATTGTTCCAACCATCTGCCAGTCCACCCCTCACCTGTGTCGACCTCTATTACTTGCCATGATTTGACCTGCCTCTCCACTTTTCCAGCTTTCTTCTCCTACAATTAGCCTGAAGAAGGGTCTCAACTGAAATATCACCTATCCTTGTTCTGCAGAGATTCTGCCTGACCTGCTGTGTTACTCCTGCACTCCGTGTGCGACCATGAATGAACTGATTGTGCCCTCAACTCATACTCGGAGCTGAACTTGCATGTTTAATGTGGGTGCAAAGTTATCAACTGTATACATTCCCACCTGTTAAAATTAATGTTCAATTCAGCATTTAATAGGGTTCATAAGTTCGTAAGTGATATGAGCAGAATTAGGCTATTCGGCCCATCAAGTTTACTCCGGCATTCTATCATGGCTGATCTATCTTTTCCTCTTAACCCCATTCTCCTGCCTTTCCCCATAATCCCTGACACCCATACTAATCAAGAATCTGTCTATCTCTACCTTAAAAATATCAATTTCATTTCGGAGTCACGTGAGTGACTTCGTGAAGAACCCGCCAGCACGCATGCGCGACATATGATGGTATACTAACAGACGCAAGCTCCCATGGCTGGGGAGCTACGGACAACTAATCTAGTTGCGGGGGCAGATGGGACACCCTTGAATCTACTCTGTTATTGTCACAAGGGATAAACTATTTGGAGATGCTTGGAGCATTTCACGGACTTCGAGCTTATTGTTCTAATCTTACTGACGCTCATGTCCGTCTCCAAATAGACAATACCACTGCGGTGGCATATTTAAACCATATGGGCGGTACCAGGTCAATTTCATGTGATGAATTGGCAAATACAATTTGGCTCTGGTGTATTCAACGGAATATTTGGATTTCAGCTACCTATTTACCAGGTGAGCTCAATACTGTGGCAGACACCAGGTCACGCAAATTTAATGACAACATTGAGTGGATGTTGAATCCTCAAATCTTCGCTAAAGTTACAGCCAAATTTGGTAAACCGGATATCGACCTCTTTGCGTCACGGTTGAACCATCAGGTACCAACATACGTTTCATGGGAACCAGATCCTGGGGCAATGGCGATGGATGCGTTCTCGCTGGACTGGGGGAAATGGTTCTTCTATGCATTTCCTCCATTTTGCCTCATCAGTCGGGTATTGCGGAAAATCCAGACAGATGCTGCCAAGGACATTCTTATCATACCCGACTGGCCTACGCAGCCATGGTATCCGTTGGTCCTTGATATGATCAGTCAACCTTGGGTCTTCTTTGAGGGTTGCCCACAATTGGTAACTAACCCTGTGTCAGGGGAACCACATCCCTGCCACAGCTATCTAAACTTGTTGGCTTGCAGGTTCTGAACAGGCCATTACTGCGGTATGGCCTATCACCCAGAACCATGGATACCATCGGAGCGTCATGCCGGGAGTCCACCAGGCGGCAATACCTCTCTCACATCCGGAAATGGGAAACCTACTGCGGCCGCTCCCACATTGCATATGACGCTGTAACCATAACGGACGTATTGGAATTCCTGGCGGGGTTGCACCATGATGGACACCTGAGCTACAGTGCCATCAACAGCGCCAGGAGTGCGCTGTCATTCTACCTCAATATTGAGGTAGGATCCAACAGGCTGGTGTCCAGACTCATGCGGGGAATATTCAATTCGAATCCGCCCAGACCACGCTATAATATCACCTGGGATATCGGGAAGGTATTAACCCTGCTCAGGACGTGGTCGCCCATGGAGGGGCTAGAGCTGGACAAACTCACCCTGAAGCTGGTGATGTTACTGGCACTGACTTCAGCGCAGAGGGTACAGACACTCCACAAAATCCTGATCGACAGGATGATCTCTACCCCTGCAGAAGTAGTCTTCTTCATAGACGAACTACTCAAGTAGCATAGACCTGGGTTCACAGGGCTGCAGCTGAAGTTCCCGGCATACCCCGCTGATGCAAGGCTATGTTTAGCCGCCCATATCTGTCACTATGTGACAGTGACGAGAAAACTGAGGGGAATGGAAAAATACTTGCTTATCACCCACAAGAAACCTCACCATAGAGTGACGGTCCAGACGATATCCAGGTGGCTCAGGATCGTCTTGGGTAAGTCAGGTATTGACACTAATGTCTTCAAATCCCATTCCACCAGGGCTGCATCAATGTCGGCGGCAAGGGTCATGGAGGTGCCCATGGACCATATTCTTGCCACAGCAGGATGGGCGAATGAAGCCATCTTCCAGCAGTTCTACAACAAACTTGTTGCCGCTCCTCTACAGTTCTCGGAGGCCGTGCTGAATGCAGGTCAAGAACGTGGAGATGTCCCCGGTGGGTTTTTTTCTTTGTTGTTAATAAATATTATTCTTATTTTTCAGTACAAGCAGTCTGGAAAGTTGTTTACTCCCATCCATCCTTAATAGTGGTGTGTGACAGCATGGACGTGGTCCAGGGCATGGAATCACAGAGCTTTGAAGTCTTCACGAAGTCACTCACGTGACTCCAAAATGAAATAGTAAGATTAAACAAGAACTTACCAGTTCGAAGGTTGATCTTTATTTTATGAGGAGTTGCGATGAGGGATTTTGTGCCCTCTGCTCCCAACCCTCGATCATAATCAACTGGTAATTAGAGTCTCTTCAATCTTACTATACCAAGTCATTTCTCTGTTGTTGTTTCTGTGATTCCACACCGCTACTTTGAAGAATGTCGCGCATGCGTGCTGGCGGGTTCTTCACGAAATCCCTCATCGCAACTCCTCATAAAATAAAGATCAACCTTCGAACTGGTAAGTTCTCGTTTAATCTTACTATTAACGTGGCCTCCACAGCCTTCTGTAGCAATAAATTCCACAGATTCACCACCCACTGACTAAAGAAATTCCATCTCATCCCCTTCCTAAAAGAACGTCCTTTGGTCTGAGGTCCTCTGGCTCTAGACTCACACACAAGTGGAAACATCCTCTCCACGTTCACTCTACCCAGGCCTTTAACTATTCGATAAGTTTCAATGTTCCTCCTTATCCTTCTAAACTCCAGTAAGCACAGGCCCAGTGCTATCAAATGCTCATCATATGTTAACCCACTCATTCCTGGGATCATTCTTGTAAACCTCCTCTGGACCCTCTCGAGTGCCAGCACCTCCTTCCTCAGATATGGGGCCCAAAATTGATCACATTAATCACGTATTAGATCACGTATTTGGTTGCCCAATTATAGGAAGGATGTCAACAAAATAGAGAGGGTACAGAGGAGATTTACTAGAATGTTGCCTGGGTTTCAACAGCTAAGTTACAGAGATAGGTTGAATAAGTTAGATCTTTATTCTCTGGAGCGCAGAAGGTTAAGGGGGGACTTGATAGAGGTCTTTAAAATGATGAGAGGGATAGACAGAGTTTATGTGGACAAGCTTTTCCCTTTGAGAATAGGGAAGATTCAAACAAGAGGACATGACTTTAGAATGAAGGGACAGAAGTTTAGGGGTAACATGAGGGGGAACTTCTTTACTCAGAGAGTGGTAGCGGTGTGGAATGAGCTTCCAGTGGAAATGATGGCGGCAGGTTTATTGGTATCATTTAAAAATAAACTGGATAGGCATATGGATGAGAACGGTATGGAGAGTTATGGTATGAGTGCAGGCAGGTGGGACTAAGGGAAAAAAGTTGTTCGGCACGGACTTGAAGGGCCGAGATGGCCTGTTTCCGTGCTGTAATTGTTATATGGTTAGATGTTATATGGTTAGATACACCTTGGGGCATTTGAATATGAAGTTAAACCATAGGACATCGAAGAGAGCACAATACATCACATGAATAGGCCCCTTGGCCCACAGTGTCCATGTTGAACATTATGGCAAGGTAAACAAATCCCATCCTACATCACATGATCCATATCCCTCCCTTTCCTGCAAATATATGTGCCATCTAAATGCCACAATTCTATCTAGCTCTAGCACCTCTCCTGACAGCATGTTCCAGCAACCAGGTTATTCTAACCGAGTGCAAACATTAGAAGCATACTTTGAACAGTATTGCTTCACTGGTCGTACTGACATCAGTGAACACAAACATAATTCCAAGGGGTTAGACTGTATTTATTCCACACCAATGAAAGGTTATTGGGATGAGAGTAAGAAACACAGAGAAAGATAACTGACTGGAAATAAGTTAACATATTTGAAAGGTGTGAAAATAACCACATGACACTTATTTGTTGGTAAATAAAGGAACTAGCTATCAAGAATTAATTGATAATCTGCGAAATAAATAACAAGTGTCCGAATAGATCCGAAAAGTTTGGACCCTGCCAGATATCCTAAATATCTTGGCTGATAGAAAAGGACACAAAGTGGTGTAGTAACTCAGCAGGTTGGGCAGCATCTCTGGACAAAGGTCTGAAGAAGGGTCCCAACCCACAACAGGCTGGTTGTGAGGTGGGGGGGGAAGAAAGTTGGGGAGAGGAGGGACAGGCCAAAGCATGGCTGGTATTATATACGCAGGCAAGGGGGGTGGGGGGGGGGGGGGGTGGGGGGGGGGGGGAGGGGGGGGGAGAGAGACAGAAGGCATAAGACAAAAGGATTAAAGAGTTGAATATTGTGAAGCCAGCGGGAAAAAAATGAAGATGGAGGGGGGAGCCGTGAGTCCAGGTGGAGCACAGGGAAGAGGACGGAATAAAAGGGGGGGGGTGTGCGGGAGAAACGGGAAGAGGGGAAGAGGGTTGTTAGAGGATACTTTAAATCAGCGAATTCAATGCTCATACCATTGCTTTGTAAGCTACTCAAGCGTAATATGAGGTGCCTCACTCTGGCAATGGAGGGGGCCCAGGACAGGTAAGCCAATTGATAATTTCATTATGTATCTTTATTTATAAATAGCATTTGACAAGATTCCACTTGTAATAATTAAGCTCAAAAGTATCGTTTCTGGCTGAACTTCGAAAGCGGCAGAAATGCTGGAGAAGGCCACTCATTCTCTAAACCCTTTTGCATCATTTAGTTTGAATATTGTTGATTTATATGTACATTGCTCAGTAGAACTCAATGGAGTAAGAAAGGACAATAACTGTTTTTAAGAACAATTATCAAGAGTAATTGAAAATCGATTGGTAAACACTAGAGGGTTCACTAATTCCAATTATGCAAACAATATAAATTCAGAAACTGAATCACATATGCAAATAAAATAAAATCACAACAAATGGAAATTAACACACAATTAATGTATAGTTGGGACAGATAAATGGACAAGAAAAATGATGATGGATCTCAGCCTGAAACGTCACCAATTCCTTCTCTCCAGACGTGCTGCCTGACCCGCTGAGTTACTCCAGCTTTTTGTGTCTATCTCAAGAAAAATTAAATGTTTACAAATATAAAGTGCTACGCAGGACAAGAGTTGATATAGAAAGTTAATAAATGGTACTGAAAAAGTTAAATGGCAAAGCTGAAAGAGACCAAGGAGTCTTGGATGATTTAATGTTAAACGTAACCAATTAACGCAGAACAGCATCAACAGTCAATAGAATGTTGATCTGTATGGCCAAATCAGTAGAGTATAACTTACAGAAGATGATGCTTGCCATCACTTATACCACTGTAAGTGATAATAAAGTCAAAGGAAACACAATATGCTTGAATGCTGTGATCAGTTATGATCACTCAAACATTCAATCAACACAAAAAGAAGGCAAGCGCATTGGGAAGACTCGTTGGATAAAAAAAAAAATGAAGATAATTAAGACTGCATCTTAAAAGAAAGTACTTGTGAGGTGAGTAGGTGGAGTGTATGCTATCATTAAATGAACAGAAAATTGAGTTTAGTTTAGTTTATTATTGTGACGTGTACCGAGGTACAGTGAAAAGCTATTTTGTTGCATTAAATCCAGTCAACAAAATGACTATGCGTGATAACAATTAAGCCGTCCACAGTGTACAGATACAGGATAAAGGGTATGCAAGTTAATGCTAAGTAAGTTTGATAAAGTTTGATTAAATAGTTCAAAGGTCTCCTGTGAGGTTAATGGAGGTAAGGACCGCACTCTAGCTGGTGAGAGGATGGTTTCAGTTGTCTGATAACAGCTGGGAAGAAACTGTCCCTGAATTTGGAGGACTGTGTTTTCAAACTTCTGCACCTCTTATCTGATGGGAGCGGTGAGAATAGGGAGTGTCTGGGTGAGACCTGTCCTAGATTATCATAATTATAGTCCTGAATCCCACCAGAGCTGCAGAAGTGATTTGCGGTTGTAACCAGAGAGGGATAATTTTAGGAAAGCTGGTGGAATATTCCTCTTGATAAAACAGTGACCAACATTTGGAGTAAAAATCCTTCAATAACCCACAGCCACAGCAGTGCTTTATCTTTCTTGGACTGATGACCATCAGCGTATGCATGAGTACACTTGGCACTTTTCACTTGAAACTGATTTTCAATTTTCAATCAGTTTCAAATTTCAATGTTACAGCAACTCATTTTTCAGAGTTATTTCCGTTGAACTATTCCAGCTGTTAGCATGAGATCATTTATATTTCACCCAGCTTTATCTTCCAGTCAGTGTATCAGCAAGTAAGCAAGCATCAAGCAAGTTAATTGTATCACAATCACTTTGTGTGTGAAACTCCTGTGTGAAATGTGTGAAGCAGAATTAACTGTTATTCATTTTATCTTGAATCTTGAATATGTGTCTTACTGAAGTAAACTTGAGTAAAGATACAAGGAAACATAGGATGGTCGTGCAAGGATTTGCCACGGGCAAGCTGTAAATGTGGAATAAAATAAAGAGAACAATGTAATGTTAAACTGTTAGTTATTAACCTCCTATCTGAACAGAAAACTGACTAAGTGGAATACTCAGTTTTCTATAATTTTCTACTTTTACATCAGATTTCAAGTAGAGTTTTTGTTTGTTTTTAGTTTTAGTTTAGTTTATTATTGTCACATATACTGAGGTGAAGTGAAAAGCTTTTGTTGCTATCCAGTCAAAGAAAAGCATTTACATGATTACAATCAAACAGTACACAGTGCACAGATAAAGGATGAAAGGCACTTTATTTAGTGCAAGATAAAGTCCGATTAAAGGTTCAAGGTCTCCATGAGGCTAATGGGAGGTCAGGACTGCATTAGCTGGTGAGAGGTCAGTTTAGTTGCCAGATACCAGCTGGCTCAAAAAGATAAAAATAACAAATGAAAAATAAAAATAAAGAAAGTAACAATTCAATTTGCCCAGGGCTTCCAGATCTCCTCCATTCTGAATGACTGAATGGGTGGAGGGTGGAGGGTGACGGCAGATGGAGAGATGTTGGGAAAAATGGGAGCACACCAGACTAGTTGAATCAGTTGTGATCTTATTGAATGACAATACTAATAGTTCAAGGGACCAATTGAGGTTGCTCGCGCTGACACAGGAGTAAGCTAAACCGCCCGCTGTCCTGGATCCATCACCGCTGACCCGCTCCGCTCTATGATCTTTGATCTTGAGCTGGTCCCCTCCCTGTCCAGTCTCTGAGCCAGGTCAAAAATAGGGATAACAAGAATTTCAAAAATAATACCAACTGCTTTTGTGCGCATCCGTTGACAAGGCAGCACATTCTTATTCTCTCTGTTAATCTCACTTGACTGACAACCGCTACACACCTCCAAAGCATGTCCCCATACAAATTTCCATTCAAAGACACGGACCGGGCAGTGAATGCCATGCAGTGTTACCCAGCGCAGAAGTGAGGCCATGTCCTGCTCCCTGCGGCAGTCAGAATTTAGGGATTTGCGGGAAGCGGCTGATATGACCGAGGCCGGCAAGCGGCAGGAGAGAGGCGTTCAGACGGAGAACATTGCCAGAGGTGAGTGGGCCGGCAGAAGGTGCTGAGCTGGCGGCTGGTTCTGCTGTCCATTCTCAGCAGGCTGCTCATAGCAACGCAAGCTTCGTGCCCGGAGTGTAGTGAGTAAGTTGCTAGCATGATCCCCAACCCCCTCCTTCTCAATGCTCCTGCTCTCCCCGCAACTTTACCCCTGGCGGCTCAGCCAATTTGTGCAGCCCAGGCCGTGCTAACCCGGGCCAGACTCCCCACACGCTGTGAAAGGAACTCTCCCCCCGCCAGCGGCGCTGTCCTTTTATAGCCTCCCACTTTACATCCACTTCCCATTAACTGCCAGCAATGAGGGATAGACTTGGCTATCCCTCAGTACAGCAACATCAGTCTTGACTAAGGGATAGACAAGTCTATCTTTCTTGGCTAACAACCTAACCTTCGGCCTCCAAGACTATGAGAATGCAGGGTGACTTGGACACGTTGGGGAGTGGGCAGATGCATGGCAGATGAAGTTTAATGTAGATAAATGTGAGGTTATCCACTTTGGTATCAAAAACAGGAACGCAGATTACTATCTAAATGGCATCAAGTTGGGAAAAGGGAAAGTACAACGGGATCTGGGGGCCCTCGTTCATCAGTCTATGAAAGTAAGCATGCAGGTACAGCAGGCAGTGAAGAAAGCGCATGGCATGTTGTCCTTTATAACAAGAGGAGTCAAATATGGGAGTAAAGAGGTCCTTCTGCAGTTGTACAGAGCCCTAGTGAGACCACACCTGGAGTATTGTATGCAGTTTCAGTCCCCTAATTTGAGGAAGGGCATTCTTGCTATTGAGGGAGTGCAGCGTAAGTTTATAAGTTTAATTCCCAGATGGCAGGACTGTCATATGCTGAGAGATATTGTTGGGGCAAGTCCAGAACCAGGGGCCACAGTTTAAGAATAAGCGGTAAGCCATTTAGAATGGAGATGAGGAAACACTTTTTCTCACAGAGAGTTGTGAGTCTGTGGAATTCTCTGCCTCAGAGGGCGGTGGAGGCCGGTTCTCTGGATACTTTCAAGAGTGAGCTGGATAGGGCTCCTAAAGATATGGGGAGATATGGGGTGAAGGCAGTAACGGGGTGCTGATTGGGGATGATCAGCCATGGTCACATTGAATGGCGGTGCTGGCTCGAAGGGCCGACTGGCCTACTCCTACACCTATTGTCTAAGACGCAGGTAAATTTTTGTGCCTTATTTTTGGGTAAAAAATAGCGTCTTCAATGCCGTGAAATACGATACAATCGTTTGCTTTTGGATAATTAACCCATTGTTACCCATTGTCTTCCCATCCCATAAATTACTATTCCTTTCCTTGCATCCAACCCACACCCATTATATCTCTCCCCCTCCCACTACCCCACATTTACTGATACACTTTGCGGTTTTAATCTATATAAGTAGCACCATGAGATAGTATTATATTCTTAAACGAGTCTTCGCCTAAGTTGTTACGGTATGTAATAGGGTTAGTATCAGGCATGTCCTACCACACTAAAAGTCCTCTGCTTTATTAAATGGTTATGTTCTGCTGTCTCTTTATCAGCCCACAAAAACTACTTAAATGTGTTTCCTTTGTCTTTACTGTTTCTTATAAGAAGTGACTACCAAATGAGGAAATTCTCAACAAGGACGTATTTCATTAGGAAATAAATAATCTATAAGCAGAATGATTAGTCTGTGGCTGACCAAGGGAGTCAGGGGTGATATCAAATTTGAAGAAAAATCATTAGATATTTCAACATTAGTGGTCAGTCAGGTATTGGGAAATATTGGAAATTTGGGACAATTTATTTTAAAAAATGAGGTCTCCTTCTTGCATATGGCATGCACAGCCTAAAGTTGTAGGACAACTTGTTCTATTTGATCTTATTTGATTGTGCACACCAGGATTGCTTTTGATGAAACAGGGCGGACCACGCGAAGGTTGCAATCTCCCACCCCAAAAATGAGGTAGCAAAGAGGGAGAGATAATAAAAGTATGCTCCCATGAACTAGAGAGATACCAATCCTTTGGCCTTGCTTACACAGAAATTCTCGGCACAGAATAATTTTATTGGCGCATTGTCAAGTTCAGCAATAGACACCTTTTGACATTTATATCCAATAACTTTGGTGTGATTGTCGGAGAGACCAAGAAGAAAAATCTGAAAGTATACTGCCAAGAAACTAGATACATTATAGATATTATTATTTCACCTAGACTACAAAATCATTGCACATTGTAACATTTCTTGAGGTAAGAATCATTCATCAAGTGGATATACTATAAGCACTCGTTTTTACACTTAATGAAGATGTAAATTAGAAAATAATCATGTATGTGTGATGTCAATTCTTCATGATAGTTATAAAATGAACCTCAAACTCTTTGGCAAGCAAATAAACCAGTTAGGGGCACCATATATTTCAAGTACAGAGATAAGGTCAAACACTTTTGGAAGTGGACTGAGCAAATTACCCACCTGGTTTCTTCGTTAAAGAATGGATGTGACATGGAAGGAATTTGCGGTGAAGATAAAACTATGAAGAAATACAATATTTTTATAATCAATAGAAGTAATACAAGTAATAAGATGTTTCTTACAGATTTCAGTAATTTGCAGCTTGCAGTTCAAATGAGCACTTTGAATTCAGTTAAAATCCAGGGCAGCACAGTGACGCAGCAGTAGAGTTGCTGCCTTACATTGTCAGAGATCCAGGTTCGATCCTGACTATGGCTGCGGTCTGTATGGAGCTTGTATGTTCTCCCTGTGATTATGGTGAGTTCACTGCGGGTGCTCTGGTTTCCTTCCACATTCCAAAGAGGTGCAGGTTTGTAGGTTAATTGGCTTCTGTAAATTGTCCCTAGTGTGTAGGATAGAATTAGTGTATGGGGATTGCTCATCAGCGCGGATTCGGTGGGCCGAAGGACCTGTGTCCACGCTGTATCTCTCTAACTAAACATTCTCTCCCTAAACTAAAATACTTATTAAGCAAATATGTAGTTGTATAATACAATAACAGTTCTCTTTTTTCCAAGAAAATAGAAACATAGAAACATAGAAAATAGGTGAAGGGGTAGGCCATTCGGCCCTTTGAGCCAGCACCACCATTCAATATGATCATGGCTGATCATCCAGAATCAGTACCCTTTTCCTCCTTTCAGCCCATATCCTTTGATTCTGTTAGCCCTAAGAGCTATAACTAACTCTCTCTTGAAAACATCCAGTGAATTGGCCTCCACTGCCTTCTGTGCCAGAAAATATGCTGGATATTAAACTAGCCAGCAGAAACTCATTTGATATGACATTAAACTTAATCACAACATTAGTTTTACTAACTTGAAAATGAAGAAATATAACCAATAATAGTTACATAACCATGGTCTATCCCTTTCCTCTGTTGAAATTGCTGAATAATGGTATTGTGTTTTCACAGTTGAACTTATTGATGTTTTCCTGCATTGTTTCATCCATATTTCAGAGATAATAGCATCCATCTGAATTGGAAGAGAAAAGTATAAGTAATATAGTAGGAAAATCCTCAAGCGTACAGCCTTTGTCTTTTTTTTGAAAAGGATAAATGTTGCACCTTATTCATCCACTTTCATGGGTTTAGGATCATGATGAAACCTCACACTGTTGTGCTCCTAATTAACCCTGAAAGGCTTCCAAACCAGTAATACAAGTAATGTTCAGACATCTCTTTGCAGATACCCAAAACAGTACACAAGTCCATTGCACATACTGTATAATAATTTATTTCTCAACATTCCTTTCATTCACTCTCTGATATCCAACGGTGGAAAAGTCATCAATTCAAACTATCAGTGAAGGTCCTTCATTAACTAGGTATGTTACAAAACTTACCTTTACCGGCGCTGCACTTCTGCCGCACCCCGTGTGCGCGACTTTCGTGCCTTGCAGAGGGGGGCGGGCTTAAAGTGCCGTTTTTCCACAGGCCTGGATAATCGATGAATGTCGGGCGATTTGGTTGCTGAAGAAAAATCGCTCCGACATTTAATGAATGCTGGTATTTTTAAATTACTCTAGATTATTTATTAACTAGAGTAATTTAAAAATCACCTTCAAAAGCCGTGACCGCAGACAACCGGAAGCATTTTGCGTAGGGGAGAAAAAAAGGTAAATACTTTATTTTTATATTAAAAGTTGGTTTTTCGGGAGGCATTAATAATATTTTTATGTTGCGAAATGGGGTCCACAAAAAATGTATGAACCCCCAGTATTTTTCCTCCCAACTTCACCGCTAACCGCAACGTTCTAATCCACCGCATTCCACTAAAACCCACTTGCTAGTTGATTTAAATGGCCATTAATTTACAGGCATAAAACACTAAATTCCTTCCATTTGGCCCAGAAATTCATGAAAATGAGATTTAAAAATTATGTTATATTGTGGATTATTGTGTGAATGTTATTTGGACACTTAGGCAATTTTTAAAAAGTTTATCTTTTCTTAAGAAATTGATAGATGTTTAGATCTACTCATTGAATTTTGTAATTAGCTACAATTAGATAACTAACTAATTATTTGCTTTAATTTCAGGTCATCCAAGTAAGATTGTTTAATATTTGTTTCAGAATGCTTCAATCTATAATAACTGAAAATTTCATTGAGTTCTCTTAATTTTTAAGAATGTTATGGACTTTTAACTTTTTCAGATCACAGCTTTTGAGTTAAGTCAATTGAAAGGCAATGGGAAGCAAGATGCTCATTTCCGAGTATGAAAATGGCCATAACTTTCTTAATACTGAAGATATGAAAGTAAATTAGGTGTCAAATTAAACTTCTTTTTATGCTTTATCTGATGGGATAAATTGCAGACTTGATTTTTAAAATCTCAAAATTTTGTAACATTGCTACATTAACGAAAAATGCCTACATTGTCAGGTATTGTTCTTACTGTGACTTCATTTTACACACAGTAGGTCGCCTTATATGATATATGACACATACATTACACTTTCTCTTTTTGTATTTATGTCAAATGTATTTTTATGCACTTGCTTCAAAATGGATTATATTGTTGGTCAATTTATGATTCTAAAGGAATTGGTGGATAACTGGCACTCAAATGTAATCTTTAACATACAGAAACAAAATAATTTTACTGTTTTTCAATGCCAATGCAAATTACCCGGTGACTCCAATTTTCATTAATTATGTATTATTCATTTATTCAATTTAAATATTACTTGCTTTCTTTATTCTTTCCATTTAATTGATTCAAACCATTTAAATTATACCAACTTCCATCACTTTTCACACCTCCAGTCTGAAGAAGGGTCTCAACTCGAAACGTCGCCTATCTTCTTCGCTCCTTAGATGCTGCTACACCTGCTGAGTTTCTTCAGCCTTTTGTGTACCCTCGATTCTCCAGCATCTGCAGTTCCTTCTTTAACACTTTTCACACCTGATGATTTGTTACATCTCATTGTCCACTATGTTCCGTTGTTTGCTTGATTAAATTCTAGTTTATGCATGTGCTCACTAACGTTTTAGTTATATTAATAGCCAACCTTATTCTGACATAACATTTCATATAATGTTGGGACATCAGATGTAAAAAATATCAATTGATCTGTTTTTAAACAATGAAATGATCTACAGATTGTTCTTTAGTTTATTTGATACCACTCTTAATAATCCAATAAAATGCAAAAACACAGGTAAATATCACACGATCCAGCATGATCCCTAAATGATAATTATGACCATCTATTAATTTTAGAGATATAGCATGGAAACAGACCCTTCAGCCCACCGAGTCCACGCCAACCAATGATCACCCATACATTAGCTCTATCCTCCACTCTAGAGAACTTTTACAAAAGCCGATACAAACCCGTTTGTCTTTGGCATGTGGGAGGAAACCAGAGCACCTGGATAAAACCCACATGGTCATGGGGAGAGTGTGCAAACTCTGTAAAGACAACACCTGTACTTAAGATAAAACCCGCATCTCTGGCGCTGTGAGGCAGCAACTCTACTGGCGTCACTGTGCCACCTTTACTATCATAAGGTGTTTTATTTAGGCTAACACTGAAGTCAGTTGATGGACATAAATTGATGTGACTAAGACAAAACAGGGCTATGAGATGTGAAATAGATTGTGAACCCTAAGTGGAACTTATAGTGTGCAAATTTGAATTGTGTGCTTCTATGGCTGTTAACTACCACACAATGTCATGATATTGAGAGAAAAATCTGTGTTTAAAATTACGATTGTTATACCAGAGCATAGCAACACAAGGAAAAAAAGAATCCATTGCATATCAAGAAAAGGAAACCCTAATAGAAAGAACAATGCAGACCTGCAAAATTCTTAACAAGAAAGACAATGCTTGTAGCATTGTTAGCGTGTTCACTGTTGAGCACTGTGATAGATTCAGTTCCAATATCATGATGAACCAGATTAGTCAATGTTTTGTTGATCAGATCTTTGAGGATTTTCTATCTGTGTTTGAAACTTCTATCTTGACACTTTTTGTATCGGATGACCTATTGAGCTGAGACCTGACCTCATGAGTCGTAGAGTTACAAAGCGTGGAAACAAGCACTTCGGCCCAACTTGCCAGACCGAATAACATGTCCCAACTACACTAGTTCCTCCTGCTTGCATTTGGCCCATATCCCTCTAAACCTGTCTGATCTATATCTCGAGCAACAATGGGCTCCAGCTATAATGCAACATCATGCAGGCAAATCTACACTTTGCACATGGCACCCAAGATCACGCACAGTTAATGGGTACAAGCAAGCTAAAGCCTTGGGAAACATGCTGTCTTTTTGCCCAACTCCTGACAATTCATTGTATGAAAATCTGCTATGTGACCGTAAGAAAAGACATGTATCACCAATGAAGTATGATTTTAAAGTGCTTTCCTGCTGGATAACATTTATATTCCTAATAGTTGTTTATGCACATCATTGTGGCTGTCACATTAAACTTCTCCCTGAAGTAACACAGTGGGTCAAGTAGCACCCCTATAGAAGATGGATAGGTGACGCTTTGGAGTGGGGCCCTCCTTCAAACTCTGTGGTGAATATGGATAGGTGACAGTTTGCGTTGGGACCTTATTTCAGAGAGAATTTGTATCCCCTAGTCCTGGAAACAAATGCTAATAGGAGCAGCCTCCCCCTTTTAAAATCCTACCAGGGCTTGATTTTTCCCATGACACAAGATCAGAGCAGTTTTTGTCCACTCTAACCTTATTCTAATAAATTGACATGTTCATTTGCAAGGATGTTCTGATTATATTTTTGGATTGACTTTGTTTAAAACCTTTGAACAGACTAAACTTCAATGCTATCTGTTACACATTGTCATTTCTGGGATGAAAGGTTGACTTATGAGAACAGAATAAGAGTTTGGATCTATATTCAGGCCTTTAGAGGAATGAAAGATGATCCTACTGAAACAGATCAACTTCTGAATGGTTTTGTCAAGGTAGAAACTTTGAGGATCTCCCCCTCATGGGATTATCATGAGTTAGGTGTTTTAATTTCAAAGTAAGGAGTTCATGCACAAAACAATAGGGATGATGAGGAGTTTTATTCAGATGTTCATAAATCTTTGTAATTCTAACATCTCGCGAATACGCAGCACAATGTCACAGCAGTAAAGTTGCTTCCTTACAGGCACCAGAGGCCTGGGTCCGATCCTAACAATGGATTCTACCACAGCGTTTGTACATTCTCCCTGTGATTGTGTGGGTTTTCTCCAGATGGTTCGTGGTTACTTGGTCCTCCAAAATATTCCAACTGGAATTTAAACTGGAGGTGCTCTGGTTTCATGCCACATTCCAAAGACGTGCAAGTTGTAGGCAAATTTACTTCTGTAAATTGTCCAAAGTGTGCAGGATAGAACTAGTGTACTGGTGATCATTGGTCGGCATGGAATCGGTGGGCCGTAGAGCCTGTTTCTGCACTGTATCAAGAAACTAAACTAAACTAGAGGGCTGAGAAGACTAAATGAGCAAATAAATATATTCAAGGCTGAGATAGATGCTTTGACTACAGAGGAGTCCAGGGTTATGGGAATCGTGCATGAAAATGAAGTTGAAGCCATGAATGTATTGAAAGCAAGAGCAGGCCAGACAGCCCATATCTCATGTTAATATGTGTTTTCAGCAGAATTGCATGTTATGAATCCTGGTTAAAAAATGACATATTTTGCATAATATTCTCCAAAGAAAATTGGTATTTTTGACATGAATGGCTATATTGACCACTTTTCCCCATCTTGAGATTATATCAGAGAAAAAAATACCAGGGGGCAGAATAGTTTTTTCAACATCGTAGCTTTACAGTTCCAGAGAAAAAAATCCAGTGTCCTCAATGAGGTAGGTTGAAAGATTGAGGCATAGAAATATGGACATAGAAACATAGAAACATTGAAAATAGTGTGCAGGCCCAGGCTATTCAGTCCTTCAGGCCAACGCAGCCATTCAATTGACAATAGAAAATAGGTGTAGAAGTAGGCCATTCGGCCCTTTGAGCCAGCACCGCCATTCACTGTGATCATGGCTGATCATCCACAATCAGCACCCCGTTCCTGCCTTCTCCCCATATCCCCTGACTACAGTATCTTTACGAGCTCTATCTAACTTTCTTTCTTGAATCCAGTCAGTTGGCCTCCACTGCTTTCTGAGGCAAAAAATACCACAGATTCACAGCACTCTGGGTGAAAATGTTTTTCCTCATCTCCATTCTAAATGGCCTACCCCTTATTCTTAAACTGTGGCCCCTGGTTCTGGACTCCCCCAACATCGGGGACATGTTTCCTGTCTCTAGCATGTCCAATCCCTTAATTTTCTTAAATTATTCAATAAGATCCACTCTCATCCTTCTAAATTCCAGAGTATACAAGCCCCGCCGCTCCATTCCATCAATATGATTATGGTTGGTCATCCAAAACCAGTACCCCATTCCTGCTTTCTCCCAATATCCCTTGATTCTGTAGGGCGTTGAGACTATGCCCTAACATATGGGAGTCTGATAATAGAGGTCTGATAAGTGAGGGGAAGAAGCTGTTCCTATGTCTGGTGCTTTCAAGCTTTTGAATCTTTTGGCCGATGGCAGTAGAGTGAAGAGGGGATGACGGGGGTGAAAAGGGTTGTTGACTATGTTGGCTGCTTTCCTGAAGCCTTGTGAAGTGCAACTGGAGCAAATGATGAGGAGTCTAATTTGTGATTATGGACTGGGCTACATCCAAAGCTCTCTGCAATTCTTTTGCAGTTTTAGGCAGAGCTATTCCCAAAACGAGCTGTGATGCATCCCTATAGTATGCTATCTATACTGCACTTGTGGACATTGGTGAGTCATTGGAATCATGTTGAATTTCCTTAATCTCCTGAGGATGTCGAGATATTGCTGTGTTTTTATGGCCATAGCTTCTACATGGTTGGCCCAGGAAAGATTGTAATATTTACATCTCGGAACCTGAAGCTTTCAACCATCTCCACTTCGGCACCATTAATATGTATGCACCACCACACTTCCTGATGTCAATAACATCTCCTTCACCTTGCTGACATTGAGGAAGAGGTTGTTG
Organism: Raja brachyura; assembly: GCA_963514005.1. The sequence continues at coordinate 46,361,231 of OY740782.1, forward strand.
AGTTGATATCACACATCAAACTCTGAAAATCAGTAACCCTACAAACTAAATTTGCGAAATTCAAATAAAAGTAGAAAGAGATTGCGCACGCCAACCAGCTACTTGAAACCTACCCCACATTCATTCATTTAAGGTCATCTCAGGAACTTCAACTAACAGCCATGGACTTTAAGCATCACATGCTGGCTGAGGGTTTAGCTATTCCAGCAGGTTCCTGCCAACAACACATGGGAGTTCATTGGAAGAGCCACATATTTTTGGACTATACTCTCTTGGCTGAAATACATTACCATATGCCAAGTGATCATAATCTATGCCCAGTTTATTAATTTTGTTATTCTCTGCAAGACCAAATTTTCCTTGCCCGATTTATTTTTCTCAGTTACATGCACACAAAATTTAGGAAAGCTCAATTGGACAATGTTATCAGCTTTTTTTCTCAGAATATTCCCAGAATATTTGCTCAGGGACAAGGACTTAACAACAGATAAATGCCTTTCTCAGAATTTATTAACACTATTTGACCTCAAAGCAACATTAAACTTTTTCTGAAGCAATTTTACATTTTGTTCCAAATATTATTTCCCAATTGGCCCCTGTCCTCTCCTGAAATGACCCCTGGTAAGCAAATGTGAATTAAGGCATCACAGTGAGATTAGCAAAGTTTCCATTCATGCTCCGTAAATGTGCAATTCACCTTGGATAGTTAAATGTATTGAGCTGGTTCATTCAGGATGTGCACTATATCCCAGACTAACACTCAGCATTCTTTTCATGTACGGGTGTGTTGCTGTGATTGTCATGTATTTCCAGATACTGGAGTTGTTTAGTGAGGCAAGTTGAAGGCTCAATGATACTTAGGCCTCAGTTGAGGTCTCATCACTAGAATGCTCTGAAAGCCTTTGATTTCAGTCAAAGTTAGAGGGCAAATCCTTTCTTTTGATCTTTGTACTTTTGTAGCAATTATCAAATGTCTCTGTAATCCACTTCAAAACTATTGAAATTGCCTGAAACAATTAAAATAAAATTACATTAAAAGTAATGATCTAAAAAATATTAAAATAAAATTGTACTGGCACAAAATTAAATAAAACAATAAATTAAAATAATTGAAAAATATATATAGATTTACTATTTTCGAATTCCGCTCAAAATATAGTGGGTTCTAATATCTAATTCTGATCCCACAATGGGTCTGAATTAGATGAGATCACAGGAGCAAATTCCTAAGTATAATACTTGGGCATTCGTGCATGCCCAAGTATAGCGATGGAACAGATTGACACATGCACCAGCATCTTTCAGTCAGTTTGTCAACTACTTTTAAGGCCAGGATATGCTTATTTGCATGCGACTAATTATGGGAAGTTCACACTTCCCATTGTAGCTACAGGCCGCAGCTCCACTGAAATAAAGCTACACCAAAGCCATTCTAAGCAGCAGAGGTATACTCCCTTCCATTTATCCCAATAGTAGCTTTCCTTGCTTAAGTCCATCATTCCTGGTGCTATGCCAGTAAATCTCAAATTGTGTTGACATCCTTCCTGAAGTGCGGTTCCCAGATTTGAATGCATGGTGTTTTTATAAAATTTAATCTAGTTTCCTTGCTCTCATATTTTTGTCGTTGGCATTTCTATTCATAAAGTCAAGGACACTTTGTACTTTACCTTCCTTCCAGCCACCACCTATAGTCCTCCACTAGGCATTCACCCTTCACTTCCCCCACCTTCCAGTTTCCACATCCCCTTTAAAACTGCACCATATGATTGTATTTAAATCATCATCACCAAATTAAACTTTTAATTTTTCACTTCTCAACATTAAATTTTATTCATCATCATATGTGCAAATTTTGGCATAGTTCACTTCCGCCCATTATAATTTGAATGTAAATATATTAGTGTTAAGGGTTCTGGCTTCCCAATGACCACTTTGGACTGCAGTATAATCTCAGTAGTTCCTGAGAACGCAAAGCACCCAACTCCATTCTTTGCCCTTTGCTCACATTGCTTTAATTCTCACAATATCATGGTGTTGCAGTCATAGCGACAGTATGGAAACGGGCTCCTAGGCCTACCGAGACCTCGCTGATCATTAACCATTCATTGATACCAATCCAACTATATTAAGGAATCAAATATTGAGTCATTGCTTGGAGATCAGGATTCAGCAAGAGGAGGGGCGACATAAGGCTGGAAAGTGTGCAGGCAGAAATAATTGACAAGGCTGTTACTGGGACTGGAGGGCTTCCGTTGTAAAGATATTCTCGATAGGCTGGGACTATTTCTCTTGGGGTTTTGGAGGATGGGGATCCTCTTCCTTCGGGGGCATGCAACCTTTCTTGCCGCATCCCCCATCTCCGTCTCCGCTGACACCTATCGGCGACCTGGCGGCCTCCAACTGGGACAAACCTCGAGGTTCCGGAGGCAGAGCCAGGACTTACCAACATGAGGCTGGCCGACTTTGGGGCTGCGTTGGCATTGCGGCCCAACTTCCGACCCGACTTCAGAGCCTCGGAGGCTCGGGCACAGACCCAGTTGTCTCGGCCGCGGGCCAGTGGACGACAACATCGTCGGGAGCTCGCAGGTCACAGGTTGGTGACCTGTTTTTCCGGAGCTCCCACTACAACAGCTTTGTCCACTGGACTGAAGGGCGGCAGCTTCGGCAGCGTCGACCGCCCCGGGCTGCAGAGTTTGAACCGGCCCGTTCACGGAGCCATCACCCGGCGGGGTCACAAAATCAGAGGCCTGGATCGCCTCAGCACAGAGGGAGAGCAAGGAGGGAAGAGACAGAGACTTAGGGACTTTTGCCTTCCATCACAGCAAGGAGGTGCCTGGTGAAATCACTGTGGTGGATGTAAAACTGTGTTGAGTGTGTGTTTTGTTATTTATTTTATGTATGACTGCAGGCTAAACCATTTTGTTGTACTGAAAAGTGCAATGACAATAAAATTGAATCTGAATCTGAATTGTTCAGAGGTATATTTCCTCTATTCATAGCATCATAAACCTGTCCACATTTATTTTAAACATTGTAATTTACCCACCTCTGTGGCTTTCCCATGGCAGCTTACTTCATATGCCCACAAGCTTTACTTGAAAAATGTCGCCCTTGGGTCCCTTTTAAATCTTTCCTCTCACCTTAAATCGATGTCCGCTAGTTTTAGAGCCAGACCTCAACCCAAAATGTCACCATGTTCTATAAAGATGATGCATGATCTGCTGAGTTACTCCAGAACTTTGTGTCAACTAGCTTAAGACTTCCCTACCTTGGAAAAAGACTGCGACCATCCATCATTATATATAATTTTATAGTTTAGTTTAGTCTATTGTCACGTATATTGGGGACAGTGAAAAGCTTTTTGTTGCGTGATACCCAGTTAGCAGAAAGACAATATATTATTACAATCGTTCCATTTACAATGAACGTTTACACAAGGTAAAGCCAGCAAACTGATCAAGGATAGTCCGAACATCATCAAAGAGGTAGATAGTTGTTCAGCTCTACTCTCTGGTTGAGGTAGGATGTTTCAGTAGCCTGATAACAGCTGGGAAGAAATATACCTCTGAACCATCACCTCCCACCCTCCAAAACCCCAAGAGAAAGAGTCCCAGTCAATCCAGAATCTCTGGATTCTGGATTCTGGAGGCCACGCGCTAACTCTCGGACACCTCCTCCTACTTACCCCTGGACCCTCCGACAAGGGAGGTGCCGTGGTAGTCTGGCGCATCAATCTCTACAAAGCGGAGGCCATGCGCCAACTCTCGGACACCTCCTCCTACTTACCCCTGGACCATGACCCCACTGACGAGCGCCAGGCCCGCATCTCGAGCACCATAACCGACTTCATCAACTCCGGCTCCCTACCCCCCTGAGCCTCCAACCTCATCGTTTCCCAGCCCCGCACGGCCCGATTTTACCTTCTCCCCAAAATCCACAAACCTGACTGCCCCGGCAGACCCATTGTCTCTGCCAGTTCGTGCCCCACCGAACACATTTCCACATACCTTGACACCACCCTATCCCCCTTGGTTAAATCCCTCCCCACGTATGTTCAAGACACCTCAGACACCCTCCGTCGGCTCCATGCATTCTATTCTCCAGGCCCCCATCCTCTCATCTTCACCATGAACGTCCAGTCACCAACATACTGACTTCATCCATTTCACCACCAACTTCCATCCGGGACTCAAATACACTTGAACCATTTCCGACACTTCCCTACCATTCCTTGACCTCACCATCTCTATTGCAGGTGATACACTCCTGACCGACATCCACTACAAACCAACTGACTCCCACAGCTACCTGGACTACTCTTCCTCCCACCCTGCTTCCTGTAAGGACTCCATCCCCTATTCTCAATTCCTCCGTCTACGTCGTATCTGCTCCCAGGATGCAGTGTTTGTCATCAGAAATGTCCTAATTCTTCAGAGAACGTGGATTCCCCTCCCCCACTATAGATGGGGCTTGCACCAGGGTCTCCTCCATACCCCGCAACACTGCCCTCTCTCCCCATTCCCCCACTCGCAACAAGGGCAGTCCCCCTGGTCCTCACCTTTCACCCCACCAGCCGGCACATACAACACATAGTCCTCCGCCAGTTTCACCACCTCCAACGTGACCCCACCACTCGCCAGATCTTCCCATCTCCCCCCCATCTGAGTTCTGCAAAGACCGCTCCCTCCTAAACTCTCTTATCAATTCTTCCCTTCCCTCCCGCTCCACCCCTTCCCCGGGCACTTTCCCTTGCAACCGCAAGAGATGTTACACTTGTCCCTTTACCTCCACCCTCCACTCCTTTCAGGGACTCAAGCAGTCTTTCCAGATCCGACAGATGTTCACCTGCACCTCCTCCAACCTCATCTACTGCATTCGCTGCTCTAGATGCCAGCTGATCTATATCGGTGAGACCAAGCGGAGGCTTGGCGATCGTTTCGCCGAACACTTCCACTCGGTCCGCAATAACCAACCCGACCAGTGGCTCAGCACTTCAATTCCCCCTCTCATTCCGTATCCGACCTCTCTGTCCTGGGCCTCCTCCACGGCCAGAGTGAGCAACACCACAAATTGGAGGAACAGCACCTCATATTCCGCTTGGGTAGTCTGCATCCTCTGGGCTTGAACATTGAATTTTCTCAATTCTGTTAACCCTTGCTGTCTCCTCCCCTTCCCACCTCTCCCCCAGTCCTTGGGCTCCTCCTCCTCCGTTTTCCTTTCTTCTCCCCACCCCCCCACCTCCCATCAGTCTGAAGAAGGGTTTCGGCCCGAAACGTTGCCTATCTCCTTCGCTCCTTAGATGCTGCTGCACCCGTTTCTCCAGCCTTTTGTGTACCCCAGAATCTCTTTACAACTCAAGCCTTCCAGTCCCAGAAACAGTCTTGTGAATTATTTCTGCCTGTACACTTTCCAGCCTAATGTCGCCCCTCCTCTTGCTGAACAACAGGAACGCCCCACAATGCTCCAAAGACAATCACACCAATTAGTTATACATTTACCACATGAAATCCCTACTCCTGTACTCAATCATCTGACATGAAGGTAAGCATGCCAAGTGACTTCTTCATGATTTATGTGTGTGTGTGGGGTGTGTGGGGGAGGGGGGGGGGTAATGCACCCACATGTCTACATCTTAGTGGGGTTTGGGCAGGTGGAGATCCAGACTTCCTGCCTTGGTGGGGAGCATACTTGGAGATAAGGACCTGGGTTGTGCTATCAGGGCTAAAGGTCCAAGAAATGTTTGGGACTTTGACGGAAGGATGGGAGTTGGCACATGCCAGCGTACGCCTACCAATGAGAACAGGCAAGTTGTGAAATGTAAATGTGGGCTTACAGGCTGAGTTCCCAAAGCTGAGCTGGGATCTGCTCATTGAGGCCCTTCAGGCAGTAGCCAATGAAAACATGGTTGTTCTGGAAGTGCTTAATGATAGCCTCTCCCCAGGGCAACGTGGTCTAATTTCTTGGGCAATGCTGAAAGCGCCTGTTTGAGATTGGCACATTTTAACCAATAAATTATTGCAATCATGTTCCATTCCAGATGTATATTATTATCAGATACATAAGAATGAAAAATAAACAATGCTGTTGACTGAGTTTCTAAGTCATGCTGCTCGATTTGATATTGAATCTAATTCTCAAGAGTCTGCTTCTATTACTCACTACTTTGGCACTGTCTTCATATTCAAAGATGATTAAAAAGATTAGTGTCAGAGACCTTGTGGTTTTCATTCTTGCCTTGCTCAGTAACCTTGGATGTCTCCCACCGTAATAAATGTTTTTCCTGGTATGAGAATGTATTTATTTTTATCATTTCCAATACAAGTACTGTCATTTTCTTTACTGCTACTTTAGCAAAATTTCCTTATCTACCAAGTGCTCTTTGTTCTTTGCTCTTTTATTAAATGGTTAATATGCCCAAATCACTCCAAAATGTATAATGGTTTGTGTAAACTAATGGGCTGCAAAGGAACAATGCTAGGAATTTTAATCAGAAAGTAGGATTAGCCACAATATCTCTTTTGTCTACAACATTGGCATTATGAGCTAAATGGTTTCCTTCTAAATTCTAAATATCTATGATTTAAAGAGTTGATATCTACTATAGAAATAGAAAATAATTCCTCTCACCAAGCTCAGGGCCAGTCTAGGTTTTGATTCAATGACTTGCCATTCAGGTCTATAATAAATGCAAAAAGCAAAATCTCCTTTGTTCTGCCATTTTGAGGACCATGGTTTTATTTCTATTCTGAAACTTTTTTTATAATATTTTTATTAGAAGTAAGCATTTCACAATGCTAAAACAAATTTACAAATACCAACTTAATTCGGTATTTATACAAATATCACATTGATTATTATTATCTTCTGTTTTTTAGAAATAGAGAGAAAAAGAAAGAAGAAGAGGTTTTAAATCAATAAAGGTTGTGATTAAATAATGATTTTGATTATATAAAAAAAGAAAGGAAAAAAAAACAAAAAAAAAGGAAAAAAGGAAAAAAAAACAATTAATATATATCTATTTAATATATATATATTTTTTTAAAGAGTAAAAAGTATTATATATATAAAAGAGAAACAACAAAATATTTTGTAAATAAAACTATTACAAATGATAATATCAATAGAGACATGTATACAAATCCCAGTTTGAAAATGAATTATTTTCATCAAATCCTGTCGGGTACCCATTGAGTTGTGATGCCAAGAACAGCTACCCCCTCAAATATTGTATATATGGAGACCATATCTGTTCAAAGATTTCATATTTGTCCATTAGGACAAATCTAATTCTTTCCAAATGCAACGTCTCCGACATCTCTGCTGTCCACATTTTAATTGCGGGGGATAATGTTCCCTTCCAAAATTTCAATATTATTTTTTTCCCTATTATCAAACAGTAATCAACGAAATTTCTTTGAATTACTGTTAATACCAAATTTGAGTCTGGAATTCCTAATATTATTAACTTTGGATCTTGTTCCAGTTTAACTCTAAGAACTTCAGAGATAACTCTAAAGATTTCTATCCAATAATAATTAAGTTTTGAACACGTTACAAAACTATGTGTTAAATTTTCTTCTAAATTCTGACACTTATCACAAATAGAAGAAATGTTAGGAAAAATTCTATTTAATTTGGTTTTCGAATAATGTAATCTATATAATACTTTAAATTGTATCAATGTATGTCTAGCATTTAACGAACAACGATGTATATGTTGTAAACTTTCTTCCCAAGTTTCTTTCGTTATAGATAAACCTATTTCATTTTCCCATGTTTGTCGATATATTTCTGTTGTTGGATTCCCCTATCCAAAATAATATTGTATATATAAGCTATTAATTTTTCTGTATTTGGGTGCTTGTTAAACAGTTCATCTAATAATCCTGGTTCTTTATTTTTATAATCTTGTGTGTTTGACTTAATATAATCTCTAATTTGTAAATACCTAAACAAGTTATGTGATGGCAATCCATAGATATCTTGTAACTCCTGAAATGAAAGAAATTTTCCTTTTCTGTAAAGGTGTTCTATCCTTTTAATTCCTAAATCATCCCAATGTCTAAACCCCCTATCTAATATAGAGGGTTTAAATAAAGGGTTATTCATAATTGGTAGGCTAAGTGACAAATTATCTAAATGTAAAGTCTTAACTATTTGTTTCCAAATGCGTCTATTACTATGAATTATAGGGTTGTCCCTATAAATTTTTTTTTGTACTTCCCTTGGCGCAAAAAGAATCGAACCTACATTGAAAGGTAAACAATCTTCCTTTTCCATCTTTAACCACATTGGTTCATGATCCAAATTTACCCACCAAAAATTCATATTCTTAATCTGAACTGCCCAGAAATAATATAAAAAATTTGGAAGTGCTAATCCTCCATTTATCTTGGATTTACATAAATGTTTTTTACTTATTCTATGATTTTTATAGTCCCAGATAAAACTATTAACAATGTTATCAATTAAAAAAAAAAAAAGTTTTAGGGAGATAAAAGGGAATAGCTTGAAACAAATATAACAGTTGTGGTAAAAAAAACATTTTTATAGCATTTATTCTACCAATCATAGATATAGGAAGTGTTTTCCAATATAAAATATTGTTTCTAAGTTTATTTAATAATTGAGGATAATTAGATTTAATTAATGAGTTATAGGATTTAGATACATTAATTCCTAAATATTTAAATTTGTCTGTAACTATTTTTAGTGGATATTGTTGTAATATATTTAATTTTATTCAAGTTATAGGCATAATATCACTTTTATTCCAATTAATTCTATATCCAGAAAATGTACTAAATTTAGTTATAACATTAAATAGCTTAGGAATACTAATCTCCGGTTTTGTAATATAAATTAAGACATCATCTGCGTATAGAGATATTTTATTAGTTGTAGTATCAGTATTATATCCATATATTTCTGGTTCAGATCTAATCCTTTCAGCTAAAGGCTCTATCACCTGAGCGAATAACAAAGGCGATAGCGGACATCCTTGTCTACAACCCCTAAAAAGCTTAAATTTAGCTGATAATATTTGGTTAGTTAATATTCTTGCAGTAGGATTCGAATATAGAATTCTTACCCATTTACAAAATCTATCCCCCAATTGGAATTTCTCCATTATTTTAAATAAATATGGCCATTCAACCTGATCGAATGCTTTTTCTGCATCTAAGGATATAACAGCTAATTCCGTATCACATACTCTTTTTGAGTATATAATATTGAATAATCGTCTGAGATTGTGGGATGAATAACGTTTTGGAATAAAACCTGTTTGATCATGATGTATTAATTTAGTGATCACCAAACTTAATCTCCGAGATAAAACTTTAGCTAATATTTTTTGATCTGTATTTAAAAGAGTGATTGCTCTGTATGATCCAGGGTCTTCCAAATCCTTGTCAACCTTAGGAATAAGTGTAATTGTGGATTCATTTAAAGATTCCGGTAATTTTCCTTATTCATATGTATATTTATACACTGTATGTAATCTTGGGGAAATCAGATCTTGAAATTTCTTATAAAATTCTGTACTCAGGCCATCAGGGCCCGCAGCTTTTCCATTATTTAACGATCCAATTGATTCTTCAATATCTTTTACTGATATATCAGCGTTTAACAAGTCTCTACCTTCCTGATCTAAACTGTTAATATGACATTCTTGTAGGAATGTTTCCATTCCATCCGTTTGTCCTGTTAATTTAGATGAATAAAGATTTTGATAATATTGTAAAAATATATCATTGATGTCTTTTGGTAAAGTCGATATATTTCCATGCTCAGATCTAATTCTATGTATCATTTTTTCATCATCTAGTTTTCTGAGTTGTCGTGCCAACAATTTTTGTGGTATATCTCCAAATTCAAAATGCACTTGTTTAGTTTGTTGAAAAAGTTTAATAACTTGATTAGAGTATATTTTATTTAGTTTATATTTTAATATTGCAATTTTAATACTTAACACTTTGGAAGGATATTTTGTATTTTCAATATCTAATTGTTTTATCTCCTTTTCCAACTTTTGTTCCGTCTTTCGATTTTCTTTGTTAAAACATGCTTGTGCTGATATTATTGCACAGCGCATAAATGCTTTAAATGTATCCCAAAGAAGTGATGGTGAAATTTCAGGTTTGTCATTAGTTTCAAAAAATAATTTAATCTGTTTTACCAAGTAATCATAACAAGCCTTGTCCTTTAATATTTGGGGATTGAGCCTCCAGTTAGGAGTTTTATTAGTTATATCTTTTAATTTTATCTTAAATGTTCTGAAACTTCTTCTATGGTAATATTTTGAATTTCACAAATGACGTGTATGTTGTATGACGATACCTTCTTACTCTCTGTGTGCTGCAAGTTTCACTATTTTGGTCTGATCAAGATTTAGGTGATATTTTTCAACTGTTGCCTTTATCTTTCGTTTTAAACGTATTCAACAATTTGGAGCATGGTTGCATAGGAGATCAGGATTTTGGAATTGGCTGTGTCTTTAAAATTAGCTAAATTTCAGGGGAATTAAATGGTACACCGTTAGGTTAGATACAAAGTATTTTTACTTCAAGAATCTGCTTCCTGTTGTACAAACAAAAAACTGCAGGTGCAGGTTTACAAAAAAAGACACAAAGTGCTGGAGTAACCTGTCGGGTCAGGCAGCATCCATGAAGAACATGGATAGGTGATGTTTCGGGTTGAGAATCAACTCTTAAACTAGAGGACATACATATAAGGACTTAAACTTAGGACTGAACTGGGTCCCAACCAGAAATGGCATCTATCCATTTTTTGTAGGGATGCTGCCTGACCAGTACTCCAGCACTTGGTGTCCTTTTTTGCTTCCTGTTGATTAAAGTTACCTATCTTCTAGCTGAAAGTGCTGTTGCTGAATTGGACTTAAGTATCTTTAGTGTTCTTAGCAGGACCGAGCTCACAAACAAAGACTGTTAATCAGCTTCTTCAAAAACGAATGGCATGTGAAAGATGAAAAAATGCCTGAAGATATAAGTCGGATGTTTCCTGCACAGACTTGAGTGCTTAGACTTGGTTGTGCTGAGACTCAAATAGCATGATCCTCTGATAGCACTAAGCTATGCAACTATTCTGAAACCAGGCCCACCTGAAGCAGGCAGTGAATGCCCAAATGCTAAGCCATACTGTTCCACAGCATGGAGATATTTTTTATTTGGATAAGCACTAATGCTTTAAACAAAATACAAGCTGAACATTCCATCACCTAATTTGTCTGAGTCTGGGATTCTCATCTTGGTGTTAGATGGTTTAAGTCCTGCTCCAGGGTAAATGATCGTACAGCCCAAGATGCGGTGTTGCCTTTCAGACTTTGAAAGTTGAGAGAGATGCAAGGTATCTCATGGCACTATTCAAAGAAGCACTGTGGAGTCCCCTTGCCCCTATGGATTAGAGCAAATAAAAATAAAGTGGCTGAAAGTCAGTAACCACAGTTAAGGTGAATGGCAATAAAGAAGAGGTGTAACTTGGGAATACCATTTTATGAATTGTTAGGGTTAGCAACTTGAGTGCACAACTTGATGGAGTGGTGGATATAAACTCTTCAGGAGCCCTCAAAAGAGAACTGGTCCCAAGGAGCACAGGGAGGATAAGTGGTGATCTTATACAGGTGTATAAAATCATGAGAGGAATAGATTGGGTAGACACCCACTCTTGCCCATCGGGGAATCGAGAATCAAATGGTATTGGTTTCAGGTGAAGGGGGAACGCTTTAATAGGTATCTGAATCTTTCACACAAAGGGTGGTGGGTGTATGGAATGAGCTGCTAGAGGAGGTAGTTCAAGCAGGGACTATTGCAATGTTTAAGATGCAATTAGTAGGTGTGTGGACTAGTGTAGATGGGCTGGTCGGTGTGGGCAAGTTGGGCTAAAGGATCTGTTTCAACACTCTACGACTCAATAACTCAGACTATGAAAGAAAATTATGCCAGAGGCAGAAAATAAATGACACATCACAGGGGAAGAACAGGAGAGAGGGTTTGACTGCTCTTCAAAAGAGTGGACACAGACTCAGGGGTTCTTCTGATATCCTTCTGTGCTGTATTTTTCTCAGTGTCGCAGGGTCATACAGCATGGAAACAGGCCCTTTGGCCCAATAACCAGAAAATGCCCCATCTACACTAATTCCACTTTCTCGCATTTACCCCATATCCTTCTAAACCAGTCCTATGCATTTACCTGTCCAAATGTCTTTTAAATGTTGTGATAGCACCTGCCTCAACTACCTCATCTGACAGCTTGTTCCATATACCCACCACTCTCTGTGTTAAAATGTTGCCCTTCAGCATTCTATTAAATCTTTCCCCTCTCACCTTAAACCTGTTGTCTAGTTCTTGATTCTCCTGTTTTGGATAAAAGACCTTGAGCCTTTATTCTATCTAGTCCCCTCATGATCTTATATCCTTTATGAGATTACCCTTCATAAAGTCATAAATTCCACAGAATGCATACATTTTTCATCATCGCCTTTCTAAAAGAATGTCTGTTAATTCTGATGCTATGACCTCTAGTCCTAGACTCTCCCACTAGTAGAAACATCCTTTCCACATCCACTCTAACCAAGCCTTTCTCTATTCATCCTCCTCCGCTCCAATCAATGTCCTAGCCTGCTTAACCTCTCGTTATAGCTCAGGCTCTCACGTCCTGGCAACATCTTCATGAATCTTCTCTGCACCCTTTCCAGCTTAACAACTTCTGCACTTGATAATTGTGAAAATTTGCCATAGGAACACAATCAGCACATTGGTCTGAAGAAGGGTCCCTGAAGTGGGGTACCGCAAGACTCGGTGCTGGGACCGCAGCTGTTTAGAATGTACATCAATGATTTAGATGAAGGGATTCAAGTTAACATTAGTAAATTTGCAAATGACACAAACCTGGCTGTCAGTGTGAACTGTGAGAATGCAGGGTGACTTGGACGGCTTGGGTAGAAGCATGGCAGATGCAGTTTAATGTGGATAAATGTGAGGTTATCCACTTTGGTAGCAAAAACAGGAAGGCAGATTGCTATCTAAATGGTGTCAAGTTGGGAAAAGGGGAAGTACAACGGGATCTGGGGGTCCTTGTCCTTGTTCATCAGTCAATGAAAGTAAGCATGCAGATACTATGGATACATTACTTCATCTGCTCTCAGCTATACAGGTATGTCTCACACGCCAATACCATCAGGACTTTGACGATACTGGACTGACAAATTTCCTAGACTATCAGTAATGCACCAAGACACTTTAATTCAAGCCCAACAATAAGTCTGAAATAGGGTCTCAACCTGAATCATCACCTATCCATGTTCTCCAGGTGACAGATGCTCTCTGACCTGCTGAGTTACTCCAGTGGTTTGTGTCTTTTGCTTATGAACCAGCATCTACAGTTTCTTGTCTCTACATTCCCTCTGAACCTTTCTATCCATATACACTTCAATGTATCCTTTTTTAGATGTTGCACAGTAGTGTTATAAATGGACCAGTGAACCAGGTGAGTTTACAGCGAGCCAAGGGAAAAGGGTACCAATGTGTTCAAAGGGCAAGCAGGAAAATGCTCACAGTATATTTAAAATGAGTGTGGAGACAGGGCCGCTGCTTGTTTAAAGAATATGAAGGAATAAGGTCTTGGTGGCTTTTAAACGAGTGTGGGAACAGAGCCGTGACGTATTTAAAGGGACTGTGGGAATGGGACTGAACTGTGTTTAAAAGAATTGTCAGGATGGGATGTTGGTGTATTTAAAGGAGTTTGAGTTTAGTTTCAGTTTGACTTGAGTTTATGGGAAGTGTGGGAACAGGGACCTGATGTGCACAAAGGGGGTGTGGGAATTGGGAGCCTGTGTGTATAAAGGGAGTGTGGGAAGAAGAACGCAGTGGTGTAAAGGGAGTGTGGGAACAGGGCAAGGCTCTATTTAAAATGTGTGTGGGAATGGGATCCTATTGTTTTTAAAGTCTGGGATGCTGGTGTGTTTAAAGAAAATGTAGGGATGGAGAGCTGGTGTGTATAAAGGGAGTGTGGAAACAGAGGTCCCAGTCTGTATAAAGGGATTGTGGAAACAGGGACCCAATCAGTATAAATAGATGCGGGAGCAGTGTCTTGCTGTATTTAAAGAGGGTGTAGAAACAGGATCCCAATGAGCCAGATGCCAAACTATCAGAATTTCTGAACAGTGAATTATCAGTTTCATCACCATACCTTTAATGCAGATATTTATCCCAAGATACTGCAGGGAGGTGAAATGAACATGAAAATCATACCAAACAAGAACAAATATAACTTGCAAAACTACCATGGAAATTCTGTTCACTGAACCTAGCCAGAAATTTAGTTTAGTTTAATTTAGTTTAGTGATACAGTGCAGAAACAGGCCTTGCACTCTAACACTTACATTTATATCAAGCCAATTAACCTGTATGTCTTTGGAGTGTGGGAGGTAATTGAAGATTAGAGAAAACCCACACAGGTCATGGGAGCAACGTACTCCTGACAGACAAGCACCCATAGGCAGGATAGAACCCAGGTCTCTGGTGCTGTAAAGCAGTAGCTCTACCGCTACACCACCATGCTGCCCGTGTTACACCTGTTATAATTGAAGTGATATGACTGAACCAATCAACATCATAAATTGTAAAAAGGTTTTGCATTAGCAACACTTTACCCAGACGGAGAAGCTTAATCTGATTTTAAATTCTACCTACGCTACATTAAGTGTCTGGTCTTACCCTGCCACAGGATTTTCTTTTGCTCAACCCACCAATCCCCCATCTCCTCTGCTACCTAATATTAACTAGTTTTTCCAATTTCCTAGTTCTGAAAAAGTGTTCCTGATATAAAACAATAACTGCTTCTCCTTCCACAGATGCTGCCTGATCTATTGAGTGTTTCAACATTTTCAGCCTTTACTTGGTCTTAGCAGAATGCAACAGTGAATAAATACCAATGCAGTAACACATGCAGTAACTTTCAATTTTCAATGTTTTGGATGATGCCTTACAGATTTGTTGAGAATGAAAAGTGAGAAATAGAGTCAAAGAGTCATAGAGATATACAACACAGTGACAGACCTTCTGGTCCATTGAGTCTGTGCTGTCCATCAATTGTGCTGTCCTTCACACTAATCCTACATTGATCGCATTTTTCTAAATCTTCCCTCATTGTCATTTCCCCCTCCCCTTCCCACCCACTTACCTACACTCTCAAAATAATTTACAAAACACATTAGCAAATCAGAGGATCTGGGCAAAACCCACACAGTCACATGGAGAATGTGCAAGCAAACCCCACACAGACAGCACCTGAGGTCACGATCAAATCTCGAGCTGCAAAACAGTAGCTCTCCCAGCTATAGACGCAAAAAGCTGGAGTAACTCAGCAGGACAGGCAGCATCTCTGGAGGGAAGGAACGGGTGACGTTTCGGGTTGAGACCCTTCTTCAGACCGGAAACGCCACTCATTCCTCTCCAGAGATGTTGCCTGTCTCATTGAGTTACCCTGATTTTTGTGTCTGCAACTGCAATATTAGAACTGGAGAAGCTCCGTGTGAAATGCAAAGAGCATTTCAGATTTTAGTTACATATTTCAGTTACAGAGCGGAAATAGGCTCTTTAGCCCCACAAGTCCACACTGACCAAAGATCCCCACACATTAACACTATCCTATACACACTGGGGACAATTTTTACATTTACCAAGCCAATTAACCTACAAATCTGTACGTCTTTGGAGTGTGGGAGTAAATCGAGGATCTCGGAGAAATCCATGCGGTCACGGAGAGAAGGTACAAACCCCGTACAGATAGCACCCGTAGTCCGGATCAAACCCGAGTCTCTAGCGCTGCAAGCGTTGTAAGGCAGTATCTCTACCGCTTTGCCACTGTGCCGTCTAAAAATATATATCAAGTGTAACACAGAGCTTTATTAATGCTGTTATATTTTAGTTTAGTTTAGTTTGGTTTAGTTGAGTTTAGCTTAGAGATACAGCAGGGAAACAGGCCCTTCGGACCACCGAGACCACGCCGATCAACAATCACCCCTCACACTGTAGACAATAGATAATAAACAATTGATCCAGGAGTAGGCCATTCGGCCCTTTGAGCCAGTACCGTCATTCAATGTCCTCATGGCTGATCATCCCCAATCAGTACCCCGTTCCTGCCTTCTCCCCTAATTCTATCATATACACAAGGGACAATGTACAATTTTATCAAAGCCAATTAACCTACAAACCTGTATGTCTTTGGAGTGTGGGAGGAAACCGGAGAGGTCGGAAGAAACCCACACAGGTCACAGGGAGAAGGTATAAACTTTGTACAGAAAGCACCCGTAGTCAGGATTGAACCCGGGTCTCTGGCGCTGTAACACAGCAACTCTTCTGCTGTGCCACTGTGCTGCCTATGATGAATGTTTTGTAAAACTCTGGTCAGCTTGGGGGAGAGAAGGTGTTGAGGGGTTTGGGGGAGGAGAGAAGCGACAGAATCCAATATTTGGCAACATTAAGAGACTAAAAATGTTCCAAGAAAATTTCCCTGGCAGAACCTCCTCCATTAAAATTCATTTGTTTTAAGTCCTGTCCTCTTTATCAACATAGCCGTAGGTTGCCCTTTAACCCATCTGGCGTGCAGGTTGAGGAGGAAAATTCCTGACAAAGCATGGCCCAAGAAGACCTTGGTGAGACACGCTGAGTATGGTGGCTGCCCAACAGGATGAACAATGGCCATGAAGGCTGCAGCAGGATGGAGACCAGCATGGAGGCTGTGCTGTTGGATGTGGGTCTCCCTCTGTCAAAGACTGTGTCCATGCACTGGTCACCCCACGTTAAAGATGTTGCACACAGGCGTCAACCTGGAGGGAAATATAACCTGCACTTCTCAATGCCCAAGTTCCAAAAACTTCAGTTGCTCCACGATCGGACACTTCAGCCATCTCAGGACCCACAGTAAGGACCACCGGGAGGACAATCATGCTCAACTTTGAGTAGTTGTCAATGCTGATGATGGTTGCTCTTGTTAATTAATAAACATGAAAGCCTAGAAATGACCACAGTTTTCCTGATAATTCTAAGCCCACATCCACTGATTTGTCCTTCGTCCCCATCACTGTAATACATGGCCATGGAGGGAGGAAATTCATATACTGACAAAAGTTTTTGGGACATTTCATTATAGTTAGGGTTGGAGAATGAAATCCCAGGACAGTGCCGCAGTTGGTAGAGTTGTTGCCTCACAGTGTCTGAGGGCTGGGTTCAACCCTGATCTCAAATACAATCTGTGTAGAGTTTGCATGTTCTCCTTGTGATTACGTTGGCTTCATCCATCTGCTCCAGTTTCTTGCCACATCTCAAAATAATTTGAGTTTCTGGGGCAATAGGCCTCTGTTAAAAAAAATGTCTCTAATGTGTAGTGTGTTTAAAGTACTGTTAACACCGAGTCATAGAACTTCATAATAAGTACATTAATAAGAATACATACAGAGACCATAATGACTGGTAATCTTCCCCACCAACGACGTCAGGCTAAGTGGTCAATAATCCCCTGTTTTCTCTCTCCCACCTTTCTTAAAAAGTGGGATAACATTAGCTACCCTCCAATCCACAGGAACTGATCCTGACTCTATAGAACATTGGAAAATGATCACCAATGCCTCCACAATTTCTAGAGCCACTTCCTTAAGTACCCTGGGATGCAGACCGTCAGGCCCTGGGGATTTATCAGCCTTAAGTTTCATTAGTCTACGCAACACCATGGCTGAACCCTCAAACATGGATCTTCAGTATTGAATATGTGAAACATGAAAATCTGTTCAATCTGAAATATATCTGAAAATACTGTGAAATACTTTCCCCAAAATGGATGCAATTTCTAATTGCATCACGCATGGAAATTGTATTTTCATGCAACAACTTTTCATTAACTTTCTCTAATATATATTATAGGAAGGATGTCAACAAAATAGAGAGAGTGCAGAGAAGATTTACTAGAATGTTACCTGGGTTCCAGCAACTAAGTTACAGAGAAAGGTTGAACAAGTTAGGTCTTTATTCTTTGGAGCGCAGAAGGTTAAGGGGGAACTTGATTGAGGTCTTTAAAATGATGAAAGGGATAGACAGAGTTGACGTGGATAAGCTTTTCCCATTGAGGGTAGGAAAGATTCAAACAAGAGGGCATGACATGAGAATTAAGGGACAGAAGTTTAGGGGTAACATGAGGGGGAACTTCTTTACTCAGAGAGTGGTGGCTGTGTGGAATGATCTTCCTGTAGAAGTGGTGGAGGCAGGATTGATTTTAACATTTAAAAGTAAAGTGGATAGGTATATGGATGGGAAGGGAATGGAGGGGTATGGTCTGAGTGCAGGTTGATGGGACTAGGGGAAAATAAATGGTCGGCACGGACTGGAAGGGCCGAGAAGGCCTGTTTCCGTGCTGTAATTGTTATATGGTTATATGGTTATATGGTTATATAAACATAGGTACATTTTAAATTGGGAAAATATTTTTTAAATATTTAAAACCCTTTAATTAACTCCTGGACATACCTTCTCTTTATCTTATGTTTGAAATTGTAGTGATTAGACACAGGGTTTGAAATGTTAGTCGAGTCAAAACTTTGTTTCAAGCCATGTTCACCAGTGTCCTTTTGAGCAAACAGTTCTTATTTGCTCTAAGCAATGTAAATTTGCACATTAAGTACCTTTCATTTTGACGATTTAAATTAACAAACAACTTTTTTCTGAAGCATAAGTTTGTTTTACATATCCTTAAATAATTAACAATTATGACACAGGAGAGAGAGCATAAAAATGTCATACCATCTAAATAGGGAAAGCAATGCTTTAACCAAATCTAATTTAACTTCCTAATCCATTCATTTCTCTAGCAAGTGGGTGGTGTGAGGTTCATTTAACCAATAGCTTTAATGCAGAATGGCATTTGAAGAGTGTGTACTAGGTGGTTTGGAACGGAGTAATGGTGGTATAAAACTGCTGTTGTGAAGGAAGATGATCTGAGTTGAGCTTATGAAAAATTAAATCATATCAAAATAGATTCATTGAGTTTGAAGAAGAAGTACAAATCTTCTGTACTTGTAACAGTACTGTTAATATAGCAGAGTGTAAGAAAGAACTGCAGATGCTGGTTTAAACAGAAGATAGACACAAAAATCTGGAGTAACTCAGCAGGACAGGCAGCATCTGAAGAAGGGTCTTGACCCGAAACGTCACCCATTCCTTATCTCCAGAGATGCTACCTGACCCGTTGAGTTACTCCAGGATTTTGAGTCTACCTTAGATTCATTTTAGCACTGGTAGAACCATTTTCAGCAACATCTGAACTCTCGCTTTGCTCTGACCTCTATACTGTGAAGTATCACCACAGACGTCAACGCCAAAGTGACCAATGAAGAACTTGCCAGCACGTCTCTGCCAAACCACTAATAAAAGCCTAATATATTTCATGCTATCATGCTTAAGTGCCAAATTTCCTTCTCCCATTCATTCAATGTTCCAAATATGAGCTTTTAGTGAAAACCTGCAGGTCGGCAAATGGTAGGAATTTGCAAAAAACCTAAAGTAGAATCTACAAATTAAGTGGTCCTGCTGCTGCAATTGAATCTTTCTCTGCATGCAAACAGCAGCTCATTATATATTTGGCTACAGTCTTTATATTATTTTATTCCCTTTTCCTTTAGCTGCCTATTCTAAAATGTTGGCAGACTTTGGTTCATCATTAATGGCTGTAATGCATTGCACCACCTCAAGATCATTTACTGTAATTGAGCTTTATATCCATGTCATCTCAGCCTCTGTTTGATCTGCTTATGGCTACATTTTTCCCATCTCTTTCTTTAGACACAAGTTTCAAATGATTCCACAATCTCCTCTGTTTTAGTGAAAGCAATCACAACATTACAAGCAGAATAATGGAACAAGCGTTGAGTACATGGAAGAAAGATTATTAATCTACCAGGGAGAAAAATGCAAATCGAGCAAAATGTCAAAGATCTCTTAGGTTAAAATAGGAAAAAATATATATTAAGTTACCAGTTGTAATCAAACAGATAGATGGATTAAATTGGTAGGAATGGAAATAATATACTTACTATGTCATTAACTTGTCTCCACTTTAGTTTAAATGATAGATTGCATCATATGTATTTGCTTTACCTAAAGAAATGTCCATCGATATTTCTGAGCCCCATAATTTGCTGTCTGAGGTGCATTGGAGTCAATCTATCAAACATTGCCAAACATTGACTCCTTCAGCAATCCCAAGATCACTGCTCTTAATTTTGCTTAGTGAGACTGAAATAATTGTGTTGCTTGTATCTTACCAAGCAATATCAGCTAATCAATACAATTGAAAACTGAGTGTTGCCGCTTCTACAGTAAATTTCCTTTATTTCCGTTACTTTTTCCACTGCTTCCAAGAGCCAGTAGCCTATGGATAGTACTGAACGTTATTGAGATGGCAGTGAAGACTGCATCTCCCAAAGAAGGGAGGCAGCTTTGCAGAGGACTATGGCCTTTCCATTTGGCCCCAAGGTCATCCAGCCAGTCACCACCAGAATCTTCGACTGATCCTCACAGTGGTCCTGCCTCTTTAAGAGTCCTCACCATAATCTCTTTTATTTGCTTTAAGGGCCTGTCCTACTTTGGCCATTTTTCAGCAGACTGCCGGTGACTGTCAAGTTTGCGGTACAAGCCTGAAAAACCGGTGGTTACACAAAAAGCTGGAGAAACTCAGCGGGTGCAGCAGCATCTAAGGGGCGAAGGAGATAGGCGACGTTTCGGGTCGAGACCCTTCTTCAGACTCAAACCTGACGACTATCCTGAAAAACCGGGAACTGGAACGGCGACTGTCAGAGCGGAACACACACACACACACAAACACAAACATATCGCAAAGGCGGGGGCCAGGGAAAGCGGGGTAGTGCAGTTTGAAATTCACACAGTGCAAAGCCAAGGTGATACAGACACACACCACAATGAACAGGAAGGTTAAGACGGCTAGCACAGTGTACAGTAAGTCCTTTAAAAGAGGTGGGAAAAGGGGGGAGATGGGGGGGAGAGGGGAAAAGGGGGAAGAATGGGGGGAGAGGGAGTGGAGACACTTTTAAGAAGCCAGACAACTTTTAATAAGCCAGAGATGCACAGCTGTAAAGTTTGGCGGACATTTAACATTACTGATCAGTTATCCTTGGTTCTGAAAACTCCTGCTTATGTTTTTATTCCCCAATGAAAATACCCGGTCAGCAAAGGCGGTTAACTAAAACTACCTACAACTACCTCGACTACTCATAACAACATGGAGACCCCACTACAACTGCACCTACGACTACAGGGTTATCAATTTTCTCCATGGCAACCAATCTTTGGTTGCAGAAAAAATTTCAACATGATGGCACTGGCCACCACCAACTGATAGAACATCTGCAGCATCTTACTGCACATGTTGAGAGAACAAATCCTCCTCAGAAAGTATGGATAGCTCTGTCCCTTCTTATTCAGTTCCTCATCATTCCTGGATCAGTCCAATTTACTCTCCAGTCCAATTTACTGTCCAAGGTACTTGCACTCCTTAGTAAACTGCACACCCACACCCCTGATAGAGACAGGGGGCAGGCGTGTTCCTCTCATCCCAACGTCCACCACTAACTGCTTATTCTTGTCGGTGTTGAGCTGCTAATTCAGATGTTGTGGGTGATTCAGCCCATACCATTCAACAAAGTAATTGACTACACCTCTGTATTCATCTTCCCTCCTCTCACTGATGCAGCCCACAAATGCAGATTCAAACTTCTGCAGGTGGCAGGCATACAAGTTGTATCTGAAAGCATGACAACAGCCATGCATGAGGAGAAAAAAAAATGAGGTTGATGATCTTTCATCTCTTAAATGCTTCTGAAATGGTAGCTGTGTTTCTCTATTCATATCTGTTACCTGATAGCTTTTGAACTTTCCCAATATTTTCACTTATTATAATAAGATTCAGGATATTTTTTTCTCAAAAATTAAATACCACTATAACCAACAGGGTCTATTTTCAAACAGAAAATTAGCATCCACATCCTTATTCTCAATGTGAAAATCTTGTTTTTATTCAAGAAAGTAGGAACAAAAAATTGACATTTCAGTCATCCCCAAATCTTTTACAGGTGGAAGAAAATCAGATAATTTAGATAATTAGTACAGTTTCTTGTGTCTTCATCATTCAATTAATGTTGTGGGGATCCTGGCCTCAGTGGATGCATTAGTAATAATTTATGACAGGGAAAACACTCCGAGAGAGGCTATTCCAAGAAGAAAGTGTGCATGTTAATGGGCAAATTAATGGAAATAATATATATAAGCATCTGGATAAACAGGGTCTGATCAAGAACAGTCAACATGGATTTGTGCCTGGAAGGTCATGTTTGACAAACCTTCTTGAATTTTTTGAAGAGGTTACAAGGGAAATTGATGAGGGTAAAGCAGTGGATGTTGTCTATATGGATTTCAGTAAGGCCTTTGACAAGGTTCCCCATGGAAGGTTGGTTAAGAAGGTTCAATCTTTGGGTGTTAATGGCGGAGTAGCAAGATGGTTTCAACAGTGGCTGAATGGGAGATGCCAGAGAGTAATGGTGGATGGCTGTTTGTCAGGTTGGAAGCCGGTGACCAGTGGGGTGCCTCAGGGATCGGTGTTGGGTCCACTGTTGTTTGTCATGTACATCAATGATCTAGATGATGGGGTGGAAAATTGGATAACTAAGTATGCAGATGATACTAAGATAGGGGGTACTGTGGATAATGAAGTAGATTTTCAAAGTCCACAGAGAGATTTGGGCCATTTGGAAGAGTGGGATGAAAGATGGCAGATGGAGTTTAATGCTGATAAGTGTGAGGTGCTACATCTTGGCAGGACAAATCAAAATAGGACGTACATGGTAAATGGTAGGGAATTGAGGAATGCTGTGGAACAGAGGGATCTAGGAATAACTGTGCATAGTTCCCTGAAGGTGGAATCACATGTAGATAGGGTGGTAAAGAAAGCTTTTGGTGTGCTGGCCTTTATAAATCAGAGCATTGAATATAGGAGTAGGGAAGTAATGTTAAAATTGTACAAGGCATTGGTAAGACCAATTCTGGAGTATGGTGTACAATTTTGGTCGCCTAATTATAGGAAGGATGTCAACAAAATAGAGAGAGTACAGAGGAGATTTACTAGAATGTTGCCTGGGTTCCAGCAACTAAGTTGCAGAGAAAGGTTGAACAAGTTAGGTCTTTATTCTTTGGAGCGCAGAAGGTTAAGGGGGAACTTGATTGAGGTCTTTAAAATGGTGAAAGGGATAGACAGAGTTGACGTGGATAAGCTTTTCCCATTGAGGGTAGGAAAGATTCAAACAAGAGGGCATGACATGAGAATTAAGGGACAGAAGTTTAGGGGTAACATGAGGGGGAACTTCTTTACTCAGAGAGTGGTGGCTGTGTGGAATGATCTTCCTGCAGAAGTAGTGGAGGCAGGATCGATTTTAACATTTAAAAGTAAAGTGGATAGGTATATGGACGGGAAGGGAATGGAGGGGTATGGTTCTGAGTGCAGGTAGATGGGACTAGAGGAAAATAAATGGTCGGCACGGACTGGAAGGGCCGAGAAGTCCTGTATCCGTGCTGTAATTGTTATATGGTTATATGGTTATATGTTCAGTAACTGTCCATATCTAGGATCCCAAGCTTTCCAGCTTTGACGTGTAAGTGTTAGACTAAAAGTGAAGATAAACATAGCATGTCACAGAAGTGAAGTAACTATTTGGATTCTTAGAGACACTACTAAGAATCTATGATCTGCTTTATTTCATTGTTTAATTGAGTACTACAGAGATCTGATTGCAATCATTGCTGCCCAAATCATTATTACAGTATTCATGATTTACTGTTGAAATTATTATTATTTTTAAATTATATTAAAAACTACCCAACATTTAGTGAGAAATGAAGTATTAAACATAACACTGGTGTGGAACCTGTGGTTGTTGTACATGCGCTATATTCTGATGTGGTATGGTTAAGCCTGTCTTGCAATTTTCCACATAGGGTGAAATATAACTATTATTCAGTTATGTTTAATGTGAGGAAAAAACACATCACGTTTTTTTAAATTCCATTTATAGCAGTAAATTTAAGCGTGTGAGATTTGACAATAAATGAATGAGAACCAGTCTTTAATTCAAAGCCTTTACTCCAAGACTGGCTAATTGACAGAATCCTTCGGACTTTCACCTCGTAATATTATGCACGCTAATGTTATCCCACTTTTTAGAAAGGCGGGAGAGAGAAAACGGGGAATTATAGACCAGTTACCCTGACATCGGTGGTGGCGAAGCTGCTGGAGTTATTTATAAAAGATGAGATAGCCGAACATTTGGATAGCAGTAACAGGATCGGTCCAAGTCAGCATGGATTTACGAAGGGGAAATCATGCTTGACTAATCTTCTGGAATTTTTTGAAGATGTAACTAGGATACTGGACAAGGGAGAGTCTTGAAAGCATTTGATAAGGTCCCACATAGGAGATCAGTGGGCAAAATTAGGGCACACGATATTGGGGGTAGAGCACTGACATGGATAGAGAAGTGCTTGGCAGACAGGAAACAAAGAGTAGGGATTAACGGGTCCATTTCAGAATGGCAGGCAGTGACTATTAGGGTGCCGCAAGGCTCAATGCTGGACCGCAGCTATTTACAATATACATCAATGATTTGGATGAAAGGATTCAAAGTAACATTAGCAAATTTGCAGATAACACAAAGCTGGGTGGCAGTGTGAACTGTGAGGAGGATGCTATGAGAATGCAGGGTGACTTGGACAGGTTGGGGGAGTGGGCAGATGCATGGCAGATGAAGTTTAATGCGGATAAATGTGAGGTAGCAAAAACGTTGGTAGCAAAAACAGGAAGGCAGATTACTATCTAAATGGCATCAAGTTGGGAAAAGGGGAAGTACAATGGGATCTGGGGTCCTTGAAAGTCTATGAAAGTCTATGACAGTAAGCATGCAGGTACAGCAGGCAGTGAAGAAAGTGAATAGCATGATGGCCTTTATAACAAGAGGAATCGAATATAGGAGTAAAGAGGCCCTTCTGCAGTTTTACAGAGCCCCAGTGAGACCACCCTGGAGTATTGTGTGCAGTTTTGGTCCCCTAATTTGAGGAAGGACATTCTTGCTTTCTAGTGAGTACAGCGTAGGTTTACAAGGTTAATTCCCGGGATGGTGGGACTGTCATATGCTGAGAGAATGGAGCAGCTGGGCTTGTACACTCTGGAGTTTAGAAGGATGAGAGGGGATCTCATTGAAACATATAAGATTGTTAAGGGCTTGGAAACACTAGAGGCAGGAAACATGTTCCCGATGTTGGCGGAGTCCAGAACCAGGGGCCACAGTTTAAGAATAACCAGTAAGCCATTTAGAACGGAGATGAGGAAACACTTTTTCTCACAGAGAGTGGTGAGTCTGTGGAATTCTCTGCCTCAGGGGGCGGTGGAGGCAGGTTCTCTGGATGTGTTCAAGGGAGAGCTAGATATGGCCCTTAAAAATAGCGGAGTCAGGGGATATGGGGAGAAGGCAGGAATGGGGTACTGATTGGGGCTGGTCAGCCATGATCACATTGAATGGCGGTGCTGGCTCAAAGGGCCAATTCCTGCGTCTATTGTAATAATGTTGTTTGTTTGTCGCGCTATAGTTTATAGCAGGCACAGTGTATGGTGTGGCTGATCAGACTGATCTGGGCTTAAACCTATCTTTCAACAGGTGACAGAGGGATGGCAACACTGTAGTTTCAGTAGTTCTTGATTTTCGAGGATCTCTTTTCATTATCATTCTCTGATAATGGTGTTACACATAGATAGCATGGTAAAGAATGGTTTTGGTACATTGGCTTCCATCATTCATGGTATTGATTATAGAATTTGAGGCATTCTGCTACAATTACACAAGACATTGGTGAGGCCGCATTTGGAGTATTGTGATAGAGTGAATGCACAGGGTGAGGGAATCAAGATCCAGAGAACTTAGTTTTGAGTTGAGCGGGGAAAGATTTCAAATGAACTACCAGAGTGGGGAGTTGAGCCAGGTACAATAACATTTACATGCAACTTGGACAGTTACATGGATAGGATAAGTTTAGTCAAAATTTGGGGACAAATTAGCTTAGATGGGGGCATCTTAATCAACATTGATGAGTTTGGTCGTAGGGTCTGATTCCATGCTATATGTCTATGATTCTATTAATCTACCCTCTGGCCACCTCCTACACCATCTGTGGAAGAGTATGTGTGTCCTACATTGGATTAATTTGTCACTGCAAAACACGTCAAACCAGAATGGAAGCATGTCAACATCCATCCCAAGGGATGAAGAGGAGGAGAAGGAAGAAAAAGGAGAAACATTAAGAAAAATAAAGATTGTACATTTGTGGTTTTAATACTAAATAACTTTCCAATACTAAAATATATCACGACATATTTATCCATATTGTAAACAGTATGGTCCAAATGTTTTTTTAACATCCATTACTAACTTTGAAATAAATCCATGACTTTGAGTGGAATTTTTACTGAAATAAGGGAACTTGAAAAGTACTGTACCTTTGCCTTCCAATATTTTCATTCAGGTTAGGCAAGGCACACTGAATGAATGGGATAGTTATTACTTTTACATTTCTGAGCCATGGATAGTCAGTAATCAAATTCCTACATATTATATTTTTCAATGCACAAAGGGGAGTTGTATGACGGGCTGAATAGGATATACAATAGAGATCTAAATATGTAGGAATTAAATAGTGCCTAGTGTCAGGCAGAGTGCTTCTTGAAAGTGACTTTCCTTAAATACGTTGGTGTTACAGTGTTGTGGATGTATGTTGTGTTCTGAATGGTTCAATTCCCAAGTTTCATTATGTTTGAAAAGGAATAGCCAGCACTAAGTCACAACACAATAAGGCCTTTGAAGGACTTAGAAACTGTAAATCAGGCAAGCAAACCTTGAACATGTTTTAATACTTTTGGAGCTACAAGTTGTATAATGTGTTATTGAGTACACTTTTTGAAATATTTTCCATTCACTTTTTCTCCTGTGCCATGCAAGATTATTTCTGATGAGATAGATGCTTGTGTCAGAAAGCTGAAATCACATTTATCACAAATACATACAAATAGATTTATAGAGCTATTACTGCACAAGACAAGAACATTCAGACCGCTCGGCCTGCTAAGTTAATTTGGCAGTTGATACTAAGGGTCTTGACCCGAAACGTTGCCAATTCCTTCTCTTCATAGATGCTGCCTCACCCGCTGAGTTATTCCAGCATTTTGTGCCTACCTCTGGTATCGATAGATTGATTGAAAGATACAGCACGGAAACAGGCATTTTGGCTCACCGAGTTATCACCGACCATCGATCTCCTGCCGCATTCACAACTTACAGCAATATCTTGACCAGTCGGGAAAATTGACTAAGGAATGGTTAATGAGGTTTAATACACATAAGTGCGAGGTGTTGCATTGCAGAAAGTCGGCTATGGACTATTATCAGCAGAGAAACTCATACTTAAATTCTGTAAAAATGCTGAAGTTCCTCCAGTGAAGATGTGGATTACAGAAATGATGGTCACATTTCATTTAGAGAGAATTAGGTTTATCTTGAATGATAAGCTAAAGCAATTTATTTAAATATGGTCTTCTTTTATTGATTTTCTCAAACACAATATTTGAACACAAATTCGAAATTACTTGTGAGGCTGGGTGAGCGGGTGAGTCAACGGGTAGGTATATCTCCCCTCTTTTCTTTTTTTCTCTCTCTTCTTTTTCTCTTATTAATTTAATGTCCTTTTTGGAAAGTGTTAAAATTGAAGCTGTTCACAAAGCTGTAAAATTGTCAAGTTTTTTGCACCAATGCTTCCAAAAAAAACATTGAAACCAGAAAGTCAAACCAAGGCAAGGCGTTCGCTAAGAGCGGAAGGACCCTGGGGAATATGATAGAGCAGAAAGAATTAAGAGTGCAGGTACATAGTTCTTTGGATGTGGTGTCACAGGTAGATAGGGTGGTCAAGAAGGCTTTTCATACATTGGCAGGGTATTGAGTATAGAAGTTAGGATGTTATGTTACTGTTGTAGAAGATGCTGGTGGGGACAATTTTGGATTATTGTGTTCAGATTTGGACTCCCAGGTATAGGAAGGATGTTGTTAAGCTGGAAAGGGTGTAGAAAAGATGAATAAGTATGTTGCTAGAACTTGCGGTCTTAAGCTACAGGGAGAGGTTGGGCAGACTCGGACTGTTCCTTGGACACAGGCAGTTGAGGGGTGATCTTAAAGAAGTGTATAAAATCATGAAAGGAATAGACAGTCTGAATGCACAGAATATTTTACCCATTGCAATTAATCAAGAACCAGAGCATATCAGGTTAAGGTGAGAGGGAAAAGATTTAGTAGGGGCACCTTTTTCACATGGAATGTGGTAGATATATGGAACCAGCTACCAAAGAAAGTAGTTGAGGCAGGCATTAAAATATTTTTGGACAGGTACATGAAAGGTACAGGAAAGGTTGATGGGCCAAATGTAGACAAGTGTAGGTGGCGCATCTTGGTTGGTATGGGCAAGTTGGCTAAGGTCCTGCTTCCATGCTGTATGACTCTTTGACCCATTCACATTAGTTCTATTTTATCTCACTTTCACATCCACTCCCTGCACAAAAGAGGTAATTCATAGAGGGAATTAACCTACAAACGTACATGTCTTTGGGATATGGGAGGAAACTGGAGCACCTGGAGGAAACCCACGTGGTCACAGGAAGAATGTGCAAACTCCACATAGGCAGTACCCATGGTCAGGATCAATCCCGGACCCTCTGCTGTTGAAGCGCAGTGGCTCTAAGAGCAAAGGTAGGGAATAGCCAGATAAGTAATTGTGTGGTATATACGTGAGCACTAGAACAACATTGATTGGTAGTTATGATCATATTATCCGTGAGCTTTAACTGGAATGCAGTAAACAGAGGATGTAAGCAAATCCATAGGCTTGCAAAATATTTTAAAAATGCCTTCTGAATGAGGAAAAAAACAGTAAAAACTTAATTTAACGGGAAAGCACGAAAGTAAAGATTTTTGTATTAATTAGAATTCACATAGAATAAAAAATGGGAGCTGGAAAGGAAGAAATCAAAAAGGGGTGTGACAACATTTGTGCCTCTTTTTGATCTGTGCAGGGTATGTGGATGATATTGGCATGGTCAGAATTCCATTCCCATCCCTACTTTTTCTTGAGATATTGTGGTAGGTCTTGAACAGCTTGTAATGAACTTGTACTAACTTCCACCTGGCACTCAAATAAACCTGGACCATTTCCGACACTTCCCTACCATTTCTTGACCTCACTATCTCCATAGCAGGTGATAGACTTTTGACCAACATCCACTATAAACCCACCGACTCCCATGGCTATCTAGACTACACTGCATCCCACCCTGCTTCCTGTAAGGACACCATTCCCTACTCCCAATTCCTCCGTCTACGCCGCATCTGCTCCCAGGATGAGGTGTTCCACACCAGGGCATTGGAAATGTCCTCATTCTTCAGGGAAAGGGGGTTCCACTCCCCTACCATAGATGAGGCTCTCACCAGGGTCTCTTCAATGCCCCGCCACACATCTCTCACCCCATCCCCCCCACTTGGAACAAGGGCAGAGTCCCCTTAGTCCTCCCCTTCCACCCCACTAGCCGTCACATACAACAGACAGTCTTCCATCATTTTCACCACCTCCAATGTGACCCTACTACTCGCCACATCGTCCCATCTCCCACCCCCCCCATCCCCCCCCCCCACCCCCGTCTGCTTTCCACAAAGACTGCTCCCTCCATAACTCCCTGGTCAATTCGTCCCTTCCCACCCACACCACCCCCTCCCCGGGCACTTTGCCTTGCAGCCGCAAGAGATGCTACACGTGTCGCTTTACCTCCCCCGTCGATTCCATTCAAAAACCCAAGCAGTCGTTCCAGGTGCGACAGAGGTTTACCTGCACCACCTCCAACCTCATCTATTGCATCCGCTGCTCTAGATGTCAGCTGATCTACATCAGTGAGACCGAGCGTAGGCTTGACGATCGGTTCGCTGAACACTTCTGCTCGGTCCGCATTAACCAACCTTATCTCCCTGTGGCTCAGCACTTCAACTCCCCCTCCCATTCCAAATCCGACTTTTCTGTCCTGGCCCTCCTCAGTTGCCAGAGTGAGCACCACCAGAAACTGGAGGAGCAGCACCTCATATTCCACTTAGGCAGGCTGCGTCCCAGTGGCCTGAATATTGACATCCAATTTCCAGTAGCTCTTGCTGTCTCCTCCCCTTCTCAGCTCTCCCTCAGCCCTCTGGCTCCTCCTCTTCCTTTCTTCTTTCCCCCCTCTTCCCCCCCACCCCTCCCCCCCCCCCCCCCCCCTCGCCCCACCCTGCATCAGTCTGAAGTAGGGTTTCGGCCCAAAACATTGCCCATTTTCTTCGCTCCATTAGATGCTGCTGCACCCGCTGAGTTTTTCCAGCAATTTTGTCTACCTCCGCTTGTAATGAAGATACATCCACAAATTTAAACCTAACAACAATGTAGGAATAGTGTCATTTTCAAAATCTGAATGATTTGAGACTCACAGAAAATCTCGCAGTCTCTCATGTTCCAATGTGTCAGCTTCTATTACCTTCTTAGTGATGGAAGTCACAAGTCACTGTGGTGCCTATTTATGGATGAGGTAGTATATGTAGACTAGTGGACATCAAAATGGGTGATCCCAAAGAAGAATAACACAAACCAATCATATTGCCTAGTGTGATACATCATTTTCATTAACAAGTGGTAAAAATTCTGGAAGTGTCCGTTTGGTTAGTTATAAAATGACAATTCTAGATCTTTATCAGCAGACCTGCTAATTTAGTTTCATCCTTGTTGTCTTCATAATCTACAGTTCTCCTCACCATCCTTCGTGTCACGAAGGGAAAAAGTTGCTTTGATTCCTGTGTTTAATGTCAGATACGAGAGGATCAAACTGGACGGTGACATTTCTCTTTACCGAAGATCCCTGATGCTTACTGCTTGAGATTATAGATGTAGTGTAGCCACATCAGAGAGAGTTGGCAGCCAGCTGCCATTTGTGCAATTTCATAACATCATGGAGTGTCATTTCAGAAGACCAGGGAAAAAGAGTTAAAGTGGCAAATAAATGGAGACTTTTGTGATCAAATGGCCTAGAAAGGAGCCTCAAGGGGCTGTCCCACTGTACGAGCTAATTCAAGAGTTCTCCCGAGTTTCTCCTGATTTGAACTCGGAGAATTACAGTAATTGCCGCTCATAGGTACTGGGGGCTCTCGTGAACATTTTTCAACATGTTGAAAAATCTTCACGATTTTTCACGTTACCTCGTTTCCAGAGTACCTGCCGTTAGCATTACGAGCCGCTAAGAGACGTCCCGAGCTCCGACGTACCCGCTACGCACATTCTACGTGCTTACCACTAGTTTGATTAATTTTTTTTAACTCGGGAGAGCTCTTCAATTAGCTCGTACAGTGGGACAGGCCCTTCAGGTGCTTTACTTAAATGAGATGAACTTACAATTGAATTGAAGATGAAGGATAAATCACCCGTCTTAATTTTTAATTTAGGGTTATCTAAATGGAGAATGTAACATTTCCTCCAAAGTCCTTATAATTATTCTTCTACATCTACAGCATTGTCTTAAGGTGTTATATTTTACAGAATACTGTGGAGCCAAACAGAATTTATCTAACCATGGTTATTTTTTGTGCAATTAGATGCTGACAGTTTTTAAAGGGCAATTTCTCGTTAAATTCCCAATACGAGTTCCATTTCTTTCTGTTCAACACTGTTTGAATTTGCAGTCTGGACAATCTGAACACTCCTTAAAATGCCCAGCACTCTTAATCATGTTGCATGGCTCATTAAAAACAAATTTTAAGAATGTTGAAACATTTTACCTTTCAAACCCACCGTATTTGTCTCGGCAGACCCTTGGTAAACTAGAATTGACCTCCAGTGTGTCCAACTGAAAGATTAATGAAATTTGTAGGATTGAGGCATTAAGTTCAAAGGAATTTACAATTCAGCTTTTTGAAGCTGAACTTCATTTTAATGAGTTGACCTTGGTCAGCAAGACAATTGCCCATTTTTTCAATGAATACAACACTTGCCGTAGTTGTAGGTTTCGGCACCGCACTAAGGTTTGAGTACATAATCTACAGGGATCATATAGTTCACTACTAGTCAATCTGCACTTCTAAAGCATAGATTAATTGGCCATGCATTCAGTTACTGTTTTGTGGCACTTAATGAATTCAATTCCCTTGCAGTGTTCAACAATACCATAGTGAAAGTATTACTGTACCTTTGAGCTTATGTTTGTAAATTATTGACTTTTAATCATTAACAAAATAAATTGGGAAATGGCCTATTTCTCTAATATAAATTAATTTTAACATCTAAGAGAACACGCAAGATTTCTATAATTTACTGTTATCAGTTCAAATTTGATCTTTCATACTGAAGTTACTTTGTCAGACATACTTTATTTGAATGAGGCTCAAATAGAGATATACTCAGGTAGAGTTATCATTGCTTTAACAGTGATCTCTCGTGGCAACATATATTCAATGAGCAATTCTATTGATACTTCAAACTTTTTCATTATTGTGTGAATATTGTCATTTTCAGAAACACAGGCCACTGAAGTCGAAATTGAGAGTCCTAGTCCAGATGGTACGGTAGGCACCCAAACAGGCCCAATCGTCCGTTTTCCGCCTGTACCTGGGCACACCATAACAGACAGGCTGTTCGATACACGGAACTCAGCTGATGCGCAGATGGGAATGAGATCCCGGAACTACAAACCAAAACCAAGAGAGCAACTAGTAAGAACCAGAATTTTGTGAAATCTTTGGGGAAAAATGTGATTAAGTTATTGGTGGGTTGACTCTGGTGAGGTTTTATACGGAATATTCTTTTTTTAGCAAGATGTTTAATTATCCTCTCAGTAATTTGTTTATCCAAATGCAAAAATCAAAAATGTTAAATTTGCTTAGTTTAATTTAGAGATACACCACGGAAACAGGCCCTTTGGCCACCGAGTCCGCACCAGCCAGAGAATTATGTGTAATAACTCTATCCTACGCACACTAGGGACAATTTACATTTATACCAAGTCAATTAACCTACAAACGTGTATGTCTTTGGAGTGTGGGAGGAAACAGAACATCTCAAAGAAAACCCACGCAGTCACAGAGAGAACGTACAAACTCCGAACTGACAGCATCCGTTGTCGGGATTGAACCTAGGTCTCTGGCACTGCAAGTGCTGTAAGGCAGCAACTCTACTGCTGTGCCACTGTGCTGCCGTAGACTGATTCTAACCTATCATCCAAGACCATGAAAGCAAGAAAGTGGTGGTGGCAGTTACTCAGTCACAGACCATCAAGTGATTACATTTGAGATTCTCTCTCAGCATTAGCATGTTGACACTTTCCAGCAACTAAAGATAGACACAAAATGCTTAAGTAACTCAGTGGGTCAGGCAGCATCTCTGGAGTGAAGGAATGGGTGACATTTGAGGTCGAGACCTGTCTTCAGACTGATGTCAGGGGAGAGAGAGATACATAGCTCGCAGGAGATAGAGCAGCGAGAGAGAGAATGTTTTCCTCCGTCGAGTGTTCAGCAACATCCTTTCTCACTCAGATATGGGACCCAAATTTGCTCACTATACTCCAAATGTGTCCTGACCAGTGCCTTATAAAGCCTCAGCATTACATCCCCATTTTGTATATTCTAACCCACTCGAAATAAATACTGGCAATGCATTCACCTTCCTTATTACCTGGGATGGCAGGACTTCCATATGAAGAACCGAGATGAGAAAATCATTTTTCACACAGAGAGTGGTGAATCTGTGGAATTCTCTGCCACTGAAGGTAGTTGAGGCAAGTTTGTTGGCTATATTTAAGAGGAAGGTAGATGTGGCCCTTGTGGCTAATGGAATCAGGGGGTATGGAGAGAAGGCAGGTACAGGATACCGAGTTGGATGATCAGCCATGATCATATTGAATGGCAGTGCAGGCTCGAAGGGCCGAATGGCCTACTCCTGCACCTATTTTCTATGTTTCTAATACCGATTCGACTTGCAGATTAACTTTTTGGGAATTCTGCACCAGCACTCCTAATTCCCTTTGCACTTCCGATTTCTGAATACTCTCCCCATTTAGAAACTAGTCTACACCTTTATTCCTTTAGTCAGAAATCTTTGGAATGCTCCAGCCCAGTGAGCAACGAGGTGAACATTGAATAAATTCAAGCTGAAGATTGACTGATATTTAAATTGAGAAGGAACCAAGGAAAGTGGTGTTAAGGCCAAGTTTGAATTCGTTATGATCTTACTGCATAGCAGCAGTAGCTCAAGGGACTGTTTACATAGAAATTAGGTGCAGGAGTAGGCCAATCGGCCATTCGGCCCTTCGAGCCTGCACCGCATTCAATATGATCATGGCTGATCATCCAACTCAGTATCCCGTACCTGCCTTCTCTCCATCCTCTGATCCCCTTAGCCACAAGGGCCACATCTAACTCCCTCTTAAATATAGCCAATGAACTGGCCTCAACTACCTTCTGTGGCAGAGAATTCCAGAGACTCACCACACTCTGTGTGAAAAAAGTCCTTCTCATCTCGGTCTTAAAGGATTTCCCCCTTATCCTTAAGCTGTGACCCCTTGTCCTGGACTTCCCCAACATTGGGAACAATCTTCCTGCATCTAGCCTGTCCAACCCCTTAAGAATTTTGTAAGTTTCTATAAGATCCCCTCTCAATCTCCTAAATTCTAGAGAGTATAAACCGAGTCTATCCAGTCTTTCATAAGACAATCCTGACATCCCAGGAATCAGTCTGGTGAACCTTCTCTGCACTCCCTCTTTGGCAATAATGTCGTTCCTCAGATTTGGAGACCAAAACTGTATGCAATACGCCAGGTGTTGTCTCACCAAGACCCTATACAACTGAAGTAGAACCTCCCTGCTCCTATACTCAAATCCTTTTGCTATGAAAGCTAACATACCATTCGCTTTCTTCACTGCCTGCTGCACCTGCATGCCTACTTTCAATGACTGGTGTACCATGACACCCAGGTCAAGCTGCATCTCCCCTTTTCCTAATCGGCCACCATTTAGATAATAGTCTGCTTTTCTGTTTTTGCCACCAAAGTGGATAACCTCACATTTATCCACATTATACTGCATTTGCCAAACATTTTCCCACTCACCCAGCCTATCCAAGTCACCTTGCAGTCTCCTAGCATCCTCCTCACAGCTAACACTGCCCCCCAGCTTAGTGGCATCCGCAAACTTGGAGATATTGCCTTCAATTCCTTCATCCAGCTCATTAATATATATTGTAAATAGCTGGGGTCACAGCACTGAGCCTTGCGGTACCCCACTAGTCACTGCCTGCCATTGTGAAAAGGACCCGTTTACTCCTACTCTTTGCTTCCTGTTTGCCAGCCAGTTCTCTATCCACCTCAATACTGAACCCCCAATGCCGTACGGTTTAAGTTTGTATACTAATCTCTTATGTGGGACCTTGTCGAAAGCCTTCTGGAAGTCCATTTACGCCACATCTACTGGCTCTCCCTTATCCACGCTACTAGTTACAGCCTCGAAAAATTCCACAAGATTCGTCAGACATGATTTACCTTTTGTAAATCCATGCTGACTTTGTCCAATGATTTCACCACTTTCCAAATGTGCTGCTATCCCATCTTTAATAACTGACTCTAGCAGTTTCCCCACGACCGATGTTAGACTAACTGGTCTGTAATTCCCTGTTTTATCTCTCCCTCCCTTCTTAAAAAGAGGGGTTACGTTTGCTACCCACCAATCCTCAGTAACTACTCCAGAATCTAAAGAGATTTGAAAGATTATCACTAATGCATCCACTATTTCCGGATCTACTTCCTTAAGTACTCTGGGATGCAGCCTATCTGGCCCTGGGGATTTATCGGCCTTTAATCCATTCAATTTACCCAACACCACTTCCCAACTAACCTGGATTTCACTCAATTCCTCCTTTGACCCACGTTCCCCTGCTATTTCCGGCAGATTATTTATGTCTTCCTTAGTGAAGACGGAACCAAAGTAGTTATTCAAGTAGGGTTACACAAAAAGCTGGAGAAACTCAGCGGGTGCAGCAGCATCTAAGGAGTGAAGGAGATAGGCGACGTTTCGGGTCGAGACCCTTCTTCAGACTATTCAAGTAGTTTGTCTTCCTCCATCTCCTCCTCTTGTTTCTCATTTCCGTTTGTTCTTACATTGTATGAAAATAAGTTGTAATATCTAATATATAGAGCTTGAAGAGAAGTAACATCCAGAACAAGTCTACTTTAGAACTGTTTTCCTGAGTTATGTTAAATTCCTTAATTCCCTTACAGTGCTAAAATCTGTAGATCTTTGGTTTGAATTAACTTAATACCTATATTCTGTCCAACAATGATTGTAATACTCACTTCAGTGGTTGCCGTCTATTCGACATTAAATTGAATAAATGGTACTGCTTATCATAAAATCTTAGTTTTCTGACATTGCTAAATTATGTCAATAAATTATTCCCATGTTAACTGAACAGTTATCCTTGAACAATCAGCATTCACTGCCTTTTATTTCTACGTGCTCGTATTTGGACTGGAGTCACTTTGCACATTGAAGTTATTATGATTGATTGGGAGTTTTCAGACTCTCTCCTACTATGAATGTATGAATTCAATGACTCCGACACTTCAGGAGCTTCAATTCTCTAGCAGCTTACATTCACCGCCAGTTAAATGTCTGTGAAATTGTATGGGTGGCGCAGTATTACAGTTGCTGCCTTACTGCACCATAGAGTTGGTTTTGATCCTAGCTAAGGTTGCTTGTCTGTGCAGAGTTTGTACATTCTCCCCATGGCCACGTGGGTTTCCTCCGAAGACTTTGGTTTCCTTCCACACTCCAAAGACGTACAGGTTTGTAGATCAATTGGCTTGATACAGTGCATTCAGAAAGTATTCAGATCCCTTCACTTTTTCAACATTTTGTTATGTTACAACCTTATTCCGTAACCTTATAAAATTGATTAAATTATTATTTTTGTCATCAATCTACACACAATACCCCATAATTAAAATGCAATAACAGGTTGAGAAATTTTTGCAATGTCATTAAAAATGAATAACTGAAATATCATATTTACATAAGTATTCAGACCCTTTACTCAATACTTTGTTGAGGCATCTTTGGCAGCAATTACAGCCTCAAGCCTTCATGGGTATGACACTACATGCTTGGCTCAACTGTATTTGGGAAATTTCTCCCATTCTTCTCTGCAGATCCTCTCAAACTCGGTTAGGTTGGAAGGGGAGCATTGATGCACAGCTATTTTCAGGTTCCTCCAGAGATGTTCAATTCTGGGCTCTGGTTGGGCCACTCAAGGACATTCACAGACTTGTCACCAAGCCACTCCTGCATGAGTCCCTTTGGGTTCTTGGTCACCTCCTTGACCGAGGCCCTTCTCCCCCAATTGCTCAATTTGGCTGGGCGGCCAGCTCTATGAAGAGTCCTGATGGTTCCAAAGTTCTTCCATTTAAGAATGATGAAGGCAACTGTGCTCTTCGGGACCTGCAATGCTGCAGAAATTGTTTTATACCCTTCCCCAGATCTGTGTCTCAACACAATCCTGTCTCTGAGGTCTACAGACAATATCTTCATGGCTTGGTTTTTGCTCTGACATGCACTGTCAACTGTGGGACCTTATATAGACAGGTGTGTGCCTTTCCAAATCATATCCAATCAATTTAATTTACCACTGGTGGACTCCAATCACGTGTAGAAACATCTCAAGGATAATCAATCGAAATAGAATGCACCTAAGCTCAATTTTGAATGTCATAGCAAGGTGTGAATAAGCTCAATTTTGAGTGTTATAGCAAAGGGTCTGATTACTTATGTAAATGTGATATTTCAGTCAAACATTTCTAAACACCTGTTTTTGCTTTTTTATTCTGGGGTATTGGGTGTAGATTGATGATAAAAAAAAATGAATTCAATCGATTTTAGAATAAGGCTGTAACATAACAAGTGGAAAAAGTGAAGGGATCTGATTATATATGTAAAAATGTTGTCCCAAGTATAGGATAGTGTTAATGTGCAGGGATCGCTGGTTGGCCTATTTCCCTGTATCTTTAATCAAAATTGTAATGTGTACAGTGTGAAGAGTAATAGAGAAGAGGCATCTGATTTATTTGTGGTACTCGTGGGACTGTGCACAATAATAAGCATAATCCAGAATGTCATGCACATCTCATCACACTTTATACTTTCCCTAGATAGCTACATGTATTATAGATAATTACTACATAATTTAGGCCGTTGCTTTTCAATTTGGCAAAATTACTTGAATTCCCATCAAAGCCATTTATACAAAAATGTATTGCAATGTAATGATTGCTTCAACACATGTTGATCTCTGTCAGAGATATGAAGGGTTTAGACAAGGAAAATGGAACAATCTATTCCTCAATCCCAACTTCTCCACTCTATCCATATAAAGAAGTACTTCATCCATGGAATCATTTCAGTAAATCGCTGCTGCACTGTCAAAGGCATTCACCCCTTTTAATAAGTTCAAAACTGGACATAGTACTCAACCTGTAGGCAAACCAATGTTGTATAAAGGTTCATCACGATTTCCTTGCTTTGTGTTTGTTTTACTATGCTTGGGATTTATTTGGCTTTGTTTACAGTTTCTCCAATTCCCATGTAATTTTCAAAGTGGTGTCCACCTAAACCTCTAGAAGTCTCATTGTTATCTCCTCAGTTTTCAAGTAGTGAGAGATTAAAATGTGTTGAAGCTCAGAGGGACCTGGCATGTGAATCAATGTAAGTTAACATGTGAGTACAACAAGAGTAGCAAGGGAATTCGTATGTTGGCATGTAATGCAAGAAGATTTTGCGTAGAAAAAATATATAATTCCAATTTTGTTTGCCTCTGGAATATTGCCTACAGTCCTGGTCCCCTTCATAAGGTTGAGTATAGTGATTAAAAAAAGTGAAACTGAGGCTCACCAGATTTATTTCCATGATAGTAAGTTCATCATGTGAGTCAAGTGTAAACAAGCTGGGCTTCTAACTCAATTTTAGAAGAATGAGAAATAAATGCAGTGAAGCATTTGGCAGGGTAAACATGGAGAGGATCTTACATTTTACTGAAATGTCCAGTGCCTTTTTAAGATTAGCCATTGCGAAGAAAGAAGAGGGGAAATGTCTTCATGCAGTGTAATGAAACCTGGAGTCTTGAAGCCAAGAAGGCGCTGCAGATTCAATCACTGATAACATAGGAGGAGGAGATCGATAGCTTTTTAGATATCACTAGACCAAGTGCAGACCCGTTGGGTCTGTTCCCCCAATGTACGGTTGGGGGGGGGGGGGGCATGCGGCCTCACACACAATTACCACCACCACACAGACACTATCTACCCCCCCCCCCCCCGCGCACACGCTAACTACTCCCCTTGTTAATATGTTAATATATCATTAATTTGCTCCTTTTACCCCATAATCGTCCTATCTACTGAGGGAGGGGGGGGGGCGTTGAGAGGGCAGAGAGAGATGGGGGAGAAGGAGAGGGAGGGGGAGAGGGAGGGAGGGAGAGAGGGAGGGGAGGAGAGGGAGGGGAGGTAGGGGGTAGAGGGAGGGGGAGGGGGGGGGAGAGGGAGGGGGGAGAGAGAGAGGGGGGAGAGGGAGGGAGGGGGAGAGGGAGGGAAGGAGAGGGAGGGGGTAGAGGGAGGGGGGAGAGGAGAGGTGGGGAGAGGGGAGGAGAGGGGGGAGAGGGAGGGGGAGAGAGAGAGATGGGGGAGAGGGAGGGAGGGGGAGGGAGAGGGAGGGAGGGGGAGAGAGAGAGGGGGAGAGGGAGGGAGGGGGAGAGGGGGAGGGAGGGAGGGAGAGGGAGGAGGGGGAGAGGGAGGGGGAAGAGGGAGTGGGAGGGTGGAGGAAGGTGGGGGAGGGAGGGGGAGGGGTGAGGGAGGAGGGGGAGAGGGAGGGGAGAGAGGGATGCGGGGACAGGGAGGGGGAGCAGGGAGGGACAGAGAGAGGGGGCAGGGTGGGGGGCAATGAGGGGGGGATAGGGAAGGGGGGAGAGAGGGAGAGGTGGGGGAGAGAGAGTAAGGTGGAGGAGAGAGGTGGGGGGAGAGAGAGACGGAGAGAGAGAGAGAGAGAGAGAGAGAGAGAGAGAGAGAGAGAGAGAGAGAGAGAGAGAGAGAGAGAGAGAGAGAGAGAGAGAGAGAGAGAGAGAGAGAAAGAGAGAAAGAGGTGGGGGAAAGAGAGAAGGGGAGGTGGTCGCAAGGTTTTAATCAAAGGACTTGCGAGAGGTGTGACTGGCAGCACATTGGGTTTGCAGCGAGAGGGAGGGAGGGAGGGAGGGAGGGAAGGAGGATGGGGAGAGTGAGGGGTGTATCAGTGCATAATGAAAGTCTGTGACCCCTCTCTCCCTCCACCCCCCAGTCTCCCATTGTGTCTCTTTACCCTTCCCCTTCCCCTCTTCCACCTCTACCCCCTCCCCCACCCCCAGAGTTGCATCAGTTCAATGCAGAGTCATTTAGACACTCATTAGGAGGCTGTGAACACAAATGGGGCATTTGGACGTGTAAACTCGTTGTGACTCTCTAAGCCCATTCAAGGAATATTTAGACTCTCAAACCCCATCCCAGCTAGAGATGCGACTCTTGACACAACCCTGAGTGATGTTAGAAGCCTCTAAACTTGGTAGGAATATGTCAACGTTTCTTGATGGTCGGAAGCAGTCTAGTGATCTCTGGGACTGATCACTTCCCACAGGTGTTCAGCCGCTCCCAGAGAGGTTTGGCCCGTCCTACCTCAAGTCAGCAGAAGTTTAACGTCTAAACGTTATCCATCTAAATGCAAACTCAAGGCCTTGTGAACCTCTAAAATCAACCAACGGGCATTTGTACCCTCTAAATGTAAACCAGCAGGGGATTTGACTCTCAACACGAATCCCATGGGCGGTTGGACCCTCTAACTGCGCCTCAGCTGGCGTCTTTATCCTCTAAATGCACTCAGCGGGCCTTAACCCTCTAAACTTTAACCAGTTGGTGTTTCGACCGTCTACTCCACCCATGGGTGTGTGTGGGTGGAGGGAGCTCGGAGAAAAGACGGGGGAAGAGCAATGGGGGAGAGGAGGGTCACGGGGGAGGGGACAGGAGCCAGCGAGGGGGGCCAGAGGGGAAGGGGCTGGAGCTGCAGGGCGTGGTGATGGGGGAGAGAGAGAGAGAGGGTGGACCTGATTCCCCGTGTCCCTGCTGCCGCTGTGACCTCCGGTGACCTCCCGATCTGCAGAGCATTTTGAGAACGGGGGGGGGGGGGGTTGGAGAGAGCGGGCGGGCGGGGCGTGGGAGCCATGGCGCGAGCATACGTGCTGGGGCTGGAGGCAGGTGGGTCAGCATGTGGGTCAGCATGTGGGTGAGCTGGTGAGTGCCGTTTAGATTTAAAAAATTGAGTTTTGTGATTAATTTTATTCAAAATCTGGGGAAATAATTGACGATGGAGTGGATTTCTGAACTCATAAGTAAAATCCCTACCGAAATGGTAAAAATCTCCGCGTTTTTGCGTCCGGGTTTCGAGGGGATATATTTCACATGCAAAATAACACACACACATCCACACACACACACACAGTTTTAAAAGTATATCGATGACACATGGGAAAGTAAAGTAAAAGTAGGAAAGTAAATGCACAGATTTAAAGGATGAATCATGAACTTTCACGCGGGTCCAATTACCCCATCTTTCTATTTCTAAATGGCTCTTTAGAATTGTCTCATATAGAAACATAGAAACTTAGAAAATAGGTGCAGGAGGAGGCCATTCGGCCCTTCGAGCCAGCACCGCCATTCATTGTGTTCATGGATGATCGTCCGCTATCAATAACCCGTGCCTGCCTTCTCCCCATATCCCTTGACTCTACTAGCCCCCAGAGCTCTATCCAACTCTCTCTTAAATCCATCCAGTGATTTGGCCTCCACTGCCCTCTGTGGCAGGGAATTCCATAAATTCACAACTCTCTGGGTAAAAAAGTTTTTTCTCACCTCCGTCTTAAATGACTTCCCATTTATTCTAAGACTGTGGCTCCTGGTTCTGGACTCGCCCAACATTGGGAACATTTTTCCTGCATCTAGCTTGTCCAGTCCTTTTATAATTTTATATGTTTCCATAAGATCCCCCTCATCCTTGTAAACCAGTGAATACAAGCCTAGTCTTTTCAATCTTTCCTCATATGACAGTCCCGCCATCCCAGGGATCAATCTCGTGAACCTACACTGCACTGCCTCAATCACAAGGATGTCCTTCCTCAAATTAGGAGACCAAAACTGTACGCAATACTCCAGATGTGGTCTCACCAGAGCCCTATGCAACTGCAGAAGAACCTCTTTACTCCTATACTGAAATCCTCTTGTTATGAAGGCCAACATTCCATTAGCTTTCTTCACTGCCTGCTGTACCTGCATGCCAACTTTCAGAGACCGGTGTACAAGGACATCCAGGTCTCGCTGTACCTCCCCGCTACATAACCTAACCCCATTGAGATAATAATCTGCCCCCTTGTGTTTGCCGCCAAAGTGGATAACGTCACATTTATCTATATTATACTGCATATGCCATGCATCTGCCCAGCTACTCAACCAGTCCAGGTCCCCCTACAACCTCCTAACATCCTCTTCAAAGTTCACACTGCGACCCAGCTTTGTGTCATCCGCAGACTTGCTAGTGTTGCTCCTAATTCCCTCTTCCAAATCATTAATATATATGGTGAACAGTTGCAGCCCCAACACCGAACCTTGCGGCACTCCACTCGCCACTGCCTGCCATTCTAAAAAGGACCCGTTCACTTCTACTCTTTGCTTCCGGTCTGCCAACCAATTTTCTATCCATGTAAACACCCTACCCCCAATACAATGTGCCCTAATTTTATTCAGCAGTCTCCCGTGCGGGACCTTACCAAAGGCTTTCTGAAAGTCTAGATACACTACATCCACTGGCCCCCCTTCATCTATTTTACTTGTCACATCCTCCAGAAGATTAGTCAAGCATGATTTCCCTTTCATAAATCCATGTTGACTTGTACTAATCCTTTTACTGCCATCTAAATGCCCCATTATTACCTCTTTAATAATTGACTCCAGCATCTTTCCCACCACCGAAGTCAGGCTAACTGGTCTGTAATTCCCCGTTTTCTCTCTCACTCCTTTCTTGAAAAGATGACAATAATATTAGCTATCCTCCAATCCACAGAAACTGATCCTGAAAATGATCACCCATACGTCCACTATTTCTAGAGCCACCTCCCTGAGGACCCTGGGATGCAGACCATCAGGCCCGGGGGATTTATTATCCTTCAGTCCCATTAGTCTACCCAATAATATTTCTCACCTAATGAAAATTTATTTCAGTTCCTCTACCCCCTTAGATCCTCTGTCCTCCAGTACATCTGGGAGATTGTTTGTGTCCTCCTTAGTGAAGGCAGATCCGAAGTACCTATTCAACTCTTCTGCCATTTCCTTGTTGCCCATAATAATTTCACCTGTGTCTGCCTTCAAGGGACCCACATTTGACTTTGCAACTCTTTTTCCCTTAACATATCTAAAGAAGCTTTTATTGTCCTTGTTTATATTCCTGGCCAGCTTCCCCTCGTACTTCATCTTTTCAGCCCGTATTGCCCGTTTTGTTTCCTTCTGTTGTCCTATGAAAGATTCCCAATCCTTTGGCTTCCGACTACTCTTTGCTGTGTTATACATCTTTTCTTTTAGTTTTATTCTATCCCTAACTTCCCTTGTCAGCCACGGTTGCCTCCTACTCCCCTTAGAATCTTTCTTCCTTTTTGGAATTAAATGTTC
Source organism: Raja brachyura (assembly GCA_963514005.1). The sequence goes on from OY740782.1 coordinate 46,405,226, forward strand.
CTGCAACTTCTGGATTATGCCAGAAATTCCTGCCATTGCTGTTCCACTGTCATTCCTGCTAGGATCCCTTTCCAGTCTACTTTGGCCAGCTCCGCTCTCATGCCTTCATAGTCCCCTTTGTTCAACTGCATCACTGACACTTCCGATTTAACGTTCTCCTTCTCAAATTGCAGATTAAAACTAATCATATTATGATCACTACCTCCAAGCAGTTCCTTTACCTCGAGTTCTCTTATCATATGTGGTTCATTGGACAACACTAAATCAAGAATTGCCTTTTCTCTGGTCGGCTCCATTACAAGCTGCTCTAAGAATCCATCTCGGAGGCATTCTACAAACTCTCTTTCTTGGGGTCCTGAACCAACCTGATTTTCTCAGTTTACCTGCATATTGAAATCGCCCATCACACAGTGGCATTACCTTTGTTACATGCCAGTTTTAACTCCTGCTGCAACTTACACCCTAAATCCGGGCTACTATTTGTAAATAACACCAATTAGTGTCTTCTTGCCTTTACAATTCCTCAACTCAATCCGCAGTGACTCTACCTCATCAGTCCCCATGTCTTCCCTCGCAAGGGACTGAATTCCATCCCTCACCAGCAGAGCTACCCCCCTCCTCTGCCCACCTGCCTGTCCTTTCTATTGGATGTATAACCCTGAATAATGTTCCCAGGCCCGATCCTCTTGCAGCCACGTCTCAGTAATCCCCACAATGTCATATCTACCAACCTCTAACTGAGCCTCAAGCTTATCTACTTTACTTCTTATACTTCGCACATTCATATACAATACTTTTAATTCCTTACGAATCTCACCATTCACATCGATCCCTATTACACTTGGCCATACTCTCCTATCTCTTTGTGAGCTTCCTTTCCCGTTAATTCTGGGGTCATTAACCATCCCTTTACTCTCTTTCCCTTTAACTCCATCCTCGACTATCCCATTTGACACCCCACCCCCCTTATTCAGTTTAAAACCACCCATGTAGCAGTGGCAAACCTGCCTGCCAGAATGCTGGTCTGCCACCTGTTAAGATCCATCCATTTTGTACAGTTCCCCCTTACTCCAAATCAGATCCCAGTGATCTAAGAACCTAAGTCTCTGCCCCCTGCACCAGTTACTCAGCCACACATTCAGGTTCCGTATGTCCCTGTTCCTGCTCTCGCCAGCACGAGGAACTGGAAGCAAACCGGAGATAACAACCCTGGACGTCCTGCTTTTCAGAATTTTTCCGAGCTCTCTAAAGTCATGCTGCAGAATATTCATCCCCTTCTTTCTGACATCATTTGTGCCGACTTGCACTACCACATCCGGCTGTTCACCTTTTCCCTTGAGGATTTTCTGCACTCTGTCCATGACATCCTGGATCCTGGCACCAGGAAGGCACCACAGTGCACACCATCCTCGAATCCCGTCTGTTGCCACAAAAACCCCAGTCCGTATGCTCACAATGGAGTCTCCAACTACAATGGTGTTGCCTGACGTTGGCCTCTTTGGTTTTGGCTCAACAGTCCTTTTTGCTTCACAAGCCAGTCCGCCGCTCAGTGTTTTAACGTCTTCTGTCCTGACAGCTTCTAAGTGGGTGAACCTGTTCACCAGAGGTACAACACCCGGGGACCTTTGCATTCCAAGTTCCCCTCCCTTTCTCACCGTCACCCACTTTCTCTCTTCCAGTACCTTAGGTGTAACAATCTCACTGTAGGACTTGTCGAGGAACGACTCCATTTCTCGTACGAACCTGAGGTCATCCACTTGCTTCTCCAGTTCCCCAATACGGTCCTTCAGGAGCTGTACCAGGAGACTCCTCTTCCTTACATTGTCTCTTCTCATTCTTCCAACCAAAAACAACACACACTATTTCTCATTAAACAAGTTTGTCTATAATTCCTTGAAGGCAATTACTATCCCATACTCAGTTCACTCCGACAAGTTTTCTGTTGGCTGCAAATTTGTAAATGATGCCCTGTGCAAATTATAAACACATATATATATAAAGACAGGTAGATGTCTCCCTACCAATGCCAGATGAATTCCACTATAAACTTCCCTCAAACTGAAAAACAACCTATTATTACTGAAAATAAAAAAGTCTGCAGATATGGAAAATTAAAATGAAAACAGAGTGTTTCCATAATTTTCTGTTTTTTTAATGTCGGTTTCCAGCATCTGTGTTTGTAAATTTTCATTTATGTTCCATATTATTTCCTAGGAACCTAAAAAGTACTACTGATACCAGAATACATATTTTTGCCCATAAATGCTTTGGCTTGATTAATTAATTATTAGGCATGATAATTCCACACTGGTTTATATTGGTACATTGGTGTTGTCAATGCTACTTCCATTTGCACTGCTTGCTAAATTGTAATATGTTACATAGTGTAGCTGCAAGATATATTTACTCAGCAGGGCTTCCTCTTCAATACCATTTGAAGCATGTGATTGAGTTTAATAGGCAATAGGCCTATATCATTTGTAATTAAAGTCATGGAGTCACACTGCATGGAAACAGACCCTTCAGTCCAACTCCTCCATGCTGACCAAAATGCTCCATCTAAGCTACTCCTATTTACCTGCATTTGACGCATATCACTCAAAACCTTTCTTATCCATGTATCTGTCCAATTGTCTTTCAAATGGTGTTATAGTCTCAACTCTGCCTCAACTCCTCTGGCAGCTCATTCCATGTAGCCACCACCCTCTCAGTGAAAATGTTACCCTTCAGGTTTGTATTAAATCTTGCCTTCTCACCTTAGTATTGTAATATTGTAAAATTGTGATCTACTTTTATCTAGATAGGTGTGAGGAGAAATTCCTGGTATGGAGCATTTCTGGGTGTGCCCAGATTTTGACCTATAGTATGTAATCGTACCTCTGATCAATGTTCCAACAGAAAATCAACAGAAATTATTGTGCTGATAATTCTGATGGGAATTTATATAAATATTTTTTTTTTTTGTAAAATTGGGCTTGAATTGTCAATTTAGACTATATAAATGTATGTTTCTTGCTGTACCTGAATGTGTAAGTTGGAGGCAAAGTGAGTTAACAAATTGTTATTTTTATTGCTGTTAAAATAAATTATAATTAAATAATCAACATTGATGTGTATGTTCATACACCTGTGAGCTTATAAATCGATGATGCTGAATAGTTTCAAACAGACCACGTACTTTGTATTGAAGATCTGCAAAATGGTTTAGATTTATGAAAAGAGATTTCTTCTTATTTTCTACCTTTGTAATTCTGAGAATATCATCAGACATTTTGCATAGAAATATTAATACGATCCATAGAAATAAAAACACAAGAACATTAGAACACAGAACATAGAACAGTACAGCACAGAAAAGGGTCATTCAGCCTACAATGTTGATGCCAAACATGATGCCAAGTTAAACTGATCTCATCTGCCAATACATGATCTATGTCCCTCTATTCCAGGTGTCTATCTAAAAGCCTCTTAAGCACCACCATCATAACTGCCTCCACCACCTACCCAAGCAATGCATGCCATGCCATGACAGCTCTATGTAAAACATTTACCCTGCAAATCTTCATTAAATTTTCTCCCTCTCACCTTATAGTTATGCTCCCCATTGTTGAACATTTACAGCCTGGGAAAAAAGTTCTGATCTATCTCTGCCTCTCATCATTTTATATACTTCTATCAAGTCTCCCCACACTCTTCTATGTTCCAGAGAAAACAATCCGAGTTCATCCAAACTCTTGCGCATTCATTGAACTGAAACACTTTAATCCAGGCAGCGTTCTGGGAAATCCCCTCTGCACCCTCTCAGGAGTCACCATGTGCTTCCGGTAATGGGGTCTGTCAGCAATACTCCAAATGATGCCTAATCGAAGGCTTATAGAGCTGCAAAATGACACTCTACGATACTACATTGATAATGAAATATTCCATCTTTCTGTTAGGAATGTACTTGCTACATGAATCTAATGTACTTTACTAACGCAATAATCACTAACTATAAACTCTGTAGGTACAACTATTATTCATATTTTTGGACATTAAAAAGAATATGCAATGTACACATGATTATATTTTAAAATGGATGAGATGACCTGGTTTCTTACTTTCCTGTGATTCGGAGCAAATATTTTGTTCTGCGTTTTGTTGTATCCATGAAGAATTTACTTGCTGTGTTTTTGCTGATTCTAATTTCAAAAAAGCTTCCTTTTATGCCTAAAAACAACAGGTATTGAATGATTCAACATAGATGATTAGAATAAAACAAATTAAAAGGAATAATAAAAGCAGAATTATGATCAATAAGACTGCATTTTTTTTTAAAAAACAAGCATCTCAAAGAGTTAATTGAAAAGCCAAAAGAATGGAATTTGTATAATTAACTTCAAAATACACAAAAATGTATTAATCTTAATGTAATATCTTCAATTAACCGCATGGAGGCATGATCACTCATAATTCAGTTTTGTTTAGTAATTTCTAGGTGCGAGGTTCGTTAAATTAAAAGGTGTCCACCTAGAAATAGCGCATCACAACTTATTGGTTACTTTTTTTTCTTAAATGCATGCCCTTAACTTTCAAAGGGAAGGGACAATGATACAGTTCTTTTGGCAGACATTTATTTTCATAAATATATTTAGTGACAGTTACACTGTGCATGGAATTAGATATCTCTTTCATAAAACAGAAAGGTACTGTACAGGAAAAAGCCCTTCGGTCCACAATATCTGTGCAAACATGATGCCAAGATCAACTAATCTCCTGTGCCTGCACATGATCCATATTCCCCCATTCCCTGCAGATCCCAAACCTCAGACGCCACTATGGTATCGGCCTCCACCATCACCCTAGGCTGCACATTCCAAGTATTCACTACCCGTGCATCTCCTTTCAACTTAACCCCTCTCATCTGAAAACTTTGCCCTCCAGTCTTTGACATTTCCACCATGGGAAAAGGATTTTGATCCTGTCCATGATCAGCTCTCCCCTCAGCCTCCAGTGTTCCAGAGAAAACTGTTACGAGAAAGGGAAACAGTTTAATTCTACTGATATCAATGAATATAAACAGGTTTTATTACAACTTTTACATTATCCTTCAGTTACTGTTAAATTGTTGACATCCAATGTTTGCCTTGTGATCCATCTTCAAACAATTGTTATAAATACACATTAATGCATTTAACCTGCAAAATATCACCAGAAGAATGAGACTGTTTATCAGGACTATTCCTTCCTTATGCATTGCATTTCCTAATTGATTCTACGAAAAAGCACATTTCACTGCAATAAACATTACCTATCACATGAGTGCTCATCTCTCCAAGTTTTTTTATATCCTTCTGCACTTTATCACTATCCTCTTCATGGTTCGCATACTGGCAGTTTTTCTGTTATCAGCAAATTTTGAGATTATTCATGTTCATAAGTGATAGGAGCGGAATATGGCCATTCGGCCCATCATCTACTCTACTATTCAATCATGGCTGATCAATCTTTTCCTCTTAACCCCATTCTCCTGCCTTCTCCCAATAACCTCTGACACCCATACTAATTAAAATTCTATCTCTGCATGAAATATATCCACTGACTTTGCCTCCACAGTCTTCTGTGGCAATCGATTCCACCGATTCACCACTTTCTGACTAAAGAAATTGCTCCTCATCTCCTTCCTAAAGGAACATCCTTTAATTCTGATGCTACAACTAGTGGGAGAGTCTGCTCCTAGACTCTCCCACTAGTGGAAACATCCTCTCCACATACAATCTATCTGGGCCTTGCACCCCCAAGAAGAGTTTGTTTGCATTGAATAACAAGTAATGACCTTAAAGCCAATCACTGGGGATACCACCTCTTCCCATGCAAAACAAAACTATTATTTGCCACAATCCTCTGCATCTATTATTTAGCCAACTTCATATTCATGCTTCACATCCAATGTCTCTTTCATGCTCCAATTCTGCTAATAATTCCTCACTGTGGCACCTTATCGATAGCTTTCTGAAATTTGATTTACATCATATTTTAGTTTTTTAGATTAAATATACAGCTCGGAAACATGCCCTTCGGCCTACTGAGTCCACACCGACCAACGATCCTCACACATTAACACTATCATACACGCACTATGGACAATTTACAGGTACAGCAAGCCAATTAACCTACATACCTTTGCGTCTTTGGAGTGTTAAAGGAAACTGGAGCACTTGGAAAAAACGCATGCAGCTCTACCAGCTGTTCTACTGTGCTGCCCTTTCAATTGCAGCTGATACAACTGAAGCAATATTAGAACAGGACAAACAAAGAGCATTTCAGATATATATATATATATATATATATATATATATATATATATATATATATATATATATATATATATATATATATAATCTGAGAAATCGTACAATGTGAAGATTTCCAAAATGAGGTAGCCAGATTCCTGATAAATATTGGTTCAAGTGTAGCACAAAGCTTGATCAATGCTGTCACATTTTAGTTCAGCTTAGTTAGAGGTACAGCACAGAAACAGGCCCTTCGGCCCACCAAGTCCACACCGACCAATGATTGCCCCGCACACTAGTTCTATCCTACACACTAGGGACAATGTACATTTTTCTCAAAGCCAATTAATCTACAAACCTGTATGTCTTTGGTGTGTGGGAGGAAATCAGAGATGCTGGAGAAAACCCATCTAGGTCACAGGGAGAAGGTACAAACCGTACAGACAGCATCTGTAGTCAGGATCGAACCCAGGTCTCTGGCACTGTAAGGCTGTAGTACCACTGTGCCGGTTATCCTCATCATTTCAAATTATTGAAAATTTCTGTCAAGTTGATTAAACATAATTATCCCAGTAAACATATCTGTGACCTATGAGAATGTGGGATTACATAGAATTAATGCAAATGGGTGATTGATGGTCAGCATAGACTCAATGGGCTGGCAGGCTTATTTTCATGCTGTATTTCCAAACAAAATCCTTAATGATACTTTGCCTTTTTTTTAAATCCATTTTCAACCAGTTTATTAATCCATTAATCTTGTCCCATACCTTTGACAAAGCTGCTCTTAAATTGTTTATTGCAATGTTTAAGATAACGGGCTGACATGTTACTGTGGTGAACTATTCAGTTGCTATTTGGAAGCGTACAAATAACCAAGCAAAAGTTTAGAACCCGTGCACAACTCATAACTCAGTGCTGCAACTTTCTTTTTATTTTAATACATCTTGCAACACTGTTAACAGAAAATATATTTGCTTAATGTAGCTTTATTCGCTTGAATAGATAAATTACAGTTGGCTGGATAGTATATTGACTATTTTGACTCTGAACTATGCTCAGCTATTCTCAGAAATCTGTGACTACAAGTAGATTGCTCAGTGACATCAGTACACAAATAGCAAAGTCCTTATCGATCCTTTCAGAAAACGCTGCCTACCTTTAAAACACGACTATTTGCATTTTGTTTTGCTGCCAGACCACATGATCTCAAACCCACAGAACCAAAAAAATTATAAAGTAAAAGTAAATTTTATTTATATAGCACGTTTAAATCAACTCGCATTTAAACCAAAGTGCTCACATAAACAAAATAATAAAGTTTCCGTACATCCATAGAAAAAATAAAAAATAAGAAAAATGACACAACACATTATAGAATTCAACACATAAAGCTGTGTGGATTTCATTTTTTGTCCTGATAATTTTGAATTATCTGATTGTTACTCACCACAGCTTTAATTAATGTGTGAGGCCTGAGCTGAAGAGATTGGTGATTGTAGCATTGACCAATGCGGCAAAAAAGGGGCATAAGTGAAACAAACTAAAGTTGGGCAATGTCCAATTCTGGGCAATATCCAAATTTGGGATAAAATCCCACGGGCAACGAAAGTACAAAGCAACCTTCAGCAAGAAAAGACTTAATCGCTCACAAAAATGACAACTATACTTTCAACAACTCCATACCACTTGTCGGTCAACACTGATCAGCAGCTGAACCAAACATGCTATGTTAAAACAAGATAGACACAAAAAGCTGGTGACTCAGCGACACAGGCAGCATCTCTGGAGAGAAGGAATCGGTGATGTTTCAGGTCAAGACCCTTCTTCAGATGCTGCCTGTCCTGCTGAGTTGCTCCAGATTTTTGTATCTATCTTCGGTTTAAACCAGCATCTGTAGTTCCTTCTTACACATTGCTATGTTAACAGCACTGTTACAAGTACAGAAGGTCAAAGTTCTGCAATTAATGTTTTATCTACTTCATCGTCCCCTGCAGTTCCCCCTCCTCATTTCTCATGTGTTTATCATCATAAAATAATTCCCCAGAAGCATTGTCGCTCTCCATTCATTCATTGCTAGTGTTCTGTGATTTACGTTTTCGACAAAAATATATAACTCAACTCAACAAACTTACTTTGAAAGGCCCCAGCATAAATAGTATGGGAATACTGTAAACATCACCCATACACCAACGTATGTGCCATCCTGACTCAGAAATAAGCCATACATTGGAAAAATGGGCTGAAAGATGGCAGATGGAGTTTAATGCTGATAAATGTGAGGTGCTACACCTTGGCAGGACAAATCAAAATAGGACGTACATGGTAAACGGTAGGGAATTGAAGAATACAGTTGAACAAAGGGATCTGGGAATAACCGTGCATAGTTCCTTGAAGGTAGAATCTCATATAGATAGGGTGGTAAAGAAAGCTTTTGGTATGCTAGCCTTTATAAATCAGAGCATTGAGTATAGAAGCTGGGATGTAATGTTAAAATTGTACAAGACGTTGGTGAGACCAAATCTGGAGTATGGTGTACAATTTTGGTCGCCCAATTATAGGAAGGATGTCAACAAAATAGAGAGGGTACAGAGGAGATTTACTAGAATGTTGCCTGGGTTTCAACAGCTAAGTTACAGAGATAGGTTGAATAAGTTAGGTCTTTATTCTCTGGAGCGCAGAAGGTTAAGGGGTGACTTGATAGAGGTCTTTAAAATGATGAGAGGGATAGACAGAGTTAATGTGGACAAGCTTTTCCCTTTGAGAATAGGGAAGATTCAAACAAGAGGACATGACTTTAGAATTAAGGGACAGAGGTTTAGGGGTAACATGAGGGGGAACTTCTTTACTCAGAGAGTGGTAGCGGTGTGGAATGAGCTTCCAGTGGAAGTGGTGGCGGCAGGTTCGTTGGTATCATTTAAAAATAAATTGGATAGGCATATGGATGAGAAGGGTATGGAGGGTTATGGTATGAGTGCAGGCAGGTGGGACTAAGGGAAAAAAGTTGTTCGGCACGGACTTGAAGGGCCGACATGGCCTGTTTCCGTGCTGTAATTGTTATATGGTTATATGTTATATGGTTATTCAATGTTGCTGGAACAAACCCTGACTTTTTTATTAAAGCCATCTTGAGAGTATCTTTGCCACATGGTCTGCAGTGGATATAGAAGGGGGATGGAAATAATTAAAAATATGTTATTTAGATGATAGAGCCGATGTGTGTACAATCATAAAAGAAAATGCTATAATGGTCTGCAATTATCATCTTAGTACAACAAAAAGAATTATATCATTAAAATCAGCACCAACAATCAGTATCTATGCAGTGCCCTCATCATAGCAATGCAGACAAAGGCACTTTGCTATAAAATTTGACCGTATCATTAAGGTAGATATTAAAGCTGATGATAGTTTATCCGAGGATGAGCATGAGGGCAGAATTGGTACATTGCAGTGAGTTCGGGAGATTACCGAGATAGAGAGGGGTAAAACTACAGATGGTTTTGAAAAACAAGGGCCAGGCAATTAAAATTGAGCTGGGAGCCAATGAAGGTTGATGAGTGCAATAGTAATGACAATAGACAAGAGGTGCATTAGTAGGCCATTGGGCCCTTCGAACCAGCACCGCCATTCAATGTGATCATGGCTGATCATCCACAATCAGTAACCCCTGTTCCTGCCTGTTTCCCATATCCCCTGACTCCATTATCTTTAAGAGCCCTATCAATCTCTCTCTTGAAGGTATCTAATGAGTTTGTTGTTGTTAGGATCTGAATGTCCTCAGGTATATTGACAACAAGCTACCCAAGTTTCCTCCCACATTCCAAAGGCGTGTAGACTTATATATTAATTGACTTCTGTAAATTGCCCCAAGCGTGTAGGATGCGACAGTGGGATTAACATTGAACAAGTGTGTGGCTGATCAATGGTCGGAATGGATTCGATGGGCTGAAGGGTCTATTTCCACGTTGTATTTCTCAGTTAAACTAAATAACTAAATAACAATACTATGTTAATTTCACCCAGGGTCCATGTCAGGAAGAGATGCAACGAGCGATCGACAGGATTACCCTGGCACAACAGCGTAATAATGAGGATCTTTACAGGTTTCACATTCCCAACTGTGATAAGAGAGGATTCTACAACCTCAAGCAGGTATGTGCAGCTTGAGTTAAAAGGAATAATGAGGGATTTAAAAATCTTGAATCCGGATTTGACTATTCTGCCCTTAAGCCTCTTCAGTCATTAAATCAGATCAAGAGTTATACAGTATGTACATATATATATATATATATATATATATATATATAGACTAAGTGGGACCTGTTGGGTCCCATGTTTACATGAAAGGCTGGGCCCCCAATGCAATATTCCACCTCTCTGCCAATTCCAATATTGTTGGCTAGTGGGGGGGAGGTGGGGGCCTTTCTGGAGTGCTAGCATGGGTTTCCAGAGGGCTAGTATGGACATTGTGGACCAAATGGATTCTTGGGATGCCAACTCAGTCACTCAAGCCTGATGTGCTGGCAGCTCACTCGTGGCTGGTGGGCTGGCAGTTGACTCACGGCTATTCGAAATTCTATTTCAAGGAGGGTGCAAGGCCACCATATTCAAATGCAGATTCTTACCATTTCAACCAGGGTGCAAGGCCACCAAATTCAAGTGCAGTTTCATACCACTTTAAGCAGTGTGCAAGACCACCAAATTAAAGTGCAGTTTCATACCACTTCATACAGGGTCCAATTCCACCAAAATCAAGTTCAGTTCCCTACCACTTCAAGCAGGTTGCAAGGCCATCAAATTCAAGTGCAGTTTCATACCACTTCAAGCAGGGTGCAAGGCCACCAAATTAAAGTGCAGTTTCATACCACTTCAAGAAGGGTGCAAGGCCACCAAATTCAAGTGCAGTTTCATACCACTTCAAGCAGGGTGCAAGGCCATCAAATTCAAGTGCAGTTTCATACCACTTCAAGCAGGGTGCAAGGCCACGAAATTCAAGTGCAGTTTCATACCACTTCAAGCAGGGTGCAAGGCCATCAAATTCAAGTGCAGTTTCATACCACTTCAACCAGGGTGCAACGCCACCAAATTCAGGTGAGGGTGCAGGGCCACCAAACTCAAGTTCAGTTTTCTACACCTTCAAGCAGTGTGCAGAACCGTCAAACTCAAGTACAGTTCCCTACCACTTCAAGCAGGGTGCAGGACCACCAAACTCAAGTTCAGTTTTCTACCACTTCAAGCAGTGTGCAGAGCCATCAAACTCAAGTGCAGTTTCATACCACTTCAACCAGGGTGCAAGGCCACCAAATTCAAGTGAGGGTGCAGGGCCTCCAAACACAAGTTCAGTTTTCTAACACTTCAAGCAGTGTGCAGAGCCGTCAAACTCCAGTGCAGTTTCCTGCCACTTCAAGCAGGGTGCAGGGCCACGAAATTAAAGTGCAGTTCCCTACCACTTCAAGGAGGGTGCAGAGCCACCAAATTCAAGTGCAATTTCATACCACTTCAAGCAGGGTGCAAGGCCATCAAATTCAAATGCAGTTTCATACCACTTCAACCAGGGTGCAAGGCCACCAAATTCAAGTGCAGTTCCCTACCACTTCAAGGAGGGTGCAGGGCCACCAAACTCAAGTGCAGTTTTCTACCACTTCAAGCAGTGTGCAGAGCCGTCAAACTCCAGTGCAGTTTCCTGCCACTTCAAGCAGGGTGCAGGGCCACCAAATTGAAGTGCAGTTCCCTACCACTTCAAGGAGGGTGCAGGGCCACCAAATTCAAGTGCAGTTTCATACCACTTCAAGCAGGGTCAAAGGGGCCACCAAATTCAAGTGCAGTTTCATACCACTTCAAGCAGGGTGCAAGGCCATCAAATTCAAGTGCAGTTTCATACCACTTCAACCAGGGTGCAAGACCACCAAATTGAAGTGCAGTTCCTTACCACTTCAAGGAGGGTGCAGGGCCACCAAACTCAGTTTTCTACCACTTCAAGCAGCGTGCAGAGCCGTCAAACTCCAGTGCAGTTTCCTGCCACTTCAAGCAGGGTGCAGGGACACCAAATTCAAGTGCAGTTTTCTACCACTTCAAGCAGTGTGCAGGGCCACCAAGCTCAAGTTCAGTTTTCGACCACTTCAAGCCCTGTGCAGAGCCATTAAAACTCAAGTGCAGTTCCCTACCACTTCCAGCAGGGTGCAAAGCCATCAAATTCAAGTGCAGTTTCATACCACTTCAAGCAGGGTGCAGGGCCACGAAATTAAAGTGCAGTTCCCTACCACTTCAAGGAGGGTGCAGGGCCACCAAATTCAAGTGCAATTTCATACCACTTCAAGCAGGGTGCAAGGCCATCAAATTCAAATGCAGTTTCATACCACTTCAACCAGGGTGCGAGGCCACCAAATTCAAGTGCAGTTCCCTACCACTTCAAGGAGGGTGCAGGGCCACCAAACTCAAGTGCAGTTTTCTACCACTTCAAGCAGTGTGCAGAGCCGTCAAACTCCAGTGCAGTTTCCTGCCACTTCAAGCAGGGTGCAGGGCCACCAAATTGAAGTGCAGTTCCCTACCACTTCAAGGAGGGTGCAGGGCCACCAAATTCAAGTGCAGTTTCATACCACTTCAAGCAGGGTCAAAGGGGCCACCAAATTCAAGTGCAGTTTCATACCACTTCAAGCAGGGTGCAAGGCCATCAAATTCAAGTGCAGTTTCATACCACTTCAACCAGGGTGCAAGACCACCAAATTGAAGTGCAGTTCCTTACCACTTCAAGGAGGGTGCAGGGCCACCAAACTCAGTTTTCTACCACTTCAAGCAGCGTGCAGAGCCGTCAAACTCCAGTGCAGTTTCCTGCCACTTCAAGCAGGGTGCAGGGACACCAAATTCAAGTGCAGTTTTCTACCACTTCAAGCAGTGTGCAGGGCCACCAAGCTCAAGTTCAGTTTTCGACCACTTCAAGCCCTGTGCAGAGCCATTAAAACTCAAGTGCAGTTCCCTACCACTTCCAGCAGGGTGCAAAGCCATCAAATTCAAGTGCAGTTTCATACCACTTCAAGCAGAGTGCAAGACCACCAATTTCAAGTGCAGTTTCATACCACTTCAAGCAGGGTGCAAGGCCACAAAATTCAAGTGCAGTTTCATACCACTTCAAGCAAGGTGCAAGGCCACAAAATTCAAGTGCAGTTTCGTACCACTTCAAGCAGGGTGCAAGGCCACCAAATTCAAGTACAGTTTCATACCACTTCAAGCAGGGTGCAAGGCCATAAAAATTCAGTGCAGTTTCATACCACTTCAACCAGGGTGCGAGGCCACCAAATTCAAGTGCAGTTCCTTACCACTTCAAGGAGGGTGCAGGGCTACCAAACTCAAGTTCAGTTTTCTACCACTTCAAGCAGTGTGCAGAGCCATCAAACTCCAGTGCAGTTTCCTGCCACTTCAAGCAGGGTGCAGGGCCACCAAATTCAAGTGCTGTTCCCTACCACTTCAAGGAGGGTGCAGGGCCACCAAATTCAAGTGCAGTTTCATACCACTTCAAGCAGGGTGCAAGGACATCAAATTCAAGTGCAGTTTCATACCACTTCAAGCAGGGTGCAAGGCCATCAAATTCAAGTGCAGTTTCATACCACTTCAACCAGGGTGCAAGACCACCAAATTGAAGTGCAGTTCCTTACCACTTCAAGGAGGGTGCAGGGCCACCAAACTCAGTTTTCTACCACTTCAAGCAGCGTGCAGAGCCGTCAAACTCCAGTGCAGTTTCCTGCCACTTCAAGCAGGGTGCAGGGACACCAAATTCAAGTGCAGTTTTCTACCACTTCAAGCAGTGTGCAGGGCCACCAAGCTCAAGTTCAGTTTTCGACCACTTCAAGCCCTGTGCAGAGCCATTAAAACTCAAGTGCAGTTCCCTACCACTTCCAGCAGGGTGCAAGGCCATCAAATTCAAGTGCAGTTTCATACCACTTCAAGCAGAGTGCAAGACCACCAATTTCAAGTGCAGTTTCATACCACTTCAAGCAGGGTGCAAGGCCACAAAATTCAAGTGCAGTTTCATACCACTTCAAGCAAGGTGCAAGGCCACAAAATTCAAGTGCAGTTTCGTACCACTTCAAGCAGGGTGCAAGGCCACCAAATTCAAGTACAGTTTCATACCACTTCAAGCAGGGTGCAAGGCCATAAAAATTCAGTGCAGTTTCATACGACTTCAACCAGGGTGCGAGGCCACCAAATTCAAGTGCAGTTCCTTACCACTTCAAGGAGGGTACAGGGCCACCAAACTCAAGTTCAGTTTTCTACCACTTCAAGCAGTGTGCAGAGCCATCAAACTCCAGTGCAGTTTCCTGCCACTTCAAGCAGTGTGCAGGGCCACCAAATTCAAGTGCTGTTCCCTACCACTTCAAGGAGGGTGCAGGGCCACCAAATTCAAGTGCAGTTTCATACCACTTCAAGCAGGGTGCAAGGACATCAAATTCAAGTGCAGTTTCATACCACTTCAAGCAGGGTGCAAGGCCACAAAATTCAAGTGCAGTTTCGTATCACTTCAAGCAGGGTGCAAGGCTGCCAAATTCAAGTGCAGTTTCATACCACTTCAAGCAGGGTGCAAGGCCATCAAATTCAAGTGCGGTTTCATACCACTTGAACCAGGGTACAAGGCCACCAAATTGAAGTGCAGTTCCCTACCACTTCAAGGAGGGTGCAGGGCCATCAAACTCAGTTTTCTACCACTTCAAGCAGCGTGCAGAGCCGTCAAACTCCAGTGCAGTTTCCTGCCACTTCAAGCAGGGTGCAGGGCCACCAAATTCAAGTGCAGTTTGCTGCCACTTCAAGGAGGGTGCAGGGCCACCAAATTCAAGTGCAGTTTTCTACCACTTGAAGCAGTGTGCAGGGCCACCAAGCTCAAGTCAGTTTTCTACCACTTCAAGCAGTGTGCAGAGCCATCAAACTCAAGTGCAGTTCCCTACCACTTCCAGCAGGGTGTAAGGCCATCAAATTCAAGTGCAGTTTCATACCACTTCAAGCAGGGTGCAAGGCCACCAAATTCAAGTGCAGTTTCATACCACTTCAAGCAGGGTGCAAGGCCACCAAATTCAAGTGCAGTTTCATACCACTTCAAGCAATGTGCAAGGCCACAAATTTCAAGTGCAGTTTCCTACCACTTCAAGCAGGGTGCAAGGCCATCAAATTCAGTGCAGTTTCATACCACTTCCACCAGGTTGCGAGGCCACCAAATTCAAGTGCAGTTCCCTACCACTTCAAGGAGGGTGCAGGGCCACCAAACTCAAGTTCAGTTTTCTACCACTTCAAGCAGTGTGCAGAGCCGTCAAACTCCAGTGCAGTTTCCTGCCACTTCAAGCAGGGTGAAGGGTCACCAAATTCAAGTGCAGTTTGCGGCCACTTCAAGGAGGGTGCAGGGCACCAAATTCAAGTGCAGTTTTCTATCACTTCAAGCAGTGTGTAGGGCCACCAAACTCAAGTTCAGTTTTCAACCACTTCAAGCTGTGTGCAGAGCCATCAAACTCAAGTGCAGTTCCCTACCACTTCAAGCAGGGTGCAAGGCCATCAAATTCAAGTGCAGTTTCATACCACTTCAAGCAGGGTGCAAGGCCACCAAATTCAAGTGCAGTTTCATACCACTTCAAGCAGGGTGCAGGGCCACCAAATACAAATGCATTTTCATACCACTTCAAGCAGTGTGCAAGCCCACCAAATTACAGTGCAGTTTCATACCACTTCATGCAGGGTCCATTTCCACCAAACTCAAGTGCAGTTTCCTACCACTTCAAGCAGGGTGCATGGCCACCAAATTAAAGTGCAGCTTCATACCACTTCATGCAGGTCCAATTCCACCAAACGCAAGTGCAGTTTCATACCACTTCAAACAGGGTGCAAGGCCACCAAATTCAAGTGCAGTTTCATACCACTTCAAGCAGGGTGCAATGCCATCAAATTCAAGTTCAGTTCCCTACCTCTTCAAGGAGGGTGCAGGGCCACCAAACTCAAGTTCAGTTTTCTACCACTTCAAGCAGTGTACCGAGCCATCAAACTCAAGTGCAGTTTCCTCCCACTTCAAGCAGGGTGCAGGGCCACCAAATACAAGTGCAGTTTCATACCACTTCAAGCAGGGTGCAAGGCCACCAAATTCAAGTGCAGTTTCTTACCATTTCAAGCAGGGTGCAAGGCCACCAAATTCAAATGCAGTTTCATACCATTTCATGCAGGGTGCAAGGCCACCACATGCAAATGCAGTTTCATTCAATTTCAATCAGGGTGAAACCACCATAAACCATACAAAACATCACCTAAACACCACACTCACAGTTCAGTAGACATTCAGTGTGTTCAGTTGATTTCACAGCTCTGACAGTCGTGACCTCTCCCTCCCCCACCTTGCAGAAACTGAGCCACACCAACACTTCCGGGTTTTATAATCCCTCCCCCTTCCCACTGGAGGGGTGTGGCCTTCATGGCATGATTGACAGGAGAGAGATTCTCAACTTTTTTAAACATTCATAACCCTTTTATTTTTCATTGATGGGAAGAATCCTCTGCACCTGATGAACGGTGGCTGACTGAGTAAGGTGGCCAAAAATCACAGCCATGAGTGGTAGCATTTTATTTAAAATTAATATAGAGTGCAAACAGGAAGTTGTCAAGTTTAGACTTTTAATCATTTGCCATTTCAAAACAACCGCCACCAACACCATTTGCAGTACTTCATTTCAAACCAACCACCATTTACATTGTTTCATTTCAAACCAACCACCACCAACAACTATTTGTAATAAAGAATGAACTGCAGATGCTGGAGAATCGAGGGTTACACAAAAAGCTGGAGAAACTCAGCGGGTGCAGCAGCATCTAAGGAGCGAAGGAGATAGGCGACGTTTCGGGAAGGGTCTCGACCCGAAACGTCGCCTATCTCCTTCGCTCCTTAGATGCTGCTGCACCCGCTGAGTTTCTCCAGCTTTTTGTGTAACCAACTATTTGTAATACTTTATTTCAAACCAACCACCACCAACGACCATTTGTAGTGCTTTCTTTCAAACCAACCACCATTTGCAATGCATTCTTTCAAACCAACCACCATTATCAGTGCTTTCTTTCAAACCAACCACCATTTGCAGTGCTTTATATCTAACCAACCACCATTTGCAGTGCTTTATTTCAAGCCAACCACCACCAACAACCATTTGCAGTGCTTTATTTCAAACCAATCATCACCAACAACCATTTGCAGTGCTTTATTTCAAACCAACCACCACCAACAACCATTTGCAGTGCTTTAGTTCAGACCAACCACCACCACCAACCATTTGCTGTGCTTTATTTCAAACCAACCAGCACCAACAACCATTTGCAGTGCTTTATTTCAAACCAACCACCACCAACAACCATTTGCAGTGCTTTATTTCAAACCAACCACCACCAACAACCATTTGCAGTGCTTTATTTGCTTTATTTCAAACAAACTTTATTTTCATTTTCAAACCACATTAAGGGCACTCAAGATCAGTAAAATCACACTCACAGTTTAGTAGACATGTGTTTAGTGTTATTCACAGCTGAGACTGAAAGACGTGACCCTCTCGCTCCCCCATCTTTCAGAGACTGACTGAGGCACTCGACACCTCCGGGTTTTATAGTCCTTCTGGAAGGGGCGTGGCCTTCAGGAGTGAGAATATGAACATTTTTTTAAACACTAATAACTCTTTTATTTTTCATCGATGGGAGAAATCTTTGTATGAGCAAGAAGTTGCTAACATTCTATCTAAGTATCTTGGCTCTAATTTTTTGGTTACGTCTATTAGTTTTGAACACTCCTGACAATGGAACTTTACCCAGGGTCCTTACAAGACCAATTGAGGAGTTATAACAGGTCATTTTTTGTGACAGCGTGATCTGTCCATTAAGTAGCCTTTTCTAGAATCTTCATCAGAGGTAATATAATTTGAGGTACCAGGCTTCTTTGAACAAATAATATAGTTACAAAAAAATGATTTCTGCTAAACTCACCACATCAACCTTCTATTTCTATTTTATTGCATTTTCAACTTTGCAGTGATTACTTCTCTTGGTTTAGTCATCTACAATGGGAGATAATAGTTGAACATATACTGAAACCTGAAAGATAATAGTTGAACATTTATCTTCCTTATGGGTATAAATCTGTACCACTTTTAGAAAACAATTTTATAGGAAAGATGTTATCAAACTAGCAAGGGTACAGAGAAGATTTACGAGGATGTTGCCAGGCCTCAAGGGCTATCTGGAGTTGTTGAGCAGGCTACAACTCTATTCTGTGGAGTGCAGGTAGATGAGGGGTGATCTTACAGAACTATACAAAATCATGAGAGGAATAGCTATGCATACACACAGTGTCTCTTGCCCAGAGCAGGGGAATTGAGATCCAGAGGACATAAAGTTAAGGTGAGGGGGAAAGATTTAATAGGAACCTGAGGGGTAACTTTTCAACTTAAATGGTGATGGGTATATGAAACGAGCTGCCAATGGAGGTAGGTTTGGCAGGTACTATGGCACCATTTAAAATACATTTATACAGGAGCATGGATAGGGTAGGTTTAGAAGGATATGAGCCAAATACAGGCAGGTGGGACTAGTGTAATTGGGACCAGTTGGGCGGTTTGGGCAAATTGGGCCAAAGGACCAGTTTCCATGCCGTAAGACTCTTTGATTTCCTATAACTCTAAATATAATGAATACAAGTTCAAGCATGGCAAACATGCAATGTTTCATTACACCTTCCCTGTGGGTAAGATGGAGTGGAATTTTCAGCCTAGTTTTAAAGACATTCATGAGCTCTAATGCACAACATGACAATGCAAATAAAAGGCCAGATATCGGTAGCTTCTATTTTACTTATTTTGAGGACTCATGCGCCACCTGGTGGAATGTTCAAGGTGCAGTTAGTGAACATTAAAATATTACTCTGCACTAGGAATGCATTCATCTTGACGTCGATGATCTGCTTCATGGTACAATTCTTGCCTCTGAAACAAATAAATATTTGGGTTCAACAGTCACCCTAGGAACCTCATCAGTATCTTTGTTTACATATTGAAGCAGTATAAATTAATGAGAGGTTGTTGGCTGTATGGATGAGACTTAAGTCAGGTGAGCATTTATTTGGTTTAAAGTCTTAAATGAAATACAATGTACTCAATATTGTATGAGATAATGTTCCTGCATGAAGTATCGGCCTGGATTATATATTTTGAATTTTGAGTCAGGCATGAATTTTTAAAAGATCATATTTTTGTTATTTCCAACTTTGTTCTATCTCATTAATAATCTTATTATTTATATTAATCGTTCACTGCTCTCTTCCCTAACTTGTGCCTCTGCACCTGTTTTCTGTATCACCTCCTCTACACTTTCTCACAGTGTTTTCTCAAATACTCTAATCTTTTGCAAACCCTTAACATGGTACTCAAGCAATTGCAGACTGAACTATCAGAATGAAGAAAGGTCCTGACCTGAAACCTTGTCTGTCCATTCATCCACAAATGTGTTACCTTAACGTGGTCAATATTATAAAGAATGGAGTGGAGATTGTGTTCTGCTTGGATAATAGAGTTAGTGTGGATACCTACAACAAGCTTGAAGCATGTGCATGTCAAACTGGTGAGGTCACCTGAAGAGCAGTTTCATTCTGACTGCAGTCTGAAGAACTCAAAGGGCATCTTCAAAGAAAATTTGGTTTGATTTCCTTTATCAGGATTACTCTAACTAATTGGGCTGATGAAGCAATTGATTGACTTCCTTTTCCTTTTAGGCCACTGTCAGTCTGATTAGTGCCATGTTGCCAGCTTGATTTTGGTTCATGCAAGAGATAATATGCTCCTGTCCTGGCTCAAACAGAGTTATGTCTTACCTGACCATGCATATCAGATCCAACAACCAGTCCATTCCCATCTGGTCATTGTGGGCAGAAATCAGGAAGGGCCCTGAATCCAGCATGGTAAATCTGAATCCCAAATTGCCAGCCTGCCATCCCTTTATGTATTAAGCTGTATTAAGCCATTAAGTCACACAGGCAGGTAGACATGGTGGCGCAGCAGTAGAGTCGTTGCTTTACAGCACCAGAAACCTGGGTTCGAGCCTGACTACTGGTGCTGTCTGTATGGAGTTTGTACGTTCTCCCTGTGACCATGTGGGTTTTCTCCGGGTGTTACGGTTTCTTCCCATATTCCAAAGATTTGTAGGCTAATTGGCTTGGTACAATTCTAAATTGTCCCTAGTGTGTGGGATAGTGCTACTGTATGGGGGGATCATTGGTTGGCACGGACTCAGTGGGCTGAAGTGTCTCTAAACTAAGAAATAGCCCTTTCGGATCAACACATCCATGCCGATAGAGATGGCCATCAAAGCATGTCCCATTTGCCTGCATTTGACCCATATCCTCTCTAAACCTCCCTATTCAAATAACTATCCAAACATTTTTTCAATATTGTGGCCTGGAACTGCTAACTTGCAATAGACAATAGACAACGGGTGCAGGAGTAGGCCATTCAGCCCTTCGATCACTGTGATCATGGCTGATCATCCACAATCAGTACCGTGTTCCTGCCTCCTCACCATATGCCATGATCACCATTTCCATTGACTCCGCTATCTTTAAGACTCTCCCTTGAAAGCATCCAGAGAATTGACCTCCACTGCCTTCCGAGGCAAAGAATTCCACAGATTCACAGGTCTGGGTTAAATTATTTTTCCTCATCTCCGTTCTAACTGGCTTACCCATTATTCTTAAACTGTGGCCCCTGGTTCTGGACTCAGGAAGGGCCCTATTAGTTTATTATATTGGAAAAAATCTATTTATATTTTACCAGCTTTTTTTTTGTATGAATACTTGACCAGTTATATCCACAAAGGGAACAATAAATATTGTGTCTTAATGTTTTAAAAGTGCGAGTCGTCATTGGATGGCCTACGTGGAAGATGTTGGTGTGTTCACCGCTGGAATGGAAAGAAAATCCTAGGCTCTTCAGAAGTGAGAGGTGATCCTCAGTGTCACCGGCACGACGGGCATGTTTCAGCATCAGCAGAGCAAAATAACTGAAGCTCTACAGAAACTGATGAGACGTTAACATCTTTGCTTTTCTTTCACACATTACACCACAGCATTTGAAGGTGATATCTGGAAGGTTACAGTTATCTTTCAAAAGTATAAGCTATTTATTTCCTGCTGTTTTTTTGTAGTTTTAAGATTGCATGTAAGGAAATATCACATTTAAGATGACGTGCACGTGAATTTTCAGGTGAAATAATCTACTGTAGCCACTTACATATGCAGTTCAGTAATAAGTAACATGCATGAAAATATTCCTGCTGTGAATGATGCATGATTAAATTTATCTCAGAAAAGCAATAACATTTAGCTGTCACTGGGAACACTGCAAGCCAGTATGTATTAATCAATGTTGATAATGCTTAATTATTATATTGGAACCCAAGGAAGGAAAATAAAATATAGGTTTTGAGTCCTGTGCAACAATGCAATTGCTGTCAATATTGATTGCTATCAATATTGTTTATATTTAATCATCATTTTAAATGTCTATACTTTGATCAAACAAAAACATCTACATTTTCAAATGCAGATAACTTTTGTAAATTGCTTAGACGTCATTCTTTATGACACAAATTCTTGCCTTTAGCACAATCTTATGTACAATACTTGACACATCTAGTATTAGTGGAGAAAAAATAATTAATTTGGTGCTGAACATTTGTTCAATGTTTATCATTGAATGGCGAGTGCATTCAATGTTAATTGTGAAAAATTCTTCTGGTACAAAATTAAATTTATCTCACATTGAAGTAATAAATTAGTGTTGACCCTTTGCACTGTATGCCGATCAAAAAAAGCAGTAAGCTTACTTCCCACGAGGTACGAAATCACGTCATTTATTTTTGCAATTATAATTAACGATTAATTATGAATTTCTCCACATACTCCTACAAACTATTTTACTTCAATTAATACTTTATCTGCTAATTAAAGAATTCCCTATTTCTTTTTATCAATGCAGCATGAATGAAATAAAATGTAATAATTACATTCTTAATAATGTAGTATTTAGCATACGCCTCTGGTAATGAATTGGAGGTTATAAAATGGAGCCAAATCTTCTACTTTACTTTCTTTAGTGAAGTGTCCTATACCAAAACATGTGAATTAAAATCCATCTTAATCAGGAAAATGTGGTTATCAGAATCAAGAAAATCATGACATTGTTTTATAAATTATGTTGCCAATTGATTTATTAAAAATACCCATGTCACGAAACAACAGTGTATTATTTTATTGAAAGGTACTTTGGTGTATAGCCATTTGTAGTGATAATGAACATACTGACCCAGTAAAGGCTGGAGACTTTGTCATGTTGATTTCTTGCACCTGCTGGGTTTCCTGGTGATGTTGTGCATTCTGCAACCACTAGATGGCGCTCAACATATTTGTGCACATTTTCTCATTTACTAATGATATCACTGTTCTCAAATTGTTTCTGATAGCAAGTATCCTTTGAATGCCATTGCACCAACTCAATTTTATTTCACAAAATCATATCATAATTATGTAGCACCATTAATGGAAAAATGAATTTGTAATTTGTGATGTGTGTGCAAATTAATCTATTGGCTTTTTTGCTGTAGAAAACACAATACTTCATGTTTATTCGGTTTAAATAATGTTTATTAAAAAACATAATTATATTAAATACAGACCATATTCTAACAGAATATTCATTTCATTTAAGGAAAAATCATATGACTTTAGTAACATGAAAGCTTTTTTTTAAAAAGAACAAAAGCCCTTTTAAAATTTTTATAGAAAGTTTTACCCGTGAAGGCTAGGTTCCTGTTTCAGACCTGCAGAACAAGACATTTCAAAATATGTAGTAGCATACACTAATATTTTTTTTACATAAGAGCACAAAGTCTGTCAGGATCAAATTGGTCACAGGCTGTTCTTAAATAGTCAAGTGGAGATTCCCTGATTCCTTTCTGAAGTGCCTTTTCCTTGGGAACTATAGTGCAGATTTCTTGGGAATTAGAAAACTCCCACTCTTTCAGGGAGCTGGAAGAATATGTGGCAGGATAGAGCTGAATCAAGTGGGCTAAAGAAAGCCCCCTCTCCCAACCAAAGCTGGCAGCAGATGTCACAACTCTAGAACATAGACCATCTATGTCTACTGCCAGTTGCTCTGAGGTCTCTGTCTGATCAATGTTTGTCATGTGCTCTCTTTCTCTCTCTCTCTCTCTCTCGCACATGCAGAGTCCACAGGAGCTGTAGGCTTCTTCACTTACTCTCAAAGCTGTAACAGCGCAGTTCCTCATTCCTGTCATAGCTGGGCAGCCGAGTGCCATATTTATCCACACACCAGCACAAACCTCTTCTCCTCCCTTTAGAGGATCGGCACTGTATTAAGGGAAAAAGATAAGGTCAAAAGTAGAACAGACTATAAAGTAATTTTCCCTATAGAAATCAGACTATAATGAATAGCTAACATTTTCAAGTCACAAAAGGTCAGTCATAATACTGATACTGACTGAGATGTTGATGCTAGGCAGTGTTTAACAATTTTAGAAACTTCAACAGAAACAGTACCAGAACACCAAGAGCTTAATGATATAGAATGCACAGAGTCCAAAATGTATGTTATGTCACCTACAGGGTGTCTGAATAGATTGCATCAGATTCATGTCAAATATTCTGAAATATTTTATCCAATAACTTAAATTACAAATGTAAAGTTTATTACACAGTGGAAAGTTTTGCCAGATGTCAGCAATGGTGATTTTAAATAGATTCATCGAAAAATCACAACTTGAGCTTGTAGACTGACTGACATGGTACAACATTTCAGTTCCAAGTTATTGAAAGCATAGATGTCATTAAAATAACACATTTCAGTGACCCAATGGAATCATTCAGCAATTGCAATTTCAATAGATCTTAACCTCAACGTAAAATAGTAAAGGGTCAAGACAAAGTCTATTCTACCAAAGAGGGTCAATTAAAAAATCTCAAAACAGAGTGGTGAATTTCTGACAGGTGAAGATATCAAGATTTATGGAACAAAGGAAGATAAATGCTGTGAGGTTTAAGTTAAGGTCCAATTGAATGGAACAACAAGAGGATAAGAGGACCCCCTGTTATTTAATCACTTGTTTCTTATAACAGAAACTGTTCTATGCAACTTCAAAGTTTCCACATAGGTTAGTTGCATATTTTAAAGTGAAGTGAACGTTGTGCACAACAACTTGTGCACTGAACTACTGGACCATGCTCACAAATGCAAGATCATGTTAACACCAAATGAAAGGATTTGTCATCGTTCTGGACAAAGGTAACTTGACCGTGTGTCCCTTTTGTCAGCCCAAACATACCACAACTGCTACAGAAGAGCTGGTGTAACTGTGATAGGATCACATAATTATGACCTCAATCCCAATATTTCCAAATAAAAAATGTGCCCAAACGTTAACGTCACTCTTACATGTAAGTAATGTTAGGGACATGGTTGGAATTGTTTTGGGATTCACCTTGCCAAGAATAGGTCGAATGTAAAATATATCAGTTGGTTTTGGAGAAGAGCAAGAGGAGTACATTGTTTTGATATCATAAATAAATCCCCACTTGCTTCTGAATATGAGCAAGTACATTATCTAGTTGGTGATCAATGCTTTTTATTTTGTAGGGGTACAACGGTGCAATTCCTTGTCTGGCCAACACAATGTAGATCCTTGAGATAATTAGCAAAGTACATTTATCAAATGAAAAAAAGAGCCCACAGCGCTAGTGCTGAGAAATCTACAAACCTGTTTTTTCTTGTAGAATCCTTTCTTGTCACAATTTGGAATGTATACACCTCTGGGGCTCAGAATGGATACAGCTTTCAGATTTTTTAGGATATCTTCCACTTCTCTCCGACAAGGACCCTGATTAAAATATAAACAGAATACTCATGATTTTTGTAATTCATGGACTAATTTAAAAAAATCATACATTCTTAACTAAGTAAATTTAAACTTTGATTTTTATAGACCCAAATTGTTTTCCTTCAAAATACATTAATTTTGGATGCACAGGGATAGGAATTACAACAGCTATTTTGTTTAGTGACATTACAAATTGTTTTATTGGTATGACAAGAACGGTTTTCTGATGAAATCGTGAATATATTATTGGAAAAGAAACACATTTATTTTTTTATTAAAAAATGACTAATGCAGTGAAATTCTTCAGCACATTTGTTATGTCACTATAGAGACTGGATAAAGTCAGCACAGATGGAAAATTTAGTTTGATTTGGGAAGAAATTACAAGTCGAAGAGGATCCTACAACGTGCATACTAATTTAAAATAAGTTTCATGGTTCACTTACATATTCTGTGTCATGCTTTATTTCTGAGGAAAAGTTGGTGGTTTCAGTGTTCTCTGCCTCATTGTTAATTTTGTACAGCTGGGATTTTCTAGAGGCTTCCTTCCTCAGCAGCTTCCTGTGAGGTTGGTGAGTTTTACTCTCGTGTATTCGGTGTGTGTTCGGACTCCACTCATTCCCAGAGTTACTGGCATTCCTTTCTTCCTCTGAACGGTTAACGTTTCCTGCAATTAAAAAATAGGCGGCACGTGAGCAAAGTATGGTGCAAATAAAGATCTTACAGGCGAACTATCTCGCTTACCACTTTCAATGCATGCCAAGAGAGCGGTGAAAAGTAGAAAACATAGGCTCGGGGTTTGTTTCATCGCTGTATTTTGTTTGATCCCAGTCGCCTGTCTGTCCTTGTACGGGTTTCTAAAGGGGATCACCGCTTGGCAACAAGCGTGGTAATACCGACTTCCACCAGGAGGTGGTGAGCTGGCATCGCCAATACACGTTCAGAGCAAATGCCTGTTAGCAACGTTGCCCGTGCCACAGAATCCTACCCTTGTGGGAACTGGAGATTAGGTTATTCTTATCCTCATCTTTTCAGTTGCAAAACCGAACTTTTAAAAAAATCATTGCACATTGTTGTAGTTACAATATTACGGTCGGAACCATATATTCGTGGGGTAGGGGATTATTTAATAAGAGCACTCTTCCCCCACCCACCCCCAAGTACCACATTAAAAGCAGGACCCTTATTCCACGTGTATACAGATCTTAGAGCAAAGCACTTGCTTTAAAACGGACTTTAAAATGCACCCAAGCTGATATTAGTAATTGCATCTGTACACATGCCTAAAGCAAAGAATGAACGCATTCAAACTAGACTTTAACTTTAAAATTGACAATCAACCTAAATCATCGGTTCTCTCCTCAGTGGAAGGGCCGAGCGACGATGTAGTGTCTTCCAGCCCAACAGTGAGGCTAGTGTTTGAACCAGTTCGCGGGACAGCACCCACCTCCCAGCGGGCTGGAGCACATAGAAAATGGGTGCAGGAGGAGGCCATTTGGCCCTTCGAGCCAGCACCGCCATTCATTGTGATCATGACTGACCATCCACCATCAGTAACCCGTGCCTGCCTTCTCCCCATATCTATTGATTCCGCTAGCCCCTAGAGCTCTATCTAACTCTCTTTTAAATTAATCCAGTGAATTGGCCTCTACTGCCTTCTGTGGCAGAGAATTCTACAAATTCACAACTCTCTGGGTGAAAAAGTTTTTTCTCATCTCAGTTTTAAATGGGGGTCCTTTATTCTTAGACTGTGGCTCCTGGTCCTGGACTCCCCCAACATTGGGAACATTACTTCTGCATCGGCTAAGAATCGCAGACTTGCACCCATCCAGACAAAACAGTGATGAAATAGATGCACCTCCCCCCCCCCCCCCCCCCCCCGACAATGAGAGCAGCTAACAGACATATGAAAGCAAATGCAATTGTGTATGCTGAAAAAGCACCGCCTTTCCCTCCTGCAAAAGCATCAAACGCCCCATCCAAGTAGTTAACAGATTGCGGCTAGCCAAAGTAAAGGAGTGGACAGTGAAAGTGCATAGTTCTGTACCTGCAGAGTTGTGCATGACGCGGACTCTGGCCGTTTCGTTGGTGCAGACTCCTCTGCCCTCCAGCAGCGACTGTAGCGGTTTGCTCGCACCCGCCTGCGGCAGACAGGTGAGGCCCGAGGCGCAGCGCTCGGTATAGACACCGCAGTGCTGCCCCTGTCGGAGGGCGCAGGTGGTACAGCAGCCGCAGCCGGGCTCCCTCACCGGTTCGCAGTCGCCTTGTGCCAGCGGCTTGCACTGCGCCAGAGCCCGGGCGTCGCACGGCTCGCAGCGGACCACGGGTCCCAGAGAGGCCGCCAGCTTCACACTGGCCGCCGCCGCCACGGCCAGCACACACAGCGCGAATACCATGGTTATTCCTATCACAGGCAGCGGTGGCCGGGAGCCGGGCACTTTGCAAAGAGCTCCTCTCACACACACACACACACACAGAAAAAAAAACCAAACGGAACGAAAAAAACAAGTTTACTGCTCCGCTGAATTCAAACCGAACTTGTGGGAAAGTTTCCTTTTTTATTTTACTTATTGCAAAAAAATATAAACTTCACCCTTCGCACTTTCTTCGACTCCGAGAAGCCAAGAGCGAGTGCAGGTTCCCTTATATCAGGAAAGTCGAGATCCCGCCCCCGGAATATGAATAATTCACTTGCCTCCCATTGGATTTACGCCGTTGGTTATTTGCTGATACAGGTTTCGGGGCGGGGCATTTGTTTGCCCCTCTCACTCCCCCAAGCTTGCTCGTCTCTCGCACTCCAAAGTCGCCCAAGTCAGTGCTAGCCCGGAACACGAATAACCAACGCCAGTGTTATCTTGGACTCTAGAACATCCCGGACAGTTCACAGCTAGCCCTTTTTCTCTTTACTGCTTCCGAGATCGTAACAGTTTGCAAAAATAATTAAAATGTATTTTAAAATAAGAATAAGTGCATGCGTTCTACTGTATTTCCCAGTTCCAACACTGACCTGTGGCACAATCAGGAAGAGGGTTTAAGTTGGTTAACTTGCAAATGATGGATGCAAACTGGTCTCAATCGGGCGTAAGCTTTTTTTAATCTAAACTTCCAATCGCTTGAACCAGATGAAACAATTCTGCATCGATGGATTTACACTGTTGTTTATTAGTCGGAACAATGTCATCTTAAAACGTGGTTGCACACACACACACACACACACACACACACACACAACTCAACTTCGCGCTGGAAAACCAGTTGATTCCAGCCGGTGGAAGTCTGAAGAAGTGTCTCGATCCCAACCGTCACTCATTCCTTCTCTCCAGAGATGCTGCCGGCCCCGCTGAGTTACTCCAGCATTTTGTGTGTATCTTCGAAGTTGAAATTGACGCGGATTTGGTATACCTTCAAATCCGCGTTCGAAGTCGCCTAGCCTGCTTTCATCTGCACTAACAGAGTTAGCAGGCTCCTACTTTTCAGAGCAAGCGAGATCGCTGCAAAGCGGTCGACAGCTTCCTTTCTTAAAAAGAATAGTGTGTATTAAAAATAATAGTGGAATTCTTCAAGTAAGCCGCAGTTTTTTGCAATTGCTGAGATACCTTGTAGAGTATGTTTCGGATGCACGCGAGGCATGGAAGGAAGCCTGCAAATCACTGTTACGGTTGTGTAAGAGTTTTTGAGCACAATTGGGCACGGCATGCTTAACTTTTGTAAATGCACGATGTCGTTCGATTTGGCGTGGTCTGATTTTATTTTTGAAAATCTCTTTAAACTTCTCAACTTTTTTTATTGGGCCAACAAGAAAGCGTGAATCGATTGAAAGGGATGAAGAGTTTTACGGACTATGTTCCGTGCAGACTAGAGACGAAGTTGCCTGTTCGCGTGCGCTCCAAGTCGAGCAGGACAGCCCAAGGATAGGAGTGTGGGATTGTTTAAACCGTGTCTTAGCAACCGTGCACACCCTGGCCAAACTCGTGAGTGCGAGGGGAAGCACACAAAGACATTGGCGGACATGGCTGCACGCTGCCGCTCTGCTTCGACACAACTCTCTGCCACTCGACCCGAGCCTCTGGCGCAATCCAGCGAGCACAAAGCGAACCCCGGCGTGACAATAGAATGCAAGCAAGGGGCGAAAAGCGCAATCAAATAAAATGCTAATGCTGCGTAATTAATGGGTTATTTCGTTAATAAAACGTGCCTGCCTTCCAGCGTTCCTGAGGCTATTTTAAAATTTGGAGCACATAAAATAAACGGGCGTGAATGAATATCTTGTTTTTTTTTTACTTTTTATTCAGACTGAATCTAAATTTAAAATGTGTGAGCGAGGAGTCCTGGCTCTATGATAAAGAAGTAGAAGATGTGCAAAGGTGCGTTTTGGACATGGCAGGCCACTGTCAGTGGCTAGTGCTGGAGCCGTTCACAACAGGTCCCTGGGTGGGGTTGGTGCAGAGCGTAGAAACGGCACTTCCGACGGTGACATTTGCAGACCCAGTGCTGGTGTTTGGGCTGCTGCCAACACTGAGCTGGTGCTGGACCATGGGTATGGTTTCAAATACTACTTTCCCCTTTGCTGTTGTTCTCACCTCAGTGCCTGTTGCCAGCTGTGAGTTTCCGGGCCATTTGGCTCCGGTTAGCATCTATCCGTTTTCTCAGTGCCAACAACAATGGGGTTTAGGAATTAATTGATACACAAGGAGTTGCAGATGTTGGTTTACAAAAATAAAGAAACAAAGTGCTGGAGTAACTCAGCGGGTCAGGCGGCATCTCTGGAGAACATGAGTAGGTGATGCTTCAGGTCGAGACCCTTCTTTTCACACAGAAGACGAGTTCCGACTCAAAACGCTACCTCTTCATGTTCGCCCGAGATGTTGCTTGACCGCTGAGTTATTCCAGCACTTTGAGTCTTTTTAAAATAAATTAATTGCCTTTTCTTAAATTGAAAGTACCCTCATGTGTCGATGCCAAGAAGAAACATCGCCTAAAGTCAGTGGTTTATTCTGTTACAAAAGTCAATACAGTCATTGATGGTTGCAACCTTGTGAAAGGGAAGTAAAAGGCGCCATGACTAAAGTTTGGTCAAAGACACCACATTTTTCTTGCCATGTGTCGATTATCAGGTGCTGGGCAGGGTGTAGTGACCTGAAGCTCTAACCTTGCCTTTTGCCTTCCACTGATGTTGGCTGACCTGCTGAATGTCTCCAGGAAATACTGAGTTCAAGCATTGACATGGCTAACAAATAAAATTCTGTTTCTCTTTTGCATATTTCTGGAATATTTACCAGAGTTTGGGGATTACATTCCAAAATTTTCTCGCCTTATAATTAGGTGCTTTTACTATAAATCAAATTCCATTTTTAATTGCATGGGACACTTTTTTCTTTTTTTTACCAGTGTTTAGGGGATTTGGCTCAATGAATCCATCCATTTTTCCAAGATGACCACAAATTATGGGCCTTATCCATTAATAGTGCCCTTTCTATCAATTCTTTATCTGTCTCGAAGCATGTAATCACTAGTCATTTAAAAAAGACTACATTGCATGAAGTCAGCACCAGCCTGGGCAATCATCATTGCTTATTAAATTCTTACACAGCTTGATAGACTGGATGGAGGATTGCTTCTTGTCTGGGCGAGGCATCTAGAATGAAAAGTCACAGTCTCAGAATACAAAGTGGGCCATTTAGGACAGAAATGTAAAGAAAATGACTTTATTCGAAGGTCAGTGGAATTTTCAGTTCTGAGACATTCATGATATAGAATGGTACAGCACAGAAACAGGCCCATTGACACACAATGTCCATGCCAATCATCATGACAAGTTCAACTAATCTCATCTGCCTGAATACGATCTATATCCCACCATTTCCTATATATCCATAGCGTATCACCATTATCATATCTGTCTCCATCACTACCTCTGATAGTGTGTTCCGGCACACACCACTGTCTATGTAAGAAACTTGTCCTATGTATCTCATTTAAATTGCCCCTTTCGCTGTAAAGCAATGTACTGTGGTGCTTTAGCCACTCAGTTAGTTCAAAACTGAGGTTTGTTGATATTGAAAGAATCAGGTGTAGAGGAATATGGTATTGAAGTAGAGGAACTCCCATGAACTTAATGAATAACACATCATACTCGATCAGGCTTTAATATCCCACTCCTGCTCCTTTATCTTATGTTCTTAAGCAAAACAAGGCGAAGCAAAGGGTTACTGAAAAGGTAAACTTTAAGGAAAATATTAAATGAAGGGAAGGATCTGCAAAGATAAAAAAGTTCAGTAAAAGTATTGTAGGTGGCAAAAAATATACCAGTGTTGGCTGAAGCACTATTGACAAAGAGAAGGAGAAACTGGGAAAGAGACTGTAGTCATTGGAACACGGTAGAATATTTAACCCTTAAGCCTTGTCCATTATTAACTGCAATAATGCCTGATCAGTGAGCAAAGTCCATGTATCCACCTTTATTGTGCTTAAAATTACAATCAATAAATATCTATTGATATTCACGATATACAGCTAGCTAAGAATCATTTGGTATTTGTAGAACAGAAATAGCAGTATTTTGATTCTGAAGAAGGTTCCTGACTTGAAACGTCACCCATCCACATTCTCCAGGGATGGTGCCTGACCCGCTGAGTTACTCCAGTGCTTTTTTATAACAATTGGCATCAATTCAGCAAAGATATTAAGGAAATCTGGCATATCTATGTTTCTTTCTTTTTGTAAACCAGCTTCATTTTTTCCTTGTTTCTACTTGGAGACTTTTGGTGTTAGTTGGCAAGAGTAGAGCAAATATTGGTCAATGAGGATGGTCACGGAATAAAATGCAGTTTATAACTTCCCCACTTTGAGTGTATGAGATTCCACAAGACTATTTGATGAAGTCCAACTAAGTTTTCTCAGTGTCAGTCAACACTTACGGATTACTGCTTGTGTCACCACACTTCCTACTTTACAGCCAGGACTGCATTACAAAAATACTGCAACATCCTTTGATATTTCGATCTTACCTGCAAGTTCTTTAAAGATACTCAGCTTCACCTCTCAACCAGTGCTCTTCACATCACAATTTTGTTCCATTTTCTATTTATCAAAATCAAATTCAAGGTCAAGGTCTTCAAGGTCAGTTTATTGTCACGTACCAATTAAGGTACAGTGAAATTCGAATTGGGGATAAGGAAGTGAAAATTTCTTCAGGGCAATAACAAGAAATCGTTTCTGTCCCTTCGCTGGAAGCACCATGCTAGAGACATTTGTCCTATTTTACGTCTATGTGATTACATTGAATTCGGCAATGTTGTTCCCTTGTTGGTGACAACGGCGGGGTGGTTGAGGTAGAGGTGAGAGCAAACACATCCATCATTGCAATACTCTCTGCTGCCATCCCAGCCATGTTCCAAACCACGATTATCAAACCTCACAAACTCAATAATCATTAATAGTCCAAGTGATGTGGATTAGAATTTATTAAACCGTTGATCGATCTCCTTCATACTCGCTGGCAGAGATTGGGTCCTTGTACTTCCAGCTTTCAGAATCCAGTACTTATTGCTAACATTGTGCCAGGCAATGAACTGGAGAAGGGTCATATAGAGTGACACACAACAAGCAGTCAAACAAAGCCAATACGTGTTCTATCTACAGATGAAAGGAGACGGACTACTGCAATATCTTACTGTAAAAGCCGGGTCATTTCTCCAGAAGAGTTTCTCCAGTTAATTATATTTACATTTAACTTGACTGCATTAAATCAGACCCAAGTGTCTTACAACAACGTGAACACCAAAGTTGATCGACAGTAGAATTTCCAAAGCGTCTTCGAACCGGTTGGCGAAGGCGTCACAACCAAACGCAGCCTTTCAGAGCCCCTCTCGGAATCCACACATGTCCTCAAGGGGTCATAGCTCCTGCCGCCTGCCCAGCGTTATGTGCCAATTTGCACGTCCACTCTACGGACGGACCCTCACCCTCCTTTTCCCCTGCATTCCCACGGGGGCAGAGCCTTTCCACGCGCATGTTCCCAGCAACCTGGACATTTCTCAAATCCTCACTCACACTTTGTGACTTTCAATTGCGTCCTCAAACATCCATCTCCGATTATCTGGTTCGCTTGCAAACTCAAGTCACTGATTGGAATCTTTTGTTTCTCCATTCTCCCTAAGTAGATCAATAAACACACCACATTCTCTGTCTTCGGAGTCTGATGGAAAAATAAATGTAACAACCATGACAAAACAACGATCCTAAGTCACCCAATATTTATAGCATAAACTACGTCTAAGCGCGGACCAAAGTTTAAATCAAACACGTTTACGAGGATGTTGCCAAGACTAGTGGGCCTGAGCTATAGTGAGAGGTTCAGTAGGCTGGGTTGCTATTCCTAGAGATGTATAAAATCATGAGAGGAATAGATTGGGTAGATACGCAGAGTACCTTGCCCAGAGTAGGGGAATCAAGAACAATAGACAATAGACAATAGGTGCAGGAGTAGGCCATTCGGCCTTCAAGCCAGCACGCTATTCAATGTGATCATGGCTGATCATCCTCAATCAGTACCGTTCCTGCCTTCTCCCTATATCCCCTGACTCCGTTATTTTTAAGAGCCCTACCTAGCTCTCTGTTGAAAGCATCCAGAGAACCTGCTTCCACCGCCCTCTGAGGCAGAGAATTCCACAGACTCACTCTCTGTGAGAAAAAGTGTTTCATCATCTCAGTTCTAAATGGCTTCCTCCTTATTCTTAAAATGTGGCCCCTGGTTCTGGACTCCCCCAAAATCAGGAACATGTTTCCTGCCTCTAGCGTGTCCAAGCACTTAACAATCTTATATGTTTCAATTAGATTCCCTCATCCTTCTAAACTCCAGAGTGTACAAGCCCAGCCGCTCCATTCTATCAGCATATGACAGTCCCGCCATCTGGGTAACCTTCACTGCAATTACGCTGCACTCCCTCAATAGCAAGAATGTCCTTTCTCAAACTGCACACAATACTCCAGATGTGGTCTCACTAGGGTTCTGTACAACTGCAGAAAGACCTCTTTGCTCGTATATTAGATTCCTCTTGTTATAAAGGCCAACATGCCATTCACTTTCTTCACTGCCTGCTGTACCTGCATGCTTACTTTCATAGACTGATGTACAAGGACCCCCAGATCCCGTTGTACTTCCCCTTTTCCCGACTTGACACCATTTAAATAGTAATCTGCCTTCCTGTTTTTGCTACCAAAGTGGATAACCTCATATTTATCCACAATAAACTGCATCTACAATGCATCTGCCCACTCCCCCAACCCGTCCAAGTCACCCTGCATTCTCATAGCATCCTCCTCACAGTTCACACTACCACCCAGCTTTGTGTCATCTGCAAATTTGCTAATGTTACTTTGAATCCCTTCATCCAAATCATTGATGTATATTGTAAATAGCTGCGGTCCCAGCACCGAGCCTTGTGGTACCCCATTAATCGCTGCCTGCCATTCTGAAAGTGACCCGTTAATCCCTGCCTGCCATTCTGAAAGGGACCCGTTAATCCCTACACTTTGTTTCCTGTATGCCAACCACTCTCTATCCAAGTCAGCACTCTACCCCCAATACCATGTGCCCTAATTTTGCCCACTAATCTCGTATATGGGACCTTATCAAATGCTGTCTGAAAGTCCAGGTGCACTACATCCACTGGCTCTCCCTTGTCCATTTTCCTAGTTACATCTTTAAAAAATTCCAGAAGATTAGTCAAGTATGATTTCCCCATCATAAATCCATGCTGACTCGGACCGATCCTGTTATTGCTATCCAAATGTTCGGCTATCTCATCTTTTATAATTGACTCCAGCATCTTCCCCACCACCAATGTCAGGCTAACTGATCTATAATTCCCTGTTATCTCTCTCCCGCCTTTCTTAAAAAGTGGGATAACATTAGCTACCCTCCAATCCACAGGAACTGATCCTGAGTATCACGAATGAAAATATTTAATAAGAATCTGAGGGGTAACTTTTTCACACAAAGTGTGGTGGATGTGTGGAGCAAGCTGCCAGATGAGATAGTTGAGGTTGGGACTATCCCAACGTTTAAGAAACAGTTAGACAGGTACATGGATAGGACAATTTTGGAGGGATATGGACCAAGCGCAGGCAGGTGAGACTAGTGCAGCTGGAACATGTTGGCCAGTGTGGGCAAGTTTAGCCGAAGGGTCTGTTTCCACACTGTATCACTCTATGAATCTATGACTCTACGTGACTCTACATGCACTCTACATGCATGTGTGAAATCGACTAAATTCACACAGGATGAAGAAGCGCTGGTTATTTGTTGCAGGTTATCTTGTTGCTACCTCAAAATCCTATCTACATTTTAAGTATTATATTTTAATGTCATTATAATATTTATTATATCATATTAATTATATTAGAAAATACACTATACTGAGGAAGGGTTTCAATCCAAAACGTTACCTATCCATGTTCTCCAGAGATACCCCTGATCCATTGAGTTACTCCAGCCATCTGTGTCTTTCTTTGGTATAAACCCCAATCTGCAGTTCCATATTATCAACTGTTATTACTATATTTCGAACATTATTGGCAATTAGCATAAATTAAACAATGAATATCAACTCTACTGGAGAGGGGAATTATATATTATTACAAGGAATAGAATTATGGAGTCATTGAGCTGTCTACGGCATTTTTGTCTGGAGTCCAATCTGTTGTTGCAAATACATTACCACCACACACCCGCCACACCAACTGGGCCTTTGGCGCAACTTAGGACCAATATTGTGTCTCTACTTAACAAGGGTTTTCTGAAGAATTAACCTGAAAGACTGATGAGGGCAGAGCTAGAGGGCATAATCAATATGGACTTCAGTATGGCCTTTGACAAGGCTCCACGTGGCAGGCTGCTCTAGAAGGTTAGATTGCATGGGATCCGGGGAGAGCTAGTTACCTGGCCCTAGGAGTACAAGTACGTAGCTCCCTAAATGTGGCGCAGCGGGAGATAGGGTGGTGAAGGAGGCTTCTGTCATGTTGACCTTAATCAGGTAGGGAATGTGTCTTCACCTATTACCTGGTTCCCTTTCTGTAAAATACTTCGCTATTTGACTTCTCATAGAGCTGTCATCAGCCAGAATTGTACTGCAGATCTCACCGACTTCCAAAAGTTTAATGTTATGATAATTTAAAATAGCTTTTGTTAGTTATTATAGAAATTCTGACCTAAATAGTTACCCTTCTGTAAGAGTTCGGGAAAGTCAATGGCTTAATAATTGATTGTTTAGCAACTGAAGATGATAGTCCCTTATAATAAATAGGGCTGTGCTGTGCAGCACACCTCTCTCAGATCGGTTCCAGCCGTATAGCCATATAGAACCACAACTCTGACCACAAGTCATGCATTTACTGAAGCAGTATTAGCATTTCTTTTTTTTTTGGTAACTTCCCCATCAGTCAGAGTTACGTCCAGATGTCACAAACCAAACTTGCCTCCTATCGGTATGCTCTGGAGTCATACATTTTAAGGAGGTCGAGACAAAAATCGCATTGCCTTAAATAGCTCACGCTGAAACTATTCCTATTAATGATGGACAAAAATGCCAAATTTATTATTTTTGTCATGAGTCCAAACTGTTGTTGCAAATACATTGCCCATCTCAATCTTGGTAACTCCCGCGATATATCGTTATAATAGGTCAGTGCAAACAATACCTTCAGAAACATGGCTAATTAATACTGAAACGTGAACCATGAGATCTGGTCTCCCTCAAATCCATTTCCCATGCCCACATTGAATTGTCCACCCTCGGTATTCTCTGTGAGGCCACTTGCAAACAGGAAGAACAGCAATTCATATTCTACATAGGTAGCCTACAACCCAGTGGTATGAACATTCAATTTTCCAATTTCAACTGATCCACAAACTATGTGCTCCTTTGCTTTTCCTGCCAGCCCACATAGGTTATCCCTCTCTCCCTTTGCTCATTTTCTCCATCCCCCCCCCCCCCCCCCCACCATGTTACTAAGACTCATTACCCCCTACCCGGTTCCTCCTGCCCATCACCCACATACTGTCCACTTGGGTTCTTACTTCCTTGGTTCACCTTTCCTATTCTACCTCTCCCTCCCACCTAGCTCCATCTGCCTGTCATCCCCTCGCCAAACTGGATCCACCTATTGCCTACCAGCCTCTGCCTCACCTCTCCCTCTGACCTCTATATACTAGCTGTCTTCCCTTTACACTCAGTCCTGCTACATGGCCTCAACCAAATATGTCAATCACCTCTTTGCCTCTGCTGGTGCTGCTTTAACTCTTTTCCAATAATTTATCTTTGCTCCAGATGACTTTATCTACAGTGTCTTCCAATCTTTTCTGCTCTACTGATTGATTTTGTGCAACTATATTATTGTACTATATTTTATGTATTCGATTCAGACAGGGTTTATGATATTTTGCCTGCCATTTTCATTGCTTCATGCTTCATTGCATGCCTGTGGATACACATGATAATCTACAGTTCATTTGGAGCAAGAACAGAATGTGAACCCGTGTCCACAGTAGTTGAGGCCATTAACTTAGTTGTACAAATAAAGATAACTGATCCGAGATGATAGCTATTTCTCTCTTCACAGTCCTTGCCTGTCTTGTTAAATGTTTCCAGCATTTCTTGCTTTTCATTGAAATTTCCAGGATCTTTGGTATTTTACTTCAGTAGTTGGTTAAACACACAGGCGAGAAAGGATTGCATCGTGGGAAAGAGAAAGGAAATTAGATGAAGGATCACGGTGAGAATCATTGGATGCCACAGTGGTGCAGCTTGTAGAATTACTGCCTCACAGCGCCAGAGACCTTGGTTCTATCTTGACCTCAGTTGCTGTCTGTGTAGAGGCTGCATGTTTTCCATGTGACCATTAGGGTTACCTCTGGGTTCCAGTTTCCTCCCAAATCCCAAAGAGATGTGGATTTGCAGGTTAAATGGCCTTTGTAGGTTGCCCCTTGTGTGAAGGGAGTGGATGCTAAAGTGGGATAACATAACTAGTGTGAACTGGTGATTGATAGCCAGCGTAGACTCAGTGGGATAAAGGGCCTCATTCCATTCTGTATCCTTCAATCAAGAGCATAAACTTTCACATGGATTTACTGTAGTAGATTTTTTCTGTGTATTGTAAATTCAATGTTTAATTTGATAATCTGACTGATGTGAATATGATAATTAATTTGAAGCCTAATTTCTTAAAAATGTTTGTACATCTGGTTCATTCTTTAAGGAACAGACTTATTAATATCAAACAAGTGTAAATATTTGGAACCTTATATTACAAGTTAAATTGGCTGCAGCCAGTCATCAAAAATACAAATGTGGGCTTTGCATGAGGAGCTTCCACGCAAGTCTGCTGCTCCTCAGTTATTTCATCATAATTCTAGCCTAGCCATTCCGTCAATAAGCTTATATATTTTTCTGCCTCCTCTCCAGCTTAATAACACCCTTTCTACAGTATGTCAACCAAACCTGTATGTAATATTCATGTTGTTAAGTTATAGGAGCAGAATTAGCCCATCAAAGTACATGGTACATGGATAGGACAGGATTGGAGGAATATGGATCAAATGCTGGCAGGTTGGACTATTGTAGCCGGGTCATGTTGACCGGTGTGGGCATGTTGGGCCAAAGGGCCTGTTTACATGCTGTATCACTCTATGACGTGCACTCTGCCATTCAATCATTGCTGATCTAACTATTCCTCCCAACTCCATTCTCCTGCCTTCTTCCCATAACCCTTGACACCCGTACTAATCAAGAATTAATCTATCTCTACCTTAAAAACATCCATTCCCTTGTCCTCCACAGCCTTCTGTGGTGAGGAATTCCACAGATTCACCACCCTCATCATCTCCTTCCTAAAGGAATGTCCTTTAATTCTGAGGAATGGCCTCTGGTCGTAGACTATCCCACTAGTGGAAACATCCTTTCCACATCCACTCTATCCAGGCCTTTCATGATTCGGTAAGTGTTAATGAGGTCCTCCCTCATCTTTCTAAACTCCAGCAATTAGAGGCCAAGTGTCATCAAATGCTCATCATATGTTAACCCACTCATTCCTGGGATCATTTTCATAAACCTCCTCTGGACTGTATATTCTAGATGCAGCTACACCAAAGTCCTATAAAGCTGTAACATGACATCCCAACGCTTGTATTCAGCACCCTGTCTAATGAAGGCAAGCATTTTATACATTTTTGACCATTCCATCTACCTGTTCCACCATTTTGAGTAAACTTTGTATTACACCCCTTATTCTCTCTGTTCTACCACACTCCTCGGAATCCTGTCACATAATGTCACGTCATTCCTGTCCTGTTTTAACTTCACAAAATGTGTAATTTTACACTAAATTCCATCTGCCATTTCTTTGCCCACTTTCCCTGTTGATCTTAATCCTGTTGTAACCTTTTACACAACCTTCTTCACTGTCCATTATATTTGCACAGGTCAATAAATATACAGGGCATGGAAGGATATGAATCACGTGCGGGCAGAGGAGATACGTTTAACTTGGTATCATGTTGGGCACAGACATTATGGGCATTATCTTCCTGTACTGTGCCGCTGGAACTGTTAGCACTACATAGAACAGTACTGTTCTATATTATCATCCAAATTGTGAATGTGACAATAAACTAAACTAAAACTAGAACTAAACTAAAACTAAAACTAAATATAGTGGACCCAACGCCAATTCCTGTGGCACATCACCAAGCACAATCTTAAACGTAATACTCCACTAACCTCCACGGACTCCTTTCGCCAAGCCAATTCTGTATCAAATTGACTAGCTCACCCAATCTTGTTAACCGCATGACAAATCGTTTTATATATTGAAAGATAGTGATCTATTTTCAAAATAGTTTTCTTTTTTAAATTTTCATAATGAATTGACCGGCTCATAGAGATGTCGCTATACCAGTAAGAATTTAATTGTTCCATCTTTGGACATATCACAATAAGACACTGTTGACTCTTAAATATCTTTCGCTCTAGCTACTGCCTTATTTGTTGTATTAGAGTGGAAGCATTTCCAGTAATGATGCTGTTTCCCTCATTAAACCCACGTCTGACGGCTTACTGTCTGTGCTGCTGCGGTTGGGTCACAGCATTTGATGACTCAGTCTCAGGTCAGATGAGGAGAAGGATTAAAAATTGTTCACGTAACCACGGGGCAAGCGGTTTGCAGTTAAATGACACGTCTTTCAATTTCCTCTGTCGCATGGAATACAGTACAGTACGTGGTTTTCGTTCCCAGCGCCATTCACGTGAACAGAGGTGGGCGGACACTGCACTCTTCCGATACAGAGTCATTATTTACCCGAACAGAGAGAGAAAAAAATCCAGGATGCATCCGGCCATAAACAAACTTATATTGGAAAGCCCGTGTCCGATGTGGACAAACTCCCACTTCCAACGGTGGCTACACAAATCAAACAATGGGAGGTTATGATAAGACTTCACGTTAAGAGCGATTCCTTGTCATTCTGCAACCTTCAAATGTTCCTTTAAAGGTCTAGTTTCCACTAAATGTAGATATTCCAAAGGGAGGGAGCACAACTATTTCTTAACGAAGATAATTGAATTAATAGGGCTGATGTTAATCAAAATGCAAAGTGCAGGAGGAATTCCGCGGATTAGGCAGCATCTATGGAGGGAAATGGATAAACGACGTTTGAGTCGGGACCCTTCTTCAAATTGATTGCAGGAGGTGCGATGTTAATCGTTGGGCTGTAAGTGAATATGAAACAGCCTTCACGTGTCTGAACATTGCGATTGCTCAATAGGTGTACAATTTGAGTTAGATGCTGAATAAACATATCAGCTAGCATTAGTTCTAAATGTCACAAGTTGTGTGCTGTGGGCAGTAGTTCAGGTTTTCTAAAACAATATACAAACTGATCTGCGAAATGGGGTGTTTTAATAAGTCATCACGATAATTTCTAATGGCATTTAAACCTCGTGGTACCTGGTTTTCCCACAGCTAGCTTAACTGCCTTTCACCTAGACGGTTTCGCAAGGGCCTCCCAGGGAGTGTCGCTATGTGAATGGGCTTTATAGGTTTCAAACGCAGATGTAAATGTGATTGCTACTTTGATAGTTTTTTTCTGGATTCCACAAATCAGCGTTGCCTCTGCTAACTCTGCTATAGTTAGAACTGAAAGGTTCTTTGAATGAACGTAACCCCAATCAGCCCTCAAATTAATCCTGCGGAGGAGTTTGTCTAAATTGTTTTAAAAGTCACACGCAGTTTAATCTTTCACCCCTCTTCCACTGACGTCGCTATAAAGGCTTTTTCATCCAAACACGACTGAGTGGGATCAGAAAGTTTGAATATTACTGAAATGACAGCATGCTTGTAATAATTTTGAAATATTTTGTTTTGCGCTGAGCACCATGTTTACGGTCTCAAAATAAAAGCTATCTTTAGTTATCATCCTCAAAGAAGATCACTTAATTTTGTGCCATTGAGAGCAAAAGTTAAATCTCCAAATCTACTCACATTCCGACTTTAATAAGCAAGCTGCTTTCCAATTTGAAATGGCCTTTTCAAATAGCTGTTTAGAAAGAGAAGGCAATATTTTTTTCTTTAAAATAACTGAGACAATGCATTACATTGATACATTGAATCAAGATTATTGCATCAAACTTAGTTGTTTTAAAATGAGAACTGAAATTTAAAAATAAAAGGAGACACACATCCAGGACAAAATTTGTTAACATGTGGAAAAAGTGTATAAATTAAATTCAGAATTGATTTGCTGAGAGAAGATCAGGCAAGTTATGCAATTTTAAAATTGATTGTTTGGGTCCGGGCATCACTGGCAAGGACGTTATTTAATGCCCATGCCTAAGCACTTGAGATGGCGGTAAGTGCCTCTTAAAGCACTGCCGTCTTTATGGCAAAGTTACTCCCACAGTGCTGTTTTTGATTGATTGAAAGATACAGCATTGAAACAGGCCCTCTGGCCCACCAAGTCTACGCAGACCGGCAATGACTCTTCACACTAGTTATCCTAGTTTCATATCCACTCCCTACACGTCAGGAACAATTTACAAAGGCCAATTAACCCACATGTCTTTGGGGTGGAGGTGGAAACGAAGGCACCCGAAGGAACTCCACGCAGTCACAGGGAGAAATAGAAACTTCACAAAGACAGCATCCCAGATCAGGATCAAACCCAGGTGTGTGGTGCTGTGAGGCAATGGCTCTATCATTGTAGGATTCCAAGATTTTGAGCCAGCAAGGACCATCTATACATTTCCAAGGTTGGATGGTGGAACAAATCATTTCTCAGAGTGGTTCATGGGTGATATTGAAGTTGGCTGCTTTCTCTTGGATGGCTTAGACCTTCTTGAGAGTTATCGACGCTGGACTCTTCCAGGCAAGTATTCTATTTTACTCCTATTTGAGCTTTGTAGATAGTGTAAAGGACTTAAGGTATCAGGTCACAAGCACATGCTGTTGAATGCCCAGTCCCTCATCTCCTTTTGTCACTATGGTATCCAATTGACTTCCTGGTCAATGGTGATCCCCATGATATCACCCTCAATTATGGTAATTTAGTGAATATCAAGAATACGTGCTGAAACCTTCTCTACTTGTTACCAATCAGCCCTATCCTAAATAATTTATGGGTCCTGCTTGCAAGTATGGTTTGATCCATTTGCTGAGCAGTTACAAATAGAATTGAATACCATTCAAACATCAGTGACTACGCCACTTTCAAGCTTAGGATGAAGGAAAGTAATTGACAATGGTTTGACTTGGGAGGTGCCCTGAAAAATTCCTGGAGTGATATGCTGAGGCAAAAATGATTGACTTCCGACAACCATAACCTTAATCCTTTATATGAGGTAACTCCAACCACTGTGGTGCCATCAGGGCACCTTAATGCTAGTCATTCAAAAGCTGTTTAGATGTCAAGGGCAGTCACTCTCACATCACCTTCCCTCTGGAATTCAGTTATTTGATCCAGACTTGGATTGAAGACACAATGAGATCTGAAGCTAAGTAGTTCTAACAACATGCTGGATCACTCAGGAACTGGGGTTGTTTCTGTGCCCTGTCGACATAGGCAGGCTGGAGTAATTCATAGAGTCATACAGCATGGAAGCAGGC
Source organism: Raja brachyura (assembly GCA_963514005.1). The sequence continues at coordinate 46,448,596 of OY740782.1, forward strand.
CCATTGGCCCAACTTGCCTACGCCAAATAAGATGCTTCATCTACAATAGTCCCATCTGCCTGTGCTTGGCCCATATCCCTCTAAACCTATCCTATCCATGTACCTATCTAAATGCCTCTTAAACTTTGCGTTAGTACCTGCCTCAACTGCCTCCTCTGGCAGCTCGTTCCATATACCCACAATCCTTTATGTAAAAATGTTACCCTTCAGTTTCCTAATACTGTAACTAAATCTTAAATTCCATTTTCCTTTAGTAATTAAACTGCCGAGCAAATTTTAACATTCTTGACAGATAAAATCAAGTTTTGAAGTGTCATATAATTTGTTGTTAATGTCACTGATTCAATACTTTGAAATAAATGTATTTTAATTTTGGCAATGTTTTGCTATCTTTCTTCTAGTCCAATTCTTTACTGTTATCATTCCTGTAAAAGGTATAGGAACAAATATGTTTTTGATGAGAGGTGGTGAGTGGGAGAATAAAACTTGATTGAGGTTGGCAGTCTGAAACCTGCTAAGGGAGTAAATAAGCTTCCAAACATCACTAGATTCTGCTAGCTATTATTAAACTTTTCAATTCTACTGACAAGCTATGGATCATATAAAAGTAATATTCACTGTGTTTTCAGTGTATCTGGAATCTGAAAGCCACCATTCTAAAGGTTATAATTTATGTAAATAACAAACCAACCATGGAGGAGCATGACAAGCTTCACGTCCAGTCCCACACTGTGATTGCGGTTCTGTCCTGCTGCAATTATCTCGTAGGGTAATTGGAAACATCAGGTAGTCATAAAGAATGCTGGGAGCACATAGTAGATCAAGCAACATGCTGTGCGGCACGGTGGCACAGCGGTAGAATTGCTTACTTACAGTAATTACAGCGCCAGAGACCCGGGTTTGATCCTGACCAAGGGTGCTTGTCTGAACGGAGTTTATATGTTTTCCCTGTGACCTGTGTGGGTTTTCTCCGAGACGTACAGGTTTGTAGCTTAATTGGCCTAGTATGCGCAGGATAGTGTTAGTGCACGGGGATCACTGGCCGGTGTGGACTCGGTGGGCCGAAGTGCCTGTTTATCGCTGTATCTCTAAACTAAACATCAGCAGCGAGAGAAACAAGGTCAACATTTTGAGTTTAAGATCCGTCATCGGAACTGGGAAAGTGAGAAAAGAAGTCTGTCATGTCACAAAGTATGACGAGGAAGAGCAGAGGGAAGAGAGGGAATACCTGTGATCAGGCATACACCAATGTTAGCAAGGTAACAATCATTTTAACAATCAAAGGGCCAGTAGGTGGAACCAAGTCCTTATCTGCCGCTCCCTCAAGGTCAGCTGCTGGAGGCGCCCTGGGGACCAAAAGCCCAAAGTTGGTTGGTGAGGAGAGGGATGATGGTTTGTTGGCTGATTGCAGGAGACCGAGCATGCAGATCCAATACGACCTGCAATGGCATGGAATGGTGAAGGACACTTACAATTTTGCGTGGCCAGCCCGACCCTACAATGCCACCAGGACAACGGCCTTTATGGCCAACTGCAGCTTGGACTTTGAAAATGGTGCCAAAATGTGGTGACTCTCATATATGGTATTTGTGCGCTATTTATATATCGTACCTAATCTGGGATTATGTTTATGTATAGTAATAGTTTACTGAACTGTATACAAAAATAGAGCTTCACTTTACCTTGGCACATGTAATGATAAATAGCTATTGTACCATTGACAAAACTATAGGCAGAGAAGAACATTGAAACAAATTGAAATATGGAGGTATGGCCACATCTATGGAATGAAAACCTATCAATGAAGCCATGGCAAGAACTGAGAGGTACAGGATGAAACCTAAGGACTTCATTTAACAATCGATTCTACACCCTCACAGCTGGATAATACCATCATCCCCTCCAAGCTGGTTACAAACCTCTCAGATCTGGGTCTCTGTGCATCCCTCTGCAATTGAATCCTTGACTTCCTCATCCACAGACAACAGTCTGTCCATATTGGTGGAAATGTGTCATCCTCGATAACAATCATCACGGGAGCACCTCAAGCTGCCCCCTGCTGTACTCACTTTATACTCATGACTGCGTAACCGGACATAGTGCAAGCTCCATCATCAAGTTCGTCGACGACACCACTGTTGTGGGACGAATCACTGATGGTGATGAAGTGAGAGTATAGAAGTGAGATCTACTGATTGACCAAATGGTGCCAGCACAATAACATGGCTCTCAACACCAGCAAAACCAAGGAACTGATTGTGAACTTCAGAAGGGGTAGGATAGGGACCCAGAATCCTGTTTATATCAACGGGACGATGGTGGAAAGGGTCAAGAACTTCAAATTCCTGGACATGCATATTTCCAAAAATCTTTCCTGGTCCCAGCACACTGATGCAATTATAAAGAAGGCACATCAGTGCCTCTACTTTCTGAGAAGGTTACGGAGAGTCGGTACGTCAAGGAGGACTCTCTCAAACTTCTACATGTGCACAGTAGAGAGCATACTGACTGGTTGCATTGTGGCTTGGTTTGGCAACTTGAACATCCAGAGAGCGGAAAAGAATGCAGAAGGTTGTGACCACTGCCCAGTACATCATCGGCTATGTCCTCCCCACCATCAAAGGGATCTATCGCAGTTGCTGCCTCAAAAAGGCTGCCAGAATCATCAAAGATCCATACCAACCTGGCCACACACTCATCCCTCCATTGCCATCGGGATGAAAGTACAGGAGCTTGAAATCTGGAACACTCAGGTTCAGGAACAGGGTCTTCCCCACAGCCATAAGACTATTAAACACAACATCAAACAAACTCTGAACAATAACAGCCTATTGCACTTTATCTGTTTATTTATTGTGTATATCTATGGACACACTGAACTTTTATCTCCTGTTCTGTATTATGTTTATATATTCTGTTGAGTTGCAGCAAGCAAGAATTTCATTGTCCTATCTGGGACACATGACAATAAAACTCTCTTGACTTTTGGCATTGGGTAATTCTATGAAAGTCACTTTTGTAGTACTGATTCTTTTCTCCATTAAGTCAGGAGATAGCTTTGCCATCTTTTCCAATCATTTTCAATTGATTTGGCGCTGGGCATTTGCTTTGTGGGGATAAGATGTATCCATGAAGAGTGATGCATGAGGAAACGCCATGAGGCCTAGAGAAAGTGCAGGCCAGACTCCCACAGGAACCTTGGGAAAAGCACAGGCTGATAGCCATGTCATATAACATAAAACACAGAAATGTACAGCGCAGGAATAAGCTCTTTGACCCCCAATGTCTTTGCCAAACATGATTAAAGTAATATCCTTCTATTCCTGCATATTCCAAAAGCCTCTTAAACAACACTATCATATCTGCTTCCATTACCACCCCTGGCAGCATATTACAGGGACCCACCATTCTCTGCACAAAAACCTTCCCCCACACATCTCCAATAAAATTTCTCCCTTTAAGCTAAATGTTATGCCCTCTATTCTTGGAGATTCCAAGACTGGGGGAAAAATTAAGAATGTCTCCTCTATCTATGCATCTGATAATTTTACATATGTCTATCAGGTCACCTCTGAGCTACCAACATGACAAATAAAACAATCCATGTTTGTTCAACCTCTCCTTGTAGCTAATACCCTCCAATCAAGACAGCATTCTTGCTCCTCTAATGCATCCTTGTCAAATAATCCATGTGTTTCCTGTACTGGAACAACCCATACAAGAATTCAAATGTAGATTTTCTTAATACTGCAACATGACTTCATGAAGATAGGCACAAAATGCTGGAGACTCTCTACCCTGATGCTCAGTCTAAAGAAGAGTCACGACCCGAAACATCACCTATTCTTTTTTCTCCAGAGGTCTGCTGACCTGTTGAGTTACTCCAGCATTTTGTGTCTATCTTTGGTGTAAACCAGCAACTGCAGTTTCTTCCTGCACACATGACTTCCTGATTCTTACATTCTACCTCCCAAAGTGCAACACCTCAAACTTACTTGGATTAAACTCCATCTGTTATTTCTCTGCCCACATCTTTAACTGATCTTTATTACACTATATCCTTTGACGGCCTTCTTCACTGTTAGCCACACCGCCAATCTTTATGTCATCTGCAAACGTACTAATCAACCCATCCAAGTTTGTCCAAGTAATTAATAGAAACCACAAAAAGCAGAGGTCCCAGCACAGATCCTTACGGATCACCACTAATCGCGGACCTACAGTCAGAATAATACACCTCCATCCATCCCACTGTTTTCTATGGATAAGGCAGTTCTGAATCCAAGCTCCCAAGTCATCATGGATCCCTTGGTGGGGCAGACTTGATGGGCTGAATAACCTATGCTTACTCTTGGTGATAAATGCTGATGTTCCTGAACCAAACCATATTCTCTGCAAGTGTTTTCCTTGGTGCATCTTCCAAAATTCATCCATGAAGGGAGTAGAATTCACCAGGATGCTAATGTTACAATCTTTTGTGGAATCCAGTGTTAATGGGGAGGACTCCTTGGGCCATTACCCCCATCTGTTGATCACTCTGTTGCTGACACAATGGGCCAGTCCTGTGGGCATTTGATGAAAGTCAGGAATAAGGGCTGGTGTTTGTAAGATTATGTCAAGCTGTTAAGGATGAGTGTATGAGATGGCTCTTCCAATTTTGGCTCCTGGCAAGTAGTTGTTGAGTGGGGCTTTACAATGTCAATGTGTGCCTTTGTCATGTCCAAATCCTGCAGGTAGGGCAATGCTAGGTGGGTCTTCAGGGCTTTAATCCAAGCTTGTGCATTAATGAGTCCTCCCCCATCAAAATGCTGGAGGTCAACACAGAGCAGAAATTCGACTTTGGAGCAGCCACATAAGCATCGCGAGTACAAGAGCTAGTGAGAGACTCGGTGGCCTGTGGCAAATAATTTGCTTTCTGATAGCACAAAACCTTTCCACCATTTACAAGGCATGTCAGGAGCATTATGGAATTCCCTTGCTTGAATGAGTGCAGCTCCAATAAAATTCAGGATGCTTAATACTATACCAGTGAAGAGCTGCCTATCTGACAGGCACCTTTTCTACTTCAATAAACATCCATTCCCTCTACTGCTAATGCAAAATACTTGCAGTTGATAGTCTACTACAAAATAGTAAGATTAAATGAGAACTTACCAGTTTGAAGTTTGATCCTTATTTTATGAGGAGTTACGATGAGGGATTTTGTGAAGACCCCGCCAGCACACATGCGCAACATTCTTCAAAGCAGCGGTGTGAAATCACAGATAGCCCAATTGACTGGAGATAGTAAAATTAAGAGAAACTAATATACCAGTTGACCTTATGATAGAGGGTTGGGAGCAGAGGGCACAAAATCCCTCATCGTAACCCATCATAAAATAAGGATCAAACTTCAAACTGGTAAGTTTTTGTTTAATCTTACTATTATACTTCGGAGTCACGTGAGTGATTCGTGAAGATTACAAAGCTCTGTGATTTCATGCCCTGGAACCATGTCCTTGCTCACACGCTGTGTAATAACTGATGGAGGAAGTATGTTAACGTATTTCAGACTTGAAACAGAGCTGAAAAACAATAATGTATTTATTAACACAAACAAAACCCCCCGACTTCAGAGAACGTTCAGGGAACAGAACTTAAAACAGTGTCTGCAAACATTGCGAGTGTGGCCACAGGTTTATTGTAAAACCATTGAAATGTGCCCTCATTGGACCAGCCCGCTGTTGCGAGGACATGGTCCATGGGCACCTCTATGATCCTCGCCGCTGATGTGGACGCAGCCGTGGTAGAATGAGATTTTAAAATGTCAATGTCGACCCCTGCTGCACCCAACACCACCCTGAACTACCTGGAAATAGTCTGCTCAGTTACCCTGTAGTGTGGGTGTTTAAAACTGATAAAAATACCTACTTCCATACCCCTGATATTCTTGGTGACATCTATGCCGGAGGTGGGTGGCTATACAAAGACGTACATCAGGATATGCCAGGAATTCCAATTTAAGACCGGTTGTTCCAGGTCTATGGTGTTTTAGTAACTCATCAATAAAGAAAGTTACCTTAAAATAGGACCATCCTGTCCAATTTTAGTTTGTGGAGGGTCTGGACCCGTTGAGCTGTGATAAGTGCCATCAGCATCACCAATTTGTAGGTGAGTTTTGCCAGTGGGAGATTCAAAACTGTTGACCAACTCCTGAGTAGGGACAACACTACCCCAATATCCCAGGTTATAGTGTATCGTGGCCTGGGATTGTTGGAATTGAAAATACCCCTTATTAGTTTTGATACCAATGGATGGGATCCCGTTCCAAGTCTGAGGTAGGATGATAATGCACTCCTTGCACTGTTGATGGCACTGTAGCTGTGGCCCTCATCGCAGTGAAGGCCCACGAGGAATTCCAGCACATCTGTGATGGTGGCAGAGTAGTAGGTGGTATCAGTCCTGGAACAGAACACCTCCTATTTCCTTACATGGGTAAGGTATTGCTTCCTTGTGGACTCTCTGCACGATGCCATGATGATGTCCATGGTCCTGTTCGACAGCCTGAATTCCAGTAATGATCTGTTCAGAACCTGCAAGCCAACAGGTTTAGATGACCATGGCACGGATGACTCTCCCCTGATATGGGATGTGTCAGGAGGTTCGGGCATTTGGGAACCTGAAAACACGGTTCCTTCACCATGTCGAGGACCACTGGGAACCATTGCTGTGTAGGCCAGTCGGGTATTATCAGTATTCCTGACTCGGAATCTAACAGGAATTTCCGTAATACCTGACTGATGAGGCAGAAAGGGGGAATGCATAGAAGAACAAGTTCCCCCAATGTAGCGAGAAAGCGTCCATCGCTACTGCCCAAGGGTCTGGTTCCCAAGAGACATATGTTGGTATCTGATGGTTCAATCTGGATGCAAAAAGGTCGATATCTTGTGTTCCGTACTGAGCTGTAATGTTAGCAAATATTTGGGGGTTCAATATCCACTCGGTGTTGTCATTGAATATTTGTGACCTGGTGTCCGCCATTGTATTTAGCTTACGCGGAAGTTATGCAGCTGAAATCCAAATGTTTCTTTCAATGCACCAGTGCCAAATTATGCTTGCCAATTCAACACAAGATATCGACTTGATACCACCAATATGGTTTAAATATGCCACCACTGTGATATTGTCTATTTGTAGATGGATATGCATATGATGCATATTTGTACAGTAGGCCCGTAGTCCGTGAAATGTTCCCAGCATTTCCAAATAGTTTGTACCTTGTTGAAGCAATGTAGATTTGTGCAAATCCCATCTACCGCCGTGGGCGCTAGCGTCAGTTTGCAACACATCTGAAGGGTTTGTAACTACGATGGGATTAAAACAATATGGAATGCTGCTAATCCACCATCGTAGCTCATTTTTTGCTTTTATTTCTTTTAGTGCTGGGATTTTTGCTCTTTGCAAATTTTGATAATGTAACGGTCCATATCGTGCCGCTGGAAATGTAACTACAAGTTTCCCAATTACCTTAGCAGCATGTCGAATAGTCTGTTTTTTGGTGCAAGCAAGGCTATTACATGCCTCTATTATATCTGTCTGATTGTTGTTCGGTAAATTGATAGTCATATGATTTGTGTTAATCTTGAATCCCAGATAGTCAATAATGACAGAAGGTGTTAACTTAGATTTGTCTGGATGGATGATGAACCCCAGCTTTTGGAATAGTGACTTGGTGGCTGTCACAGCTAATTTAGCCAATTCCAAAGTTTTCCCCACAATCAGGATGTCATCAAGATAGGCCATGACTATGTGGTTTTGTCTTCGTAGAGACGCCAATGCTGGTTTCAATATTATGGTAAATAACCTGGGGGCTGTTGTTAGTCCATTAGGCAGTGCTCTATACTGCCACAGCTGCCCCATCCAGACAAATTTCAAATATCTGCGGTGATCTTTATGTATAGGTACTGAATAGTATGCATCTTTTAGATCATAGAAACATAGAAACATAGAAAAATAGGTGCAGGAGTAGGCCATTCGGCCCTTCGAGCCTGCACCGCCATTCAATGTGATCATGGCTGATCATCCAACTCAGTATCCCATACCTGCCTTCTCTCCATACCCCCTGATCCCTTTAGCCACAAGTGCCACATCTAACGCCCTCTTAAATATAGCCAATGAACTGGCCTCAACTACCTTCTGTGGCAGAGAATTCCAGAGACTCACCACTCTCTGTGTAAAGAATGTTTTCCTCATCTCGGTCCTAAAGGAATTCCCCCTTATCCTTAGACTGTGACCCCTTGTTCTGGACTCCCCCAACATCGGGAACAATCTTCCAGCATCTAGCTTGTCCAACCCCTTAAGAATTTTGTAAGTTTCTATAAGATCCCCCCTCAATCTTCTAAATTCCAGCGATGCAGATCGATGCAGGCCATGAAGTACCCTCTGGAAATCAGTTGTTTGGCAGTTTCAAATGTACCCATCTTGAAATGGGTATATTTGCACAAAGGTATTCAGTTGAGTTAAATCAATAATAATACGACATCCATCATCTTTTTGGGTTTTGGTAAAGATGATAGATACAAACTCAAGAGGTTCATGTACGGTTTTCTCTATTACCCCCTTGGTATATAATCTGAATAGTTCTGCATGTCCTTCCAGTTTCTCTTTTTGAGAAAGCACAAAATTTTGGCTAGGTACATGTTGAACTAGGGGGAGTTATTTGTTTATAAATTCAATTTCATAACCTTGAATACTGTGCAATATAAAGAGGTCAGAAGTTATGGAACTCCAAGCAACCCGAAACAGACGCAACCTACCTCCCACTTGTGAGGTTATGCATGCAGAATTCCCAAGGGAACCAGACCCACTTACCTCCATGGTTACCGGTGGGGCTTGGTCTGTCCTTGGCTCTTGGGATGTGGTGGCGCTGTGGTGTGGAGTTAACACATTTACAAAGCGGGTCGCTCTGGGCCTTGGCCTAAAAAAGGCCTCTGTGGATGAGGCACAACCTTTGGGTTTGCACCCGTCACCCTATCAGGGTGAAAGTGGGGCCTATTGGGTGTTGCGTAGGGATGCTGCCGTTGATACACTAGTGGCCTGCTAGAGGAAGGTTGTTTTATCATGCCAACCGCTTTGGCTTCCTCATCTAGGTCCTTGACCTGTTTGGGCAGGTCATCCCCAAACAGCAAGCTCGGTGACGGCGTAGCGCTGGATTTACACAACCCCACAAATTTGGGGTTGAGCGTGGGACGGATAGAGCTTTTCCTGAAGCAATGGCTCATACTGAGTGTTGCAGAACAGGACTAACGCATCCTGCTGCTCTTCCGTCATGTCCGCACCATCAATGGACCTGGCAAATGCATTAATCCCTGAGGTCAGTAGTTTCAGAATTTTCAGAATTTTCAGAATTCCTGTGCCCTTATACTAGGGCTTATGTTGCCCCATATGGGAGTGTTGACGGTGGGCACATTCAGCGACACACAATTCTCCGGGGCCAGGTACTTGCCTGTGGTCTTGGATATTACTTGTTCCTGTAGTTGGTGAGTAGTCAGGTAATTGATACTTGCTGCTAGCCGTGGCTGAAGTGGTTGCCCTTTCTGGGATGGCTGTGCAAATTTGGACACCATCCCCAGAGGTTCCTCTTCCTGCATCCCTTGCAACTTTGGGTCTTCGGTCAACCCCTCGTCAAAGTCAGCCAATCCCTGACTTCTGGCATTCCCATCCGAGGAGGGAGAGATGTTGGACAGTCCTGGAAAAGGGGCTGTCGTGGACCTGTGTGATCCATGGGACGCATGCTCCTGCTGGAGTAAGTCCCTCTGGAGCAGCTGCTCCATCATCCGCTCCATGCAGGCAATGTGATCGCCGTCGCTATCTACGAACGGCAGGTCGTCTTCGGCTCCCCAGAATCGGCTGAGTCAATGAGGCTATGACCGCCAGTCCGCACCCCGTCGTTGTGGTGACTCCCGGACTGTTGCGGTAGAAAGTCGGTGCCTGCCGCTCCTGCAGGGCTACGTGACTCCCGCGCGGATCTGCTGCCTGTCCGCAGTCTTCCGGACTGAAGCGATGGAGAGTCGTTGCCTGCCGCTCCTGCGGGGCTACACGACTTCCTTGTAGATCTACTGCCAGACCGCGGTCTCCTGGACTGTGGCGGCGGGAAGTCGGTGCCTACCGTAAAAACGGGGCTACACGACATCCGCGCGGGCATGCCGCCAGTCTGTAGTCTTCCGGAATGTTGCGATGGAGAGTCGGGGCCTGCCATATGAATGGGGATGCCCGATTTCCGCACTTTTTTACCACCAGTCCGCGGTCGTCCGGACTGAAGCGGTGGAGAGTCGGGGCCTGCTGTATGAACGGGGCTTCCCGACTCCTGTGCGGTCCTACCGCCAGTCCGCAGTTTTCTGGACTGTTGCGGTGGAGAGTTGGGGCCTGCCGACTGAGCGGGGCTCCCCGACTTCTGCGCTGTGTTCCCGGTCCGAGAGGTACGGGTGCTGCCGAAAACGCCTGGCCAGCTCCGGGGAATTTGGCCGCTGAACTCGCTCCAAAGTCCCGCGGTCCTCCATGGTATGCTTAGAAGCAGCCCTCTTTTTGCTCCAATTGTTGTCCATAGCGAGTCTCTGTAAAAGGTTTAACTAATACAGAGCACAACCAGCTCAAGGTTAGTAAAACTTACCTGATGGTCCTTTTTTAAAGCTGTCAGCAGAGGAGCTGCGCCGCTCCCAGCTTGTCGAATGCAATGCAAGCGATGATATGTCGCGCATGCATGCTGACGGGGTCTTCACAAAGTCACTCACGTTTGTCCGAAGTAAAATGCCTTGCATTTACTTCTCTAAGCTGCTTTGACCACACCTCCAAAAAAACAAACACTACCAGCAAATAATGCAAACTCACCTGGAGCAGGGGAACGTCACCAGTTGCAGGTCAGAGTAAAAAAAAACAGAACACAGGAGCAGGAGTAGGCCATTCAGCCCATCAAGCCTGCCTCGTCATCCAACATTGATCATCTCTGTTTCTCTTTCATAGCACTGTTTTTATCAGAATTCTTGATCTTTCAGAAATTGAACTGCTTCCTCTTTAAAATTTTATTACTTCCTCTTGGAGGTTCCAGTACCAGTGGTGATAGGGAGTTTCAGCATGGATTATGGTGGTAGAAGAATATCAACAGTGGCAGCGCACCACCATCTACTGAGAGCAATTTGTGATGGGTAATAAATGTTGGCTTTCCTGGTGATATCCACATCCCAAAGCTCAATAATAAAAAGGTATGTAGGAAAGAACTGCAGATGCTGGTTTAAATCGAAGATAGACACAAAGTGCTGGAGTAAATAAGCAGGACAGGCTGAAGAAGGGCCTCGACCCGAAACATCACCCATTCAATCAATCAATCAATCAATCAGTTTTATTCGTCACTTGCACATGAAGTGCAAGTGAAATGAATTTGCCAGCAGCGGTACAATGAAAAAAAACACACAAAACATAATAAAAATTTAACATAAACATCCACCACAGCATTCATCACTGTGGTGGAAGGCACAAAATTTGGCCAGTCCTCCTCCATTTCCCCCGTGGTCGGGACCACAACCCTCCGCAGTCGCCGCTGCAGGTGTCCAGATGTGTAGACAGGGAAAGTCCAGGTAAGTCCTGAATCGGTGCCTCCCTACCGGTGACGGCGGCTTCAAGATGGTGTAGGTCGCAGGTCGAAGATCTAAAGTCCCCACCGTCCCGCAGCCACAACCACCACAGACTGGCAGTCGGAGCTCCTCTCCAAGGGTCCCCGGCGAGGGACCCCGCTGCTGATGGTAAGTCCACACTGCGCCCGCGGTAGTAGGCCTTGGGCCGGCGGGCGGAGCTCTTCTCATCCGGGGTCCCCAACGAGGGATCCCAGGTCCAGGACGCCACACTAGCTGGAGCTCCACAGACCACGGCTTCAGGCTGCCCCAGGCCAGTGAACGGAGCGCTCCCCTCCGGTGACCCCTGGCGAGGGCTCTCCCGCTCCGCGATGAGAGTGCCGCTGCACCCGCAGCTGAAGCCCCGGGTGCGTCTCTGGGAAAGGCCGCACCGATCCTCGATGTTAGGCCACGGGGGAGGCGACATGGAAAAAGTCGCTTCTCCGTGGAGGAGGCGACCAAAACGGTTTGCCCCTTATCCCCTCCCCCCCCCACACCACCCCCCACATAAGACACACAGAGAAACATTAAAAACATACATTAGGACATACTAAAAAAATTTAAAAAAGAAGAAAGAACTAACACGCTGCTGGCAGGGCTGCCGGCATGCAGCGCCCCCACCGACCACCGAACATTCCTTCTCTCCAGAGATGCTGCCTGTCCCATTGAGTTACTCCAGCATTTTGTGTCTATCTCAATAATAAGCAGTACCATTGTGAGCATAGTGTTTCATTTTGCCGACTGGATTAGTGCTGTGGATTTGCATTAATTAAAATAAATAGATCTGTTATCTTCATGATGACTGTACCAACTTTTTACTATTAATTGCAGATGCATTTGCGTGCATTGAGTTGGGAATGAAACACATATCTTCAGATCTTGTGTGTAAGAAGGAACTGCAGATGCTGGTTTAAACCAAAGAAATACATAATAAGTAAAGCCCCTGTCCAACTCTCCCGAGTTACAAATTCTCCCGAGTTTCCCCTTTGATTCATACTCGGAGATGCCAGCCGTAGGTACTCGGGACTATTTTTTTTTACTCGTGGACATTTATCGACATGCTGAAAAAACGTCCCGACTTACCTGATGCCCCGAGTACCTACGGCTGGCATTACGAGCTGCTACAAAATATCTACGGACTCTTATGCTCTCCTACGGAAACTCGCTACGGACTCCTATGGACTCACTACGGACATTCTCCGAGTTTGAATCAAGGTGAAAGCTCGGGAAAATTCGTGAGTAACTCAGGAAAGTGGGACAGGGGTTTAACTCAGCGGGACAGGCAGAATCTCTGGAGAGAAGGAATGGGTGACGTTTCAGGTCGAGACCCTTCTTCAGACTGGTTAGGGATAAGGGAAAACTTATCTTCCTTACCTTCTCCTGCAACCTCAGAAGATGCAACACCTGCCACTATACCTCCTCCCTCGACTCTATCCTGGGACCCTGACAGTCTTTTCATGTTAGGCAGGTTCACTTGCACCTCCTCCAACCTCATCTACCATATCTGTTGTTCAAGATGTGAACTCTTATACATCAGCGAGACCAAACGCAGACTGGACAATCGTTTTACGGAACACCTTCACTCAGCCTGCCTGAACCAACCTGATCTCCCGGTTGCTTTACATTTTAATTTTCCTTCCCATTCCTACACAGACCTTTCTGTCCTTGGTTTCCTCTGTAAATGATCTCCAGACTCAGTTTGTGATTCAAATACATCTTTAATCAGTATTGAAACTTAACAGCATGAAGGATGATTAGTTGTCAGTACATCCTGGCTGCTACAACTGTCCATGCTGGAAAACAAGTGTTGGTATACATCAATCTACATCCTTCCCCCGAAAGATGAAGTGTGGAAGAGCACCCATGCCATGGGGTTAAACATACTCGCCATATCTGTCTGGTGGTCTACTAACACGGCCCGAGCGCGTGCGGACCAACCCCCCCCCCCCCTCATCTGGAAGATGAGGCGGAGAGCCTGGAGGCGAGAATGACGCGGTGGAGGCCTGTGGTGACCGCAAGAGGAAACATGCGGTGGGTGAGGCCCCGTGGTTAGTGAAGACCGCGGGACGTGGGGGGGGTGCAAGGCATGTGGGGACGGGTGATAGACATTGCAAAAGGCGGCTGGAACTGGAGCGGTGGAGCATAGGGAACAGCAGGCGGTGGTCGAGGCTCCTTCACAGCAAGCAGGTGTTGTCGACTTCTCCGGTACACCGCTCCCTCACAGTCAACCAGATACGACCGTGGCTCGTCAGTTGGGTTGACAACAGTGCCCAGACGGGAATATCCAGTTGAAGTTTGTAGGCGGATGACCTGACCCGGAAGTAGAGGCTTGAGTGGTCTGCTGGAACTGTCGTATGACCGTTTCTGGATATTGTGCTTCTCTTGTAGACGTTTCTGGATAGTGGCAGGCTTCAGCACCTGAGGGACCAGTTTTGCGATGGGTACCGGAGGCTTCGTCAATCTCGACATCAGTCGCTGTGCCGGCGATCCCAGGGTTCCGTCCTTGGCAACATTTCTGAGATTCAGGAGATCGAGATAAACGTCTGAATTTGAAATCTGTGCTCGCTCCAGCAAGTGTTTGGCGCTTCTGACAGCGCGTTCAGCGAGACCATTACTCTGTGGATACTTGGGACTGCTTGTGACATGCTGGAAGTTCCATCGGTCTGCGAAAAGCTTGAACATGTGGCTGATGAACTGCCGACCGTTGTCGGTTCTCAAGCTGACGGGAGCGCCAAAGGTAGAGAAGTGTCTTTTCAGCTTCTGGATGACCATCTCAGATGTGAGGGAGGTCAGTTGGTCTATTTCAAAAAAGTTAGAAAGGCAGTCGACTAGAACGAGGTAGTGCTTTCCGCACCATTCAAAAATGTCTGCCGCCAGCGACGTCCAGGGCAGAGCTGGTGGAGGTTGTTGCAGAAGAGGCTACCGCTGCTGATAAGGCGCAAGGCTGGTGCAAGCGGGGCAGGACGCCATGCCGTCCCGGATGTAGCTGGCCATTCCCGGCCAGTAAAAAAGACTACGGGCGTGTGCCAGTGTGGCGTCGGCTCCTGGGTGACCACTGTAATGTCATTTTAGATGTCAGGATGGCCGAGTGGTCTAAGGCGCCAGACTCAAGGAATAAAGTCCTTCTGCAGTGAAGCGGGTGTTCTGGTCTCCACCTGGAGGCGTGGGTTCGAATTCCACTTCTGACAATGGCAGGCAGTGACTAGTGGGGTACCGCAAGGCTCAGTGCTGGGACCCCAGCTATTTATAATATACATAAATGATCTGGATGAGGGAATTGAAGGCAATATCTCCAAGTTTGCGGATGACACTAAGCTGGGAGGCAGTGTTAGCTGTGAGGAGGATGCTAGGAGACTGCAAGGTGACTTGGATAGGCTGGGTGAGTGGGCAAATGTTTGGCAGATGCAGTATAATGTGTATAAATGTGAGGTTATCCACTTTGGTAGCAAAAATAGGAAAACAGACTATTATCTAAATGGAGGCCGATTAGGAAAAGGGGAGATGCAGCGCGACCTGGGTGTCATGGTACACCAGTCATTGAAAGTAGGCATGCAGGTACAGCAAGCAGTGAAGAAAGCGAATGGTATGTTATCTTTCATAGCAAAAGGATTTGAGTATAGGAGCAGGGAGGTTCTACTTCAGTTGTATAGGGTCTTGGTGAGGCCACACCTGGAGTATTGCGTACAGTTCTGGTCTCCAAATCTGAGGAAGGACATTATTTCCATAGAGGGAGTGCAGCGAAGGTTCACCAGACTGATTCCTGGCATGTCAGGACTGTCTTATGAACAAAGACTGCATAGCTCGGTTTATACTCTCTAGAATTTAGGAGATTGAGAGGGGATCTTATAGAAACTTACAAGATTCTTAAGGGGTTGGACAGGCTAGATGCAGGAAGATTGTTCCCGATGTTGGGGAGGTCCAGGACAAGGGTTCACAGCTTAAGGATAAGGGGGAAATCCTTTAAGACCGAGATGAGAAGGAATTTTTTCACACAGAGAGTGGTGGGTCTCTGGAACTCTCTGCCACAGAGGGTAGTTGAGGCCAGTTCATTGGCTATATTTAAGAGGGAGTTAGATGTGGCCCTTGTGGCTAAAGGGATCAGGGGGTATGGAGAGAAGGCAGGTACAGGATACTGAGTTGAATGGTCAGCCATGATCATATTGAACGGCGGTGCAGGCTCGAAGGGCCGAATGGCCTACTCCTGCACCTAATTTCTATGTTTCTATGTTTCTATGTGTGCCTCTTTGAAGTATACATCTCGTAGCCATGAGGGTATCACTACCTTGTGACCCTTGACAACAACCCCATCCTGAACTACCAGTTCATCACAAACCAGGAAGAAAGGCTGCACCTCTGTGGGCGTGTTGCATTGTCTGTCTGGCAAGCCTGTTTTGATGATGGAGGAGAGGATTTGAAGCATATCGTCAGTGGCGGTGTGCACAGCCAGGATGCGCAGTTGCTTGCTGGAGAAAAAATCGACACTGAGGACCATGAAATTTTCCTGTTCATAGGGATGTTGTTCACAAGATGTCCGAGGTGCACGGGAGAGAGTGTCAGCGACGTGCATGTCCTTACCCTTAGTGTAGGTAATAGAGAAATCGTACTGCTGCAGCTGCATCATCATACGCTGCAAACGAGCTGGCGCGGCATGGATGAGCTTGTTCAGGATTGTCACCAGTGGTTGGTGGTCTGTCTCGAACGTGAAGGTGTTGCCAAAGATGAAGTCGTGGAATAGCACCCATGCCATGGAGTTAAACATACTCGTCATATCTGTCTGGTGGTCTACTAACACAGCCCGAGCGCGTGCAGACCAAACCCTCCCCCCCTCACCTGGAAGATGAGACGGAGAGCCTGGAGGCGAGAATGATGCATAAGTTTCTGGTCTCCAATTGGAGGTGTGGGTTCGGATCCCACTTCTGACACCATGTAAATGATCCCCAGACTCAGTACGTGATTCAAATACGTCTTTAATCAGCACTGAAACTTAACAGCATTAAGGATGATTAGTTGCCGGTACATTCTGGCTGCTCCAACTGTCCGTGCTGGAAAACAAGTGTTAGTATAAATATTACAGTGGGGTGGAATTAGAGACACTGGCTGGTGTGTGATTGGTTAACATGCAACATCTATTTACATCCTCCATTGTCAGAGTGAGGATAAATGCAAATTGGAGGAACAGCATCTCATATTTCACTTGGGCTGCTTACAATCAAGTGGTATGAATTCTGATTTCTCTCATTTCAGGTAGCCCCGGCATTCCCTCTCTCTCTATCCCTCCCCAACCCGCCGCACTATTCTTATTTTCACCATACAATGGCCTGTTTCCTTTATCATCATTACTTTTTTGGATATCTTTCATCCATTGTTCTATCTCTCCTCATCACCGGCTATATCTCTCGTTTCCCTTATCCCTAATCAGTCTGAAGAAGGGTCTCGACCTGAAACACCACCCATTTCTTCTCTCCAGTGATGCTGCCTGTCCCACTGAGGTACTCCAGCTTTTTGTGTCTTTCTACAGATCTTAAGTCCTCTGCATACTATCTCAGTAACAGAACCATTTTGCTAACTTTGTACATTTCAAAGGAAACTAATTTCAGAAAGTCTTTACATCTCATCAGGATTAATGAACGATGTTAGACTTATATAAACATAAAACTCTACCTAATCTTATTTCCTTTGGATATCAGATCGCTTTTGGTTTGGAGAATGCACTGTGTAAAAATTTTGACTTAATAAAAATAATCCATTCTTATTTCTTTAATCTGTTTTGAGCTGTTTTGTTCCATTTTCTCTATCCAACACGTCTATTACTTTTAATTAATATTTTAATGACACAGTATTTTTCCCCTTTCTCAGTAATAGATTATAGCTATGACTGATGTTGGCTATCATGTAGTTTAATACATAAATGACACAAAGCAATGTGAGTTGGATTGAGTAGGGTGGTAAATTGAGAAACTTCCTGATTTCTTTAAGGAATTGAAGGAAGAAGTGGAGCTCTTTCTCAGGGTGAAAGAGTAATTATGTGTCATATTTCCATAAAACATTGAAGGAAGATATATCAACCCATCAAATCTATGCTGGTTCAAAGAGCATTTCTATTCCCCACCAATTTTTCCTTTAACCTATTGTAACCCTAGGTTTTCGGTGTTGATTTACTCCAGTCACTCCGGACTCTGGATAATAAATGGGCTACAGTTGGTTTTCTTTACTTTTCTTTAATAACAGGCAATCATAGTAACGGATAACTCAACATGAAGTCTCTACGTTTCCAACAGGGGACTTTTGATGCGTTACAAAATAAATTCCCTATACAACAATTCACAGTGTGAATCAAAATTAACGTGGGGCATGACTGATGAACCAAAATCACAGTAGTAATAACCATACAATTAATAGCCACATAATTTATGACTATAGCAATCATATATTGTTTAGTATTATTACAACAATAAATCCAATACAATACATTTGCCAATTAACCCATTATCTTTGAAAAATCAAATATTTGCTGTTTGTTCTTTGCTCAGTTGGTTTCATATCCATGTTGCCATTGTCCCTTTCAATTTGCATTGACTTTAGTTTGCGCTCAAATGTGGTTTTAGAAAGTCAATGCACACAACAGAAATTGCATTACTCTTTCTGTTGAGACCTCTTTAAATTTACTTTGGGATTTAACTTAATATTGTTTTGCACTTCACGGATTTTGCCCAACAACCTTGCACCATCCTGTTGTTTTGCATTCATTGTTGCATTCATGGTTGTATTTATCATTACTGCTGGTGTTTAACACATCAAAGTAATCTGTCATCTGTCTCAGGTGAGCATACAAGATTCCACTGCACTACTTAACAGAGAAGATGGTACACAAAGGGCTGGAGAAACTTCAGATTCAGTCTGAAGAAGGGTCTCGACCCGAAACGTCGCCTATCTCCTTCGCTTCTTAGATGCTGCTGCACCCGCTGAGTTTCTCCAGCCTTTTGTGTAGCCTTGATTCTCCAGCATCTGCAGTTCCTTCTTTAACTGAGACGATAATCAGTATCACTGGTATCTACACCAATACTTCTTCGTCAATCAGCATGAAAATAAAATTGGTCAAAATTATATTGCTGTTGCAGAAACATGTCACACATAAATTGATTACAATGTTTTCCACGTTACAAAGGTGAGGTTATTTTATTGGCCGTGAACTGCTTTAAGAAGATGAGAGCTCATGAAAAGTACTATGCAATCATTTCCTTTGGAAGAAGTATTAATATGAACAATTAAACAACTCACAGGAGGAAAAGGCTCCAAGAATGTTCATATCCTCAACAATAGCTGGGCACAGCAAATGGTTACTAAAGGTATGGTAAAAAGGCAAGGAATTTTTCCATAAATTTGATAGTTTTCGATAATTACTTTCAGCGAACATAATCAGTAGTTGGCTGACCGGAGCAAATGATTGTACTGAAGAGCTGGGAGAAATACTTTAGTATCTGCTGACTAATTGCAGGGACATATATTTAAAGAAATGTTTGCAGAGAAGTTGAATTGCATGCTATTTGGTTTTAAAGTGCCTCACAATTGAATTTGTGTGTGAAAGTCGTGAAAATGTAATTAGTCTGCTGCTAATGAAGCACTATTTTCATTTTCATTTTCCTTTGGGCAGTTCTGAAGTTCTAGCATGTTGGCAGGAGTCCTACCAGAATCCAGGCATGGATATACAATGTCCCTTGCTGGGAAACCAGGCCAGGGTCATATCAGGGTCATGATGTTGGCAAAAAGCAGGATCAACTCTCTTGGGACATATAGAGGAAAACCCAGCCAGGTTCTTGGGCCTAAGGTTTGTTTCAAATGCTGGTATTAAATTTTGCCTACCCCAAATTGTTGGACTAACCGCAAAATTCATTTAATTTAATTATCAAACTAGACTAATGTTCAGGGAAAAAAAATAAATGCAATTATATTTAAAGCAGAAGTGCTGAAGGGTTGAGACCACACAGCAGGCTTTCTGGCAACTGAAAAGATACCAGCAACTGAATGGAGCAGCCTGGCGCCCGTGTTGATGGACGTTTAAGTGCTCCTGGGTAAGTAGTACATTCCAGACAGATGGAACTGCAGATGCTGGTTTACAAACAAAGAGACAAAGTGCTGGAGTAACTCAGCAGGTCGGGCAGCATCTTTGTAGGATGCAGATAGGTAGTGTTTAGTGTTGGAACCCTTTTTCAGGCAGGCAGGGGGTAGAAAGCTGAAAGAGAGGTGTGGGCACAACAACCCTTGTAAATTGATAGATAGGCACAAAGTACTGGAGTAACTCAATGGGCCAGGCAGCATCTCTGGAGGCAAAGGCGACGTTTGGGTGACGTTAGGTCACGTTTTAGGTGACGTTTCTGATCTGGACCCTTCTTCCGATTGTTAGGCGGATAGGTGCAGGGGTGTGGGGTTGATTGGCAAATGGATGAACAAATGCCAGAGATGAAAAGAAAACAAAAGGTTGTGAGGAGAGAAGAGGCATGATGTATCATGCAAACAATGACGGGATAATATGTGTATCATATGGGATGCATCATGTGTATAATGATGGGATGAAATAGATGTACATTAAATATATGGAATGTATAAGTGCATTCCAGCTTTTCACTGACTTGTTGCAAGCCAGGGAGTGCTGAGTGATGCATGATGTTATCCCTGTTTTTGTGCCCACAACAAGCTACATCTCTGATGCTTCAGCAGTTGGACCCAGGTTAGGACTGGAGTCAGATTTATTTGATGGGGATTTCCAGCTTGGGTAACAGGATCAACATAATTAGTTACAGTGCATTCAGAAAGTATTCAGACCCCTTCACTTTTTGCATATTTTGTTACGTTACAGCCTTATTTAAAAATAGTTTAAATTCTTTTTTTTTAATCATCAATCTACATACAATACCCCAGAATGAAGAAGTGAAAACAGGTGTTTAGAAATGTTTGCAAAGTAATAAAAAAGAAAGAACTAAATTATCATATTTACATAAGTATTCAGACCGTTGGCTATGACACTCAAAATTGAGCTTGGGTTCATCCTGTTTCCACCTGTTTCACGGTGGGCGGCGCGACCGACGTCGCAGCGGCCTCTGCAGCCCATCTGTCTTTTTTTTTGTCCCGTTGAGGGTATAGTTTGTAGTGGGTTTTTAACTGTGTATGTGTTGGGGGGGCGGGGGGTGGGTGGGGGAAACTTTTAAATCTCTTCCCTGTATGGGGACCCAACCATTTCCCTGTCGGGTCTCCGTTGTCGTTGGGGCCTAGCACCGTGGAGCGGCCTCCAACTGGAACGATCTGGGGGCTCCAGTCGAGGAGCCGGCGAAGCTACCATCGTGGAGCTGGCTGGCTTCGTTGTGTGGAGAGCTGTGGTGACGTGCTGTGGAGACTGTTTTTCGGAGCTCCCGCAATGACAACTTCTCCCGCCCAAATTGCGGGGTTCAAAGTGACCTGGAGAAGGGCCTTACATCGCCCCGCGCTGCTTTAAAAGGCCGCGGGACTTGCTAGCGCCCGCCGGGGGCTTTGACTTTGACATCGGGAGAGAAATGGAGAACAGAGGGGAGACAAGACTTTGCCTTCCATCACAGTGAAGAGGAGATTCACTGTGATGGATGTTTGTATAAATTGTGTTGGTGTGTGTCTTGGTTCTTTTTCTTGTTGTATGACTGCAGAAACCAAATTTCGTTTGAACTTCATGTGAGGTTCAAATGACAAATAAACGGCATTGTATTGTATTGAGATAGTTCTACAACTTGATTTTTCTTTGTTTCTATGTTTCTATGTTTGATTGGAGTCCACCAGTGGTAAATTAAATTGATTGGACATGATTTGGAAAGGCACACATCTGTCTATATAAGGTTCCACAGTTGACAGTGCATGGCCGAGCAGAAATCAAGCCATGAAGATGAATGGATTATCCGTAGACCTCCGATCCAGGATTGTGTCTAGACACAGATCTGGGAAAGGGTATAAAACAATTTCTGCAGCATTTCAGGTCCCGAAGAACACAGTGGCCTCCGTCATTCTTAAATGTAAGAACTTTGGAACCACTAGGACTCCATAGAGCTGGCTACCCAGCCAAATTGAACAATGGGGGGAGAAGGGCCTTGGTCGGGGAGGTGACCAAGAACCCAATGGTCACTCTGTCAGAGCTTCAGAGTTCATCTGTGGAGATGGGAGAACCTTCCAGAAGGACAACTATATCTGCAGCACTCCACCAATCAGGCCTTTTTGGTAGAGTGGCCAGACGGAAGCTAGCACTCAGTAAAAGGCACATGACAGCCCACTTAGAAACATAGAAACATAGAAAAATAGGTGCAGGAGTAGGCCATTAGGCCCTTCGAGCCTGCACCACCATTCAATGTGATCATGGCTGATCATCCGACTCAGTATCCCGTACCTGCCTTCTCTCCATACCCCCTGATCCCTTTAGCCACAAGTGCCACATCTAACGCCCTTTTAAATATAGCCAATGAACTGGCCTCAAATACCTTCTGTGGCAGAGAATTCCAGAGACTCACCACTCTCTGTGTAAAGAATGTTTTCCTCATCTCGGTCCTAAAGGAATTCCCCCTTATCCTTAGCCTGTGACCCCTTGTTCTGGACTCCCCCAACATTGGGAACAATCTTCCAGCATCTAGCGTGTCCAACCCCTTAAGAATTTTGTAAGTTTCTATAAGATCCCCCGTCAATCTTCTAAATTCCAGCGAGTACAAGCCGAGTCTATCCAGTCTTTCCTCATATTAAAGTCCTGACACCCCAGGAATCAGTCTGGTGAATCTTCTCTGTACCCCCTCTATGGCAAGAATGTCTTTCCTCAGATTTGGAGACCAAAACTGTATGCAATACTCCAGGTGTGGTCTCACCAAAACCCTGTACAACTGCAGTAGAACCTCCCTGCTCCTATACTCAAATCCTTTCGCTATGAATGCTAACATACCATTTGCTTTCTTCACTGCCTGCTGCACCTGCATGCCTACTTTCAATGACTGGTGTACCATGACACCCAGGTCTCGTTGCATCTCCCCTTTTCCTAATCTGCCACCATTCAGATAATAGTCTACCCTCATATTTTTGCCACCAAAGTGGATAACCTCACATTTATTCACATTATACTGCATCTGCCATGCATCTGCCCATTCACTCAGCCTATCCAAATCACCCTGCAGCCTCCAAGCATCCTCCTCACACCTAACTATACCCCCCCAGCTTGGTGTCATCTGCAAGTTTGGAGATGTTGCATTGAATTCCCTCGTCCAAATCATTAATATATATTGTAAATAGTTGGGGTCCCAGCACTGAGCTTTGCGGTACCCCACTAGTCACTGCCTGTCATTGTGAAAAGGACCCGTTTACTCCTACCCTTTGCTTCCTTTCTGCTAGCCAGTTCTCTATCCACATCAATGCTGAACCCCCAATACCGCGTGCTTTACGTTTGTATGCTAATCTCTTATGTGGGACCTTGTTGAAAGCCTTCTGAAAGTCTAGCTATAACACATCCACTGGTTCTCCCTTATCCACTCTACTAGTTACAGCCTTGAAAAATTCTATCAGATTTGTCGGACATGATTTACCTATCGTAAATCCATGCTGACTTTGTCCAATGATTTCACCACTTTCCAAATGCGCTGCTATCCCATCTTTAATAATTGACTCTAGCAGTTTCCCCACTACCGATGTTAGACTAACTGGTCTGTAATTCCCCGCTTTCCCTCTCCCTCCTTTTTTAAAAAGTGGGATTACATTAGCTACCCTCCAATCCTCAGGAACTACTCCAGAATCTAAGAAATTTTGAAAAATGATCACTAATGCATCCACTATTTCTGTGGCTACCTCCTTGAGTGCTCTGGGATGTAGACTATCTGGCCCTGGGGATTTATCGGCCTTCAATCCGTTCAATTTACCCAACACCACCTCCCGGCTAACCTGGATTTCACTCAGTTCCTCCATCTTATTTGACCCCTGTTCCACTGCTATTTCCGGCAGATTATTTATGTCTTCCTTAGTGAAGACAGAACCAAAGTAGTTATTCAATTGGTCTGCCATGTTCTTGTTCCCCATGATCAATTCACCTGTTTCTGACTGCAAGGGACCAACATTTGTTTTAACTAGTCTCTTTCTCTTCACATATCTATAAAAACTTTTGCAGTCAGTTTTTATGTTCCCTGCTAGTTTCCTTTCATAATCTATTTTCCCTTTCCTAATTAAGCCCTTTGTCCTCCTCTGCTGGATTCTGAACTTCTCCCAGTCCTCCGGTAGGCTGCTTTTTCTGACCAATTTGTATGCCTCATCTTTTGTTTTTATACTATCCCTGATTTCCCTTGTTATCCATGGATGCACCACCTTCCCTGATTTATTCTTTTGCCAAACTGGTATAAACAGTTTTTGTACTTCATCCATGCAGTCTTTAAATACCTTCCATTGCACATCCACTGTCAACCCTTTAAGAATCACCTGCCAGTCTATCTTGACCAATTCACATATCATACCTTCAAAGTTACCTTTGTTCAAGTTCAGAACCCTTGTTTCTGACTTAATTTTGTCACTCTCCATCCTAATGAAGAACTCAACCATATTATGTTCACTCTTGCCCAAGGGGCCACGCACAACAAGACTGCTAACTAACCCTTCCTCATTACTCAATACCCAGTCTAGAATAGCCTGCTCTCTCGTTGGTTCCTCCACATGTTGATTGAGAAAACTATCATACATACATTCCAAGAAACCCTCTTCCTCAGCACCCCTGCCAATTTGATTTACCCAATTTACATGCAGATTGAAGTCACCCATTATAACCGTGTTACCCTTGTTGCACCCATTTCTAATTTCCTGTTTGATGCTATCCCCAACTCTAATACTACTGTTTGCCAAAAGGCACCTAAAGGACTCTCAGACCATGAGGAACAAGATTATCTGGTCTTATGAAATCAAAATTGAACTCTTTGGCCTGTATGCCAAGCATCACGCCTGGAGCAAACCAGGCACCGCTCATCACCTGGCCAATACTATACCTACAGTGGCAGCATCAGTCTGTGGGGATGTTTTTTGGCAGCAGGAACTGGGAGACTAGTCAGGATCGAGGGAAAGATGAAGGGAGCAAAGTACAGAGAGATCGTTGATGAAAACCTACTCCAGAGCGCTCTGGACCTCATACTGGAGCAGAGGTTCACCTTCCAACAGGCTAACAACCCTAAGCACACAGCAAGACAATGCAGGAGTGGCTTCATGACAAGTCTGTGAATGTCCTTGAGTGGCCCAGCCAGAGCCTGGACTTGAAACCGATCGAACATCTTTAGAGGGACCTGAAATATATGTGCATTGGCGCTCCCCATCAAACCTGACAGAGCTTGAGAGGATCTGCAGAGAAGAATGGGAGAAATTACCCAAACACAGGTGTGCCAAGCTTGTAGCATCACACCCAAGAAACCTGAGGCTGTAATCGCTGCCAAAGGTGCCTCAACAAAGTACTGAGTAAAGGGTCCGAATACATGTCATGTGACATTTCAGTTATTTATTTTTAATTACTTTGCAAAAATATCTGAACACTTTGTTTTGTTATTATGGGGTATTGTGTGTAGATTGATGATGAAAAAAATTGAATTTAATCCATTAAGGCTGTGATGTAACAAAATGTGGAGACAGAGAAGGGGTCTGAATACTTTCTGAATGCACTGTATATGGACATATTTTATGATAATGTATTACATTGTTACTTAGTTTTATACATCAGATTGTATTAACATTATTTCTCTCTACATATCCACCTTCGACTGGATTGTCCGTTCTGGATTGCCAGACCATCAAAGGTCACAGCCACCGAGAGGAGTCCAACGGTACTGGACCAGTTCACCTCGGCTGCCGAGGAGCGGAGATACCTGCCCGCAATGTTGTCCTTGGATGTCGGCTATGGGAACGCATCTGCCAGCTCTGGCCGGGCATGGGTTTCTGCGCCCCGGCCACAGGGGGTAAATCCGACCCACTTGGGCACCACATTTTCGGGGGGGGGGGGGGGGGACTTCCAGGGGGGATTTCAAATGCGCTCTTGTAATTTTGTCCAGATTAAAAGAAGTGCTGGTCCACCAGTTGTCAGAACATCGTTGGTGGCTGTTTTTATATCATGTTTTTAATTTATTTAATCAATTTTAATAGCTTTTACATGATTTTCGCCAACATTCATTCAATGATTGTAACATTCAGCCTCCTGAGTTTTGACAGAAACTATGGCTCTGCACAGCCTCCACCTCGCTTCCCCCCAACCCTCCACCCACCTCCACTCCAGAACCATGTTTCCTGTCAACCACTCTCGGGGTATTGCCACCCGGGAGCAGCAGGTCAGATAACTGGCATTTATCTTCTGATTTAGGTCAGAATGTGAAGTAGGACTATAAGCAACGAATATCGCCTGGCTGATCCAATTCATTGTGACCGAATTTCTTAACAGCCCCCATGTAAACCAAAGCATGGAATCCACGCTTTAATTCTGAGGAATACATTTCTCCAAACGTTTCCAATCACTAATTTCAAACCCCAGTGTTTCCAACATGTTTAGTTTTTGCTTTACATTTCTTAAGTTCTAGTTTTAAAAAAATGTGACAGACCTAGTTCTCCTTCAGACCAATTTATAATGATTACATTTGATTACATATTCAATGGTTATAAGCAAGAAACAAACCAACATTTATTTGATTATTAGGCATGCACAACATCTGCAAATTGAGTTTGCCTCCACTGTCATTTGCATTTGATCCTGTAGATCAAATATTGCATAATATGTACACAATATAGCTCGTGTACAAGATGCAATATATAAAAGCTCATTGTTTCATATTATATCATGTTATATAATAGTTGAACAATTTGAACATATAATTGTAAGTATTGGCCATTTCAACTGGATTATGATGTTTAGTTTCCAAATCCAACAAAACATCTAACATGCATGCTTCAATATATTGGATAAATTAAGATGTGTTATTGTGTGGTCATATAATTTATGCTTCCCTTTCAATGGACACCTTTTTGACATTCATAGCATGTTTTCATAGTCAAATAATGATTCAATGGCGTTTGGGTTCTTTCAAAGACAAAATCTGATTATTGTTTTTAATAGTAATATTAATTTTGGTGTTCATAGGTTAAAAAAATACTGCACCTGTGCCAAGTAACTAGTTGGGCAGACAGTGTATCTCCATCATAGTCAGCCTCAAACCCCATTTGCCAGCTTGACAAGTATGTAAGAGTACTAATATTTCATAGTACGCTTATTTCCACTCTGTCAACAGAGCTGGACTGTGGACAGTTTAAGGGTTTATTTAGCTAAAGTAAACTTACTTTATATTCTTAAAAGTATGTTTCATTTGTACCTCTGATTAAAGAGGTAATCCTGTCAATGCTTGCATTGTATATTATGGTAGGATACTAATTAACTTTATGTGGATTCAAGATTTTAATAATGTTAAACCTCAAAAACAGCTACCCAATTTTGCCACTTCTCACACTTATTTCTTCCTCGGCTTTGATATTGTTCTTAATATCCACTTTCTGAACATGAGTATATGCTAACTGATTAACAAATTCTCTTTGTTCCCATCTGAATTAAGTTGTGTATAATATATAACCAGAACATTCGATTTTAGAAAGAATGAAAGAAGCTAAGCTGTCTAAAAAAAATTTGCATGAACGTAAAAAGAAAGAATGTCAAGTTAATTTTGTGTTATTTGGCCTGTACTACATTTGGAACACTAATTTCAGCTTTGTACAATGTTGCCTCGAATCTAGGATAACAATACCCAAGGGACAATGAATAAAATGTGTAGGAAAGAACTGCAGATGCTGGTTTAAATCGAAGGCAGATCACAAAAAGGCAGGCAGCATCTCTGGAGAGAAGGAATGGGTGACATTTTGGGTCAAGACACTTCTTCAGACCGATGGACAATGACTAAAGAGAGAATATCAGTATGTTTATCCAGCATTATATGCTGTTAGTTTAACTAATCATATATATTGTAGGGAAATGGAAATCAATTTGCAAAAACGCATTATAGTTCGTAAATTTCAATGAACTGTGCCAAATTGAAAACTGATCATAAATATCGTGCAATTCAAAAGCTCACAAAATCAGCAAGTTGGAATCACAGGAGACTGCAGATGCTGGAATCTTGAGCAAGAAAACAAAGTGCTGAAAGAACGCAGTGCCTCCGCAGAGGATAATGGTAGACAATGTTATACGCTGGACCCTTCTTCAGAGTGATGAAGTGGGGAGAAACTAAAGTAGGGGTGGGGCAAAGCTGGGCAAGTGATAGGTGGTTACAGGTGAGGGTGATGATGGGCAGATGTGTGGAGATGATGACAAAAGCTAGTGAGAAGGAAAGTGCGTGGGGAGGGGGTGGACTTGGGTGGGAGGAATGAACAAACCATGGAGTTGCAGATAGAGTGGTCTCTATTGAAGGCAGAAAGGGATGGTGATTGTGAAGATGTGATTGGTGGTGGGATCAGATTGAAGTTGACGCAAATGCCAGAGAATGATGTGTTGGAGGTGGAGATGGATAAGGTGATAGGTGAAGACAAGGGAATCTCTATCTTGTTCTTTTGGGAGTGAGAGTACAATGTTGTTACAATGTATGCAGATGACACGACGGTGATTGGCCTCATCAGCGACAACGATGAGTCGGCCTACAGGGAGGAGGTTCAGCTCCTAACAGCATGGTGTGCCAACAATAACCTGGCCCTCAACTCCAAGAAGACCAAGGAGCTCATTGTGGAGTTCAGGAGATCGAGAGGCTGCACGCACAACCCCATCCATATCAATGGGACGGAGGTGGAATGTGTCTCCAGCTTCAGGTTCCTGGGGGTCAACATCTCCGATGATCTCTCCTGGACCCACAACACATCCTCGCTGATCAAGAAGGCTCACCAGCGTCTCTTCTTCCTGAGGAGACTCAAGAAAGTTCACCTGTCTCCCCAGATTCTGGTGAACTTCTACCGCTGCACCATCGAGAGCATCCTTACCAACTGCATCACAGTATGGTATGGTAACTGCTCTGTCGCCGACCGGAAGGCTCTGCAGAGGGTGGTGAAGATCGCCCAACGCATCACAGGCTCCTCACTCCCCTCCATTGAGTTTGTCCATAGTAAACGATGCCTGCGCAGGGCGCACAGCATCGCCAGGGACAGCTCACACCCCAACCATAGACTGTTTACCCTCCTCCCATCCGGGAGACGCTACAGGTCCCTCCGCTGCCATACCAGCAGGCTCAAGAACAGCTTCTTCCCTGCGGCTGTCACACATCTCAACGCTGCACCTCAATGACTGCCTGTCTCCACCCCTCCCCACCCCCCCCCCCCCCCCCGCCCCGGACACTGTATATGTATAGACATCATTCGTAAGTTCGCCCTTCGGAGATACCAACTGCATTTCATTGTCTCTGTATTATACACTGCACAATGACAATAAAGATTGAATTGAATTGAATTGAATTGAGTAGAATTGCAGGAAACAGAGAAGACATGGGTGAAAGATCCATTCACAACAGAAGTGGGTGACCACATTTAATGAAGAAAGTGGACATCTCGGTTGTCCGAGAGTGGAAAGTCACATCATTGGAGCAAATGTGCTGGAGATGAAGACAATTAGGATATGGGATGGCATCGTTGCCAGACGTAGCATGCGAGGAGGTGTAGTCAAGGTAGCTGTGGGAGTCAGTGGGTTTATTGTAGACTGTCAGGAGATAGTCTGTCCCCTCTAATGGAAGCAGAGAGTTTGCCACAGGGGTCGGAGTTGTCTGAGATATTCCAAGGAAATTGGAAGGCAGGGTGGAAATTAGCAGTAAAGTTGATAAAATGAACAATTAACAACTTGGTTACAGGAGGCAGGTTATTGCCAAATGATAACCACAATTCATTACATAATAATTGGTTTGTTTTAAAAGATTTTGCTGAAAAGCAGTATAAGAATAGATGATAAAAATATCTCATCAACAGTCCACATAGAGTGATCCTTGGAACGTGCTTAAAATTTAATTTAAAAAAATGTGCAAATCAGTATTTTCCAATTAAAGTGTCCGTTTATGAAGAAACAAAAAATCCTACATTGAGTTAGGAAAACAGAAAATTTCACGGTCAAACAAATTACATAATCCTATTTCTGTTCCTTACGTAATTTCATTTTATACATGAAGTAAATTGCTTATTTCCCGCTGTGAGAATGACGCTATTTATTTTGTTATTGGTTTAAATTATTTGCACTCAGAACAACGTTAGAATGTGGCTTTGTTTATTATGTGTAAATGCCACATGCACTCATCCTTCAAGTGTTCCAAAAGTTGAGAAACAATATGATTTAGTATTCTGGACTGTTGAATTTCCAACCCAAAAAATGGGAAAATACATATTATTGCTCCCTCAATAACATATTAGGCAGCTGCATGTTGAAAGATTGTTGTTGCATCACTATCAGAGCTTTTAGAGTAATAGAGAATCATAGTCATGCAGCGTGGAAACAAGCCTTTCAGCCTAACTTGCCTGCACCGGCCAATGTGCCCCAGCTACACTCGTCGCACCTGCCTGCTTTTAGCCAATATCCCTCCAAACCTGCTCTATCCATGTACCCGTCTAACTGTTTCTTAAACATTGTGATAGTCCCAGCCTCAACTATCCTATCTGGCAACGCATTCCAAACACCCGCCACCTTTTGTGTGAAAAAGTTCCCACTCAGATTCCTATTAAATCTTTTCCACTTCACATAAAACCTGTCCTCTGATCCTGGATACCCTTAATCTGGGCAAGAAACTCTGTATTAACCTGATCTAGTTCTCTCATTATTTTATACACCTCCATAAGATCACCCCTCATCCTCCTGCAGTCTAAGGAATAGAATCCCAGCCTACTCAACCCATCCCTTGAGCTCAGATGCTTGAGTTCTGGCCACACCCTCATAAATCTTCTCTGTACCCTTTCAAGCTTGACAATATCTTTCCTATAACATGGTGCTCAGAACTGAACACAATGCTCTAAATCCGGCCTCACCAACATCTTATATAACTGCAATATGCCCTCCCAACTTTGATACTCAAAATACTCAGAACTATGCACCTCCACTCCTAGAACCTTCTGCTTTACAACACTACCCTGAGCTCTACCATTCAATGTGTAGGTCCTGCCCATGTTAGAATCCCCAAAATGCAACACCTCACATTTATCTATATTAAATTCCATCAACCATTCCTCAGCCTACCTGGGCAATCGATCAATATCTTGCTGCAATTTTTCACAGCCATCTTCACTATATGCGATACTGCCCACTTTTGTATCATCTGCAAACTTGCCATGTATGTTCTCATACAAATCATTGAAGATTAGATGACAAACAGTATCGGGCCCCGCACTGAGGCACACTACTAGTAACAGGTCTCCAGTGCGAGAAGCAACCATCACCCTCTGCTTCCTTCAATGAAGCCAATTTTCTAACCATTCAGCTATCTCTCCTTGGATCCCATGCAATCTATCCTTCCAGAGTAGCCTACCGTGTGGAACCTTGTCGAATGCTTTGCTGAAGTTCATATATACGACATCTACAACCCTGCCCTCATCAACCTTTTTAATCACATCTTCAAAAAACTAGATTAGATTCATGAGACATGACCTCTCACATACACAACCGTGCTGATTATCCCTAATCAGCCTTTGTGCATCTAAATGCATGTATATTCTGTCCCTCACAATACCCTCCAGCAACCTCCCAACTACAGATGTTAAGCTTAAGATTTTACCATATCTCATATTTCTATTTCTATTCGGCTCGAAGGGCCGAATGGCCTACTCCTGCACCTACTTTCTATGTTTCTATTGGTGGAGCCCGGTCTTTCACCCATAAGTGTTTAATGGCTCATCATAATCTTTCAGTGATAACATGTTAACTGACTCTCTCCGTTATCTTTGGCATCTATGCATTGAATACATTTTGGATGAGAAATAATTTTAACAGTGCAGATAAAAATAATAGAAACTGATAATAATTAAGGTACAAACACAACCTTGGGTTCTGTTAAGTCACCAAATGGTTTTGCATGACTAGCTGATGTTAACAAGAAGCTGGAACTTCAAATATCATACTCCAAAAAATAAAATTATATGTTTGGACCTGTGGAGTTTGTTTAAATGGTTTGCTTCTCATTTGCTTTAAACTAAAATTTGGAACGAGTCGTCAGTTTCCGGCTCTTCTCGATGTGTGTTTGAAATTGGGAATCTATGAAAGGTAAATGAGGACATAGAAGAGCAGGCTATAAAATAAGCATGGTGTCAGTAGATTTTCTTAGCGGTGCTTCCAATAAGTAGTTGAGAACAATAAATAGAAAATGCTTTCAGATTTCTTTATTGACCATGTGATGCATTCGCTAATCTCACTCAATGCCAGGCTAGTGTTGCTTTCATGAAATAGTTAAGAATCAAACAGAGATCATATCAATGATCATTTACCATTAACCCTTTCTGAATCTAAAATGTTGCATAAGAACCAATTTTAGCACCAATATCTTCCAGGATATAAAGGCTTCAAATCAATTCCAGTCATTCAAGTTGAATTTATTGTCATATGCACAAGTAAGGTGAGGTAGAGGTGCAATGGAAATCTTGCTTTCAGCAGCATCACAGGTACATAGAAAGACAACACACAAAAACATAAATTACGAGACTAAGTGGGACCCATTGGGTCCCAGCATCACACGGGAGGGCTGGTCCCCAATGCAATATTCCACCTCTCCACCAATTCCAATATTGGTGGCCAGTGGGGGAGGGGGCATTCTGCAGTGCTAGTATGGGGGTTGTGGGCTGAAGGGACTGGTTTCCAGGGGGGCTAGTATGGACATTGTGGGCCGAATGGATTCTTGGGCTGGCGGCTCAGTCACTCAAGCCTGTTGTGCTGGCAGCTCACTCACGGCTGGTGGGCTGTCTGTTGACTCATGGCTATTCCTTGAAATTGCATTTCAAGCAGGGTGCAAGGTCACCAAATTCAAGTGCAGTTTCTTACCACTTTCTTACCACTTCAAGCACGGTGCAAGGCCACCAAATTCAAGTGCAGTTTCATACCATTTCAAGCAGGGTGCAAGGCCACTAAAGACAGTGAGTCGCGACCTCTCCCTCCTCCGTCTTGCAGAGACTGAGCCATGCCCACACTTCTGGGTTTTATAGTCCCTCCCCCCTCAAGGGATGTGGCCTTCATGGCATGATTGACAGGAGAGAGAATCTCAACATTTTTTAAACACTAATAACTCTTTTATTTTTTATCGATGTGAAAGACCCTCAGCACTTGATGAGCGGGGGACTCCGAGTAAGATGGCCAAAGATCACAGCCGTTCGTGGTAGCATTTTTTCTAAAATGAATATAAAGCGCAAACAGGAAGTGGTTAAGATTAGACTTTTAATTATATAGACGGCAAGCCAACTTTAATTAGGCAAGACAACTTTAGCATTTCCAAACTATATTTTCAAACCACATTAAGGGCACTGACAGGACAGTCAAACCACTCACGGTTTATTAGACATGTGCTCAGTGTTATTCACAGCTCAGACTCAGAGATGTGACCCTCTCACTTCCCCCATCTTGCAGAGGCTCACTGAGGCACTCAACTCTTCCGGGTTTTATAGTCCCTCCGGAAGGGGCGTGGCCTTCAGGAGAGAGAATCTCAACATTTTTTAAACATTAATGACTCTTTTATTTTTCATCGATGGGAAAAACCCTCTTGTCCTGCGCAGCAGAGGGGGACTTTGAGTAAGATGGCCAAAAATCACAGCCGTAAGTAGCAGCATTTTTTCTAAAATCAATATACAGAACAGGAAGTGGTCATGATCAGACTTTTACTAATATAGATATATAAATAACATCTAAATTCTCCAAGACAGTGAAAAGAAAAACAAGAATAAACAAGATTGTTGCTAAACACAACCGGCAAACAAGTCCAAGGTAGTGGTTGGTAGAGTTCTGTTGCTGAAATAGGAACCTGCTAGAAAGCACATCAATGTCTTTACTTCCTTAGAGGGCTTAGAAGGTTCGGCATGTCCCCAACACCACTCATCCAACTTCTTCCATAGAAAGTGTTTTATCGGGATGCATCACAGCGTGGTTTGGGAACAGCTCTATCCAAAACCACAAGAAATTGCAGAGAGTTGTGGATGTAGTTTATATCATCGTGCAAACAAACTTCCCTTCCATGGAATTCATCTACACCACGCTGCCTTGGCAAGGCCATCTGTGTGAGCAAGGACTAGTCTCACCCCGACCACTCCTCCTTCTCCCCTCTCCTATCAGGCATGAGGTACAGAAGTTTGAAAATGCATACCTCCAGATTCATGGACAGTTTCTTCCCAGTTGTTATCAGTCAACTGAATGGTCCTCTCATCAGCTGGATTATGGTCCTGACCTTATTTACCACATTGGAGAGCTTTGAACTACCAACAACAGGCATTATCTTGCACTAAATGCTATACCCTTTATCCTGTATATATACACACACTGTGGACAACTTGATTGTAAACATATATTGATATTTTGTTGACTGGAAAACATGCAACAAAAGGTATTTCAATACTTCAGCTGATTTCCTGATGCAGGGTCCCGACCTGAAACCTCAACAAGTACTTTTCCCGAACACGTGCTACTTGACCAGCTGAGTTCCACCAGTAGTCTGTTTTTCATTTCCAAACCAAATGCACTTAAAAAAAAAAATTGTACATCACAAATAAGTAGCAAAATACTGTGAAATACATATGAAACATTTTAATGATCTTGGTATCGACATATCATTTTAAGCATGTCCAGAAGGAAATTGTGTTATTTAGTGGGTGGTGGGTAAATGGAATCTGTCAGAGGCAGTCACAGATTGTTGAGGCAGGTACTATAACAACTTTCAATATACATTTGGAAAGGGTACATAGATCTGAAAGGTTAAGAGGACTATGGGCCAAACACAGGCTGGTGGGACTAGTGTAGATGGGGCTACTTGGTCAACATGGGCAAGTTCGGCCACAGTGCCTATTTCCATGTTGAATGACTATGCCTCCACTTTGAACCAGAAAGGATACACTCTGAATCCAAGGAAAAGCTCCTCCTTTCTTGAAGTTGTCCTGTTGCATCATACTTCATTGTGTTGGGATTCCATATGGACCCTCCGCCTATCCACCTGCAGATGTTCAATGCTTGCTGTTCTTCCTCTTCATAAGTTCATAAGTGATAGGAGCAGAATTAGGCCATTTGGCCCATCAAGTCTACTCCACCATTCAATCATGGCTGATCTATCTTTCACTCTTAATGCCATTCACTTGCCTTCTCCCCACAACCCCTGACACCCATTCGAATCAAGAATCTATCCATCTCTGCCTTAAAAATATCCATTGACTTGGCCTCCACAGATTTCTGTGGCAATGAATTCCCTAGATTCACCACCTTTCTACATGCTCTTGCATGGAAGTATGCAATGCACTGAAGATCAAGATCAGCAACATTTAGAATCAGTTAAAAATGTATTTGACAGAATGAGTTCTCAAACAAAAAGGAACAGGGGTTTGGATTCGATCGCCCAAGATCCTGTAACTGCCTGCTGACTGATGTGTTTTGGAAGAAGGCCATAGATGCCAGGCCTCAACTTTGGCTGGGCTTGTGAGATTTCATAGTCAGTGTGGCTGGGAGGGAAATTGCACAGGGGGTTGGGGGAGGAGAACACAGAATAAATGTGGGGTGTTGGTTAGATTAAGCATGATCCGGTTGATTAATTGAAAGCATTGTATACTTGCACCACCATCTACAGTAATGAACAGTTCTGCAGATACAAATATTATAGGGTAGAGTTAAGCAAGATATACACCAGTGGGGCACTAATTGTTCCCTACTTACTCTCCTTACCAAAAACAACCAACATGTAATTGTGAGCTCATAAACATCAGGCGGAATAAAATTATATGATAATAAAATGGCTTTGTGAAATTTTCCCACACAGAAAGATGTTTTGAGGCTAAGTATGATGAAGACTGGTTGTACTTTCCCATGGTGTAAGCTCATTTGACGTCAAGACAGGAAGATTACGTGTTGAACATAAAATTTGGTCAGTGCACCCTGCCTTAAACAGCAGTTCGAACTTTGATTGCATGCTGTTCAAAGAACAGAAACTGTGGGATAGGAAATCTTTCTCACAGAGACAATTTAAGGGGTAACATTTCCCATTCTGCATCACTTAAATGATAATTTTCAGGAATGCAACCCCATGTAATCCCAACAAAGAAACCTTATAAATTGTTCCCTGCAAATTCTCACAAAATATCCCGTTGTTTTACATGCTGTCATTGGACAGAACGAGGCAGCATTACTGAACAAATAAAGTACAGTTTATATGTCCAAATTTCTGGGATATCCAAACATGCTTTAGCCAGTGCTCTTTCAATAACAATGCGATACTGTGCTTAATGTAGACATGTTTGACTTAGCTGTTCCTTTCAAGTAAGCCATCCATTTATACATTTCACTGATATGACTGGAGTATGAGGACAAAGAGATTAGTTGTCTGATAAATATGGCCTTTGGAGATGCATACCTAGCATTGTACAATTCTATCTGATTTTATGCTGATTAGTAAAATAGAAATGACCTCCCTACCCTCAGTTTTTCTACCCTTTTATTCTATTTAACTATTATAGTTTATCCACCTGGGAAATGGCAACATCATATTTGGCTTTGAAAGAAATCGTTTCCTGGAATCTTAATGTTACACTGGCCTTGATAAGAACTAGAGGAGCTGTTCCTCTATTTTCGAAGTGGTTTAAAATAGTAGCAAGAATAGGATAGGTGTGATTTTGGTTTGACAGGCTGGAGGTGAAGTGCACTAAATTTCTTTTCAGATGAGGTTGTGCAATGAAAAATTAAAAACATGCAACTTTGTAGGAATTAATTCACTGATTTTGTTTTAGTAATTGCTGGAAGCGAGAAACTTGTAGAGACTGGGCTATTTTTACACTGATATCATTTTAAAATTTAGTAAACGTTTTTGTTTATTATGAGCACTGTGTTTACTGTTCAGTTATGCAGCTGCAAGTAAGAATTTTGTTGTAATGATTTTTGTACATTGACAATTAAACACTCTTGACTCTTAGCCTGCACGCCAGGCACTCACCCCACTCTGTGAAAAAAACTTGCACTGCACATCTCCTTTAAACTTTGCCCTGTTTCCACGCTGTATCTCTAAACTAAACTAAAGGTAAAAAAATATGGTGTATGTGGAATAAATGACAAAGAAAGGAAAAAGGCTGAATCCCTGTGGTCAGAGTATCAGGATTTTCGAATGATACCAAACATTCATGGATAACACTGTGCACATCTTTGTCGGTCCCGATGCAGGATCGCAATCTAAACCATCGACCATCCTATTGTCTCCATAGATGCTATTGATCATTTGCTTCTTTGATCAGTTGAGTTCTTCCAGCAGTTTGCTTTTTAATCCAGATTCCAATATCAGCATTCTCCGTAAGCTCTTTTACATACATAAATATGTTGGAAGAGGTAGATATTGCAACTTACATGGTATTCATCAAATCTGGAAAAAGGAAGGAGTGGCAACATTGATTCAAGAAACCATTTCATATCAGTGGATATGTTTAATATAGTTCACAGATGAAAGTCAGATCAATGAACTAATGAACAATAAAGAAGTAAAGGGCCTGTCCCACTTTCATGACCCAATTCACAACCTTTTTTACTCGTGGACATTTTTCATCATGTTGAAAAAACGCCCCGACCTACTTGATGCCACGAGTACCTACGACTAGCACCACAACCTCGTGACGACCTCCTACGACTTTGTGACGACCATCCTGCGAGTATGAGTCAAGGGCAAACTCGGCAGAGGTCGTGAATTATGTCGTGAAAGTGGGTCAGGCCCTTAACACTCCGAGATTTAAAGGGCATAGAAAAACAAAACTGCAGTAAAATTACAAATTTAGCCTCTTTGCTCTACCTATTGTACTTGAGCTTGACTTGATTGTATTTATGTATTATATTATCTGATCTGATTAGAAAGCATGCAACACTAAGCTTTACACTGTACCTTGGTACAAGTAACAGGAATAGATCTAAGCTTAATGGGTACAGGAGTCTGTTTAGAACCATTAGCTTGGGATTAAGTTTTCAGGCATGAACTAACACTGAGGCCTTAAAGGAAGATGGCACAAATCTGAAATACATAAATTAAGCTACATAAGAGAGCTAAAAGGAATTATTATTATTATTATTATTATTATTATTATAAGGTTGACTGAAGGCCTTTTGCCTTTACTACAGATATGTAACCAATATGCAGTATATGTAATAGGCCTGCCTCACTTAGGTGATTTTTCAGGCGACTGCCGGAGTGGAACACATACACACACACACAGCCTCCTTCACCAGCCCGTTATGCAGGCGGGGACAGGGCAAGTGGAGGGAGCGCTGTCTGAGTGAAATTCACAAAGTGGAAAGCCAAGTTGATACAGACACACACCGCGATGAACAGGAAGGATAGCACTGTAATTAAGATGGCTAAAGCACAGTCCTTTAAGGGGGGGGGGGGGGAGAAGGAGTGGAAACAACTTTTAAGAAGCCAGAGATACATGGCTGTGAAGCTCGGCGGACATTAACATTACCGGTCGGTTATCCTTGGTTCTGAAAACTACTGCTTACGTTTTTTTTCCCCCAATGAGCCAATGAAATTCACCTTTCAGCACCCGCTACAACCTATGAGAACCTTCGACCTCCTGCCAACCTACTAGGACCTCCTGGCGACCCAAGTACAACATGGGAATTCTCGCTACTCTCCATGGCGGCTTCATTCTGGTCGCCGCTAATTTTTCAACATGTTGAAGAATTTGCGGTGACCATAATGAGGCCTCGACTAGTTCCCAGAATGCGGGAACTCCTCACAACCATGAAGGCGACTACCCGGCAACCACCCGCGAACATGTGGCGACTGCAGAATCTCCTGCAGTCGCCTAAAAAGTCGCCTAAGTGGGACAGGCCCATTAAGAAGGAGGTAGCATTTACATTGGATGGGATAACAATAAAGAGGAACTACTTTAAATGTTGGCAGTCCTCAAAATAAACAAGTGTACCCAGTTTGGCAGATACGTATCCTGCGAACCTCATAGGATCGCAGGGAGAAAATTATAGAAAACCTTGCAGCAATATTTTAATACTTCTTGGACAGAGGGCCTGAGGAGAGCAAATCTTACACACAGTTAAAAAAAATGGCAAAATAGACTTTAGCTTAGAAATAATAGGCCAATGTGCCTAATGTCATTGTTGGGGAAACCTCAAGAATAATCTGGGAAAAAAATGTATTCTCTATGATTTTATTACAATTAATTTGATAAATGTCTTTGATGAAATAAGTGATTGCCAATGAAAGTGGTGGTTATTTATGCAGTCCTTTAGAAGACATAAAACAAGTATCACATAATAGATATGAGCAGAATTAGAACGCATGCATTTAAACTTTTTAAAGGGACAGTGGCGACATTGCCATGAAATTGGTTAAAGGATAAAGGGCAGAGAATAGAGGTGACGTGTTGCTTTTCCAATTAGAATGAACTGAAAGCTTCTCGGTAACAGGAGTTTGTATGTTCTCCCCGTGACATGCATGGGTTTTCTCCTGTAACATCGGTTTCCTCGCATACTCCAAAAGCCGTACAGGCTTTTAGGCTAATTGGCCTGTTAACATTGTAAATTGTCCCTAGCGTGTGTAGGATAGTGTTAATGGCCTGTCCTACCAGCATCCGACTGCATGCGGTGAGCGCGATCAAACTAGAAACGGGGGCCGTGTGGAGGTCGGGTGATCCCTGTACAGGGCCGTTCCCACCAGCATGCGCCTGCATGCGGCAAGCGCGACCAAACCGGCAGCAAGGGCCGCGCGGAGGTTGGGTGAGCGGCGCAAAGTGAGGCGAACTTGGAGCAAAGTCTTAAAGGTAAGTCCACCAGGACAGAGAGGGACTCAGAGAGGGGCACAGAGGACCACGGAGCCACACACACAAAGGGTCATGGAGGCACCTACAGAGAGGGTCACGGAGGCACGATGTCGAGACGGTGTGTAATGCGTCGAGGCGACTGCGAGCCGACAAGCCGTTGCCGCGCAGAATTTTTGAACATAGTCAGTTTTCCGGAGCCCTGCGCGACCGGCCCCGCGACGCTGGACGGCTCAAGCGACCATGTTAGGTCGCACTCATTGCATAGAGTTGCATGCTGGTGGGACAGGCCCTTTAGTCTACAGGGATCACTGGTCAACGCGGACTCGGTCGGCCAAAGGGCCTGTTTCTGCGCTGTATCTCTAAACTAAACCATTTTGATATATATTAATGATCTGGACATGAATATGTAAAACATAATTTCAAATTTAGTAGGTGACCTGCAAATAAAAATGTAATAAATAATGAAGAACTTCATCACAGACCTTTGGGATGTAAAGTGGATGGTAGTTAAGAAGTCAAATTGGGTTTGTAAGATAATATGGCCTGAAATATAGGGAGAAGTTGAGATGTCCAGAACTTTATTCCTTGGGGTGTGGGTGCATGAGGGGTGATCTTATAGAGGTGTAATAGAAATGGTACATGACCAGTCTTCTACCCAGAGTAGGAGAATAAAGAATGAGGACTTAGGTTTGAGGTGAAGGGGGTGGGGGGGGGGGGGGGGGGGGGGGGAGGTAAGATTTAATAGGGACTGGTGGGGCAACCCTTTCATTCAAAGGGTGATAGGTATTTAGAGCAAGATCCCGGAGGAGGTAGTTGAAGCAGGTACAATCACAATGTTTAAAAAACATTTAGACAAGTACATGGGTTGTTTAATTTAGTTTAGTTTAGTGACACAGAAAGGAAACAGCGACCAGCGATTCCCGCACATCAACACCACCCTACATATACACTAGGGCAAACTTTACATTTACACCAAGCTAATTAACCTCCAAACCTGTACGTCTTTGGAGCATGGGAGGAAACTAAAGATCTCGGCAAAAGCCCACAAAGGTCACGGGAAGAGTGTACAAACTCCATACATACATCACCTGTAGTCAGGATGGAACCTGTGTCTCGGGCACTGTAAGGTAGCAGCTCTACCGCTGCGCTACAGTGTTGCACAGAAGGATAGGATTGCTTTAGAGGGATATGTGCCAAACACAGGCAGGTGTGATTAGTGCCGATGGGGCATATTCATTGGCATGGGCAAGTTGGACTGAAGGGCCTGGTTCCAGGCTGTATGATTATGTTCTATAACCATATAACCATATAACAATTACAGCACGGAAACAGGCCTTCTCGGCCCTTCCAGTCCGTGCCGACCATTTATTTTCCCCTAGTCCCATCTACCTGCACTCAGACCATACCCCTCCATTCCCTTCCCGTCCATATACCTATCCACTTTACTTTTAAATGTTAAAATCGATCCTGCCTCCACCACTTCTGCTGGAAGATCATTCCACACAGCCACCACTCTCTGATTTAAGAAGTTCCCCTTCATGTTACCCCTAAACTTCTGTCCATTAATTCTCATGTCATGCCCTCTTGTTTGAATCTTCCCTACCCTCAATGGGAAAGGCTTATCCACGTCAACTCTGTCTATCCCTTTCATCATTTTAAAGACCTCAATCAAGTCCCCCCTCAACCTTCTGCGCTCCAAAGAATAAAGACCTAACTTGTTCAACCTTTCTCTGTAACTTAGTTGCTGGAACCCAGGCAACATTCTAGTAAATCTCCTCTGTACGCTCTCTAATTCTGTAAATTGTCGCTAGATTCTAGGGGATGGGGAGAGGGAGGGGGGAAGGAATGGATGAGAATGTTGGAATTATAAGGAGTTGATGTAAGATTGGCTGTGAGGGGGTTTTGATGGCCAAAGTCCAAGCTAGCATTATGTGGATCATAACCGATGATCCTGGAGTTGAGGTTGAAGAGGAGGAAGGATGTTTTCTATCCTCAGACAAGGAGCAGAAGTTTCTCTATTGCCGCTGATAGTTAATACCAAGGAGCAAACCCTTGATACAGGCCTGCAAGAAAATAATTTGCTTCATGTGCAAAGGATAGAGGAAGAAATGGATCTTTGTGTTCACTGAAGACTAACAAGACATGGAACATGGTAACATGGAAAGTGTGGCACAAAAACAGGCCCTTTGACCCACAATGTCAATGGTGAACATGATGCCAAGATTAACTAAGCTCATTTTCCTTCACATGGTTTATATCCCTCCATTCCATGCATATCCATGTGACAATCTAAAAGGATAGGCAGTGGTTCAGGTCGAGACTCTTCTTCAGACTTTTATCTCTACCCTCCATAGATGCTGCCTGACCTGTTGAGTTACTCCTGCCCTTTGTATTTTACTCAAGATTTTAGCATCTGCATTTTCTTGTGCCTCCAAACTTCAAAAAGCAGTTACCAGAAAGATCAATCAGACACTAAACAAAGGTCTTTACATATACGGAATTGTTGAGTTAACTTTTATCAATGACAACATCAGGCATGGAGGCCATAAGCCTGGCAGTTCAGTACTAAAGTCTCAGTTATTGAGCTGATGTCACATTCACAGCCAGAGAAACACATGGAAAAGAAAAAACAATTATACCAGTAAATTCATACCATATAAAATCAGCTGTTATAATACTGCTACAAAGATTAATGAATGGAACTGGAGTCATGATCATGAAGAATCATGGGTAAAATTGCTAATGCAAAAGCTAGTTCTAATGTTCTACAGCTCTTGAGAGACCAATAAAGATTCAAGCTGATGCATCACAGACAGGAACAGGGGCCAACTTCATGCAAAGGTATAATGATCAGTGCCAACCCTTCAATTATGCAGCATGTTCATTAACTAATGTGAAGTCAAAACCACATAGATCAAGAAAGAGCCATTAAATATAATGCACATTTGTGAAAGGTAAAATCTGTTTGTGTACAGCTGTATTATTGTTATTGAAGCAAACCACAAGCTATTCATTACTTTATTTATGAAATCTTTGAACAATTGCCCTTTTTGACTGCAAATCAGTCCACAGAAATATATCCTGAGGGTATCAAATACTGTGAGAAAATTTATGTGCACTCAGTGACCTCAATAGTAAACCCCGACCCCACCTCTATGACGTGATAGAGAGTCAGAGGTGGAGAATTAAATAGGCAGATTTGTGTCACTTAATCCTCAGCATGTGCAAATTAGCATTTTTACAGTGGTGAATAATGGGGCATTTATGTGTCCCACCATGGGAAGACTTATTAACATATTCAAATCGCATAACTAAATACAGTTATGAGCCCGATTTGAAAATAATTATTGAAGAGTGTGTTTTCCATTTAGTTAGGAAATGAGGCAACGATGCAAAGTCCAAATTTGCTTACTCATTCCTGCCTGATTTTCTTTGGGCCTTTTGTTGCCAAGGACCATTGCCAAAACTCCTGTCTCCTAATTTCTGTGGCCTTTCCTGCCTCTGATTAAATTGCACATTTGGCCAATTAATCCCAATTGACTGCCCTATAGTCAGTTTGCTCGATGCTGCAGGAGACAGGGAAATCTGAGATCATACATTTTAGGTATATTACCAAGTAATATATGTTTCATAAATAATAATCGATGAAGCCAAGCTGCAAAATTTATGGTTCATGTATGCGTCAAAAGTCGATAATTGATGAAGTAATAAAACAAAGAAAGTTTGGTTTAATTCCACAAATTGGGGCAGAGAGTAAAAAAGCAATAATGCCAATCTTATGCAAATTGTTTAGTGACCTTAGTTAGATAAATGGTTATTGGAGTTTGGACTTTGTCTACGAAACTAATGAGCTAGAATGGGTTACAATGTTGACAACTGTAAATGCACTCTCTATCTTCCTCTTTGCTCTGTCTATTGGACTTGAGTTTGACGATTATATTTATATATCTGATTGTTTGGACAGCATGCTTTTCATTGTACCTTGAAAGTACACATCACAATAATAACCTAAAACAAAAAAAGACAAATTTTAGGCTGAAAAGTTCAACAATATGGAAAAGTCATGGAGGATGTACATTTATGATCTAAGATACCAGGAATGAAAACCTTCAGAATGAGAAAGAACTGGGCTCTCTTCACTGAAACAAAGGTGATGAAAGGGAGTCCAGAATATAGGTTATAAAAAGAGAAGAATTTTGGTAAGCTGAATGGGAGAACCAAATTCCACCTGTACTGATTTGATAACACAGGAGGTAAGTATAAGATCTTCACTGAAATAAAGAAGAACATAGGGGTTTGGTTTGATTGGTTTGTTAGGTTCTGAAGTGCCTCACCGCAAGCAGTGAAGATCTTTATTCTTTGGAGCGCAGAAGGTTAAGGGGGGACTTGATTGAGGTCTTTAAAATGATGAAAGGGATAGACAGAGTTGACGTGGATAAGCTTTTCCCATTGAGGGTAGCAAAGATTCAAACAAGAGGGCATGACATGAGAATTAAGGGACAGAAGTTTAGGGGTAACATGAGGGGGAACTTCTTTACTCAGAGAGTGGTGGCTGCGTGGAATGATCTTCCTGCAAAAGTGGTG
This sequence comes from Raja brachyura, assembly GCA_963514005.1. Next base: position 46,492,794 of record OY740782.1, read on the forward strand.
AAGGCAGGATCGATTTTAACATTTAAAAGTAAAGTGGATAGGTATATGGATGGGAAGGGAATGGAGGGGTATGGTCTGAGTGCAGGTAGATGGGACTAGAGGAAAATAAATGGTCGGCACGGACTGGAAGGGCCGAGAAGGCCTGTTTCTGTGCTGTAATTGTTATATGGTTTTATATGGTTATAAGGTAACAGGGACCATGAGTACCTGCTAATCAAGTGCATTTATCACCAGTGGGCCAGGAAACAACATATATTTTTTGACCTTGCACGTAAGCATATAATTACAATGAAGTTTTTCTATTGTATTTCAGAACAGGTGACCATGATAAACCAATACCAATAAGATTAGACAGGCAGCATCTCTGGAGAGAAGGAATGGCCAACGTTTCGGGTCGAGACCCTTCTTCAGACCCGAAACGTTGGCCATCCCTTCTCTCCAGAGATGCTGCCTGCCCCACTGAGTCACTCCAGCATTTTGTGTCTACCTTTGATTTAAACCAGCATCTGTAGTTCTTTCCTACCAATAAGATCAGAAGTTGATGCAGGCATTGGACTTCTTATGCAACCACAAGATTTTAGATCTACTTTAGTTAAGTTTTGTCAGGTGTACCGAGGTACTACAAAAGGGTTTTGTTTTCATGCTATCCAGTCAGAGAAAAGACAAAACATGAATTTAATCAAGCTGTCCACATTGCACAGATAAAGGATACAGCATTCAGTGCAAAATATAACAAATAAAATCATGAATCATAACAATGTGGCAGTATATAAGAGAACCTTTAATATCATGAAGTTGATGTACAGAATGTGTGGCCACCCAAGATCATTGCAGTGAAGACTTTAATCTTTAGTCTTCCCTTGCTGTGCACACATGCACACTGCTAGATTGGGAAGGTTGTATAGAGAGCTACAACTCATCTGATTTAGATAGGGTTGGGAAAGAATTGTAGAAGAGCATAATGCGATATTCAGGGATATCATGGCACCATCATCAAAGAATTTATACAGTAAGAAAAATAAATTAAACAGCCCATTCTATCACTTCCCAAGATCAAAATAAAATTAATTCTACTATCCTGCTATATCTGTGGCCATATCAGATTCAGATACTTATCCAATTTTCCTTTTAAAGATGCAAAGTCTCCATAGCAACTATTCCCATAACAATGCATTCTATTCTCCAACATGAATAGATTTCCCCTAACCTCCCTCACCTTCTCAAATGGAATTTTAAATTGATAGCTCCTCTTCACTGACCCCTCAATTAATGTTTTTTTTCATGTTGGCCTTACTAAAATATTTAATTATTTTGAAAGTCTTTTGAAAATCCTTCTTATCCTCTGCAGTAGAAATCATCAAATAATAAATCTCTCCATTTATCTGCTATTTTCCATCCTTGGATATGTCCTGATGAATCTATTATCCAGAAAATGACTTTAAGCTATTTCTGACGTGCTGAACCTGTGTGGTGAATTGAGCTAATGTAAAATCTGGTCACCCAGAACAAATTGCTTCGTTGTGCAAAGAGCTAAGTAATGCAATGATAGGGTGACATACATCTAGAGTAACATAGTCTGCATGACTGGCATCTCATCAACCATCTTAAATCTTAATCCCCTCCACCAGTGGTGCACAGTGACTGGTGCATGTACAAAGCTGCTGCATGAACTGCAGTTATTCACCCAAAATGTGCATACGGTGTGGAAGATTGCAACCTTCACGTGGTCCGCCCTGTTTTGATGAATGCAATCAACCTGGCATGCACAATCAAATAAGATCAAATAGAATGCACAATCAAATAAGATCAAGTTGTCCTAGAACTTTAGTCTGTGCACACCATACGCAAGAAGATAGAAACATAGAAAATAGGTGCAGGAGTAGGCCATTCGGCCCTTCGAGCCTGCACTTTGTGCATATTTTGCCAATTTGCAATGTACCACAAAGGGGGAGGGTAGCATGGATATGAAAATAACTGTACCTTCCTTTCTAAAGTCACACACTATCCCTATTTGGAAATATATTACTAGTCCTTCATCATTGCCGAGTCAAAAACCATGAAACTCCCTTCCCAACAGTACCATGCAAGCTCTCACAGATGTCTCATCTTCCATTAAAGGTGAATATGGAAGATCACACAAAATTACAGAGAATGTAGAACACATTACAGCACAGGAACAGGCCCTGCAGCCTGAAACGTATACACTGAACATGATGCCAAGACCATTACTTAAGACTAGCATGTAACCCATATCCCTTTTTGCCTGAATATCCATATGCCTATCCAAAAGTCTATTGACTGCCACTACCATAACTACTTCACAACCACCGGCAGTACATTCCAAGCACTCATCACCCTCTGTGCAACTCTATAGGTTGTGCTACTGTGCGGCCCTAATTTTGATGAAGAGAAGCCACAACACTAACTTCCACACCGGACACAGATGATAGCTTTTTCCTTCAATTTGCTGATGAAAGTTATTTCAGTGTTGGGGTAAGTACTAATTTAATTGGAAACTGTGAAAGATAATCATCAAAGCTATCACCGAGGTCTAAAATTCAAGATTCAAGAGTGTTTTATTGTAATATGTCCCAGATAGAATAATGAAATTCTTACTTGCTGCAGCACAAAAGAATATGTAAATATACTACACTGTAAACAATATGATAGAGAAAAAAAAGTTCAGTGTGTGTATATACACACACACACTCACAAGGACACATATATCTATTATTATACTAAAAGTCTCATATTGACCAATTGCTGTCTATGTTGTTAATTGATTTTATTTTTTTTGATTACTTTATTTTATTAGAAGTAATCTATTTACAATAATGTAAACAGCTTTACAAACCTCAGCTTAATTACATATTATTTTTTAAATAACCCATTGACAGTTATCATCTTCTATTTTTTTTGGAAATAAAGAAAAGAATAGAATAGTTTTAAATCAATAAGAAAGTGATTAAATAATAATTTGATTATATAGAAAAGAAGAAGAAAATAGAGCAAGGAAAAAAGATTATAGATTAACAAAAAGTGAAAAAATATTATATATATATATATATATATATGTCAATGAAAATCAACAAAATATATTGTATCTAAAACTATTACAAATAATAATATCAATGAAGACATGCCTATTAATCCTAGTATAAGAATCAATTATTCTCATCAAATCCCGCTGGGTACCCGTCAGGCTGTGACGTCAAGAACAGCTACTTCTCTAGATACTGTATATATGGAGACCATATTTGTTCGAAAGTATTATATTTGTCCAATAGGACAAATCTGATTCTTTCTAATTGTAACGTCTCCAACATCTCTGCTGCCCACATTTTAATTGTGGGGGATAATGTTCCCTTCCAAAATTTCAATATGATTTTTTTCCCTATTATCAAACAGTAATCAAAGAAATTTCTTTGATTTCCTGTAAGTACCGAATTTGAATCCAAAATCCCAAGTATTATTAACTTTGGGTCTGGATCCAATCTAATTTTTAGAACCTCAGAAATAACCTTAAAAATTTCTGTCCAGTAGTAATTCAGTTTGGAACATGTAGCAAAACTGTGTGTTAAATTTGCTTCTAAGTTCTTACATTTATCACAAATTGAAGAGAGATTGTGAAAGATACTATTTAATTTAGTTTTTGAATAGTGTAATCTGTATAATACTTTAAATTGTATCATTGTATGTCTGGCATTTAACGAACACCGATGTATTTGCTGTAAACTTTCTTCCCAATTTTCTTTTGTTATGGATAAACCAATTTCCTTTTCCCATGCTTGCCGATATGTTTCAGTTGTTGGATTCTCCTTATCCAAGATTATGTTATATATATAGGCTATTAATTTTTCTGTATTTGGGTGTAAATTAAACAAATCATCTAATAATCCTGGTACTTTATTTTTATAATCTAATGTGTTTGATTTTATATAATCTCTAATTTGTAAGTACCTAAACAAGTGATGTGGAGACAATCCGTAGATATCTTGTAACTCTTGGAATAAAAGAAATTTTCCTTTTCTATAAAGATGCTCTATCCTTTTAATTCCTAAATCATCCCAATGTCTAAACCCTCCATCCAATATAGAGGGCTTAAATAATGGGTTATTCATTATTGGTAGTCTAAGTGAAAGATTATCTAGCTGTAAAGTCTTAACTATTTGTTTCCAAATACGTCTATTATTATAAATTATAGGGTTGTCCCTATAAATTTTTTTTTGTACTTCCTTTGGGGCAAAGAGAACCGAGCCTACATTATAGGGTAAACAATCTTCCTTTTCCATCTTTAACCACATTGGTTCATAATCCATATTTACCCACCAAAAATTCATATTCTTAATCTGGACTGCCCAAAAATAATATTAAAAATTTGGAAGTGCTAATTGATTTTAGAAAAAAACGCTACCCTATATTGCAACGATGTTTGGCCATCTTACTCAGTCCTCTTCCGCTGCAGCAGCCCCAAGGATGTTTCCAATCGCTGAAAATTATAAAAGTTACAAATGTTTAAAAAATCTTAAGATCAGCTGATTGGTCCTCTCGCCTGTCAATCGCCATTATGAAGGTAACGTCCCTTCCGGTGGGGGGGGTGGGGGGCAGGTGTATAAAGCCCCGGGTGTCAGATGTGAGTCAGTAACTCTGGAAGATAGCGGGTGAGAGGCTACAACCGTTATTCTATGCCGTGTGTGAACTGAGGTCTGCCTGCCCCGTGAGTAAATTGAACTGTGCTTGATTTTAAATGAATGGAAATGCAATGTATTGTTGGCCCTGCCCTGCCCTGTGCTTTGCTTTTGCTGTGCAGTGCTTGACCTGAAATGAAAGGAAATGTATTGTATTGTTGGCCCTGTACTCACTGTGCTTGGCTTGACTTGAATTGAAATGGAATGGATTGCATTGTTGGCCCTGCACTCACTGTGCTTGACTTGAAATACAATGGATTCAATTGTTTGCCCTGCACCCTGCTTGATCTGAAGGTCCCGCTCACTCCAGAAGTCCCTCTCACTCCAGAAGTCCCGCTTAATGGAAAGGCCGCGCTCAGCCACGTGACTAGATTCAAGAGAGTTTTACTGTCGTAAATATGGTGTGTGTGAGTCAGTGTGTGTGAGATGGAGGGTGGCTGTGAGCATGTGTGTGTGAGTTAGTTGGAGGGTGTCTGTGTGTGGCTGTGAGTGTGTGATGGATTGTGTGTGTGTGAGTGTATGTGTGTGTGAGATGGAGAGAGTGTGTGTGTGAGAGAGAGAGATGGAGGGTGTCTGTGTGTGTGGCTGTGAGAGCGTGTGTGATGGATTGTATGTGTGAGATGGAGGGTATGAGTGTGTGTGTGTGTGTGTGATGGAGGGCGAGTGTGTGTGAGCCCACCAGCCGTGAGTCAACTGCCAACCCACCAGCCCACCTTTGGCCCACCTGAAACCCCTCATTTTGGTCCACAAGGCCCCTATCAGCCCCAAAACCAGTCCAAATTGCCAAAAATGCCCATATTAGCCCAGTAGGAGCATTTTGGCCCAAAAGGCCCGTGTCAGACCAGGAAAGGTCCAGAAAAAGTGTATTTCACTGAGATTTCTCAGATTGTTTCTAAAGAGTCCCTTTGGCCCATCAGTAGGTATTTCCCCTGTAAGTATTAAACCTCACCTCAGTATTTTTCTCCCTCCCTTCATTGGCTCCCTGTGAGATCCACTCCAGGTTAGACTTTCCTACTTCATTGCTGTGATCTGTAGAAAAACTTCTCTCTCACAGTCTCTCACCTGTTTTGGGCAGAATTTCTGGCAGTTTCTGAGCTGCCAGCCCACCAAGCCTGAGTGACTGAGGTGCCAGCCCAAGAGTCCATTTGTCCATACTAGCCCTCTGGAAACCAGTCCCTTTGGCCCACAACACCCATACTAGCACTCCAGAAAGCCCCCCCACTGGCCACCATTATTGGACTTGGTGAAATATTGCATTGGGGGACCAGCTCTTCCATGTGACCCAACTTGGTAACACATATATACACACACACACACACACACACACACACACACACACACACACACACACACACACACACACACACACACACACACACACACACACATACATATACATATACACACACACATATACACATACATATACACACACACACATATACATATATATACCCATATACACACGCACATTTGTATATATACATATACACACATACACACATATATATCTATACACATATATATATACACATATACATACACATATACATACACATATACACATATATATATATATACACATATACATATACATATACACATACATACTCAAAAAGCAAACAATAGTAGTATAATAATAATATATTGTAGTTCAGTGCTTATTTGAGGCTGTAGTGTTGAATAGCCTGTTAGCTGCAGGGAAGAAGCTGTTCCTGAACCTAGATGTTACAGTTTTCAGCCTCCTGTACCTTCTTCCCGATGACAGTGGTGAAATGAGTATGTGGCCTGGATGGTGTGGGTCTCCGATGATGCTGGCTGCCTTTTTGAAGCAGCGACTCCGATAAATCCCTTCGATGGTGGGGAGGTCCGAGCCAGTGATAGACTGGGCAGTGTTCACAACTTTTTGCATTCTTCTCTGCTCCTGGACATTAAATTTGCCGAACCAGTCAATATGCTCTCTACTGCACCCCTGTAGAAGTTCAAGAGAATTCTCTTTAACATAACAAATTTCCTTAATCTTATCAGGAAGTAGGCATTGATGTGCTTTATATATAACTAGACAGCCTGGTGCCCCCAATGCAACCCATTCCCAAACGCAATACTTCACAGCTCACCTATTACCCCAATGCAATCCGTTCCTCCAAAGTGGGAGGGAAAGGGGGGCAGAGGGAAAGGGGGGCAGAGGGAAAGGGGGGGCAGAGGGAAAGGGGGGGCAGAGGGAAAGGGGGGGCAGAGGGAAAGGGGGGGGCAGAGGGAAAGGGGGGGGCAGGGGGAAAGGGGGGGGCAGGGGGAAAGGGGGGCAGAGGGGGAAGAGGTGTGGTCACAATAGATGCACCTCGCACTCTGCTCACCCTGCACCTTCAGCCTCACGCAGTAGCTCCCGGTCCTACTCCGACTTCACTCAGAGGCTTCCAGTTCAACTTAATAGCTCCTGGCTCCTGCTGCTCTCTGCTCACAGACTCAGCCCCGCCTCCGGGGTTATTTATTCTCATCGGGGCTCATCATTACATTCATGACTGACAGGCGAGGAGACCTGATCTCACGATTTTTTAAACCTTCACAAATTTTCTACTATTTCACCGATCGGAACAAAACTTGGTGCACTTGGAGAAGAGGAGAACGGTGAGTAAGGTGGTGAAAAAAAATCCTAAAAAAAACCTTTTAAAAAAAACACAAACCGGAAGTGGTTAAGATGATAGTTTTAATAATAGTATAGATTGCATCAGTGTGCTTGGTCCAGGAAAGATTTTCGGAAATATGTACACCCAGGAATTTGGTGTTTTTGACTCTGTCCACCATTGTCCCATTGATATAAACAGACTTGTGGGCCTCATATCATCTTTCCTCTTCCAAAGTACATAATCAGTTCATTGGTTTTACTGATATTGAAGGGGATCATGACAGACGCCTCCTCGTGGCATTCCCAGGAAGCGACAACGCGATGCACTCTCTGATGCGTCGGGCGACAATTCTGTCAACAGAAGCCAACAGTGAGCTGCATTGTCTGAAACACGAGTGAGCAAACTGATATTGAGAGCCAGGTTTTTGTGCTGACACCATGCGATTAATTGGTCAATCTCACTTCTATACTCCGACTCATCACCATCTGGAATTCGTCCAACAACGGTGGTGCCGTCGGCGAACTTGAAGATGGAATTCGCATTGTGTCCGGCTACGCAGTCATGAGTATAGAGTAAGTAGATAGAGTAAACCAATAGTGTGTTTGCCAATACACCAAATGCAAATGGTTAATTCTCCCAATTTCTGAGCCAAATAGTTATGCTTAAAGTGGATTAGCTCACCTTTCATCTCATTACTATTTGTGAAATCTACAGCGTCAACTTTCAAAGGTAATTAATTTCCATTGAGGTCCTGTCATTTCATCAAATGCTTTTTTTAAGAGGGAGTTAGATGTGGCCCTTGTTGCTAAAGGAATCAGAGGGTATGGAGAGAAGGCAGGTACGGGATACTGAGTTGGATGATCAGCCATGATCATATTGAATGGCGGTGCAGGCTCGAAGGGCCAAATGGCCTACTCCTGCACCTAATTTCTATGTTTCTATGTTTCTATTTCTATGTTTCTATATAGATATGATTTTGTTACTTTCCATTGAAAGGGTAGAGAGACAATTTGTGAAGCTAGTTCTAGAAATCATAAACAACTTATGAAAAAAGAATACTCGGTTAAATCACTAAAACTATTACATTTCTTTGAAAGTTTTGGCTTTATATATTTTCTGAAGATTATAAATATAATTATTAAAAGTTGTTACAAGCAAGTTTTTCTTTGTGTTGAATAGTTTGCTATGATGCGTAGTGACCTTTCGGTCCTCGGCCAGATTGAGGCCACACATAAACTGAAGGAACAGCACCTCATATTCCACTTGGATAACTTACAAGCGAATTGTGTGACAATTGGTTTCTCTGATTTTAGGCAACTGACCTACAAACAACACTGCTACGCCCCCGTCCCCCTCCCTTCTTCTTTGTGCCCTACCTGGATTTGAACACAATGCACCCCTTCCACACTCCTGCAAGAGTGAGCATTTACCCTATCTAACCCCCGTGTGATGTGATACATCGCCACAAGATTAACCCTTAACCTCCTGTGCTCCAAGGAATTAATTCCCTTTAGAAAGTAGTGATAGATGCATTTTATTCTACTTTTGCAAGATTATGATTGGGCACTGGCTGAAGCAAAAGTTTGTCAAGTTGGAGCAATGGATCAAAATCAGCATTTTAAATAAAATCATGAACTTTTAAGAAGTTAGGTGCAAGCAGGTTCCATTACCAATGCCATATCCCAAATCTCTTCCAGCTTTCTATCCCTCCCACCACAACAATCAGCCTGAAGAAGGGTCCCGACTAAAATGTACATCGCCAGAGATGCTTCCTGACCCACTGTGCGAGTCAAAACATTGTGCCTTTTTTTGGTAAATGGGCGTCTGCTGTTACTTGTATCTCCACTTTAAATAGTATATATTTTGATGCAATTCAGCGGAAATAGAAGCAATTATTTTGAAACTATGTACTAAATAGAGGAAATTGAAACACAAAAGGAAATTGAAACACAAAAGCTCAGCCGTGACCTTCCAAAATACAGACTTCAGGTTAACTGTTCCACCAGAGGGCAGAGAACACTTGACTACTGTTACTTGTCAATCAACAATGCATATCGCTCTGTTCCCTGGGCGGGTCTGGGTCTCTCTGATCATTGTCTAGTTCACCTTAAAAATATCACATGTTTAATCAATAATGTTTTATTATTAATGTTTTATGTATCATTCTTAACTGTCACTGTATGTCATGTTGTCACTTGCGGGCGGAGCACCAAGGCAAATTCCTTGTATGTGAATACTTAGCCAATAAATGTATTCATTCATTCATTCATTACAACATTAAAAATGCTATCTAAAATATAAAGATAGGTTAATCTTTTAATTATGGCATTTTTGTTAGAACTGAAAATGATAGAATGACAAAATCACGTGCAAATTATTTTTACCATACGAGTAGATTGGCTGTATACATTCAATACTTCTCCAAAGTCCGATCTTGACTCATGCATAATTATATGACAAATGCCACAAATTTACAACATTTTCCTGAAAGGCCCGTTTCCCTAATCTACTACAAAAGATATAATATCTTTCAACCAATGCTTCCAAATGTGTTCATAGTCAATTGCTAAAAGACAATACACATAGTATTACACATAGTTCTAACTCTGATTGCAGCAAGGTTACTTAATTAGCAATCAAGCCATTTTTGTGCTGGATTGTAAAACTTTCAAACGCTGCATGTAATGGTACAGAACTGGCTATGTAACTGCATGTATGAAGCAGGCTATTAAAGACAAGCTGCAAACCCTGCACTGTATTTTTTTGCTCAAAAAAATACAGTACCATGGAAAGATAAATTGCTGATAAGAGAACATAATCATCAAAATTCTTAAAATTCATGTTCATTATTGAGTCTTTAATTGAACACAATACACTCTAATATAACCTATAGTTTTGACTGATCTTTGCTTTGTTGGATGTAATTAATCCTGCCGATTGTTTTGAACAAGAAAATGGCTTTGGTGGTCCACATAAGTTAATCTTGTTGAAGCATGTGTTTACATTATGTATAGTAATGGAAATTTCCTATGCCAGAAATATTTGGAATTTCTGAACTCTTTGAACTAAATTGCTTGTTGGCACTGTAACATTTTCTTTTCCTTTTCACCATGATGAGCATTAATGTATACCTAATTATTTTACTTTTATCTTGCATAATTCCCATTTTAAAAATCACAAGAATCAAGTAATTGAAATTCAACAAAGAGTGTTGAAATGGCTGAAAGTTTACACTGACTTCCACCAGGCCCTTTCATTACAATCCCTGTTATAACAGGTGAATAATAACCTGAAGGATAACCAATGTATGGGCACTCCCTTCAAGTACATGACTTGTACTTTAAAAATGTTTCTTCATGCTCCCAAATTACACAAAGCATTCCTACTCTATCTATGCATCACAATTTTTTTTTAAATTACAGCTCTCATTGTTTCTTACATTATGCTGTTCCCACAACCTTTGTTACTAATGACAACTCGAACAATGAAGGAGCTTGCAAGGAAACAAAAATCAGTTCATGTTGCCCATACAGATGGTTCTGGGTCCAGTGGTTTTATGATCCCAACAATATTGTAACTTATACTATTTGCTCACTTCATAGGGATTGAACAATGACTGTACTATCGGATTTAACAATGGCTCATTTCTTCCATATAATCCAACAGCCATTTGTATAGTAATACAAGACACGTTAACCACACTCCAGTCAAAGAGCGAGCAAGCATAAATGTTACAATATTAATGGTATTACTTCAGTTCAGACAATGGACATTAACCACAATTCTATCATTTCTAATGAGAAGACTGTGTTTCACCTCTCAAAACTGGATATAAATTTAATTAGGAATGACAAACTGCCCAGCAGTTCATTGCAAACTTACTAACCCATTATATTTACATCCAATGTGTAGGAAGGAACTGCAGATGCTGGTTTACACCAAAGATAGACACAAAATGCTGAGTAACTAAGTAGGACCGGCAGCATTTCTGGATAGAAGAAACGGGTGACATTTCAGGTCAAGACCCTTCTTCAGACTGAGAGTCAGAGAGGGAGACACAGAGATAAGAAAGGGTAAGGTGTGAAAACAAAACATCAAAGGGGATGTTGATCAAGGAACATGTGGATCATTGTTATCTAGGAGAAGAGGACAAACAAAGCACAGAGATAACATTTAATCAGGGGACAGTCACTGGAGAATTAGAATCCAGAGAATTAGAAAGGGGGAGGGATGGAGAGAGAGGGAAAGCATGGGTTACTTGAAGTTCGAGAAGTCAATATTCATACCACTATGGTGTGTAAGCTGCCCAAGCAAAATGTGAGGTGCTGTTCCTTCAATTTGCGCTAGGTCTCAGTCTGACAGTGGAGGAGGCCCAGGACAGAAAACTCTGTATGGGAATGGGAGAGGGATTTAAAATGTTTAGCAACCGGGAGATCAGATAGGTTTAGGCAGACTGAGCAGAGGTGTTCAGTAAAATGATCACTGATACTGTGCTTGGTCTCATCAATATAGAGGGTGAATATCCAAAACGACTCCACACACATACAGGTTTGTAGGATAATTGGCTTTGGTAAAATTGAAAATTGTCCCTAGCGTGTAGGACAGGGTTAGTGTGTGGAGAATGCTGGTCGACACGGACTCGGTGGGTCGAAGGTCATGTTTCCGCACTGAATCCCTAAACTAAACTACAACAAAACTAAACTACAACATCACATATATCATCATACATTCATAAAAGTGGAATTAATTGGCTGGCCACCACACCAAAGCCATTTATTGTCAAAGGACAATGTTGCTGTACCATGGACACAATTCCCTTCAAATCCGGTGGACCTTTTCTATCCAGCTGGAGGAAACAGTATTGTAATTAGAATCTCATATGTCCACAGTCATCACATAATGCTGCACATAACTGGAATTACCAGTCTTGCGCTCAGAATTATTATACCACTGACAGACACTAAAAGACGTAAATCATCTGCTAAATATTACCCTTAGAGATATTCTCAACTGCAACTGCCTTGCTTGAAAGTGCCTATTACAGATTTATTGCAATGCTATGTCATTGTTGATTGTATTAACTATGCTTATGGGCAACATCCATCACAAAAGGAGCACTGCCTCATTGGATTCAATTGTTCCCATCAATAAAGCTTTATCAAGAGAGTCAAGGCAAGAGTCAAGAGTGTTTTATTGTCATATTTTCCAGACGGGACAATGAAATTCTTACTTGCTGGATATGTGAATATGTAAACAGGAATATGTAAATATTGTATGTAACGGGGGAAAAAAAAAAGAAAAAGTTCAATAAATAACAAATATAGTGCACATAACAAATAATAATAGTATTTTGCAGTTCAGAGCTCATAGCTTATTTGTTGTGTTTAATAGCCTGATGACTGTGGGCCAGGATGGTGTGGGTCCTTGATGATTTTGGCTGCCTTTGAGGCAGCGACTACGATAGATCCCGTCGACGGTGGGGAGGTCAAAGCCGGTGATGGACTGGACAGTGGTCACAATTTTCTCATATGTAGTCTTTCTTCACAGTAGCCTTTTTCACTCCTGGACGTTCAAGTTGCCGAACCAGGCCACGATGCAACCAGTCAGAATGCTCTCTACCGTTTACCTGCAGAAGTTTAGGAGAATCCTCTTCAACATGCCAAATCTCCATAATCTTCTCAGGAAGTAGAGTTGCTGATGTGCCTTCTTTACAATTGCATCGGTGTGCTGGGTCCAGGAAAGATCTTCTGATTTCCAAGATCTTCTATTTTTCCAATTAATCGTGTTAACCAACCCACCTGGATATTCCAACCTTGATTGATACCTGTGCATTCGCAAGGCACCATTACAAATTATTGTGACAAAACAGATCACGAGATTTATTGCCTGAGTTAATGCTCACTTTAAACATGGTTGATCTTTAGTTTATGCACATTCTCTGCACTCAATTCAGATTTCACACCAATTAGTTGAATCATTGAGCTCTGAAATTAAACTTTGGGAAATGGATGTTCCGTGACCCTTTCCATTCCCAATTTTCCAGCCACCCTTCTGTGAGAGTCATTGAGCTCCAGATCAGGTAATCCAAGGGCAATAATGATCAGCAGAACACATCCACCGACACATTAAAAAAAATACACACAGTGCAGGAGTAACTCAGTGGATCCGGTAGCTTCTTTGGAGATTGCTGACCCTTCATCAGTTTGAAGAAGGGTCTTGACTCAACATATCTCCACAGAGATGCTGCCTGTCCCACTTAGTTACTCCAGCATTTTGTGTCTATCTTTGGTGTAAAACCTGCATCTGCAGTTCCTTCCTACACATCTCTGGAGAACATGGATGGATAACATTTGGGGTTTGAACCCTTCTTCAGACTGATTGTAGTAGAAGGAAGAAAGCTGTAAGAGAGTTGTGGGCAGGACAAAGCCAGAATAGAGACAGATGGATACTTGTGAGGGGGAGGTTTGATACAATACAATTTATTTGTCACATTGCACATAAAGTGCAAGTGAAATGAATTTGTCAGCAGCATACAATAATAAAGAACACACAAATACACAATAAAAATGTAACATAAGCATCCACCACAGCATTCGTCACTGTGGTGGAAGGCACAAACATTTGCCAGTCCTCCTCCACTTTCCCCCGTGGTCGGGCCGGACAAGTAAAGTCCAGCGTCGGCTCTTCCCCACCGGAGACTGCGGCTTCAGGATGGTATAGGCCATTGGTAGATTGGTGGGCAAAGGCCAGAGATCAGAAGAATACCATTGGTGTGAGACAAGAGGCAAGGGGCTTGAAATGTGAAGCCAGAGGAATGCTAGAGGAAGAAGGGGAAGGGGCAAGGGGGCCAGGATTGTAGGAGTAATGGGTCAGTGGTACAGGGAAGAAAGAGGGGAAAAGGGGGAGGGGTGTTATTGGTTATTTACATAAAATTGTATAATTCAGTGTTCATACCATTAGGCCACAGCTACTCAAGCAGCATAAGAGAGGCTGATCCTTCAGTTTGCATGTGACTTTACTCTGGCAATGGAGGATGCCCAGGACAAGAAGGTCAGTATGAGAATGGGAAGGGGAATTAATATGGTCCTGCTTTTTGGGGAAACTAGTACTGCTGTCAAATCCACATGCTCCCTCACCTAATCCTCTTTACCTGAATAAAAGTTGTTCCTTTGGTTGGGATTCAGAGCATTTGTTATCAAGGACTAGTCATACCCCAGTCATTCCCTCCTCTCCCCACTACCATCAGGCAAGAGTTGCAGAGGAACACATACCTCCGGATATAGAGGCAGTTTCTCCTGTTGTTATCAGGCAACTGTCACCAGCAAAAGTGCAGCCTTGACCTCTCATCAACCCAACTAGAGACTTTTAACTATCTTTAATGGGACTTAATCTTGCACTAAATGTTATAACTTTTGTCCTTTATCTATACACTGTGGATGGCTTGATTATAATCACGTATAGTCTTTTCTTTGACAGAATAGCACGCAACTATAAAGCTCTTCACTGTACCCCGGTACAATAATAAACCATAAACTAAATTAGTGACCTACTACTGCAGACGTGGAGGGAGTGGATGCGAAAGTGGGATAGCATAGAACTAGTGTAAATGGGTGATTGATGGTAAACATGGACTTGTTGAGTCATATGGCCTGTTTTGATGATGTATCTTTCATTCAATCAACCCTCCTTTGGGATTCACAACCTTACCTGCGTCGCCTGTGATATTTGACCTGAAACCTCCATGCAACCAACAGGATCACTAAAAAACACAATTTGTGGCTGTGCAAATCAATCCAAGTTTCTGTGGTCAGTAGAAACAAGTTTTACGGTGAAGAGTCAGCTTCCGGAGTACTCAGAAACAGTTTGCAGAAGTGTGACCTTTCAGTATGAGTAGCCTCTAAATAGTAATGCAAGAAACCCAAGCATAGTCATGGAAAACTGGTTGGTTTGAGACTACCCAAAAGTAGTCATACTTTGAGCTAACATCACCCATGTTCTGCCAGAACCACACTGTAGTGACATTACATGAGGACTGACGTCTGATGTCGTCAATGAGTCGTTACAATTTTGTAACTTCACGAGCATCCTATTTGGCCACAACTAATCTCTCCCATGTCTACAGCAGTAGGTCACTTGTGCTCCAAGACGTAACTACTTGAGTTTCTGGAAGGCTGCAGTCCAGCCCAGAAATTTTGCAATCATGTGGATAATCACATTTAATTCTCAAAGCCCTGAAAGAAAAGATTTTTTCTTCCATTTTCCCATCAAACTGCAGGACAGCTCACCCGCAAATGGAATTCCACCATTATATCTGTTTTCTTTGGCCATTTCACGTAAAGGACATGTGTCCCTGTGGTTTCATTTGGCCAAAAGAGGATATTCCATTCTCAGAGCAGTCCACATAATCATATTCCTCATTTATTTCCCTACCATCCATTCTATCACTTCTGGCTGCACACTGACAACATTGGAGGTTAGGATTAAACCTAGGTGGCTGTTGATGACCTACCCGCAGGGCCAAAGTGCCACCTGGGATCACAAATCCTAAACAAGATATATTCCATCTGTGGGTATTGCTTCTCTCATATACCCTCTCTTCCAGAGCTATCAAGATTCTGCCAGATGATTGATAGTGCATAATTCCCCGAGGATCGGGCACACGTACAGCCTGATATTAGATCCCTTGTGCCACCCTTTCCATTTAACTATTGTCCATTCCCAGGCAGTTTTAAAAACAATTAAAATGTCTTTGTTGACACATTAAACTGCAGATATTGGTTTAAAAAGAAACACAAAGTACTGGAGTAACTCAGTGGGTGAGGCAGCATTCCTAGAGAGCAGGATCTTCATGGTTTGCCTGGTGGGCTGAGAAATGGTTAATGGAATTTAATACAGAGGAATGTAAGGTGTTGCATTTTGGGATGTCTAACATGGCCAGGACCCAAACAATGAATGGCAGGGCTCTGGGGAGTGTTATAAAGCAGAGGGATCAAGGAGTGCAGGTACCTAGTTCCTTGAAGGTAGAGTCGCAGATGGTCAAAAAGGCTTTTGGCATGTTGGCCTTTATCAGTCAGTATTGAGTATTGAGAAGTTGGGAGGTCATATTGCAGTTATATAAGCCGTTGGTGAGGCCGCATTTAGAGCATTGTGTTCACCATGTTCCAGGAAATATGTTGTCAAGCTCGAAAGGGTACAGAGAAGATTTACGAGGAAGTAATCAGAGCTCAAGGGTCTGAGCTATAGGGAGGGGTTGAGTAGGCTGGGACACTATTCATAGAAACATCGAAACATAGAAGATAGGTGCAGGAGGAGGCCATTCGGCCCTTCAAGCCAGCACCGCCATTCATTGTGATCATGGCTGATCGTCCCCTATCAATAACCCATGCCTGCCTTCTCCCAAAAATTCCTTGGAGTGCAGGAGGAAGAGGGGTGATTTTATTGAGGTGTCTAAAATCATGAGTGGAATTGATTGGGCAGACGCGCAAAGTCTCTTGGCCAGACTAGGGGAATCGAGGACCAGTGGACATAGGTTTAAGGTGAATGGGAAAATATTTAATGGGAATCTGAGAGGTAACTTTTTCACAAAAGGGTGGTGGGTGTATGGAACGAGCTGCCAGAGGAGGTAGTTGAGGCAGGGACTATCTCAACATTTAAGAGACAAGAAACATTTAGGGACAGGACAGTTTTAGAGGGATATGGGCCAAACGCAGGCAGGTGGGACTAGCTGGGACATATTGGCCGGTGTGGGCAAGTTGGGCCGAAGAGACTGTTTTCCACTGCGTGACTCTATGACTCTATAACATGGATAGGCTTTGTTTTTGGTCAGGATCCTTCTTCAGCAAATGTTTTTTTTGTTAGTATTTCAATCTGTAAGACGTAGGCTGGTGCAATGTTGATGTAAATATAAACTTTACATTTCAACAGTAGAATCATCTGAGAGGAATGCTAATGATTGAGATCATTCTTTACTCCACTGTGTGTAATTGTGATGTCAAACTTAGCCAAATAAAAAGGACCGCGAGAGAATAAATGAAATGTTCCTTTGAAATGAAATTTTGTTAACATAAAGAACCAACAATGGTAAGTACTTGTATATCTTCAATTCTAAGCTGTAACTTGAGTATTTACACAATAGACACATGAGTATTTTTTTCCATATGAAAGCAACAGAATTATGACATAGAAAGATTTAGTAAGTACAATAATTGTGTTTACATGACCGGTAAGGCATGCTTCTTATAGATACATGATTTGGTATGGGGAAAAAAGAATGCCTCGCCACTAAACATTGGGCACAGAAGCCTCATTTCAGAAGGTAAAGGAAATTATGTTCTTAATATATCGTACTATGAACAAATTACTCTGCCCAATTACTTTGCACTGGTAGAGACATTTAAAAAATAATTATTACAATGTTGCAGTGTGTTTTATGGTCAATAATTGAGATTAATGTCATAAAATAGTAAGATTAAATGAGAACTTGCCAGTTTGAAGCTTGATCTTTATTTTATGATGAGTTACGGTGAAGGACTACGCGTGTCAATGCACGTCAATCTTCAAAGCAGCGGTGTGAAATCAGAGATAACAATAATTGAAGTAACATAGTAAGAATAGAGAAGACTAGAACTACCAGATGATCTTTACGATCACCGTAACTCCTCATAAAATAAAGATCAAACTTCAAACTGGTAAGTTCTCATTTAATCTTACTATTTTACTTCAGAATCACATGAGTGACTACATGAAGATTTCAAAGCCCTGTGATTTTATGCCATGAGAAACGAGTCTACACAGCCACAACTGCTTCATTGACAAACGATGGAAAAAATATTCATGATACATACAGTCATGACATAGATTTAAACATGCTAATGCTATTAAATTAAGTAATAATAATAGTCACACCTCTCACTCGGATGGAAATTATAATCAAAATGAAAATAGTTGACAACTACCCCTGGGTAATGGGTTATTATAAATGTTTGAAAATTCGTTTGCTTGACCATGCTACAAGCATTAGGACGTGGTCCAACGGAATGCAAGACCCTTGCTGCTGATGTTATAGCAGCCATGATGGATTGAGATCTAGAATCAGTATCTAATCCTGTATAAATCAAAGTGCATTTTATCCTCTGGAAGTGACCTGAACAGATACATTCTTATAAGTTTTTGTGACTAACAACATAGCTAGTTCATAGCCTTGAAGGCTCTCAGTGACCTTAACGTATTGTTATATATGTGTGTCCTCACTTTACCAAAGGTCCCTGGGTGTGCCTTTAACTATTTTGAGATCTGACACCCCTTCTGCTCTGCTTAAGTGAATTATAAGCATAAATATTATATATTATTATTTACAGACGTAACCATCCTGTTCTGTCACAACTAAGTAGCGACTAAACCTGTTGCACTAAATCAGCGCCAGGAGGCTAACCACCTTATGAGATCCGGCAAAACTAAGGATGTAACTGGACCACCCTGGTGAAAATAGTGTTCGCACAATGTTAACATCCCATACTGCATTGTACTTGTCCTAGGAGGCATTGTGTTAAAGATATGCTTACAAACTTGATATCCAGGGTGAACCCGACAGAACGGGTCTTGTTTGCTGCAGCCAATACAATGAGAAGGCATGTTGGCACAGTTAATGGCCATACAACTCAATTATTGACAAAAGATCATTTAAAATGAACTCCAAAACATCAGTAATCTGTACCATTTTCAATGTAACATGAGCATTCAGCAAATGCTTTCCATCTCCTGGAAAAAAAAGTCCTGCTTTTTGGCGCTATCCCAGCACTCTGAACACATATGTAACAACCCAAGCCGTAGAGTAGTCTATTGAATCTGCAGAAAATAATTTTATTTTAACATGCAACGGCTCAGGCACAGGCTGAACCAGCAAAGTTATGTTTAAAATAACTATATAAGGTTGTATTACTATTCCTGACAACCGGGAATCAAAGTTGCATAGGCCAATCACACAATAGAAACCTAAACAGGCTCTTAATGACTTTATTTGAAGCCCCGACCGATGAAGCAAAATGGAGGAAGACATAAAAGACCTTCCTTCTTGTAGCGAGAATGTATCTTTTGCCACTGTTATGCCACATATTTTGCAACTTGTGAATGAGCATGAAAACAAACATATCTATATTCAGTGTTCCATTGAACCAGAATTTCATAAATACAGTGTGATTCAACACCCATTCTGTGATGTCATTGACCTGTACTTGATGTTACTCCAGTGGCAAACGAGATTATGTAACCATAACAGGATTCTTTACCTGATTGCACACACGTGACTAACATATGCCACCATCATAATGTGTCAACATGAAGTTGAGCATGCAGATATGCATATTCAAACAATTACTCTTAACCCACAAAATGCCCATAGGATCTATAGATATTTGATACCAATAAATGAAGAATGGGCAACTCATGCAAATCTCCTCCACCTCCAAACTAGAGATGATATTCACAATTTCCTATTCTTAGGGCCATTAGCATCAGTTTGCAATATAATTAGATATTTACTGATTAAACTACTGGAACAATGCTGAATAATGTCTAGCCATCATTGTGACTTTGGCAGCTTCAGCTGATAATAGCAAAAATGTGTTAACCGTGACCTATATGGCACTTTAGAGTTCTCCATTTAGCATGATTTCAATTCTCCCACTTGCACAGATGAACCATATCTATTATATTGCCAATTAGTCTTAATGAATAGGCTGCTGCTTTATAACAAAAAGGCTGTTACAGGCTTCTATTGACTCCAATCTGTTGCATAGGGCAGAGTCATAAGCCAATTGATAGCTCAATGTAAATCCCAATGACCAACAAGTGTATTTGATAACAACTTAATTTTAATTGAATAGAGGAGCCCAATTTCTCAAACGGTTTGAGACTGAAACAGCGGATTTTATCAAAATACAGCATTAAAAATTATCATCCAGACATAACAAATTTTTTGGAACTCTGACTAGTCCTCTTTGAATGTTTTATTGTCATCATACTATTATATTGCCTCATCACAGCATGCCTCCTCCAAATATCTCCAATGATCACTGTAAATGGGCACACCCTATGAATCCAGTTGTTAATCAGCCATATTTCATAATGAACAGGCCACCCCTGTCATCCTTTGTGTCTGCCTTGAACGGCAACTCTGGCCCAATTCCCGAGCCCATCTTGCAAGACAAACCTGACTGTCTGCTAATTCTAATCTGTCTAAAACATCTCCAGCCATAATTCTGACCTGTCTCGAAAGACAATTCTGCCCATATTTTTGAACCCATCTCGAAGGCAACCCTGGCCAAAGTACTGCGCCTGCCTTAACACAATTCTGGCCCAATTCCAGCCTGCTTAGAATGCTAGCATTGTCCAATTTTGCGTGGTTAGATGCCTCTAAATCGATGAAAATGTCTTAATCATTTGTATTGTTCAACCAAGTGTAAATCCTACCCACTTGTAAATGGTCCCTTAGTTGTAGACCTGATAGAGTGCGTGGAACCTCTGGCCAGCTTTCATGCTGCCACCAGCTTCAGTGAACTGCTTACCTTCATCCTCCAGGATTTGCCTGTTGAATAGGTCTTACCTGAAGAACAGATTCGGCAGCTGGCTCTAATGTCCCCCTGAGAGCGTTGTTCACTGCATACGTGTTGGGATGGCAAACCTTGCTGTCAGTAATGATCTCTGACACGTGCCTTTCATTCCTTTGGGTATGTTCACGGCTATACCATCAGACTCGGTATGCTCTCCTCCTCCATGAGGAAGACATTAAAAAGCCCTACTACAAGGCGCTGCTGGCGCGGCCTCTCCAATTGGCCGACGCTACCATGGACACGGCGTCAGACTAATACTGACCTGTTGGCTTTCATGTCTTGGGGTATGCTGCTCTGCAACACCTCCAACTTCAGTGTCAGAACAAACTGCCCCGGGAAGCTCACCTCTCCCATGAGGGAAACATTATGCAGCCCTTCTACAGATGTTGGTGCCTACATTAAGCAGGCTTGCTACAAGGTGCTGCTAGCGTGGCTCTCCCATATGCCGGTGCTGCCATAGCCTCGGCCTCAACATAAAGCAGCCCTGTTATATGGTGCTGCTGGTGTGGCCTCTCCCATAGGCCGGCACTGCCATCGACTCGGCATCCCATAAAGCAGCCCTGTGCAAAGGTGCTGCTGGCTCAGGCTCACCCATATGCCCGGCATTGCCATAGACTCGGCATCCCATAAAGCAGCCCTGTGGAAAGGTGCTGCTGGCTCGGGCTCTATCATATGTCCGGTACTGTCACAACTCCTGCAGTTGGAGTGTATCTAGATGGAGCCTCCTCTCCATTAGGGCTCCATCCTGGCCAACATAATTTTTTTTACATTACCTGGAGGGGAACCCTCTCGGCATCAGGGCTAACCATATTGGTCGGTTTACCCCCTATCCTAGGGACCACTGTGGTCTGGACACAGCATTGCTGCTGGGTTTCCCCTCCCCAGGTTTCCCCTCCCTTACCAAGGGGAACTTCCCCCCCACGGCACCCGGGGCTGACCTTTCTGGTCGGCTTCAACCCCATATCCTGGGCCACTGCGGTCCAAGAACCGCACTGCAGCTGAAGTTCCCCTCCCCGGGAACCCAGCGTTCAGAAGTCACTGACCGTTTTGTCAGTGACTGAACTTCACGAGCCCGACATTCTCCAGCTACCTGCTTCCGCGGTAGGACCGGGGTTTCCCCACAGCCTGCAGCTGGTTCCCTCGTCGGCACCTGCGAAGCATCCGGCAGGAACCTCTGTGGAAAAAGGCTCCTGCAGGACATCAAAACACAGGTAAGAAATACAACTTACCTAGAGTTTAAACTTACCGTTGGCAGGAGCGACGTGCCTGCCAGTGCGGTGCTTCGGCAAATGCGTGCGTCTTAATGACGCGCATTGCGGGAGATCGGGGTTCTTCACGTAGTCACTCACGTGACTCCGAAGTAAAATATGGTTCTTGTATTACCTGAATATAGGCATTACAATTTACATTGGAAGATCTTTCCAAGAGCAAATCTGTTTGATTATTATGAAAGATAGACACAAAATGCTGGAGTAATTCAGCGGGACAGGCAGCACCTCTGGAGAGAAGGAATGGGTGATGTTTCGGGTCAAGGCCCTTCTTCAGATTGAGGGGAGAGGGCGTCATGGAAAGGTAAGGTGTGAAAACAGATGACGATAAAGAATATGTAAAATGGTGCATTGTTAGCTGAGGGGAAGGTGACAAGGAGTTATAATAAAAATAATCAGAAGGATAGTGAAACTAGTCGGAGAACTAGTGGGGAGGAATGGAGAGATAGGGAAAGCAAGGATTACTTGTAGTTAGAGGCCCCATAGCAGAAGCGTCCATGTCGCAGGACTGGAAACTGGAAGTATGCTGTGCTAATTCTGCTACTACGATCATCTATTGCAACAAGTGATGGCTCCCACTGATTGTCGCCGGAAGCTTGCGTCCTTTTCAGGACGGACGATGACAGCGATGTCAACATTTGGAACACGGAAGATGGACACGAAAGAAGAAGACTTAAAGTTAGAGAAATCAATGGTTATACTTAACACAATTCTGACCCAATTCCAGCCTGCTTAGAATGCTAGCGTTGTCCAATTTTGCGTGGTTAGATGCCTCTAAATCGATGAAAATGTCTTAATCATTTGTATTGTTCAACCAAGTGTAAATCTTACCCACTTGTAAATGGTCCCTTAGTTGTAGACCTGATAGAGTGCGTGGAACCTCTGGCCAGCTTTCATGCTGCCACCAGCTTCAGTGAACTGCTTACCTTCATCCTCCAGGATTTGCCTGTTGAATAGGTCTTACCTGAAGAACAGATTCGGCAGCTGGCTCTAATGTCCCCCTGATAGTGGTGTTCACTGCATACGTGTTGGGATGGCAAACCTTGCTGTCAGTAATGATCTCTGACACGTGCCTTTCATCCCTTTGGGTATGTTCACGGCTATACCATCAGACTCGGTATGCTCTCCTCCTCCATGAGGAAGACATTAAAAAGCCCTACTACAAGGCGCTGCTGGCGCGGCCTCTCCAATTGGCCGACGCTGCCATGGACCCGGCGTCAGACTAATACTGACCCGTTGGCTTTCACCGGACTGGCAGGCACGTCGCTCCTGCCAACGGTAAGATGGACACGAAAGAAGAAGACTTAAAGTTAGAGAAATCAATGGTCATACTGCTGGGTTGCAAGCTGCGCAAGCAAAATATTTTTATGTTTAGGTTCATCAGGATATGTGGGAGAAATCATTCAGTCAGCCAGCCCCCTAGTTGTGTATCCACATCTTGCTGTCACGTGATTAGTACCTTCATTTACACAATGTTTGAAAGAACAGTCAAGATAATGTAGCACTCCTTCAACATTGTACTGACGAGGCATCTTAAGGTATATACTTTTAAGAAGTGAAGCCTTCTGAATCCCACTCTCCTGACTCAGATGTGAAAATTCCATTACAGATCTAAGTTGAGATTCAGGCTAGAATAGTTGTTTTGACAATTAATGCAGTACTTTATAATTAATCACTTATGAATTATACAAATCAAGCAATAATTTGTTTCTCTGCAGATTATATAAAGAACATTACATGATTGGGTTACCTGACAGCTTGTGCTTCATAATTATTCTTTTGTTACCAATTCACAATTTATTTTTGCATAACTGGCACAGTAAGTTCTGATTGTGGAGAAATTCTTGACTGATATAAATATAGTTCAGATTGCAGAACTCTGCACTTAGAGTAGTTAAGCATTATCCAGGATTTATTTCCCTCTCACATCAAGATGTTTTAGTTTTATTTATACAGTACAGCTGGGCATTGATGGAATAGCTGCATGCATCATATTCCTAAACTTCCAAAACATCATACTTCCATTTATAAAATCAGCTCTACCTTGGCGGCCATCATCAATAAATACATTCCTGTTCATTGTGTTGAGTACGGATGCATTTTTTACAGTTGGGATTGGTTGGAAGCCACCTCCCTCATGTGGAACATTTGCAACTGTCAGAAAAAGAGGTACTGGACAATTAAACTGGGGCCAGGTTTCAACTTAGGTTCAAATCCAACTGTATGCCACACTTGGTACAATAATTGACATTTGCGAAGGCATTTAGCTTGACAACATGATGCACGTGGCACTTCTATGGCGTGGATAACAAGACTGAACATTGCCACATGCCAGCTCACATTCAGAAGCAAGGAAAATAGTGACCTCTAGTGGTCACACCTTTGTCAATATTGTAAATTTAAATATTTATTAAAAAATATCATTAAAAATTAATGACTAATCCAACATGGAGTGAGTACCAGTTTGTTCCTGCCTATTCCACAGCATGGAAAGAGGTGGCAATGCTGGAAAACAGCACCATTTCATAGCTGGCATGTTGCATGCTATGACATCATCAAGTACTTCCAGGCTCCAATACATTGTGGAGCTTCCTCTACCAACAATGAATGCTAAAATTAAAGACTACTTTGACGCAGATTGAATCAGTTATCTTAAAAATATAGATTATCATATTATAAAATAATTTCCACATTGAACATCAAACGCACTCTGCGCCATTGTGTTATCAAAATGCTTCCTTGATATTCTGTACTGAAAAGCTACAAATCATGCCAGCTGATTACTGGAGGGATCAGTCTTCCTTTAGTGGAGATGCTGTAGCACTCCACCAACATTTTCAGGAGCTATTGAAGCTTGCAAAACCCCAGTAGAAATGTTTCTAATGGGTTAGTATTTGGATTAAAGATAGACACAAAGTGCTGGAGTAACTCAGCAGGTCAGGCAGCATCTCTGGAGAAGAAAGATGGGTGAGATTTTTGGTTGGCACTCTTCTTCAGACTGTTGGATTTGGATTTGGATTACTCTTTTCAAACTTCTTTTCATCTGCAGCACTCTAGAAAATTACTCTGATCTAGAGTTACTGTATGTAGGGAGCACATTTTGCCCAGTATCAGAAGTGTCAGAAGTATTGGAACCCTAATGTGGGATATCCTTGCTCCTTACTATACTTCCTATGCTTTTTTTGTGGTGGCAATTCAGAGAATCTACAAGTATGGCCAGGCCCCAGTGAAATCAATT
Organism: Raja brachyura; assembly: GCA_963514005.1. The sequence continues at coordinate 46,518,219 of OY740782.1, forward strand.
CCCAGAATAATATTGCACTGAACTCGATTCTCCCATTGGGAAATACACAAATGTAGCATTGATCTATATGCCACAGCTTTATTTACAACCTTTTTCCTTTCATCGATGACAACCAAGACAGAGACAGCCTCAGATGCTGGAACCTTGAGCAAGAGAAGCAAACAATGTACTCGAGGAATTCTGCAGGTCAGGTAGCATCGAAAGAAAGGTTTGTACATGAAAGGTCGCCTGTTCATTCCTGCCACTCTCCACAGACTCTGCCTGACCTGCTGAAGTTCTCCAGCACTTGTGTTTTACAAAACGTAAGCAGAGATACTTATGCAAATGTATTGCAAACAGTTCTAGTTATTGATGAGAATATGATAAGCTTTAGCAAAAAAAATGTTATCCAGCATTGAAGAATGCCATAGAAGAGGTGAAGTTGTTAATGCTCTCTGCCTAAAAATACACATGAAGAATATCCTTCTGGAAAAAGCTTCAGAGTAATATTAAAGCATCCTGATCAGTATTTCAGAGAGAACTGGACTTTTGTGATAAGATCATGAAAGGAAACAAAATAAATCAAAGTATTATCACCAATTCTTTTGGATAATTAAAGATTGTAAGGATAACCTTCAGATGTAGTAATGCCGTCTTGATCAGCGTGATTAAAATTTATATAAATTCTTGATTACAGTACCATTATCACCTTGCTCAGCGTTTTATTCTACTTTTAAATCAGTAAATCATGGGTGAGCATATAATCTTGGTGGTATATCAATAAATATTGAGTGTTGTTTTTGTTAAAGCTCATTTTGCTTTCGTAGGTGGATTTAAGCAGTCTTCTGGTGCTATTCTATTTTCCCAGTGTTTTCCTTAACACTTATCTTTCAACTAGCACCATTCCAACTATTATATGATCTGGTCCTTCAACTCACTTGCATCTTGCCATATTTTGTTATAATATAATTGTAATTATATTCCAAGTTAACTATTTTTGCACTTTGAGATATGGCCCATCAAACCTGCTTTACTGATTTTTTTACCCTGTTCTTTCTCGACGAGTAGATGGATGTCCACTTTGATAGAGGAACATGACTTTGCATCACTCCCTCTTATTGCTCCTAGCTCTAGAAGCTCTGTAGGTTAAACCAATCACACTCAGATTAGATCAGTACCTGGAACTGATGTTCATGTAAAATGTGCACGTCTCAAAGGAAAATAAATCCATTTGGAGAAGACGCTGGGAGATGAGGCACATTGGGTGTCTTTGAGTTCATGCCAGTTAATCACTTACATTGCATTTCAATCATATTTATCACAAATGATTCATCATGTCCACTGGCATTTTAAATGACTGCCTTTCCACTTCTCACACAGAAGAAATACAACCGAGTTGGCAATAACAAGGCTAATTTATTGCAGGGACCTTACTCGTGTTACGGTCATCCTTGAAGTAAAGAAAATAATGGATGAGTTTACAATTAAACAAGTTGACCTCTTTAGTTCTGGGCTCAGTTTGTTTTTCTCCTGGGGGACCTAAAGTGGGATACTTCAATTCAAAGTTATTGCTTTACTATTTAGTGATGGCAGGAGGCAATGAAACACCTGCACAAACATCAGCACAAAATTAGTTTACTTCTTTATTAATTTATTGATCTTAAATAAAGGTATAAATCTAATTGTTGTTCTTAGATATATCCAATGACACAATGTAACTTTTGATTACAGTAGTAAAAATAATTAAAAAAAATAAAAAAACTAATTTTGTTCCATGCATTCCTTTCCTACCAAAAGACTTACTCTAATGTAATTTCCATGAAAATTAATTTGTTGACATATTGAGACCTGGGCCTTGAGACCTAAAGGGCCTGTCCCACTTAGACGACTTTTTAGACAAGTGCAGGAGACTCTGCGCTCGCCTCATGATCGCCACATGTTCGCTGGTGTTCTCTGGTGAGTTTCCTTCATGGTCGCAAGGAGTTCCCACATTCTGGGAACTAGTCGCGGCCTCAGTATGGTCGCCACAAACTTATCAACATGTTGAACACTTTTCTGCAACCAAAAATTGGTCGCCAGGGAGAAAATCGATAATCCTGTAGTCATACGTGCAGTTGTAGTGGGGTCACCATGTAATTATGGGTAGTCCAGGTAGTCGTAGGTAGGTTTAGTTAATCACCTTTGTTGACTGGGCATTTTAACTGGCTCATTGGGGAAAAAAAAAGTAAGCACGAGTTTTCAAAACCAAGGATGACCGACCGGTAATGTTAAATGCCCGCCAAACTTCACAGCTGTGTAACTCTGGCTTATTAAAAGTTGTCTGGCTTCTTAAAAGTGTCTCCACTTCTTCTCTAACCCCCCCCCCCCCCTTCTCCCCTCTCCCTCTTTTAAAGGACTTACCATACACTGTGCTAGCCATCTTAACCTTCCTGTTCATCACGGTGTGTCTGTATCACCTTGACAGCGCTCCCCCGCTTTCCCTGGCCCCCGCCTTTGTGGTGTGTGTGTGTGTGTGTGTGTGTGTGTGTGTGTGTGTGTGTGTGTGTGTGTGTGTGTGTGTGTGTGTGTGTGTGTGTGTGTGTGTGTGTGTGTGTGTGTGTGTGTGTGTGTGTGTGTGTGTGTGTATGGGTGCGTGTCTCTGACAGTCGTCATTCCAGTTCCCGGACTTTCCGGCGAGTGCTGGCAGTCAGTTGAAAAAGGTGGGACAGGCCCTTTAGGAAGGAGTGCACTTTCTTCCTACAGACATCTAATAGTTCATTGCTGCATTATCAGATTACTAGATAACAAAAACAAGCTAATTTAATGAAAATGAATGGAAGCCTTCTGCTACACTGTAATGGGTGCTCTGCCTCCACCCACCAACTTGGTGAAAAATGTGCTGCATAACATAGCAAATTACTTGTGTTGGCAATAACTTTTCTTTAGCCTGGTTTTAATAGATAACCTGGATAGATCTTATGTAACGGAGTTATGTAAGCAAACAAAAACTGTCTATACAAGCTGTCCACACCTCATGGTATCTATGTTTTTCAGAAAGACACAGAATTTGTTGGTGATTCATCCCTCATAGAGGTTATGTGAGTTATTCTATAATTTGCAGGTTCTTATTTTGAAATCTAATATTCATACCTTAACACCAAAGGGAACTGTGGAAAATTCCACGGCTGGAGTGGCACAAAGTCTGTTCACAGCTGGGAACATATTTTACAAAAGTGATCTCCAGTTTGCATGAGACCTTTAATCAATTCACCCATATTGCCAAATATTACCACGGTCACCCAAAAATTGATCCCACAAACTTAGCTGTGGAACTAACATCAGCACTGCTTGAATGCAAGGTATCTGGTAAGATTTGGCATCTTCGCAGTCTTTATTTTTCCTTTTGAAATAGAAAGAATTCGCAGGGCAACATGGCAGTAGAATTGGAGTGGGACTGGCTGGTACACACTTGATAAGCAAAAAGGCTTCTATCCTCCTGGCACCATTCAGCAAATCTAAGAAAATCACAAAAAACTGCCAATGCTGGAAAGCTAGAAACAGGAAATGCTGAAAGCACTCAGCAAGACAGGCCACATCTGTGGAAAGAGAAACAGGGTCCTTCATCAAAACTGGGAAATTGAGAAAATGTAGAACATAGAGCATTGTACTATAAAGCACAGAAACAGTCCTTTTGCCCACATTGTTCATGCCAAACATAATGCCAAAATAAAACTAATTTCTGTCTGCACATGATCAATATCCTCCATTCCCTGCATACTGTATACAAGTGGCTATCTAAAGCCTACATGGCCACACACTCCAGACACCCACCATGCCCTGTGTCTAAAACTTGCACTGCATAATTAAGTTTTCAGGTGCACGCTCTAACTGCAATGTGATTGTTTGTTTAGTTTTGCTCTATCAGAGATATTGCACAGCTCTGCCAAATCCATCCACACTCACTCCACCATCACATTCTCAGCCACTGAAAATAATCTCCACCACAGAGCTCACACTTCTCTCTAGCTTTGTGTATTCAGCAAACAAGGTGCTGCATTTAGTTACAGGCACATCAATCAAATTATTGGTATATATTGTGAATAACCAGAGCCAACACACTGATCCCTGCATGACCTATTTATTACCTGATGAAAAATATTGTTTTCCCATTCTCTCAGTTTATCAATTCTCAATGCATGTTAGCTGTTTCAATATTGCGCACTAATTTTACATAAAACTTTTAAAAAGTTCAAATACACCACATCCAATGGTTTTCCCTTAAATAAATATTTAAATCCTCATTAAGCTCCAGTAGATTGGATAAACATATTTTCCCTTCCGTACACCAATGCTAACATAGTCAAATCCGTGACTGCTTTCCAAGTCTAATGTCCAAAGTCCAAAGTGGCCTTCTTTACATCATTTATATTAGATTATTGCATTTTCTGCAAGTTTGACTTTATGGTTATCAGTCTTTTTCCCCCCCTCTTCGTGTAATTAGTGGGGTTGCAATTGCCACCCTACAATCTGTAGGACCTGCCTCAGAATCAAAGATAACCCCCAGTGGATGAATGTCAATACATATTCATCAGATGAGAAATTAGAGAAAAGCAGGGCAAAGACAACTGTCAAAAGAGATAACACTAAAATTATTTGCAATGGGCTGTACTGTCGAATGTGCACTGCAAATTATTTTTGCATAGATCACGCATGCACAAGTCGCCATATTTTGGCGCCATTTACAAAAAATTCAAAGTCCGGTCCACGCGCTTGATGTACTAGAGCAGCTCCGATCCAGGTAAGCCCCAGGCTGCTGCAGTGTCGATCTGAATGTGGGGAAGATGTGTTCTTCTGTTCTTGTAATTGCACTTGTATCTCTAATTGTAATTATAACTCTGCACCCGGGCTTGACAAGGAGGGATCCGGTTGGATTGATGCCTGCACAGGATACCCTTCCTATAGGGAAGTTGCATGACAGTCGTGCTCACAACCTGTGACCCGTAGTGTTGCCATGCAACATTTTCTGGAGTATGAGCAGTGAATGTCAGGTAATCACTTACTATGGCTGCCAGTACAGCGGGCCCGTCTTCTGTCCCAGCATCTGAACTCTACGCTGACTGGTTCCACACTCGCGGACCCCGGGCCACCTGTCCCCGTGGCCCGTGTGCCCGGCACCCAGTTCACTCAGTGTGTGGGTCGGGGACCGGTAGTCGAGGGGGGGTTTGAATCGGGGGGTGAATCACCCCGGTGTGGGGGTTGGGGTCCGGAGCCGGTGCAACATGGTCAGTGACTTTGGTTGGGCGGAGGGAATAGACTGTCACCAACTCTGCTGCAGCTGATGGGGACATTGTCGGGTTTATGGCCCCATGTATCCACTTACCAGAGCTGCGGCCCCACTCCACTCGGCCCCGTGTGTGGGGCGCTGCTCACCCGCAGCCTGTCACAGTGCGGTCACACAGGGGGAGACGGGCGGAGGGCGGCTGTACCGGACATCGCTGACGCCGGGGGAAGAGTGGGGGCTGTCCCATGGGATCCGCTCCTTCGGCCGCTTGCACCTTGGTGCTTGGGTTCAGACTGGAGGGTGACTCCAGCAATCGTGGGCCGGGTCTTGCCCTCAATATGACGGCATGCTGCTCTTTCACAAGTCAGTGAGCAGCAGTGATTTTAGCAGTTTTCTCTCACGGTTACCCCTATTTGCACAATATTTTACAGTGCAAAAATGGACCATTTTGGCAGTTTCTAACAGGTAAGAACGTACGTGTTTCGTGTGTTACTAGTGTATGCCGGAAGCTGTCTTGTACTCCAGAAGGATGGAGCTACGTGTTTCACGGCCTTTGACCTAATGACCTTGCGTGCAACCCCCCTGTAGCTAGTCCTCACTCACAACCATGATCTCTGATAACCTCAAGTACAAGCTCACACAGGTGCCTGCGTGGTTCTCAAAGTCGAGGTCTCACACACTCTCAGGCACTTTGCTGCAAAATCCTTGCACGTTGCTTCATGCGATATGTCCCACAGATGACACTCAGCTCTACTCTGCCGCACTGCAGGGGCTAAAAATAACTCGACCGACCGTGCGGAAACTTCTATTTCTGGTCAATGCATTTTTTGCATTCACAGTCAACGGGGGCATCTGGTTGTATTCAAAGAGAGCAGTCATTCATGAAGGCAGTCAAGCTCTTGGAATGCGAGAGGAAACCGGAGCATCCGGAGAAAACCCGCCTGGACATACGGAGAAAGTATAAACTCCATACTGACAGCACCTACATTCTGAATCGAACCCAGGTTCTTTTGCACTACGAGGCAGCAACTCTACCACTGCAGCACTCATGCCAGATCCACCTCTCTGGCAATTTCTTGCCATGAGTACTCTTCACGCAAAGAACTTGCCACCTGTGTGCGTTGTTCTTCAGAAGCCTGTGCAGCATTCTTTACTACTGGAATGATTATCCCACCATCCCTCGTTCCAACATCCACTCCTTCCTTGCCAATACAGCCCAGTAGCTGAAAGCATTGGTTGTTACAAGGGGGTAAAGAATATTTCCTGAGGTCAAAGCTATGCGGGAAGGTGCTAGCAACATGAGAAGTCCATGCCCTAAAGCTCTCTATTCCCACGGCAGTGTACCATTACACCGGGGAGCCTGCCAGTGACATATTGGAACTGGAATTAATGGATGATTTAAAAAATACCTAATTTTTTTTTTAAACAACATTTGGAGAATTGCTTTTAGCATGGAAAAGTTTCACTGCTGAATCCCTAGCCTCATAAATTTAAAATGAACACATTTAAAATGGGACAAGGGAGTACAATTCTCTTTCCTCCCCAGATATGTATGAACAATAGCCGAAGAAATTGATAAAGGTCCAGCCCACAGTCAGAGAAGATAAAAATATCTCCCCAAATATATACAGAATGACAGATAACAAGTTCATGAAATAATTTAACACAAAATCAGAAACAGGTGAGATCCCTGATTCAGAAGGTTCTTTCGTTATTTTTGTTTTCTTGTATTAATACCAACCAATGTTCAGCTTATTTATGAGGAAATTAGTAACTTGTATTGATGCCAGTTTTCATTGGAACTAATTTATTTGCCACCTACACACTTGCAGAATATTCTGAGATTTGGACTAGTTGTACAAAAAACTTCTGAAGGTTTAATCTCCACATTATTAGTGTTTTAATGATATGACTTTGCAAATTGCCTACTTGGCTAAGTTTTATGTTGTGGTAGCTGTCCTGTTTTTGAGCTATTTTCTACCTGTTCAGAGTGGGTGGATGTGTTAATTCTGTGACTTTTTTTTCTGGCAGCCAGTTTAGAAATAGAATAAATCCATCTTGCAATTATTTTTAGTATTATAGCACCATACACGTTGACTGGACTGCTGGTCTTTATGTTTTGACAATTCGGCTACATGAGGGAGGAAATCACGCCATTTTTGGCCCTACACCTTAAAAAGGATTTAATGTAGTTAGTGTTGTACAGGTTCATCAGAGTGCTAGCCTGACACTAAAACTTAAGTTACATAGACACATAGATAATAGGTGCAGGAGTAGGCCATTTGGCTCTTCGAGCCAGCACCACCATTCAATGTGATCGTGGCTGATCATGCACAATCCATACCCTGTTCCTGCCTTCTCCGCATAACCCTTGAATACGTTAGCCTTAAAAGCTCTATCAAACTCTCTTTTGAATGCATCCAGTGAATTGGCCTTCACTGCTTTCCATAAATTCACAACCGTCCGGGTGAAAAAGTTTTTCCTCATCTCAGTTCTAAATGTCCTTCTCCTTATTTTTAAACTGTGGCCCCTGGTACTGGACTCTCCCAACATCGGGAACCTGTTTCCTGCATCTAGCGTGTCCAATTCATTCATAATTTTAGATGTTTCTATAAGATATCATCTCATCCTTCTAAATTCCAGTGAATACAAGCCCAGTCGCTCCATTCTTTCATCATATGACAGTCCCGTCATCCCGGGAATTAACCTTGTGAACCTACACTGCACTCCCTCAATAGAAAGAATGTCCTTCCTCAAATTAGGAGACCAAAACTGCACACAATACTCCAGTTGTGGTCTCACCAGGGCCCTGTACAACTGCAGAAGGACCTTCATTGCTCCTATCCTATTGTTATGAAGACCAACATGCCATTAGCTTTCTTCACTTCCTGCTGTGCCTGCCTGCTTACTTTAATTGACTGATGTACAAGCACACCCAGGTCTCGTTGTACTTGCCCTTTTCCAAACCTGACACCATTCAGATAATAATCTGCCTTCATGTTCTTCCCACCAAAGTGGATAACCTCACATTTATCATTATACTGCATCTGCCATGCATCTGCCAACTCACCCAACCTGTCCAAGTCACCCTGCATCCACTTCACATTTCACACTGACACCCAGCTTTGTGTCATCTGCAAATTTGCAAATGTTACTTTTAATTCCTTCATCTAAATCATTAATGGATATTGTGAATAGCTGTGGTCCCAGCGGCGAGCCTTGCGACACCCTACTAGTCTCAGCCTGCCATTCTGAAAGGGACCCGATAATCCCTACACTTTGTTTCCTGTGTGCCAACCAATTTTCTACCTATACCCTATCACCAATACCATGTGCTCTAATTTTGCCCACTAATTGCTTGTGTGGGACTTTATCAAAGGCTGTCTGAAAGTCCAGATACACTACATCCACTGGCTCTCCCTTGTCCATTTTACCTGTTACATCCTCAAAAAATTCCAGAAGATAAGTCAAGCAAGATTTCCTCTTCGTAAATCCATGCTGACTCGGACCGATCCTGTTACTGCTATTTACATGTGCTGCTATAACATCTTTAATAATCAACTCTAGCATTTTCCCACCACCGAGGTCAGGCTATAAATCCCTGCTTTTTCTCTCCCTCTTTTCTTAAAAAGTGGGATAACATTAGCTACCCTCCAATCCACGGGAACTGATCCAGAATCTATAGAACATTGGAAAATAGTAAGATTAAATGAGAACTTATCAGTTTGAAGTTTGATCTTTATTTTATGAGTCGAGTTGAGGGACTACGTATAAGAACCCCATACAGCCGTTCGTACGTCAATCTTCAAAGCAACGGTGTGAAATCACAGTTAATAGTGACTGAAGTATAATGGTAAGATAACAAAGACTAGAACTACCAGATGAAATCTATGAGGGCTGGGAGCGGAGGGCACGTAGTCCCTCAACTCGACTCCTCATAAAATAAAGATCAAACTTCAAATTGGTAAGTTCTCATTTAACCTTATTATTTTACTTCGGAGTCACGTGAGTGACTATGTAAAGACTTTAAAGTTCTGTGATTTCATGCCGTGTGAAACGAGTATACACAACCATAGCTGCTTCATTGACAAATGAAGGGAAAACATTCATAATGCATACAGTCATAACATAGATGTAAAACATGCTGATGCTGTTTAAATGAAACAATCATAGTCGAATTACTGCGATATAAAACCGCATATACTTGGGTTTCCCCTCCACCTGGGAACCCAGGCTGACCGTTCAGGTCCCATCCCCTAGGGACTACTGCGGTCTAGAACCGCACTATTCTTGGGTAACCCCTCCCCGGGAACCCAACATGTGGAGTCACTGACCACGTTATCAGTGACTCCGATCACGGACCCGACTTTCCCAGCTCTCAGCTTCCGTGGTTGGACCAGGGTTTCCCCCCAAAGCCCTAGGCTGGTTCACTTGTCGGCCATTGCGAACATCCCGCAAAAACCCCGGAGGTTCAAGCAGGAGACCTAGAACAGGTAAGAAATAACACTTACCTGAAACTTTTTTAGACTTTTTTAGACTTACCATTGTAGGAGCTGCGCTGCTCCAGAGTCATCTGCACGAAAGCGTCTGACGCAATGACACACGAATGGCTGTATGGGGTTCTTCACGTAGTCACTCATGTGACTCCGAAGGAAAAATTATAGTTATGTGGAATTGTTGCAAAATCCGGGATTGTCACGTCAGTATGGTAGAAATAACGATTTATGTTTTCAATTTGCTATGGGGATTGATTTATGGGGATTGACAGGAAAATATCTTCCATTGGTTGGAGAGTCTAGAATGAAGAAGCATGGGCAAAGAATTACAAACAAATCCTTCTGTAGATTGGCTATTTCATACTAGCCAATGATAGTGTTTGTTAGTAGTGGCCCTGCCTATTATGCGCGTTATATTATCAAGAGCTTGCCTACGCTTGTTAGTACGAGTAGCAGCTCGGAGATGTAATGTCTGCAGATTATTGCTGTAAGTAGATTTTTTAAACATGTGTTGTATCTTGATGTGTGTTCGACTCATTACATGGTGTCCGAGAGTGAATCTTGCCCACTCCGCTCATGTTTATCGGGTTTTATTTTCATTTGATTATTTTGTGTGTTTATTATCTCCATCAGGGCAAATTCATGTCGCCGTCCAAAGCTTCTGATCTTTGATAGCAAGCTGCGAGGTGAGCTTCTTCGTAATACTGTCTTAACTCTTGAACAAGCAGAGAATGCCTGTTGGATTTCTGAGATCACGTCTCCCCACACTCACTCTGTGCCCTTCGGTCACCGTTTGCAGCATAGTGTCAATCTTACAGACTTCTCCTCTCGCAACCCCTGCACCGGGTCTGCTGTTTGTTGTCAAAATTGCAACTATTTCCATGCTACGGGTCATCAATTCTGTGTTGCCTATGGGAAAGCCTGTAATTTCTGCAAGAAATTAAACCACTTTGCTTGGTGCTACCATTCCCGTGTGACTCCTGTAACTTTCAGGATGAGCCTGTACCTGGTTCAACATGAGATTACTGATAATGACTTCCAAGAGCCTGACTTGCCACTGCTCTCAGAGAGTACAGATACCAGTTCTGCCATCCATTCTCTCCTCCCTTCGTTTAATGAGCAACTTGACTTTGAGGTAACCATGTTTGTGAAAAACAGGCCTTTAATCGCTATGGTTTATACTGGCGCCAAATGCAATGTCATCTCATTAAGAGAGTTTAAAAGCATTTGTAATGCTTAACATATTGATAAGGCCTCCGCAACACTCCAGGCTTAAGGGGAGGGGGGGGAGGGGGGGGAAGTTCTACACCCACTTGGACAAGCTGATTTAAAGTGCACCATAGACGAACAGACCCATACCTTACTGTTTTATGTTGTTAAGGGAGATTCAGAGACTTTGTTCGGTATCAATGCATGCCATGATCTAGGCCTGGTTTACTTTGGCCGCGCTGTCCATAAATGCTGTCTCGCTGACGGAGCCACTCAACAGCTACTCTCTCAATACAAAGAAATGTTTAACGATGAACTTGGCAAGTTGCCTACCAAATACCACATTTCTGTTGATCCCAAAGTTACTCTTGTGGTCCGAGCGCCACATTGTGTTCTATATGCCATGCGTGACAGAATACACAATTAACTCAAGCGCATGGTCTCCATGGGTGTTATTGCTGAAGTTACTGACCCGTCTGACTGGGTTTCCACCATGGTGGTTGCAACAAAGAAAAACAAGGAGGGGATCCGTATCTGCATCAACCCCAGAGATCTTAACACTGCCATCAAACGCCCGCATTACCCAATGCGAATGACAGAAGAAGTTGCTGCCCAGATAGGCAATGCAGCAGTATTCTCAGTTCATGATGCCAAAAGCTAGTTTTGGCAGATTCCACTGGATCCAAGCTCATCCAATCTCACTACGTTGACCGATACAAATTTTCGAGACTGCCGTTTGGCATCAACTCCGCCAGCGAAGTTTTCCAGAGTACTATGGAACAAATGTTTGCAGAGTACCCATGGGCCATCATTGTTGATGTTATTCTCATCTACAGACGTGATCTGGCTGAACATGACGCCAATCTGAAGAAAGTACTTGACCGTGCCAGACATTCAGCTCAAACTCAATCCCCTGAAGTGCAGGTTTCGAGTTCCAGAGGTTACTGGCATCAGACATTTTTTTACAAATGATGGCCTCAGCCCAGAGCCATTGAAAGCTGCAGCTATCAACAAAATAGCGGTTCCTTCTGACGTCGTGAATGGTTAACTACCTGGGCAAATTTATTCCCAACCTCAGCGACATATCTTCCCCCCCTGCGAGAACTGACACACAAAGACCCTGCATGGTCCTGGTATCTGCAACAGCAAAGAGCTTTTGACACACTCAATTTGCAGCTGGCTATGGCACTTTTTCTCGCCTACTTTGCTTTGGAGTTACGACTAACGCTCACCTGCGATGTGTCCCAGTATGGGCTAGGTGCAACGTGCCTGCAGAGACTATCGATGATGATTTCAAGCCCAGTTCGTATGCCTCCCATACGCTAACTGACACGGAACGCTTGGAAAGGAACTGCTCGCAGTGGTTTCGCCAGCACTTATATCAAGGACTATATCTTTGGTAAATCTGTGACTATCGAAACTGATCACCAGCCGCTGGTCACCATTTTGAACAAACCCATTCATGCTGCCCCAGCACGACTACAGCGAATGATGATGCAACTGCAGCGGTTTGATTTCAACATCATCTATAAGAAAGGCAAAGACATGTACATAGTAGACATGCTATCCAGAGCCCCGTGCAAAACTAACGAACAACAACTCTCTGAACAGGGCCAATTCTTAGTAATGAAGGATTTGTTTGTTCCAACTGACTGTTTGAGCAGCCTAGCAGAAAACACGGCTGCTGATGACACCTTACAATTGCTGTCTGCAGTCATCCGGCGTGGCTGGGCGGATAAACAACACAACAACCCGCTCAAGATACGCCCATATTTCCTGGTTCGTGACGAACTAGTATTACAGGATGGAATTATAGTCAAGGGCCACAAGGCAATGGTCCCAGCAGCCCTCTGGGACAAATACTTGACGACATCCACAGGGGCCACCCTGGCGTGGAGGCAACCCACCAAAGGGCGCAAAGCATGTTTTACCGGCCCGGAATGACCAAATACATACATCTATATTTGCGCCGTCCACAAAAGCCTGATGCTACATCAGCAAAAGCAGCCTTTACTGCCGCATCCAATCCCTCCTCTCCTGTGGTCCACGTTAGCCACCGACATCTTTGAGTAACATGGGAAACACTATCTGGTTCTTATTGACTCTTACTCGGGCTGGTTCAAAATTGATTTACTTCAAACCACTACTTCTGAAGCAGTAATAGAGAAATTGCAGCGTCACCTCTCAGTGCATGGCTCCCCAGCACGTATCCAGTCCGACAACGGCAGACAGTTCACCAGCCAAGCTTTTAAAAACTTTGCAAAAAATGGGGCTTTCAACATATTACCGCAGCCCTGAGTTCCCACAGTCGAACGGACTCACCGATCGCATTGTTCGAAGTGCAAAACAACTCATGGAGTGGTCATACCTTGCCAAATCAGATGTGTACCTGGACTTGCTCAACCTAAGGAATATTGCACGGGATCCCATACTGGGTTCTCCAGCCCAACGACTGATGTCTTGCCAAACCCCTGCTCCTCGGCCTGTGTCCCAGCATCTTTTGTAGCCACAAGTTCATTCCCCGCCTGCAGTTCAGAAGCAACTACAATTCAAACGTGACACGCAGAAATGCTTCTTCGAGAAGTCCAGCAAGCCACTTAAACCTCTCGCTTATGGACAAGTGGTCCGTCTCCAGACAAACAAGGGCTATGCATGTCTGGGACACATCTATGACCCTGCCAAAGAGCCGCGCTCTTATCTGGTCGAAGCTGACGGAGTCATCCACAGATGCAACCGTCAACATATTCTTCCGGTGAAGGAACCGCGTCGCGCGACTCCGTATCGTGATATCTCATGTTTCCTATACCCTTCCACAGTCAGTCCTGCCTCCGCACTGCCGCCTATCGTTTCCACTGCGGTCTCCCTGCGGCATTTGGCGTCTAGCTCACCCTCTCTGTCTGTCGGGTCGCCGATTGTTTCCCCATTTCCCTCTCCGGTATCTTCTCCAGTAAAAGGAGGTGAGGCGGACTTGTACCGCACACGGGCCGGAAGGGTTTGCAGGCCACCCGTTAGATATGCCGATTTTGTGTAACTTTGCAAATGTATTATTAACATCCCACCTATATTGCTTAGCCACCGATGCTTCTTTTGTTTCTACTAGGAAAGATGTAGATTGGCTATTTCATACTAGCCAATTATAGTGCTTGGTAGTAGTGACTCCGCCTATTATGTGCTTTACATTATCAAGAACTTGCCTACGATAGGTAGTATGAGTAGCAGCTCGGAGATGTAATGTCTGCAGATACTTGCTGTTGGTAGATTTAATAAACATGTGTTGTATCTTCATGTGTGTTCGAGTCGGCTTCGAGTTGCTTCAGTTTAGGAAGCAATTGTATTTGCAAAGTGTGGTGAATCTTCCAAGGTACATCTGGTAAGGGTGGCGCAGCAGTGGAGTTGCTGCCTTACAGCACCAGGGACCTGGGTTCAATCCTGACTATGGTTGCTGTCTGTATGGAGTTTATGCATTCTCTCTCTGTCCACATGGTTTTCTCCGGGTGCTCCGGTTTCTTCCCACATTCCAAAAACGTTCAGGGTTGTAGGTTAAATGGCTTTTGTAAATTGTTCCTCATGCATAGGATAGAACTAGTGTATGGCCAGTGATTCAGTGGGCCAAAGGGCCTGTTTCCACGCTGTAAATCTAAACTAAACTTAACTTAACTGAACTAAACTAAACTAAACCTCAAAATACAATTGAGTTTAGATCAATGGCTAATTTTAAATCATAATAGGTGTATTCATAGATATGTCAGAAGCAGGTATAAGAAATTAGATCTTGCGAGCCATAATGACATTGAACAGTTAAACAGGTTCAAGGGACTAAAAGGTTTGTACTATTCATGTGTTAATCACAAAGTGCTGGAGGAACTTAGCAGGTCAGGCAGCATCTGGGTAGGGAGTAGACAGATGATGTTTCAGGACTGAACCAGGGCTGCCAACATTGGGTGAGAGTTGGGAGTGAGAAATTGTGAGAGACCAAGCCCGAGGGAGCGTAGCTGTGGGGGGGGGGGGGGGGGAGGGTGTTGACCAACCTGGGTCTCACTGCACACCTGGTACTACTCCTGATCCTGACTCCAGTTCCATATCTTCTCTCATTCATGAACCTGAGTCTAGCCTTATGCCTGGCCCCCTGATCAGAGCTACTTGCCTGCTGAGGTTCCCAGTGCTGAACACTCCCATCGTCCCAGCTTTGACTGCAAATGTAGTACTATTCCAGACCTTGACTCTGGATGCACACTTGGCCTGGCTCTTAGCCCCTCTGCACTGACAATATATCTGACCCACACATAAAGCCCCATATCTGAAATTCCACAAGTGCTTATCTAATGCAGTAATCTTTTATGGGGCACTTTACGGACCAAATTTTGTTACATTTCACTAGCCATTTTACTTTTACATGCATTGATACACTCCTCATTAAATTTAGTAATTTTTCTGTACATATTTTTAATAAAATCCTCCCCCTCCCCCCACTCATTCACTTTTTCGCCTCACGCTGGCCATCTTCTCATCGCGTGCCTCGCGCAACCACCTGCTGCTGTCTGGCCCTCCTCCTCCCCCCCCCCCCCCCCCCGGCCCCGCTCTGTCATGCTGGTGGAACCAAAAGATTGGCTGGTCCCCCCGCTGCTTTTCGCCGTCCTTGCTGGCGGCCTACAGGCTCATTCAGCATCATACCCGCCCGCCAATTACAACCTCCCCCCCACCCCTCCCCATTCTGAAGCGTCGAGGATGCGAGGTCTTACAGTCTCTGATGGGGCCGCTTTCACAGACTTAACCGTGAGCGGCCCCTGTGTTTAACAAGGGCTCTGGGAACTCGGCATCTGATGGGGACGAGGAGGCTTCCAGAGGGAAGGCAGGGACAACTTCGAATCCAGCAGCAGAGTGGCTCCGTTAATGAATTCATTCCACAGTGAGTTCAGTTTGGTAACAACCCCCCCTCTCCTCCCCCCCTCTTCTCCCCCCCCTCTTCTCCCCCCCATTCTCCCCCCCTTCTCTCCCTCCCTTCTCTCCACCCCCTTCTCTCCCCCCTTCTCTCCCTCCCTTCTCTCCCCCCCTTCTCTCCCCCCCCTTCTCGCCCATAGGCACCGGTCTATACATTTTTAACCACTCCCTGCAAACATGTACTGTCCCTGCACTTGGTCCTCTATTTTTAATGTTGACTAGACCAAGTGCTTCAAAGTGTCCACTATTGTCCCTGTACCCAAAAAGGCAAGGATTACTTGTCTTAATGACTACAGGCCTGTCGCACTGACCTCTGTAGTCATGAAGACACTCGAAAGGTTTGTGCTGGCCAAGCTGAAAAATATCACAAACTCCCTGCTGGACCTTCTGCAGTTTGAATAGCGGGCCAATACATCTGTGGATTATGCAGTCAACCTGGGCCTGCACTTCATCCTACAGCACCTAGACTGCCAGGGGACCTATGCGAGGAACTTGTTTGTTGATTTTAGCTCTGCATTCAAAACCATTGTGCCAGAGCTACTACACTCCAAACTTTCCGAGTTGATTGTGCCTGAACCCCTCTGGCAGTGGATCACCAACTTCCTGACAGACAGGAAGCAGCATGTGAGGCTGGGAATGCACATCTCGGACCCGCAAACACTCAGCATAGGAGCACCGCAAGGCTGCATACTCTCTCCTCTCCTCTACTCTCTCTACACCAATGACTGCACCTCCGCAGATACCTCTGTCAAGCTTCTCAAGTTGGCGGACAACACAACCCTGATTGGATCCAGGATGGGGACGAATCTGCCTACAGACAGGAAATGCCACAGCTGGTGTCCTGGTTCTACAGCAGCAACCTAGAGCTCAATGTGCTTAAGACAGTGGAATTGAGTGTAGACTTTAGGAGAGCTCCCCCTCCTCTCATCCCACTCACCATCAACAAAACCACAGTCACATCTGTGGAGTCTTTTAAGTTCCTGGGAACCATCATCTCCAAGGACCTTAAGTCCTTAACTTGGCTACCATCGACTTCACAGTCAAAAAGCAGTCAAAAAGCCACAACAGAGGATGTACTTCCTGCGGCAGCTGATGAAGCACAATCTGCCACAAGCAATGATGGTCCAATTCTACACGGCCATCGTAGAGTCTGTTCCCACCTTCTCCATCATGGTCTGGTTTGGCTCAGCCACCAAGCACAATACCTGGAGGCTGCAGCGAATCGTCCAATCAGCACAGAAGATTATTGGCAGCAAACTTCCCTCCATTGATGAACTGTACACTGCAAGGGCCAAGAAGCGAGCGGGCAAGATCATCTCTGATCCCTCTCACCCTGGCCACAAACTCTTTGAATCACTTCCCTCTGGAAGGTGACTCCAGACTGTCAAAGCTGCCACAGCCAGACATTAAAAAAGTTTTTATCCACGAGTAGTTGCTCTACTCAACAGCCAAAAATCTGTAGCCTCCCTTTGATCTGGTATTTTGTTGGTTTCATATGCTTGATCAATGGTGTTTTATCATTAATGTTTTATTATTATTAATGTTTAGTGTTTTCTGATTCATTCGTAACTGTTACTGTATGTCATGTTGTTACTTGTGGGCGAAGACAAATTCCTTGTATGTGAATACTTGGCCAATAAACTTACTTACTTACTTACTTACTTACTTACTTACTTACTTACTTACTTACTTACTTACTTACTTACTTACTTACTTACTTACTTACTTACTTAAACTTTGAATCTTCAGGTGTCCTGGTTCAAACTAAAACTAAAGACAAATAATAACCTCCTCACACATTCCCCTGCAAGTATCTCTGTCACTCCTTTAAAATACGGTATGTCCCTTCTTTGAACAAGCTCTTAAACATCACATCTGAATCAGTTTTCATCTGATTACACTCCTTGAGGATGTTCATCTATGTGTTCAATTAATACAACAATGAGATTGGGGACATTTCTATTCAACCTGTTAAAGGAATTTGGGGGGGGGGGGGTGTTTAGAAATAGTCAGTGAGGTAAACAAACATAATAGTTGAGTGGCAAATGACAATAGTGCTACCTTCCCAATATTTTACTGAAGGAAATAATGGGTTATCGGGGCTGTCTGTTGTGACAGAAAACCGGACACCTTGCATGTCATTTTAACATTACGCTCATCCCATCCTCCTGGATATTCTGGATTAATAAATTAAGGTTTTGTCAACTAATTACAAATCAGGCTAATTACAAATCAATAACATTAACCAGCTCCGAAACACGAAGCGCTGAGCATTGGGATCGAGACATCACGGACAACTGGCCTCAGTACCCCGCTCATATCTGGCAGTGCTCTCCATCTGAACCAGAGGCCGCGGAGCGTTTTTGAAAGTGGGGGGGCTGAGCGATCACTGATCACTGGCCTTGGGGTATCTGGCGAGGCAGTGGAGCGGCCAAGTGGAGCCGAGTGCACCCCCTCCCACTGCAGGGACATTTGGAAATTTGATGTATTAAAATCATGTTTTAGTGCATTGTAGAAGTATGATTTCAATGTTTTTTGTTTGAAGTATTTTTAAGAGGTAACATTTTTAGGGGTAACCTTTTCCACACAAAGGGTGGTGGGTGTGTGGAGAAAGCTGCGGAGAAGGTAGTTGAGGCAGGGACTATCCCAACATTTGAGAAACAGTTAGACTGATACATGGATAGGACAGGTTTGGAGTGATATGGACCAAAAGTAGGTAGTGTAGCTGGGACATGTTGGCGGGTGTGGGCAAGTTGGGCTGAAGGTCCCGTTTTCACACTGTATCACTCTAGGACTACATTATACCTCCACCATGCATGAATGCTTCAAAATCAAGTGATCGAGTTTTATTGCCATATGCTCAAGCATAGAAACATAGAAAATAGGCCATTTGGCCCTTCAAGCCAGCACTGCCATTCAATATGATCATGGCTGATCATCCAAAATCAGTACCTCTTTCCTGTTTTCCCCATTTACCTTGATTTTGCTAGCCCCAGGAGCTAAATGTAACTCTCTCTTAAAAACATTCAGTGAATTGGCCTCCACTGCCTTCTGTGGCAGAGAAATCCACAGATTCACAACTTTCTGGGTGAAGAAAGTTTGTCCTCATCTCAGTCCTAAAAGGCCCACCTCTTAGTCTTAAACTGTGTGACCACTGGCTCTGAACTTCCTCAACATTGGGAACAATTTTCCTGCAGTTACAGTAAGTGAAAATCAAGCAGGCAAGCAGGATGCTTTCTCCAACCAACCCCATTTGAAGGTCACTATCTTCCACCGCTTCTACCCAGTGCTTGGTACCTACTTCCAGCAGCCACTGGTTGTCCTCCAGGATGCACCGAGCCACAGCCTGGTCCATGCTGGTAACCAGGGCAAATTCGACACAGAGACTCTCACGGCAGCGGCGCAACACCTCCAATGAATGCCCGGGACTCTTGCACTGAGGCTGCTCCTTGGCCGGAGCTGCAGCGAGAGATTCGCCAGCCCCACAAACACTCGCCAGCCCTGGTTCCCCGTATTCATCTTCCCCCGCCGCTCCATCCCTCCCTCCGCCCCAGCTCTCCAACACCCGCGGACCATGCAGTTGACATTAGTTTGAAATTCTTGATGATCACAGAATTGCTCACGACAGAGCATGAGATATTCTGTGATCAGCGTGAGAGCGTGAGAATTTGGCGAAATGCGTGATTCTCACGCTCAATGCGTGAGAGTTGGCAGCTGACTGAACCCTTCTTAAGACTCGTAACAAGTCTGTCTATTTTCACCCCAGATGCTGCCTGACCCACTGTGTTCCTCCAGCAATGTGTTTCGCTCAAGATTCCAACGTGCAGTTTCTTGTGTCTCCTCTTCTTGCCTTCCTGTGTACAGCATCAGCCTCCGCAGAAATGGCCCTGAGTTAAATGTGGAACAGTTGTCATGATCAGTTATTGTCTGTTACAACTGTTACAAATTTGCACTGGACACTAACCAAATCTGTTAAAAAATATCCTGACAGGATCCCGCTGCTGCTTGAAAGTTCACATATATTCCTCAGCAAAAAATATCTTTTAGTTCAGGATGACTTGAATATTTAGTGTGGCTAAACTGTGCACCATTTCAAACACACAAAACCTGTTTCTGCCTTTCATTATTAGTTACTCTCATCTGAAATGGCTTATTTTGCTATATTCTTTTGTTATTTTGGTGCTTCATTGTGCTGCTCCCTCCATAAAACAGTTGTAAACCGTCTGAAAGCATGCTGGTTATCCATAAATCCCAGCTGTGTTCAGTGTGGCACAGCGCCATAAAGATTGCAATGCTGATACAGTACATTGCTGCCTTTATATCCAAGACAGGGGGCAAGAGGAAGGTGCTTTGATTACAAGGGAAGCATTCATGAACAAAATAAATTGATAAATCTCAAATACATTTACAGAGCTGCTGCCTGTTAATGAAAAACCCTAATTTATTTCATATTTTCTGCCTATCTATTGTTAATCATTACCGGGTAAGAGCAGAAATGTGATTTGCAGGACAAGTCAACACAATTAACAGAGGAAACAATGAATATTTACAAGAGCACTTTGTCAGAGAGTTCCCCCAACACCAAGCCAAAAAGAAAAGTTGAGGGAGGTAAATGAAATTATGGTGGAAGAGAAATGTTTGTAATGGGATTTTGAAGATGGCAAAAAGTTGTAGAAGGAACAAGAAAAGTAATGCCTCAATTGAGGAACGTGACGATGCAAAGAGAGGGCAGAGGGCAGGGAGCATTGCACAGATCAGATGAGAGATTTTCTAAGATTGGATAAAGAGCCAGAGAAGGTTGTAGAAAAGAGAGAGGGTCAGCTGCAATGTAGGGGGATTTGAAAATGATGTTTGTTTATTGTCGTCATGTGTAACGACAACAGTAAAAAGCTTTTGTTTGCATGTTATCCATCCAAGTCAATTCATAAGTACAATCAATCCATACACAAGTACAACAGGTAGCAAGGAGAAATATACCAGAGTGCAGGATATAATTTTACACCATTGTAGAGTTCCAGTTGCAGACACAAAGTCGAGCATTCACAATGATTGGGACTTCACCCTAGCTTACAGGAGAACTGTTCAGTAGTCTGATAAAAGATGGGAAGAAGCTGTTCCTGATTTTGGTTGTACGTGCTTTCAAGCTTTCGAATCTTCTAACCAATAGGAAAGGGGGAAGAGGGCATGACAAAATTTAAAAATGAGGATGAAAATTGAAACACTGGTGGCAGGGCAGTGAAGGTCAATGATCATAGGGCTGGATAATGACAGGGTGGGTAGGAGGTGAGGAAAATGTGAGAGATGTGGTGAAGAAATAAAGGTGGTTAGGGCATTGAGCTGATATTTAAAGTGAAACAAGAGAAGACAGAAGGTGTTCTGAAAGTGTAGCAAAGCACAGTAATGCTGCAGATAGTGCTGAAGCTTGAAATCACACACAACCAGACTCAGGAACAGCTCCCTCCGCTTCCATAAGCTAGAGAACTACTCTCCCATTGCCGTCATCTCCCTTTGCCGCTGGAAAATGTGCACTACAATGCTGAGAACTAGATTCTGCAATCTGTATCTTCCCTTTGCTCTACCAATAGTACTTGAGTTTGTAGAAACAAGGTACTACAGATGCAAGTTTATACCAAAGACATACACAAATTACTGGAGTAACTCAGCGGGTCAAGCAGCATCTCAATCTGAAGAAGGGTCCCGACCTAAAACATCACCCATCCGTTTTCTCCAGAGATGCAGCTTAGTGAGATAGTCCACCACTTTGTGTCGTACTTGTGTTTGATTTGATTGGATAGTATTATCTGATTTGATTGGATAGCATGCCAATCCCTTCAGTATAAGTCAATACAGGTGACAAAATAAACCTGAACCAAAACCTAAAGCTCCAGGAACCCAGGTTTAATGATAACCTCAAGTGATCTCTGTGGAGCTTGATCATTTTCCCTGTGACCACATGGGTTTCCCTCAGACTCTCTAGTTTCCTCCCATGTCTCCCAGGTTTCCCAGAAAGCCGCACTCCCTCCTGACTCAGAAACACGGTGCAGTCCTTCCAGCTTCACTGGGACCAAATGTTGAATCTTGCAACCAAATTGTGGAAGATGCTCATCATCAAATTAAAGAGATTTTGGGGGGTTGCACAATACATATTGGGTTTGCCAATGAAATTCCCATCTGAATTCAGAGAAGGGCATAGAAAAGACATGTAGCTAAGGTCATAACTTAAAGAATGGTTGAATGTGGGATAGGGAGAGTGATGTTAAAATGGGCCAAATCGCAGGAGAAATGTATTGCTAAAGAAACTTCCTTATTAGGCAGAGGAACCATTGGTTCTCAAGGAATTAGGGAAATTTATATTAGTTTTTAATGTGGAGTGATCTGGTGAATATCTACATGATTTTCACAGTGCAATGATTCTCTGTATGTCTGAAATTAATTACTGTAAATCGCAGAAAATAATCTGCACATCCTGTCTGCAAGCATCTCAGTTTTAGAAAATTTAGAGAGACCTCGTCTCTTATAAATTTCCCAAGTCTGATCCCTAATTTTAAGACTTACACACAGCAAATGGCCAACTGGAAAATTGTGGGTGCACTGATGATGGTTTTCATGGAGCTGCCAACTGCACAAGGAGCCTTCCCAGTGTTGGTGAGTGTTGGAAACTTCTGCTGCACAAGTCAGTTAATCCACTGTTTTCCATTTTAATATATTCACTAATTGGAGCTAGGCATGATGCAAAGCTAAGGGTTTGGAGAACTTCATACTTTTTGCCTATCTATATTTGCCCCGGGTTATGTAAATATGTTTATTGCAGTCTTGACATTTGTACTATATACATTACATTAATACCAGAAAAAATATGATCTTCCCAGTGATAATGTTTTTGGTCCCACAAACACAAATGAGATAAATTAATAGATGATTGTTTTGCGAGTCTTGATGAAAAGATAACTGTTGGCCAGGATCAGAAAAATCCCCAATGCTCTTTCTCAAATGGTGTCAGGAGATACTTGACATCCAGCTGAGAAGGTATTTAGGGATGGGCAATAAATGTTGGCCTTGTCAGTGATATCCACAAGCTGAAAAATGAATTAATAGAGGGACAGGGAAACTTTCTGAAAGGCACGAATCTCAGCATGAGTCATGCACACTGACAAAGAGTGATATAGTTACACCCTGATAGCAACAGGGATGTTGGCGATTATATTGGGAGTTACAAGGTTCCAAGAAACTTTTCCAAGAAAAAGGGAAGAACATTCACATGACTTGCTGGCTGTATGCTGCTCCTGGAAGTGTTGGGGCAGTAAGTCAGCTATTCGTATGGAGACACAAGGAGCTACAAATTTGGAATATTGAGCAAAACAACAAATGCTGAAGCAACTTAAAGGGGCGGCACATTTGGCACAGCAGTAGAGTTGCTGCCTTACAGTGACAGAGATCCAGGTTTGATCCTGGCAATGGGTGCTATCTGTACGGGTTTTTCTCTGGGTGCTCCAGTTTCCTCCTACATTCCAAAGACATACAGGTTTGTAGGTTAATTGGCTTTGGTAAAATGTGTAAATTGTCCCTTGTGTGTAGGATAGTGCTGATGTATGGGGATCGTTGGTCAGCGTGGACTCAGTGGGCTGAAGTCGATGGTGGAGAGGATCAAGAGCTTCAAATTCCTGGGTGTGCATATTTCGGAAGATCTCTCCTGGTCCGAGAACACTGATGCAATTATTAAGAAAGCACATCAGTGACTCTACTTCCTGAGAAGATTACAGAGAGTCGGTATGTCAAAGAGGACTCTCTCTAACTTCTACAGGTGCACAGTAGAGAGCATGCTGACCAGTTGCATCGTGGCTTGGTTCGGCAACTTGAGTGCCCAGGAGCGGAAAAGACTACAAAAAGTAGTAAACACTGCCCAGTCCATCATCGGCTCTGACCTCCTTACCATCGAGGGGATCTATCGCAGTCGCTGCCTCAGAAAGGCTGGCATCATCATCAAGGCCGCACACCATCCTAGCCACACACTCATCTCCCCACAATCTTTAGGTAGAAGGAGCAGGAGCCTGAAGACTTCAACGCCCAGGTTCAGAAACAGCTTCTTCCCCACAGCCGTCAGGCTATTAAACTCAACTGAAACAAATCTCTGAACATTAATAGATCATTATCTGTTTATTTGCGCTTTATCTGACTTATTGATGTGTGTATATATTTATATAATGGTGTATGGACACACTGATATGATATGTTCTGTATTCGCGCCTATTATATTCCGTTGTGCTGATGTAAAGCAAGAATTTTATTGTCCTATCTGGGACATATGACAATAAACTTTCTTGACTCTTGACTTGACTTGAAGGGCATGTTCCCGCGCTGTATCTCTGAACTAAACTGAACCAAACTAATTTGGTGCAAAAACATAAAATGAAACTCTAACATTAAATGGAGACATTAAAGAAGTTTAAAGGTGAATATTAGTACAGTGGAACTTTTATGCAATGAATCCAACAGAAATCTGAACAAAAACATGCAATATTGCAAATAATGTTGAATATAATAAGAATTTCAAGAATGCTGTCTAGTTTGGTGTTCTTGTTATAGTTGTGTTTCAACTTTCATTGTGAATTTCTGTGTCGTTAATGGGAACAGTTTATGTAAACTTGCCACATTTTACTTACACCTTCTTCAATTTGTACCGCAACAGAATTCCCTTGTTCCAACCAACTCTATTTAACATCCTCAATGACCATACTTTACAAATTGTACATGGACTTGTCATTATATACATATATATATATATATATGTATATAGTGTATAACATTAAACAAGCTTAAAGTGGTGATTTAATAGTGCTTGTACAATTTGACCATTTAGGTTCAATCTTACAGTTGCACCACACATGGAAGGAACACATTTACACCCATACAGATAAATCAGTTTAAGACATTCCATAATTGAAAACAAACCAGAAAAATCTTGTGAAATAACTTGTTCCCATTTTCTTCTTAGACTATATGGGTTTCCGCTTCATTTGTTCCGAGAACTTTGATATGATGCATACAGCACTTATTGATATTTGTTTAAATCATTAAAAGAGGAGCATTTAAAAAATATAATGCATTCAATATGTTAGCAAGATTATTGCAATTACAGGATGCAAAAATGTACATGCCGAAGTTCACTAAGTTTTAAGATCATCATTATTAACAGTGGGCCCCAGGGCAATCTGGATCAGAGGGAAACTGTGTGGAAGCAGATTGAAGCTTTCATGGCCTCTCTCTGTGTCTCCAGAGCAACTCCCACCTGAAGCAATAAGTGCCTGTGAGGACACTGAGCCTTTGGAAAGATGTGTGAATGATGTGAATGCAGTAACAGTTTAGATATACAGCATGGAAACAGGCCCTTTGGCCCACTGAGTCCGCGCCGACCAGTGATCACCTCGCACACAAGGGACAATGTACAATTTTACAGAAGCCAATTAACCTATAAACCTGGGGTTACACAAAAAGCTGGAGAAACTCAGCGGGTGCAGCAGCATCTAAGGAGCGAAGGAGATAGGCGACGTTTCGGGTCGAGACCCTTCTTCAAAAGGGTCTGAAGAAGGGTCTCGACCCGAAACGTCGCCTATCTCCTTCGCTCCTTAGATGCTGCTGCACCCGCTGAGTTTCTCCAGCTTTTTGTGTAACCCTCGATTCTCCAGCATCTGCAGTTCCTTCTTTAACAACCTATAAACCTGTATGTCTTTGCAGTGTGGGAGGAAACCGGAGCCCCTGTGGAAAACCAACACATTCACGGGGAAAGCACGCAAACGTCTGCAGCCAGCACCAGTAGTCAGGATCGAACCTGGGTCCCTGGCGCTGTAAGGCAGCAACTCTACTACTGTGCCACTGTGCTTCTCCCTCAATATGTATCCTTGCAGGTGAGTGGTATCTCTCTGGCATCTTGTTTCTCTTCTCCGGCAGATGAAATATATGCTGTTGCTCTCTGGCTGCTGTGGGGAGTGTGCCTTTAAGAAGTAACACCCTAAGTGATTGATGAACAAGAATGTATCGGAAACTGTGGAGCATGGTGTCAACTGCATTGGCACAAATTCTTGATATTAGCTGTCCTAATACTATTTTAAATGCCCTTTTGATACCTTTGCAATATTTTGTTTGCAGGGAAAGCAACTGGGCCTTAGTGCTAAACACCACCAAATAATTAGCACATCATAAATAAGTGAAAAAACAATTTCCAAAAAAGGAATCTGGTTGTGAAAACGTAATAAGCTGGAACACTCAACAGGTCGGGCTGCATCAGCAGAAAGAGAAATAAAGTTAACATTTAAGGTCCAAGATATAGTTGAGCGTAATTTTACCAAATCTATTATATATATATATATATATATATTATACATATATATAAAATAATGTTTACTTGCTTAAATTGATTTTGACTGTTTTTAAATGTCATTGATTATCAGGGCTGTCAAAGGCCTTGAGGGGAATGGTTCTATTACCTAGAGAAGGACATAAAGGGAGGCCTTGTTGGATATGTAGAAGAACCAGAGGAAGATGGTCCATGTTGGAAAATACCCCAGAACAAGAATTGATTGGGCCTAGCAGATGAAACTGGATTACTTTATAACCTGCATATGCTGGAAATCTCAAATAAAACCACAAAGGATGCAGGAAACACTCACTAGGTCAGACAGCATCCTTTCTTCATTCTCTCTGTTATATTAGGCCCAGAGCATGGCTCCATTGAACCATGTAATAACTTAAAGAGCCTGTCCCACTTGGAGACTTTTTCAGCATCATTGACTGACATATCAGCTCACCGAAAAAGTCGCAGCTTGATGCGGCGCAATGCGGCGTGACGTGGCGTGACGCGGCGTGATGACAATGACGCAAATGTCACAACTTTGTTTTGTCATCGCTGGATTTCGAAATGTTCAAAATCTTTTGCCAACCCTGATATGATGCCGGCAGTCGCCAAAAAAAATTGCCAAGTGTGACAGGCCCTTTATGATGTGCAAAGTAGAGGCTTCTGAGACTGTACAGTCAGAGGCACAGTGGCACAGCTGCTAGAGCTGCTGCCTTATAGCAACCAAAACCCAGCTTTGATCTTGGCTTTGGTTGCTGTTTATGCGGAGTTTGCACGTTCCCTCTGTGATTGCTTGAGTTTCTTCTGGGTGCTCCGATTCCCTCCCACATCCAATGTCGTGTGGGTTTGTAGGTTCATTGGCCTTTGTAAATTGCCCGTAATTTTTAGGGAGTGGGTGAGAAAGTGGGAAAGCATTGAACTAGTGTGAAGGGGTGATTGATGGTTGCCGTGGACATCGAATGATAAAGAGTCTGTTTTGAGGCTGTATCAATCAATCAGTATGGCCAAGTGGCTCTGTTCATTTAGTTTTGTTTAGTTTAGTTTATTATTGTCACGTTTACCGAGGTGCAGTGAAAAGCTTTTGTTTGCATGCTTTCCAGTCAAAGAAAAGCCAATGCATTAATACAATCAGGCCATCCATAGTGCATGGATAAAGGATAAAGGGTTGATGGAAGGTCAGGACCACACTCTAGCTGATGAGAGGATAGTTAATTTGCCAGATAATAGTTGGAAAATAGGTGGTTTCTGAAACTGGAGGTATATGTTTTCAAACTTCTGTATATAGTAGAAGAGGGTGTGAGCAGGATGAGCCTGGTCCTTGATTATGCTGGTGGCCTTGCCGAGGCAATGTGAAGTGTACAATACCTGCTGTTGGACCCAGAATCCAGAGGAAAATGTATCCCGATCCATTTCTCTGCGTGGATTACAGAATCCCCACAATTCCTTTGACTCATCAATCCCATTTATTTAGACAAATTTATGCATAATATCTGTCTATCTATCTATATACTTTTAAAAGTGTGTGTGTGTGTGTGTGTGTGTATGTGTGTGTGTGTGTGTGTGTGTGTGTGTGTGTGTGTGTGTGTGTGTGTGTGTGTGTGTGTGTGTGTGTGTGTGTGTGTGTGATTTTGCCTGTGAAACGTATCTCCTCATAAACTAGACACCGAAACGGGAACATTTTTACATATCAGGTGAGATGTTCATTGTGATTTTAGAAATCCACGCCTCTGTACATTATTTTCCCGACTCTTTAATTGAAATTGTTGACCAATCTGACCTTTTTTTAAAATCTGACCACTGCCCAGCTGCTGACGTTACAATAGCAGTTATTATGATTTAAAAAATCCAATCCTCTATAAATATGGTCAATTATTTTCCGAGATATTTGCTAAAAATTATCACCAAGCTGACATTTAAAACAAATATAAAGACTGCCCAGCTGCTGACCTCACAATGCCTTTCCTCATGGCCCCGCACGCACGCACTCTGGATTAATGCAGCAGCTGTCAACGCGCATGCGCAGTTTTCCACAAGGTACGTTAGCCCACCCATTCCCCCGTTCTTCAAAAGGCGCAGATAGATCAAGAAAGTTCTGCAGAACAAAGACCCTTTTTGGATCTTTGTTCTGCAGATCTCAAGATCAGAAGCACCTCACGCGCTGAAGTGGTTTTCAACTTAAGGGCCTGTCCTACAAGGATGCAACTCTTTGCGATGAA
This sequence comes from Raja brachyura, assembly GCA_963514005.1. The sequence goes on from OY740782.1 coordinate 46,546,665, forward strand.
CGCGATCAAACTAGAAACGGGGGCCGCGCGGAGGTCGGGTGATCCCCTGTACAGGGCCGTTCCCACCAGCATATGCCTGCATGCGGCAAGCGTGACCAAACCGGCAGCGAGGGCCGCGCGGAGGTCGGGTGAGTGGCGCAACGCGGCGCAAAGTGAGGCGAACTTGGAGTGAAGTCTAAGGTAAGTTCGCCAGGACAGAGAGGGGCACACAGAGAGGGGCACAGAGGCACACACACACAGAGGGCCACGGAGCCACACACATAGAGGGTCACGGAGGCACCTACAGATAGGTTCACGGAGGCACGATGTCGGGGCAGTATGCAATGGGTCGAGGCGACTGCGAGCCGACAAGCCATTGCTGCGCAGAATTTTTGAACATAGTCAGTTTTTCGGAGCCCCGCGCGATGTCGGGACGAACTCCGCACAATTCCGCACGGCTCCGGCGATCAAAGTGGGACCGGCCCCTCGACGCCGGACGGCTCAAGCGACCACGTTAGGTCGTGCTAATCGCATAGAGTTGCATGCTTGTAGGACAGGCCCTTTACTGCCAGTGCAGCTTGTGAAGCCTCGCCCCTCCCATCCCCTGCCTGCCCGCTAATTCCAGCTGTGGGTTTCCAGAGAGTCAGAGGCCGCTTCTGCTTCTCTCTGCTGTTCGCGGCCCACTCAATCACCCGGCTCCCCTCCACCCACCCCCCTCTTCTTCTCACTTCCTCCCCTTGCCTCCCTCCCTCTCTCCCCTCTCCTCTCTGCCCGTCACTGATCGTCTCTCCCCTCCCCCCCGGCCCGGCCCGGCTTTGTCACACTGGCGGGTGCGCTTCCCTTTGCAGAAGCCACAATCGGCTGTTCCGCCCGCTGCTTTTCACCATCCTCAGATCACTCCGTGCCTCCCTCGGGCTGCCTCCCCACCCTTCTCCTCGCTCCCCCCCTCTCTCCCTTTCTATCTCTCCCCTCTCTCTCTCTCTCTCTCCCCTCTCTCTCTCTCTCCCCCCCTGCTGTCTCTCCCTCCCCCTCTCCTGTCTCTCTCCCTCCTCCTCTCTCTCCCCACTCTCTCTCTCTTTCCCTCCTCTCTCTCAATCTCTCCCCCCTCTCTCCCCCCTCTCTCCCCTCTTTCTCTCCCCCCTCTCTCCCTCTCCCCTCTCTCTGCCCCCTCTATCCCCCTCCCTCTCTCTCTCTCTCTCTCTCTCTCCCTTCCTCTCTCCCCCTCTCTCTCTCCCCCCTCTCTCTCTCTCACCCCTTCCTCTCCTAGGGGGGAGAGAGTGGGAGTGGAGGGCAGAGGTGGTGGAGATGGGGGGTGGAGGGGGGATGGATAGGTGGGGAGGAGAAGGCAGGGGAAGAGGGGGAGGAGAGGGGGGGCTCCGATGTCGCACACAACTACATACCCCTCCGCGCTTCTCAGTGGGACCTGCCCCGCGTGTCCATACGATGCTTGTGCGCTTCAACGCGAGGTCGCGTAATTTGCATGCCAAGGACACGTAAATGGGACAGGCCCTTAAATTACAGTGCCAATCTTCTTGTTCATCGCGGTATCACATTTGCTTTATACAAGGTGAATTTGACTCAGACAGCGCTCCCCCCACTTGTCCTGTCTCCCGCCTGCATAATGTGCTGGTGAAGGAAGTGATGTGTGTGTGTGTATGTATGTGTTCCACTGACCGTTCCAGTCGCCGGTTTTTCTGGCGACTGACAGCGACTTGACAGTAGCCTGAAAAATTGCCTAAGTGGGACAGGCCCGAGTAATCTCTACTCAATGGTGTGAATCATGCACCTGCAATGGCTTATGTTCATTCAAACCCAATCAATTCTTTATTTTTTGTGGGTAAAAGAAGTTGTATCTCGAAACATAAAGATATTTACGTATTGAAATGTAAACTGAGTAGTTTGTAAATAATTGTTTAAAAAAATCCTTTTTTTTGTTGCTTAAAATATGTTAATCTAGGAGGTGTAGAAAAGTCGGAAAGGGACACCATCCTTCTGTTTACAGTTCAAAAATAGATCACCACTTGCATAAATGCTATTTATTGCAAAGTGAAAATTACTTTGAGGTTGTGGATGCATTCTTAATTCTAAACTGATAAGAATATAAACCTGAAGAAGGGTTCCAACCCAAAAGGTCACCCATCCTTTTTCTCCAGAGAAGCTGCCTGACCCGCTGAGTTACTCCAGCACTTTGTGGCCATCTTTGGAATAAACCAGCTACTGCAGTTCCTTCCGACTCAGAATATGAACCATGTTTTATCATGGAAAGAAACTTTTTCATTTTGAAATAAATCAGATTAGCTGAGGTGATCTATGGAAATGCTTGGTTGAAGGAAATGCTGCCATTTACTGTAGAAGGGGTCTTAGCTGCACGTTCTCTTCCCCCGGCCAATTTCCATGAGATACAAAAATTGCTGCCTGAATTTTGCTGAAATCATTATAAAGTAGCCTTCTGTTTATTTACCATTCAAGAGAGGCAGAGACGCAGAGTGGAACCTGTATATTTATTTTTGCAACTCCGATATTTATTCAAGGAAGGCAGTATTTTCCCAGGGACCAATCACAAAACAATTAATTCAATGTTTTCAGAGATCTAAATAGAAACTTATAAACTCATGCTGCCAGTTGCAGGAGTCCCCTCCCTCCAGCAACTAACGGTTGCCCAAGAATGCACACTTTCAGCTCTCCCTCTACCATGCTGTCAAATATCTTACTAAAGGTCAGGAAAGCCCTTCTTCCACTACTTGCAAACGCCATGACCCTTTGCTTTCAGCATTGTGAATACTAGATGCCTATCACCAGCCTGGGTAAAGCTGCAATCCACTATTGTATGTCATGATATGGTAAGAAACAATAATTAAATGCAACAAGGCACCAACATAAATGTAATAGTGCACATGTCCCTGTAGTTTGGTGATATACTGCATACATTTTAAAGTCTTGCTGTGTTTCTAATTGGTAAACTAAACAGTTGTGTAATTTAGTCCTCAAAGTACATTAAAAAACAAATTATATTTAGAGGAGAAATGCTGGAGTAACTCAACGGGTCAGGTAGCATCTCTGTAGAAAAAGAATGGGTGATGTTTCGGGTCGGGACCCTTTCTCAGATCTAGCCTTCTATTTAGTGGAAGCAGTTTTACTTATGAATAACCTTGGGAGAAGGATTGCAAACCCTCCATGTTACCACACACTTTTCACTCATAAACTAATACCAATAGCAATGCCAATAGTGATACCAATACAGTTGTGTAGCCAGAGTTACCACTTCTTCAAAGCTGATAAAGTTCAGATTCAATGTTAAATGAATTGCATCACCTATCAAACAAGGTAATCTATATGAACGTAATAGATTATATTGAAAAGTTAGATAATAAATGACTACATAAACAATTGCAATATTAAATGCTTACGTGAAAATATGACAACAGAAAATCATGCAAATGGAAGTCGATATTTGCTGGAAAAAAAAAACTAATTTTGCACTAAATATTTTTCCACTTACCTCTGCGAATCATGTTAAAGGAGGAACTCTACTTCAGAAATAATTCCATGGATAAAATGTAATTTTAAAATGTAGGTGACATTTATAAACCATTCAATGATTCATGGTTCATGGTTAGTTACAGCATGCAGTTTAAGACAGTTGACTTGTCTTGCACTCTCTCCGGATCTTAAAGATAATTGCCTGGAAATCTATCATCTACTTCCACCACTAAATGTGACAGCATTTACATTGTACTTTGCCCTTTTAATGGTGATTGTAATGTTGATGTTATCAATGGAGTATAAATCTTTCGACATATATACCTGGAGAGATCCATGACTTTTTTTGTGTGTGTGTGTCTAACATGCTAAATATCCGTTCAGAAAATCCAAAAAGTAGTTTCCATGTGTCTGATCCCAGTTGCTGGCTGTTTTCCAATGCAGTCATTTTTATTTGACCTATGTCTAAAGAACAGATTGATAGCAGCCAAGATATGGAATCTTGAGTGTTCTATAGGAGCATACAAATACAGATAGAAGCACCCTGCTTACTGGCATGCTGCATTGGGAAGCTTACCAAAGTGAAACTACTTACCTATCTGGTAATTTAGCTTGCAGGGTTGACTGGAATGCTTCTCTGCTGTCAGTTCAAGGCATATTCATCTGTTAAATCAGTAATAATGCCTTGGGACACCACAGCTCTATCTAATTTTGATGCAAGATCAAATCTACAACTGGATTGAAACATTGGATTTTTTAGCTATTTTCCCTTTGAAGCCTTCATGTCTTTGGTTAAGCAATATTTGCACAGATGTTTTATTGATAAACACTTTGCAATGGAAGCAGCCTGGTATTTCAATCTGTTGGTGCAAGTCATTTTCTTTTCCATGTCTTCTGAGAGAGGTTAATAACAATGGGAGATTTTGATGAGATATTGCATGATGATCTGCTCATGGTAAGTGGAATTGGCAGGCAGAGAGCAAGCTTAGCATCTTGAAGCTTCATCCCTGCCAGTTCCACTTTCCACAGGATGATGATGGTATAATATATCTCAATGAAACATCCCAGTTGTACAGACAACAGCTGAAAGAATGGAAAAATAAAGTACCAGTTTCATTATAAATCCCAGCTGCAATGTAAATCTCAGTGTTTGATAAATATATAAGTAATATGCTCAAAATATAATTACTTTGGAGTTTATTTATTCATGGGCATACAAATACTTTCTGTATGTGCGAAATATATAAGAAATGTGCCCAAAACATATTTAATTTGGGAGTCATATATTCATGGGGACACATAAATTATTAATAGAGACATCCAGATATAAATATTACTCAATTAAAGGCAATAGGGTTGTATTTAAAAATTAATAAATCTCATTTATACAAACAAAATGATATTTCCTTTGAACTTTAGGCAATACACAATATTTAAATGTATCTTGCCCTAATCCTGCAGGAATGTAGGAAATGGAGGGATATGAATTATGTGTAGGCAGATGAGATTAATTTAACTTGGCATCATGTTCGGCACAACCATTGTGGACTGAAGGGCCTGTTCCTGAGCTGTGCTGTTCTCTGTTGTATAGCAGGATCCTGTTTTGCCCTGCCTATTTCAACAAATATTGATTCTACAGATAGCTGCACTTCTGTCACATACACTCCCATGAAGTCTATATTGACCGAGGAGTATTTTTTAACCATCGTTCACTGGTCACAAGTTAATAGGTTTAAACATCCAAAATGTAACATTCAGTTCTGTTATGTTCTGAAATGTGAGAATCCTTTTCCTGTGCAGCAGTTAGCTATAGTCAGTTTTCTGTTTAAAAATGGATCAGATTTCTGATGATCTGTAAGTCTGAACTGCCAAATAAATCCAGGAAGTTATAAAATATAGAATGCACATGACAGTCCCATGGTGTTGATAGACAGCAGCCTGACATGGATCAGTTTAGATTTACTTTCTGCCAGTGCTTAATCATATACGTGACTATTAACAGAAACAATCAACTGGATTTTTATATGCATACGAAGAAACACGCATCTGTAGTCTTGCGATTTGTTTTATTGTGGAACATGTTTATCTCCGTGCCAGGTTCTTCGTCTACTTGGCTTCTAGCCTCTCTTCTTTCCATTTGCTTGACAGCTGTTTGAGAAAGCTGAGATGACTGTGAATGCATGAATACTGCTCACTTCATACTTTGCTGCAAGATTTGATTAACAACAAATCTGCTCCACAGTAGATTATTCTTCACGCTCTCAGTGAATCCTGTCATATTTGAAGTCTGTTTCCTTTCAGTCATGACCTCAAAATAAATTTATATAAAGCAATTTTATCCTAATACAATTAAAAGAAACATAAATGTTGCGATTGTAGAGCAATATATTGCAATATGTGATTTCTTCCTTAGACCAGCTCCTGTAGAAAATAGATTGGTTTGCAACTTGTCCACATAAAGCCACTCTATAAAAATCTCAAAATGACACAATGTATTTATACACTGTGTGATATTAATATACATATATGTAATGTTAATACCTTCCATATTAATAGAGATATTTGCCATTTAAAGCAGACATTTTAATGTCTCAGCTAATATAGCGGAAGGAGGAATTATCCGTGCAATATTTACTCATTGTATGGATTTTTTTTCACATATGTAATAAGTGGGCAGAATGGCTTACTCATGTAGTGACTTCAAGGGAATGAAAGTTGGGGGTGGGGGATGGTTGTGAATGCGATCCACTCTCTCTGACTAAATATACTTTGAATAATTTAATGATCTACAATCTCTTCATTTAAATCATTCGATTATTTTGGTTGACAGTCGGAAGAGAAGAGCTGAGGTAATTTAATCTTTAGGGATTTCCCTCTGCACAGTTGTCAGGTGGGTTTGGCAGGACTTCCAGTTCCACTCATCAATGTGCTTTCTCATCTCTTGGTGACGTTAGAAATGTTGAAAGCAAAGCAAACGCTAAGAGGAATAAATAATTTGAATGAAAAGTATTGTCATTTGTTTTACTATGATCCACAAACAGCACATAGTGTGATAGAACTAAGGTGGACCTGGCATAGGAGGGGCCGCCATGAAATAAGGGGGTCCTGATGGGAGGGGGAGGTGGGGGGGATGAAGAAGGGATGAGTACTATTTGTAATTTTTTTCGGTGCCTTTGTGGCGACTCTTTGGTGTACTTTGTGTGCAAAAACAAATAATTTCACTGCACCTAGCTAGGTACGTGGCAATAAAGTACTATTATCATCGACGTATCAGTGATCATTCCTAAAGATATGCATTTCAATTTGTATTATGCATCTTACTACCACTTCAGTTAGTCTCATAGAGCAGGGATGTAGGCCCTTGGGTCAATGTCTCCATGCCAATGCTCAAGCACCCATCAATATTACTCCCATTTCTCTTGCATGCTCATAAACTCTCCCCCATCACTCCTGCCACCCAATTTAAAGCGATCAATTAAGTTGCCAACTTACGTCTTTGGGAGTGGAGGAAGTCACAGCAGGGAGTAAACCAGACTCCTCGCTGATGGCCTCAAAGAACAGATTTGGATCCAGAATCCCGGAGCTGGAACTATGAGGCTGAAGCATTAATCGATGCACTACCAGGACCATGCTGCTATTCCTACCCTAGGTATCTTACCTGAGTTTTACATTCGTCTCAATTGCTCTTAAGCCCCTTTCTTTCAGGTCATTGGCTGGGTTGGTTCATGTTTCAAGCCACAGAGGATGTATGTATTCAAAGTCTGAAGAAGGGTGCCAACCCAAACATCACCAGTCCACTGTGTTGCTCCTAAGGCACTTTCCAGTTCTTGGCCCATCTTTTCCCCTCACCTCTTTCTACCTGCTATTTTCTCTCTACTCCATTAAGCTGAATAAGGGTCCCGAGATGAAATGTCCTCTGTCCATTTCCCTCCACAGATGCTCTCGGACCCACTGTTTTCCTCCAGCTATTTGCTCAGTATAATAATTTAGTCCATTTGAAATTACAGAGCCATTAGTTAATTTCCCCATGTCATCAGGTTATTTACATCATTAAGTCAATTCAATATAAAATTACATGCAAACATACTTAAGAGTGGTGTACTTATGCCCTTAACACTAATTAGACATATATTAACAAATGTGAAAAGTTGCTCAAGCTTGCCCTCTATCACACAGATAATTAATCATACACTTGCTGAACACGGTGTTGAGATGATGACGAACATTATACAATTTCCATCAATAATGCAGGAGACATTTATTACGAAAGCAAAACCTCGTCTGGATTGTGGTGCACAGCACAGCACATTGCTAAATATTGCTGGAAAGCAGGATGCTCATAGACTCTGAATGGCAATCTCAGTATTGTTAAGAAGCACTGTAGATTTAGCTTGCATTACTACTGTTGTATTTTCCAGGGGGTTAACTATAGATTAGTGAAATGTGTTTGGGTGTAGTTTAGGTTAGTTTAGATTATTGTCACCGTGCTGCAGTAAGCGTTTTCAATGCGTGCTATCCAGACAGCGGAAAGACCACACATGATTGCAATCAAGCCGTCCTCATTGTATAGATACAGGATAAAGGGAATAATGTTTAGTGCAAAATAAAGTTCAGTAAAGGCTGATTAAAGATCCAAAGGGTCTCCAATGAGTAATACAGATTCTTGGTTTATTTCTGATCAGCAGAAATATTGCTGCCCACACTGTGGGACCAGCCGATGAAAAGGGCAATGTGCAAAAAGGCCGACATTTCTTCTGAGAAATAGTTTTGGGTGTTGTAGAGCAAGGGGAGGTTCGGTGCAGTGAGCTCAATTGCAGAGAGGTTTGGATTCTGATAGCAGAGAAGAAAGCCATTTCAGATCATCATGTCTAAGGTAATTTAATTGTGGTTTCCTCCACACTGTGTTGTAGATTACCTTGCTTGGGCAACACAGCTGTGCAGCAGTGGAGCTGTTGCCTTACAGCACCAGAGACCTGGGTTCGATCCTGACTATGGGTGCTGTCTGTACAGAGTTTGTAAGTTCTCCCCATTAACTGAGTATGTTTTCTCTGGGTGCTCCAGTGTCCCCCCACATTCCAAAGATGTACAGGTTTATGGGTTAATTGGCTTTGGTGACATTTTAAATTGTCCCCAGTGTGTAGGATATTGTTAGTGTGTGGGGATCGCTGGGCCGAAGGGCCTGTTTCAGTGCTGTATCTCTAAACTAAACTAAACTAAACTAAACTTTACATCCAGGTAAGGCCAGCAGTCCCATAAATTGTGCATCAAGCCAAGGGACACTAGGTTGAAAGGAGCTTCTGTGGGTCAACCATCATTGCCATGGATGTAGTACATTCAGAAGCTTTGTGTCTCCAATGAAAATTGTGGAGTTCCAGAGCTAACAAATCCTGGACGATGGTTGGAGAAACCTTGTAGTCAGTGAGTCTGATAAAACTTGCTACAAGGAATCATTTAGAAGCTTAGGTGTTATATGTATGGAACAAAGCACAAGCACCAAGGCTGAGTTGTGTGCCAAAACTGTCTACCAATATTCACACAAATAAGTGCTTTAAATTTGTTTAAAATGTTTTGTGAATATTTATTTATCATTGGTTATGGTGCAGCAGGAGCCCAGTCCAGGATACAGTAGATTTAAAGAACTGAACCATAGAGGTGTTGCGCAAGTCTGATTCAGCATGGTTACTATGCAGCTGTGCTTACCTTTTCAAGAGACAGTCATCTTATATGAATGGAAGAAATAGCAGCAACAGTGGGTCCCACAAGTTCTCTCCGCTATTCAATAAGATCTTACCCGATCCCTGATCCTTCAATTGGGTTTGCGTTTCAATGCCATATCATCCAATGATAGAAAGGCCCAGATAGAATGGCATAGCTCTGGTGCCATCTTTCAGAACTAAAACACTTTCCTGAACAACTCTGTGATACAGGGCATCTATGATATGTATCCTTTGTTTGGGCCTTCCATTGGCTGACTCTGATCATCAGACCTATCCTGATCTACCAACGTCTTACTGCAAGCTCTGTTAACGCAATGCCTTAACCCAAATCTCAAATCCCTATTTCACGCCAGATAGAAGTTCTGAAGCGTGACCTTCACCAAACTTCTCCTGCAAAACCACACAGCCCAACAGCATTCCACTACCTGTAACTATTATAGTTCCTTTACTTGCTCCTCAATCGTAGGGCCAATGGATGTGAAACTTTACATATACAATGTGAACAATATTTCTATTGGATACAAATCCTCATTCATTCATCATCGTTGAAAACATTAACGACGGAGTGATGCTGGTTTCCAATAGGAATGTTGATGGATGCACCACACATCTCTGTCCTCCACTTCTTAATAGCTAAATCTTGAAAACATCCAGCGAATTGGCAGATCGAGAATTCCACAAATACACAACTCTTTGGGTGAAAAAGTTTTTCCTCATCTCAGTCCTATTCTTATTCTTATTCTTAAACTGTGACCTCTGGTTCCGGACTCCCCCAACATTGGGAACATTTTTCCTGCATCTACCCTATCCAATCCTCTAAGAATTTTATGTTTCTATAAGATCCCCTGTCATCCTTCTAAATTCCAGTGAATACAAGACCAGTTGACCCATTCTTTCATCATATGTCAGTCCAGCCATCCCGGGAATTAACCTGGTGAACCAATAGCAATAATGCAATGCACTCCCTCAATGGCAATAATGTCCGTCCTAAAATTAGGAGACCAAAATTGCACACAATACTCCAAGTGTGGTCTCACCAGGGCCCTATGCAACTGCAATAGGACCTCCTTATTCCTAAATTCAAATCTTCTCACAATGAAGGCCAACATTCCATTAGCTTTCTTCACTGCCAACTGTAAATGCAGTTAGGTTCAGTGACTGATGTACAAGCAAACCCAGGTCTTGTTGTACTTCCCCTTTTCCTAACCGTGTACATCAGTCACTGAAAGTAAGCATGCAGTTACATTTGGCAGTGAAGAAAGCTAATGTTCACCGAGTCCACGCAACCATTGATCACCCATTCACATGAGTTCTACGTCTAGGAAGGAACTACAGATGCTGTTTTACACCAAAGATAGACACCAAAGGCTGGACTTCCTCAGCGGTCAGACCGCATCGCTGGAGAAAAGGAATGGGTAACGTTTGGGATCGGAACCCTTCTTCAATAACCTGTAATGCCGTTTGAAGTAGACCAATAACAATGATCTAGATCGGTGACTGGGATTCATGCATCAGAGAGAACAGCCTTGAAGAAGGTGGAACATACTTCTATGTACATAGAACATTGAACATTGAACATAGAACAGCACAGCACAGGAATGGGTCCTTTGGCCCACAATGTTTATGCTGAACATGGTGCCATTAAATAGATTCCATCTGGCTGTACATGATCCATATCCTATTCCTTAGACTTACATGTACCCATCTAAAAACCTCTTAAACACCACTATTGTGTCTGCCTCCACTACCATCATTGGCAATGCGTTCCTGGCCCCTGCTACTCTCTGTTTAAAAAAACTTGCCCAACACGTCTCCATTAAACTTTCTCCCTCTCACCTTATAGCTATGCTCTCCAATGTTGGACAGTTACACCCTGAAAAAAAAAGGTTCTCACTGTATATCATATCTATACATCTCATAATATGAGGCATTCAGACATTGTTGGTAGGGTGCAACAAGGGAAAGGAGGCTTAAGACTCAGCACAGGGAAACCAGTGTGGAGTAAGGCAGGACCAACAGGGAAGAGGAAATTGGTTGTAGAGCAGGCATGTCACCAGGAGGAATCAATGAGATGTATAAGGGCAGTAGCCCAGGTGGGGTGGGGTGGTTCTCGGATGGTTCTGGGATGCCAGGACCAACTGTTGTTTCCCTTTGTATTTTAATTGTAATTTAATTTTATGTACTTCTATCAAGTCTCCCCTCAACTTCCAAATTTCCAGAGAAAACAATCCAACTTCTCGTTGTAGCTGAAATCCTCTATTCCAGGCAGCATTCTGAAAACCCTCCACATCTTTCCTGTAATGTGGTGACCAGAACTGCACACAATATTCCAACATCGTGTAGAACTACATCATGACTTCCTGACTCGTATACTCAATTCTCTTAGCAATGAAGGCAAACATTACCCTGCGTCTTCTTTACCATTTGCAAAAAGATGAACACCAACTTATTAATTGTGGGTGTGCTAGACCCTGGAAAATATGGTGACCGACCATGAAAAACTAACTTGGATCTTACGTCCATTGGATGCCTTCTTTCATATTGTCACACTTTCACTATTTTACATATGATCCATCATGGGACCCAACATCTGATGGAAAATTCTTACAGTCTACTACTTGGCAATTGTGCCCAACCCCGTCCCACAAACATCAAGATTTTAAACCTGCTGCCATTGTACTGGCTGCCCTGTCAACAGTCTGTAGATCCCCTTTCTGTTCTTATTATTTTAAGTATGTCTTGAATGGATGTTTTTATGTTTCTTGGTATGTTTTATGTGGGGGGTGGGTGGGGGGGGGGGGGGGGTGATTGGGGGAAGCTTTTTCCAGTCACTTACCTCGACGGAGATGCGATTTTTCTCTGTGTCGCATCTCCGTCCCCCCTACAGCCTAACAACATGGAACGGTGCTGCCTTTCCTGAAGAGCGGCCTGGAGCTTCAAGCCACCGGCGTGGCATCAACTTACTATCTCAGAGCCTACGATCATTTGTCGGGGATCGCCAGTGAAAGTGCTCCAACCGTGGGGCCTGTGTATTGTAACACCATGACGCACGGTCTCCGGTAAGAAGAGGCCGACTCGGGAGCTCCATGCCGCAGAGTGTTCCGATCTGTCCCGATGCCAGAGTTTTGATCATCCCCACGTGAGAGCTCAGTCATCGGACCGACGGCAGCAGCAAGTGCAGCGGGTTCAGCCCCGACCACGGGTGAACAAAGGAGGAAGATGGCTGAACTTTATTGCCTTCCATCACAGTGACGAATGTTGATCCCACTGTGATGGATATTTATGTTAAATTTTATTTTATGTGACTGTGTATTGTTGCTTTTCATCGAGTATGGTAACTCAAATATTACAGTACCTTAATTGGTGCATGTGACAATAAACGCAAACTTGAACTTGTGCTCCATGGGCTATTTCCCAGGCTCATTCCAAGGCTACTCACTGCAATTACTGCAGTTACCAACTAATTGTACAAGGCTGAACCTATGCCAGGTTAGATCCAGCACCAATAACAACTGCAAAAGAGACAGAGAATGAGGGGAATAAGGCCATTTAGGACTGAGATGAGGACATTTTTTTAACTAATAGAGTTGTGAATCTGTGGGTTTTTCTGCCACAGAAGGCACCGGAGGCCAATTCACTGGATGTTTTCAAGAGACAGTTAGATTTAGTTCTTAGGGTTGGGTCCCAGTCTCAGGGGGGGCCTGGTCCCCCAATGCAACCCTTTCCCCAATGCAATATTCCACCACTCAACCTGTTCCCTCGCAGGAGCGTTCTGTAGCCAGGGGAGGGGGACGGCTTCAGGCGGGGCTTTTCGGGGGCTGCTGGGGGGTTGTATGGGGGAGGGGGGAGTGTGTTGTGGAGGGGGGTGTGTGGGGGAGGGGGGGGAGTGGGGGAGGGTTGTGTGTGGGGGAGGGGGAGGGGAAGTTGTGGGGGAGGGGTGTGTGTGGGGAGGGTGTGTGGGAGGGGCGATGTGGGAGAGGGATGGGTGGGGGAGGATGGAGGTGGGGGGATGGGGGAGGGGTGTGTGTGGGAGGGGGGTGTGTGGGGGAGGGTGTGTGTGTGCCGGAGTGGAGTGTGTGGGGAAGGGGGGTGTAGAGGAGGGTTGTGTGTGGGGGAGGGGGAGGTGTGGGGGAGGGGGAGGTGTGGGGGAGGGGGGTGTGTGGGAGGAGGGGGTGTGGGAGAGGGATGGGTGGGGGAAGGTGGAGGTTGGGTAGGGTGGGATGTTTGTGGGGGAGGGGGGTGTGTGGGGGAAGGTGTGTGTGTGCGGGAGTGGAGTGCATGGGGGAGGGGGGTGTAGGGGAGGGGGGGTGTAGGGGAAGGGGGCTGTGGGAGGGGGGTGTGTGGGCTCACCGGTTCCCGGCCCTGGCTTTGACCGCATTCCTGGCTCCAGGACCCGGCTCCAGACTCACTCAGCTGCTCCAGTCCCCAGTGCCTGCCATGCTCACAGCCCCCACCTGTGAAGTAATCCTAGCAATATAGGGTAGCGTTGTTGCACAAACTTAAATACAACGTAGACCAGAAGTGGTCAAGATGAGAGTTTTAGTAATAGTATAGAAGATAGATAGATTGATTGTAACTTTTCTATGTCAAAACATCAGGGAAATGTTGTAGTTTTTTTCCATTAACATGAGTTGGGCTTGTTCTGCTCAGCCACTTCAAGCTTCAAGCTTCAAGCCATCCATCTCTGTTCCTCATTATTCTGCCACTCAACACTTTATCTCTAACTTTCTATACTTTCAAAATTTTCAGAGAAATCAGCACATCCCTGAATTTACTGGTAATTACTCCAGCAATGACATCAGCTTTCAACTGATTCTGCTACAAGCTTTTAATTTCTGTGGGAAAATCTTTCCAATTTCTCTATCTCTTTTGCTATTACAATGCTCCTTGAAACATCCCTATAACCAAGATTTAGACCATCTGTCCTAGATATCCTTAGCTGATCAGTAATTTAGTTTTTTTTAGGTTTTTTCATTACCTTAGTACATTTTGATTCATTCTGCTGGTATTGGTGTTGAATTTAGTTAGATTTCAGCTCAGTTTCAACTTATTATTTGATTGATTTAATTGATTGAAAGTTACATCCGGGAGACAGGTCCTAGGATTCACTTGGACTATGCTGACCATCAACCACCCATTAATACACTCAAAATTTCACTTTTAAGTTACTGGGATAATTTAGAGAAACAGTATGGAAAGAGTGTTGACCTTTGATCACCCGTTCACTCAGGCTTCATTGTTCCATTTCAGGACATATGACAATAGAGGATCTGCTGAATAAGAAGTGTTTGTATATTTTGTATTGCTCGCTTATAATGCCATATATGTCATATTGTGGTGAAGTTTGGGGAAATGTATATAAAACAAATATAGACACTATAATTAAACTCCAGAAAAGAGCTATTAGAATAATACATAAAGCTTCTTACCATGAAACTACAAATCCATTATTCATAGAGTCCGGTACCTTAAAAGTTTTGAATATTGTGCATGTAAAGACATTAGAAATACCTTTCTGAGTTAGGAATAAAAGCCTTCCTGTTACTATTGAAAAAAACCCATTAAATTAAGAGAAGGACATTATAATTTAAGAGGGTTGTGTATTTTTGAAACAAGTGAAGTTTGAACCAATGTAAAATATAGATGCATTTCAGTTTTGGGAGTCAAATTATGGAACGGGCTTAGTGATGAGTTGAAATTTTGTAGCTCTCTGTTGAGTTTCAAAAAAGCCTTAAAATGTAAAATAATTAAGGATTATAATGTAAAATTATTAAAATGTAAAATAAGTAAGGATTACAATTTAGAGTAAATTTTATTTGTTTTTCTTTCCTTCGAAATGCTGATATTCTGGGTTATCTTATGGATTGTATAGGATAGGCAAAAATAAGCTTTATGGCTTCAGCCTATTCCTTTTTCGGTCATTGATTATGTGAACATTGTGTGAAATGGATACCGTGTTGATTCACAATCACACAGATTGTAAAGTTTTGTTCTTTTTAATGTATGATCAAAATAAACTATTCATTCATTCATAAAACACCCTTGACCTTTGACTCTTGTATATTATCCCCCCCTCTCATGTTCACTCTCTACACACAAGGTGGCCAATTTACAGAGGCCAATTGATCTACAAACCCACATATCTGGAACGTGGAGGAAACTGGAGGACCCAGAGGAGACCCGAGCGGTCAGAGGAAGAATGTACAAATTCCGCACAGATGGTTCCAAAGGACAGGATCAAATCCAGGTCCCAGGTACTGTGAGGCAGCACCTCA
This sequence comes from Raja brachyura, assembly GCA_963514005.1. Next base: position 46,562,116 of record OY740782.1, read on the forward strand.
TTTTGGTGCTGCATCACTTTTCAGCCTTTAAAAAAAGCAAATTTTCAATGAAAACTTTGCATTTTACAAACTGTTTTTTAACCCAGAACAGAACTGTTACAGTTTTGCAAAGAAACTAAAAAAAGTAAAGCAAAAGTGTATAAATAAACTGAACATTAAGACCAAAAAGCAAAATTAAATCATTTGAAATATGAGCTTTATTTCATAGAGCATCTATATTTACATTCATTCCAGATGACTATCATGTGTCACATATGCAGATATTCCCTGTTGTGGCCTTGAAGAATCTCAGTGCATATCATGTAAGGGTTCCTTGGATTTTTGGCAACTATAGAAGTTGTGGATAAAAGTTGGAAGGTCATGTTGCAGTTGTATAAGATGTTGGTGAGACCGCATTTAAAATATTGTGTTCAGTTCTGGGCACCATGTTATAGGAAAGATATTGTCAAGCTTGAAAGGGTTCAGAAAAGATATACGAGCATGTTGTCAAAACTAGAGGGTGTGAGCTATAGGGAGAGGTTGAGTTGGCTGGGTCTCTATTCCTTGGAGCACAGGTGGACGAGGGGTGATCTTATAGTGGTGTACAAAATCATGAGGGGAATAGATCAGGTAGAGAGGCACAGAGTCTCTTGCCTCGAGTAGAGGAATCGAGGACCAGAAGACATAGGTTCAAGGTGAAGGGGAAAAGATTTCATAGACATTTGAGGGGCAACATTTTCACACAGTGGTGGGTGTATGAAACAAGCTGCCAGAGGAGGTAGTTGAGGCTGGGACTATCCCATCGTTTAAGAAACAGTTGGACAGGAACATGAATAGGGCAGGTTTGGAGGGATATGGACCAAGCGCAGGCAGGTGGGACTAGTGTAGCTGGGACATTGATGGCCGGTGTGGGCAAGTTGGGCCGAAGGGCCTGTTTCCACACTGTATCACTCTATGATGTTATGAATCTTTTGGCAATGTAGAAATGATTTACTGAAGAAGATAGTGTGGCAACATCAACACAAATGTATTAACCTCAGAAAGATTTGTCAGATCTTTAATTTCAAAAATGGGGGACAATGAGTTTAGTTTGTTGTTCCATTGTACTGCGTCAATTGCGCACATGTTGTAATCATCCTATATAATGGTCACCTTGATTGAGTTGGGTGCTTGGATGTTCACTGAGAACTCCACAGTTTGCAATTTCACTCTATCATGAACTTGGTCCTGTGGTCAGTTCAGTTTAGTTTATTGTCACGTGTACCGAGGTACAGTGAAAAGCTGTTGTTGCATGCTAACCAGTGAGCAGAAAGACAATACATGATTACAATCGAGCCATTCGCTGTGTACGGATACATGATAAGGAATTTATGTCTAGTGCGAGTTAAAGTCAGTAAAGTACGATCAAAGATAGTCCAAGGGTCCCCGATGCGGTAGATTGTTGTTCAAGGCTGCTCTCTGGTTGTGGTAGGATTGTCCAGTTGTTTAGAAGAAACTGTCCCTGAATCTGGAGCTGTGCGTTTTCACACTTGTCCTGTCTGTGTGCTTGGAATGCTGGAACCTATTTCCCTTTTTTTTCATATTTGGCCACAATTGATATTCAACAGTCAATTATTTGTCATCACATTGCAGGTGTTATAGCCTACAGCATTGAACTGAACACTATAGATATTGGCACTCATATTTTATAAATACTCCCCAACTCTCTTTCGGAAAATGGTGTAATCAAATGTGGGAGATCTCTTTACCATTGTATCCTTTGCATATTATTGTCCTTTAATAGAATAAAACATCTTGATGAATCTGTGGAATTCTTTGTCACAGAAGGCAGTGGAGGCCAAGTCAATTGATAAGTTTGAGGCAGAGATAGACGGATTCTTGATTAATATGGGTGTTAAGGTTTATGAGCAGAAGGCAGGAGATGGGGTTAGGAGGGAGACATAGATCAGCCATGATTGAATGGTGGAGTAGACCTGATGGTCCGAATAGCCTAATTATGCTACTATCACTTATGACCCTATGATCTCAACTTCCATAGTGCACCTGTTATGGGCTGCAAATTCTTGTTTTAAAAGATTTCATTTGCACTTTTCCCCCCAGACCTGTTATTTTTCCAAGAGTCCACACCTTGCTGCCAACTCACTGCAAACTATTGATGTTATTTCAATGATTCGTTTGCTAGTTCAGCAACTATATTTCAAATGCTTTATAATTTACCACTACATTTCCATCAGCACAACCTCAGGAAAATAGGATAAGTAATATTGTATTGTGCAATATGTTTTGAAATAATACAAAATAACAATATCCATTGAAAGGAATTTAATTACAATATTTCAACTGTTTCTATGTGGAACACAAAACAAATTAATCTGTTGGAGAGCCACATGAATACAATCATGTTCCTCAAGGTGTGGAGAAAATATATTTTTTGAACTCACATTTTTGTTTCCCTCACAAACCAGATTTCTTAAGGTGCTTAATGCTTTATGAAATTAGTAGTTATTGGTGCATAGCAGGAAAACAGGTCTTAATTTGTTAAATGAAAGATCCAAGTGTTCTTCTTAGGTCCCCTTCGGTCATGGCTGACTATGGGTGTCGCCAGGGTGCTATTCCCTACATGGAGGCGCCTGTGTGTGACTTTGTTTAACGTGGGGAGCCTGGTGCACTGACAGCCACTCCACGGTCCTTGACAGATCTGGGTCAGGATCCAATGGCATGGAATCCAGGACGAATGGGGACTTTTTTCTGCTGCAGCATTCATCCGCCTTCCCAGCTGTTGTGACGTTCCACTAAGGTCAGCCATTGTCCTCCGCCTGTTGCACCGTTCAGGTCTTGTTTGGATTGATCTTTGTCAGAGACCTCTCCCTTGACCATACTGCCATGAGCAGTAGTTCCAGACGGCATCGCTCTCAGGATCTCATGTCCACACAAGCTTCTCCACCACGATAAGGTGACAATCCACGGAGAAATATATAAGCTTTCAATAGTGTGGACTGAAAATATATTCACCACTCAGGTAATTAGCATTACATTCATTAAGACTATGGACATTTTTTTCTGTGCTGATCAAACAAAGTCTTATGGTTATCTTTAAAAACAATCAATAAAAATACTTCAGATTTATGTCTTTTCAATTTTTCAAGAACAAATTGGGGCGGCACAGTGGGGCAACAGTAAAGTTGCTGCCTTAAAGTACCGGAGACACAGGTTCCATCCTGACCTCAAGCACAATTTGTATTTTCTCCCTACGTCTGCATAGGTTTTCTTGGGGTGCTACGATTTCCTTCCACATCCCTGTAAGTCCCTGGTCAAGGGATGAATTGACCAGGGACTTGCAGAGGGAGCGATCTCTACGGAAAGACAAAAGGGGAGAAGATGGGAAGATGTGGCCGGTGGTGGGATCCTGTTGGAGGTGGCAAAATTGGCAGAGGATTATTTGTTGTATGTGACGGCTGGTAGGGTGGAAAGTGAGGACAAGGGGGACTCCGCCCTTGTTACGAGTGAGGGGGTGGGGAGAGAGAGCAGAGTTATGGGGTATAGGAGAGACCCTGGTGAGAGCCTCATCTATAGTAGAAGAGGGGAACACCCATTCCATAAAGAATGAGGACATCTCCGTTGCCCTGGTGTGGAACACCTCATCCTGAGAGCAGATGCGGCGTAGATGGAGGAATTGGGAGTAGGGGATAGCCATCTGTAGTCCAGATAGCAATCTGAGTCAGTGGGTCTATAGTAGATGTCGGTCAGTTGTCTGTCATCTGCGATGGAGATAGTGAGGTCTACAAATGGTAGGGAGATGTCAGAAATGGTTCAGATGTATTTGAGCGCTGGATGGAAGTTAGTGGTGAAATGGATGAAATCAGTGAGTTGTGTATGGGTGCAGGAGGTAGCACCAATGCAGTCGTCGATGTAGCGGAGCTGGAGTTCGGGGGTTGGTACGCTACGGTACTCCTTGAACAAGGATTGTTTGATGTACCCTACAAAGAGGCAGGCATAGCTTGGGCCCATGCGCGTGCCCATAGCTGCGCCTTGGATTTGGAGGAAATGGGAGGAGTCAAGCGAAAAGTTGTTAAGGGTAAGGACTAGCTCCGCTAGGCGGAGGAGAGTATTAGTGGACGGGGAATGGTTGGTTTTGCGGTCGAGGAAGAAACGGAGGGCTTTCAGACCCTCCTGGTGGTGGATGGAGGTGTAGAGTGACTGGACATCCATGGTGAAGATGAGGGAGTGGGGGCCTGGAAAACAGAAGTCATAGAGTAGACGAAGAGCGTGTGAGGTGTCTTGAACATAGGTAGCGAGGGATTTAACAAAGGGGGATAGGATGGAGTCGAGGTATGTGGAAGTATGTTCCTTGGGCACAAACAGGCAGAAACAATGGGTCTGCCAGGACAGTCAGGTTTGTGGATTTTGGGGAGAAGGTAAAATGGGAGTTGGGAGCTGGGTGGGGCTGGGGAACAAAGAGGTTGGAGGCTTGGGAGGGCAGGGAGCCAGAAGTGATGAAGCCAGTGATAGGGTTAGAGATAATGGCCTGGTGCTCGTCTGTGAGCTTGTACTTTGTTCTCACTCCCCATCCCCCCACTCGTAACAAGGGCAGAATCCCCCTTGTCCTCACCTTCCGCCCTACCAGCCATCAGTCACATCCAACAAATAATCCTCTGACAATTTTGTTACCTTCAGCGGGATCCCACCACTGGCCACATCTTCCCATCTCCTCCTCTTTCGGCTTTCCGAGAGGCCACTCCCTCCATAACTGGTAGGGAATTGAAGAATACAGTTGAACAGAGGGATCTGGGAATAACCGTGCATAGTTCCTTGAAGGTGGAATCTCATATAGATAGGGTGGTAAAGAAATCTTTTGGTATGCTAGCCTTTAGAAATCAGAGCATTGAGTATAGAAGCTGGGATGTAATGTTAAAATTGTACAAGGCATTGGTGAGACCAAATCTGGAGTATGGTGTACAATTTTGGTCGCCCAATTATAGGAAGGATGTCAACAAAATAGAGAGGGTACAGAGGAGATTTACTAGAATGTTGCCTGGGTTTCAACAGCTAAGTTACAGCGATAGGTTGAATAAGTTAGGTCTTTATTCTCTGGAGCGCAGAAGGTTAAGGGGGGACTTGATAGAGGTCTTTAAAACGATGAGAGGGATAGACAGAGTTGATGTGGACAAGCTTTTCCCTTTGAGAATAGGGAAAATTCAATCGATAGGACATGACTTTAGAATTAAGGGACAGAAGTTTAGGGGTAACATGAGGGGGAACATCTTTACTCAGAGAGTGGTGGCAGTGTGGAATGAGCTTTCAGTGGAAGTGGTGGCGGTAGGTTCGTTGGTATCATTTAAAAATAAATTGGATAGGCATATGGATGAGAAGGGTAGGGTTATGGTATGAGTGCAGGCAGGTGGGACTAAGGGAAAAAAGTTGTTCGGCACGGACTTGAAGGGCCGAGATGGCCTGTTTCCGTGCTGTAATTGTTATATGGTTATATGGTTAACTCACTAGTGAATTTGTCCATTCCCACCCAAACTACCCCCTCTCCTGGCACTTTCCCTTGCAACCGCAAAAAATGCTACACTTGTCGCTTTACCTCCCCCCTTGACTCCATCCAAGGACCCAAGCAGTCTTTTCAGGTGTGGCAGAGGTTCACCTGCACCTCCTCCAACCTCATCTATTGCATCTGCAAAGTAGTTTTTTTCCAATGCGAGTCACCAATACTTTTTTGCATATCTTTCACTCATTGTTCCTTATCTCTCCACATCACTGTTTATATCTCTCGTTTCCCTGATCCCTGACCAGTCTGAAGAAGGGTCTCGACCCGAAACGTCGCCTATCTCCTTCGCTCCTTAGATGCTGCTGCACCCGCTGAGTTTCTCCAGCTTTTTGTGTAACCCTCATCTATTGCATCTGCTGCTCTAGGTGTCAGCTGCTCTACATCAGTGAGACCAAGCGTGGGCTTGGCGATCGCTTCGCCTAACATCTCCGCTCGGTTCGCAATAACCAACCTGTCTCCCGGTGGCTCAGCACTTCAACTCCCCCTCCCATTCCGAATCTGACCTTTCTGTCCTGGGCCCCCTCCATGGCCAGAGTGAGGCCCACCATAAATATTTTGCTTGGGTAGTTTACATCCCAGTGGTATGAACATTGACGTCCAATTTCAGGTAGTCCCTGCTATCTCCTTCTTTTCCCTCCCCTTCCCAGCTCTCCCACAGCCCACTGTCTCAGCCTCTTCCTTTCTTCTTCGCGCCCCTCCCATCCCCACATCAGTCTGAAGAAGGGTCTCGACCCAAAACGTCGCCTATTTCCTTCACTCCATTGATGCTACCTCACCCGCTGAGTTTCTCCAACATTTTTGTCTACCTTCAATTTTCCAGCATCTGTGTTTCCCTCTTTCTTTGCAGACTTGCCGGGCCAAATGGCCTGTTTCCACATTGTATCACTCAACTAAACTAAACTAAAATAAAAACTAATATTAAAAAAAATGAAATGCAAAAGAAGCCTTCCCTATCATGAGGCACCAACAATATTTGGTTTACATTTCTCAAGCAGATAACTGACACTACTGATGGATGCTCTGTTTATCCAGCTGTGATTACACAATTCTAAGTTAAAGTGGCCCAAGAAAGAATTTGTGAAGCCAATTTATTTAATGGAATATAGAGATTCCATGAGGTGGCTTAACTAAAACATATGTGTGTCCCGCCTAACTCGCAGTGGTAACTTTGACCTAGCTCAGTTTGACATGACTCTTGCAGCTTTGACCTAAGATGAAGCAGATCATGCTGTTTTTTCTTGAGCAAGCAGCTGACAAAACCGCCATTCTGAAAATGGTTAAAGATGAATGAATATGATTCATATTTATTTTGAACTATAAGGGGAATTACATCAGATGAGACAAGAATTATTGGACATTGTTTATTTTTCATAACAATTTGATAACCACAATTTGATATCCACAGATATGAAAGAGCATAAATACATAAATGGTTTACATTACCTCGTATATTTGGAAATCATGCAATCTTTGCCAATACAATTTTCTGCAAATGGAGTATCTTAATGGAACAGGTAGACACAAAATGCTGGAGTAACTCAGCAGGTGAGGCAGCATCCATGGAGAGAAGGAATTGGCGACGTTTCGGGTCGAGACCCTTTTTCATACTGATGTCAGGAGAGGGGGCAGGACAGAGAAAGAACGTAGGCGGACACAGTAAGACTAGTGGGAAAACTGGGAAGTTTTGGGAGATGTCAGAGATGGTCCAAGTGTATTTGAGTGCAGGATGGATATTGGTGGCGAAGTTGACGAAGTTAGTGAGTTCTGTATGGGTGCAGGAGGTAGCACCAATTCAGTCATCAATGTAGCGGAGGTAGAGTTCAGGGATAGGGACAGTGTACACCTGGAACAGTTCTCCCACTAGGCTTACTGTCTCTGCCTACATTCTTTCTCTGTCCTGCCCCCTCCCCTGGCATTAGTCTGAAGAAGGGTCTCGACTCAAAACATCGGCAATTCCTTCGCGCCATGGATGCTGCCTCAACCGCTGAGTTGCTCCAGCAATTTGTGTCTATCTTAATGGAGCATGTTGGTAAAATAGATGACACTTGAAATGCTACTTTCAACTACATTATAGGGCATCCCCAATGAGAGTAACAACATTTAGTTCATTATGGGGTGGGAGGGGAGGTGTGGGGAGGTGGATGCACTTGAGATCTCTTAAGCTGCATTTGGAGATACAAGCAACCACAGATGCTTAGTATGCCCCATAGCTTTAGTTATTGAACACAAGTTTTCTCCAGCATTAAGCCTTTGTAAAATATCAGGATTTCATACAGTAAAATGCCTTTATGTGACCCTGTACAATTGCTGGTCCAGTTTTTGACATCTTGAGGGTAAATGATAAATAAAAAAACCTGCTTAACAACAAAATGAACTAGAAAAACATGCCACATTATCTAATATTGCAAATATATCATAATGTGGCGTCAGCCTAAACACGAGCCACTTATGCTCGAACCCTCGTCAGGAGATACGAGGGCGGGCACGTCATGGGCTGGAGGGAGTGTCCTGGTACTTAAGGTCTCTTACCTTGAGACCTAGGGGAGTGAACAGGTAGCTGAGCCCGAGAGTACAACCTCGCTCAGCTACAGCAACATTGTAATATGGTTAGCGCACCCACCTAACGTGTCACTACTGAATAAACAACCGTTTGAACCGACCTGACGTCTCACCTTTATTCACCATCTATGGTGCCGCTACATTGGTGACCCCCGACTGTCCGAATTGAAATTTGGACTCACCTGAAGCACACAGCCTCGGGAGACGTGACTTCTGCAGCCGGCTGCCCAGCTCTGCAGAAATACACTGCCGCCAACCCGGCCCTGCAGTAAGGTATGCCGCCTCTTCCTCACCAGCTGCTGCTCACCGGAGATGAGAATACAATACAATACAATTTATTTGTCACATTGCACATTAAGTGCAAGTGAAATGATTGCAAGAAGCCGCGGCTGCAGCCGCCCTCCCGCTCCCGGCAACGGGGCAGGCCCCGCTTCCAACCCCCACACCGCTCCACGACTTGTGTGATGGGCGCCGAGCTCCTCCGCATGACCTGCCCGGAGCGGAGAGGGTGTACCAGCCGCCGCTGCCCCACCAGCTGCTGCATAAACTAAGGTTCACAGCAAAGGCCTTAACAGTTTCAAAATGTGAATATGGCTTTCAAAATGTACACACAAACAAAAAACCTATCCGACGTTTGGGATGAACTAGTTCATGATACTGATTACTTGGCAATTGGTAGTAAATGGATACATGATGATATGACTTTGAATGTTCAAGAATTGCTCCTTTTAACAATGTCAATTTAGTTCCAGTTTATCGAGAGCAAATATTGTTCCATGACTGTTCCGAAACTTAAAAAAAAAAATTAAATAAAAACACTAACTAAATAATGAAAATTGTATCTGGACTAAACCAAAAATTAAAACGTTGGGAAATTCAAGCCCACGTTGGGATCTATTAAATAACTTAAAATATTGCAATATGATCCTTCTGCCTGTAGAGAGAGCTCTGCTATGTGTACAGATCACCAAGGGTTCATAACGATAGAACTATTGCATTTTGGTATCACAGTTCTTGCAAAACATCAAAAGACCAAACCATTCTACCACTCAGATTCCTATTAAATCTTTTTCCCTTCACCTTAAACATATGACCTCTGGTCCTCGATTCCTTGACTCTGGGCAAGAGACTGTGCATCTACTCAATCTATTCCTCTCATTGTACACCTCTGTAAGATCACCCCTCATCCTTCTGTGCTCTAAGGAATAGAATCCCAGCATACTCAGCCTTTCCCTATATCTCAGACCCTCGGGTCCTGGCAACATCTTCGTAAATCTCTGTATCCTTTCCAGCTTGACAACATCTTTCCTCTACAATGGTGTCTAGAACTGAACATCTATCTATCTATCCATCTATCCATCTATCCATCTATCCATCTATCCATCTATCTTGGATAGAGCTCTAGGTGCTAGTGGAGTCAAGGGATATGGGGAGAAGGCAGGCACGGGTTATTGATAGCGGACGATCAGCCATGATCATATTGAATGGCAGTGCTGGCTCGAAGGGCTGAATGGCCTCCTCCTGCACCTATTTTCTATGTTTCTATGTAAAGCTCCTTTGCCACTAGGGGCGCTGCATTGAAGGTGCCTCTGCCTACAGCCTGTCTGTTTTTTTAATTTCTTTTTTTTATTTTAGTTTGTCTAAGTTGTTTGTTTTGGGTTTACTTTAGCTTTTCTATGTTGGGGAGGGGGGCAGGGTAAGGGGGAAACTGTTTCCCAGTCGCTTCCTGATGGGGACGCGACTATTTCTCCGAGTCGCGTCCTCGCCCCCCTACCACCTACCATCTACCACCTGGATCCGAGCGGCCTTTCCTGCCGTGGACCAGGAATCGGACTAGAGCTACTACAGCGGCGGCACGGCGCTGAATTCACCACGGAGCGGGCGATACCTATCCGGATCGCCGTCGGGGCTCCGGAGCATTGGGCCTGCAGCATCGACATCATGGAGCTGTGGTTTGAGGAGCTTCCAATGCGGGTGGCACTGACCGACATCACAGAGTCCCTGGAGCCCTTTGCCGAGGGCCACCAGTGTTGAGTCTCCGCCCGGGAGCTGCAAACTACGGTGGGAAGTAGCAGCCATTTTGGAGGTGCAAGCTGCTGAGGTTGACCTCCCGTTCCGACATCGAAGTGGCGACATCCCGGCGAGTGGGCCTGAGTGGCAGGCTGACAGTAGATGACCATGGGTGAACATCGAGGAAGAGACTGACTTTGGTGCCTTCTCTCAGAGTGGGAAACTTTTGATTCTAATGTGTGGGGATGTTTTATGTTTAAATCTAATGTGTGTTGTGTTCTTTATTTTAGTGTATGGCTGTATGGTGATCACATTTCACTGTGCCATCTGGCACATGTGACAAATAAATGTATCTTGTATCTTCTATCTTTCACAAATTGGGCTTTGCTTGATTAGTTTGTCAATTAATTGAATGCCACAATGCATGTTTCTATATATGGGTGTTTCCGTAAATATGGGTACCAACATGTGACATGGGTGGCCAAATTTGTAAGTTATTAAATCATAATGAAATAACAATGCAGTAAAAATGGGCCAACCTATGATCCTTTTGAGCTAAATTGACCAATTTGACCAAAATTAGTACTTCCAAAATTTGAAAAAGAGAATTAGACACAGTGCGGACACATTGGGTCCCCCACCAACGCAATATTCCACCACTCACCCATACACAAGGCGATGTTTAGTAAAAATGGTGATCGCAGCCTGGCAACCCTCCCCCAACTGCGCAGACGTGGCTGTCGGGTCCCCATTGTGCCAGAGATCCCTATTGTGACGCAAGTCAAAATGGTGATCTCAAAATGGCGGCGAGCCTGGCAACCCTCCCCCAACTGTGACCCCCTCCCTAGCGCAATATTCCATCACTCGCCCATCTCCCCCAACTGCGCAGGCACAGTTGACGGATTCCCGTTGTGATGCAAAAGATCCCCATTATGACGCAATTCAAAATGGCGATCTGAAAATGGCTGCAGGCATTGCAACCCTCCCCCAACTGTGCCCGCGCAGATACCAGATACGGCAACCCTCCCCCAACTGTGCAGGTGCGGTCGGCAAGTGGGTGCGCGACTGCGACATTTATTAAAGTTTAAAATGTCAATAACTTGTAAAATGTAACATCAATCTGAACAAAAATTGCTACTGCACATCCCAGGCGAATGGTGAGTATGGTGGGCCTACAATTGTTGCACTATCATGTATTGTTTTGGCTGTATTGTGGGAACATACATATACAAACATATATATACATACAAACAAATATATGTACAAGATGAGTGATTTAGTTATATACTAGACCAAGTGGGACCTGTTGGGCCCCATTCCCCCAACGCAATATTCCACCACTCACCCATTCCCCCAATGCAACTCATTCCCCCAACACAATTTTTCACCACTCACCCATAGCCCCCAACTGCACAGGCATGTCTAATTTCCCCTCATCCCCAAGCATTCCCTCCCCCTCCTCTTCTCTTCTTTTCCCTCTCCTCCTCCCCTTCCCCACTCCCTCCCTCACCTCTCCCTCGCACTCCTTTCCCCTACCGTCAGTCACTCCTCCCTCCCTCCCTCCCTCCATAATGCCTCTGCCCTCCCTACCCCCTCCTCTCCCTCTATCTGTTTAAATAACATTAAACCAATCCTCTCCTCGTCCCTTCCTCCACTCCCTCCCTCTCCTTACAACAATGTTACAAATCTCTCATTGGATTGAGAGTCCTATCTTTGTTAACATTGTCCATAACACCTCTCCCCTCCCTAACCAAAGTGGGATCTGTTGGGCCTCGTTCCCCCAATGGATTATTCCGGTCTGGAGTGGCGGGAGGGGGAGGGAGGAGTGTGGCTCAGGCCCCAGTCCGTGTTTGTGTCCGAGGCTTTGTCCAGCTGTGCTCAGTCCAATGGGCTGTGGTTCAAGCTCAAGGGCCGTGGGAGGGGGAGGGAGGAGTGCAGCTCCAGGCCTTGTCTGTGTCTGTGTCTGTGTCCAGTGTCCTTTTATCGGGGACAGCGAGTTATGTTAATGTAAATGAGATCCCATCGTACAATGTCTGCACTCACCTCCCCCCCCCCCCCCCCCGTTTCCAACCACCCCCCCCCCCCCCCCCACCCCACAATGAAAATCTCTATTTTTTTTGCAAACCAATGGGCAGTTTATGTAAATGAGATCTCAATGTGACGTCATACGCTGCTAAGAGCCAGTGGGGGCGATGTTTAATTTGTTTTTAAGTATTAAATGTCAATAACGTAAAATGTAACATCAATCTGAACGAAATTTGATACAAACCACCACATGACAATTGTGAGTAAGGTGGTCCAAAACTGTAGTGCTATTGTGTACCATTTTGGTGTAATTTGACGACATCACCGAATCAGGGATCAGAGAGAGAGATAGACATGCATAGAAAGAAACAAGTTGAGAGTTTTATAATATATATATAGATAAGACATATAAGACATATGGTACACTGTCTCTTATACTGATTTCTAAGCTCCCTCACAAAATGTTGGCAGCTAACACACACCGAGGACCGTAGTTCATGTCAGGGTCATTATAATCGCGTTGTTTGATTTAAACAAAAAATCACGATGAGTGCAATAAAACAGATATAGCAATGACAACGTTAGACAACGGGAAGGACTACAGAATGAGACATCGCTAAAATAGGTGAGCAAGCTAGATTTTTATTTCATGATTTTATGTTCTGTTCATTATTAAGTATTTCAATGGAAAGCTTAGACACAAAATATAAACCATAAAAAAGAAACAATCAATATAAAAATGGTTTCTCTGCTTCTAATTCACACATTTCACACGTGACTAAATGGACACTGACACTCACGTTGTACTGCAAAAACGTGGGATATCAGAAAACCACCTAATTGGATGATAAATGATAAAAATCTTAAGCATAATTAATGTAATCTTTCGGGTATAAATTAGCCTAAGGACTTGATGAAATCCTGCTTGAAAAATGTCACAAAAAAAAACAAGAAAACACACGGACATATAACCATATAACAATTACAGCACGGAAACAGGCCATCTCGGCCCTTCTAGTCCGTGCCGAACAACTTTTTTCCCTTAGTCCCACCTGCCTGTACTCATACCATAACCCTCCATACCCTTCTCATCCATATGCCTATCCAATTTATTTTTAAATGATACCAAAGAACCTGCCGCCACCACTTCCACTGGAAGCTCATTCCACACCGCTACCACTCTCTGAGTAAAGAAGTTCCCCCTCATGTTACCCCTAAACCTCTGTCCCTTAATTCTAAAGTCATGTCCTCTTGTTTGAATCTTCCCTATTCTCAAAGGGAAAAGCTTGTCCACATCAACTCTGTCTATCCCTCTCATCATTTTAAAGACCTCTATCAAGTCCCCCCTTAACTTTCTGCACTCCAGAGAATAAAGACCTAACTTATTCAACCTATCTCTGTAACTTAGCTGTTGAAACCCAGGCAACATTCTAGTAAATCTCCTCTGTACCCTCTCTATTTTGTTGACATCCTTCCTATAATTGGGCGACCAAAATTGTACACCATACTCCAGATTTGGTCTCACCAATGCCTTGTACAATTTTAACATTATATCCCAGCTTCTATACTCAATGCTCTGATTTCTAAAGGCTAGCATACCAAAAGCTTTCTTTACCACCCTATCTATATGAGATTCCACCTTCAAGGAACTATGCACGGTTATTCCCAGATCCCTCTGTTCAACTGTATTCTTCAATTCCCTACCGTTTACCATGTACGTCCTATTTTGATTTGTCCTGCCAAGGTGTAGCAACTCACATTTATCAGCATTAAACTCCATCTGCCATCTTTCAGCCCATTTTTCCAACTGGCCTAAATCACTCTGTAGACTTTGGAAATCCTCTTCATTATCCACAACACCCCCTATCTTGGTATCATCTGCATACTTACTAATTCAATTTACCACCCCTTCATCCAGATCATTGATGTACATGACAAACAACAAAGGACCCAACACAGATCCCTGAGGCACCCCACTAGTCACCTGCCACCAACCCAACAAACAGCCATCCTCCATTACCCTCTGGCTTCTCCCATTCAGCCACTGTTGAATCCATCTTGCTATTCCTGCATTTATACTCAACAGTTGAACCTTCTTAACCAACCTTCCATGAGGAACCTTGTCAAAGGCTTTACTGAAGTCCATATAGACAACATCCACTGCTTTACCCTCGTCAATTTCCCTAGTAACCTCTTCAAAAAATTCAAGAAGATTAGTCAAACATGACCTTCCAGGCATAAATCCATGTTGACTGTTCCTAATTAGACCCCGTTTATCCAGATACTTATATATATTATCTCTAAGTATCTTTTCCATTAATTTGCCCACCACTGAAGTCAAACTAACCGGTCTATAATTGCTAGGTTTACTTTTAGAACCCTTTTTAAACAATGGAACAACATGCGCAGTACACCAATCCTCGGGGACTATTCCCGTTTCTAATGACATTTGAAATATTTCTGTCATAGCCCCAGCAATTTCTACACTAACTTCCCTCAATGTCCTAGGGAATATCCTGTCAGGACCTGGAGACTTATCCACTTTTATATTTTTCAAAAGTGTCAGTACTTCTTTTACTTTGAAACTCATAGTATCCATAGCTACTCTACTAGTTTCCCTTACCTCACATAATTCAATATCCTTCTCCTTGGTGAATACTGAAGAAAAGAAATTGTTCAATATCTCCCCCATCTCTTTTGGCTCTGCAGATAGCTGTCCACTCGGTCTCTCCAATGGACCAATTTTATCCCTTGTTATCCTTTTGCTATTAATATAGCTGTAGAAACCCTTTGGATTTACTTTCACCTATCTGATATTTTTTCTTTGGAAAAATAGATTCATTTATTTTTGCTTCATCTAATTATTTTAGCTATACACCATGATCTATACTGCTTAAAAAACAGGATATGAAACAATAGGAATAATACATAAAACACAGGAAAATAACCTGAAAGTTTGGAGACCAGTTTCACGACTGAGTGCTGTATTCACGGAAACACCCATATGCAAAAATAATAAGTGATCAAACTTCTATAACAGTAATTTTCACTTAGTAACTCCATACTGAGTATGTCTAATTAGTTCTCTCAACTTTTGGTTGTGAAGATATGGTGGCAAAGGCAAATAAAATAAAGATTAGTATTATATTATATTTTGTGAGTCTCATCTTCACTGAATATTGATGCTTCATGTAGACACCAGCAGAAGGGAAACAAACTGAATATGGGTTGCTTCCTCCAATATTTTCCATAACTCGGTGTGCCACAACATAATTTTCATTTTTAGTACTATATGGGACCATCTGATGCTGGAATATTCAATAAATGACAAAGATATGGTAAATTAGATAGAAAAATCTAATTTACCATATCAGTGGTTATGGAAATAAACTGCACTTTTGTTAATTATGAATATTCTGTATTGAGTAACATTTTCACATCAAGATTCTGATCGTTTTCATTCAGCTTCAAGGCGAAAGCCACTAAATCTGCACAACATGGTTTCAAAATAAACACAAAAAAAAACTCAGTTACATGGAGAATGTACAAACTTCGTACTGACAAGCACCCAGAGTCAGGATCAAACCCGTGTTTCCGTGCTGTAAGGCAACAACTCTACCGCTGAGTCACTGTGCCGCCCCATGGGAATCCTTGGCCAAGGACCCTTCAAAGTGAGGAGAAGTGTCTGGGACAAGGCTCTCCTACTTGACCAAGTGGAGGTCAAGCCCAGATGGTACAGGAGGAAACTATGGATCCTGTATAATATCAATTACATTTACAAAACTGCATTGGAGCATGACCTCGAGCAACTGTCTGAGGAATTGAAAATCTAGGCTCAAACCCTGCCAATGCAACCTTCAACCTAATTCACAATTATGTTTTTTTTATGCAGTATATATACTGCGCTTATACTCAGTCTGTCAGTGAAATAACCTGAAACAATGTATGTATAATTACAGTACACTCTTTTAATAGCCTAAGCTTGTTTGGCGATATGAAGTCTGCTGAAGATAACACCTAGCATTTATCATTCTTACTTTTTTGCATATCTTTCATTAATTTGCTATATATGTCTATATCATTGTCTATAATCTCTCATTTCCCTTTCCTGTCAGTTTCCGTCTGAAGAAGGGTCTCGGCCCGAAACGTCACCCATTCCTTCTTTGCAGAGATGCTGCCTGTCCTGCTAAGTTACTCCAGTATTTTGTGTCTATCTTCAGTTCATTCTGACACACAGAGTCTGCTGATACAATCATTAGGCTGTCCTGATTGTAGAAACATTTCACAGAGAATTTGGTCTATATATTTGAAGAAGGATGAAAATATTTTAGGTTTTAGGTTTTATTAGTTTCCAAGAGTGCTTTACAATGTTAATTTCTGAGGAAGGATGTGTTGGCACTGGAGAGACTCTAGAGGAGGTTTATGAAAATGATCCTAGGAATGATTGGGTTAAGCTATGATGAGTGTTTGACGGCACTGCGCCTGTACGCGCTGGAGTTTTGAAGGATGAGTGGGGACCTTGTTGAAACTTACTGAATAGTGAAAGGTCTGGATAGAATAGATGTGGAGAGGATGTTTTCACTAATGGGAGAGTCTAGAAGGCATAGCCTTAGCATAAATGAACATACCTTCAGAAAGGAGACAAGGAGGATTTTCCTTCGTCAGAGTGGTGAATTTGTGCAATTCATTACCACAGAAGGCTGTGGAGGCCAAGTGGGAGAAGGCGAGAGAATGGGGTTGCGGAGTAAAGATAGATCAGCCATGATTAACTGGCGGAGTAGACTCAATGGTCCGAATGGTCTAATTTTGCTCCTATAATTTATGAGCTTATGAAATGTAGAAATAGTGAAATAAACAAGAATTGTAATCAATAAAATTAAGTACAATAAGTAAGTGTATTTCAAAGGGTCTAAATTTACTGAAAAGGAACCACAAAATTTGACTCAAAGAATTGCTGATGCTGGTTTAAAAAACACACAAAGTGCCAATGTAACTCAACAGGTCAGGCAGCAAGTCCAATTAATAATTGATTAAAGTAATGCACAATACTGTTTTCATTATAGTTCAATATTAATTAGGCTTTTAAATTTTGCTTATTTTTTGAAAATGGAAAAATATGACAATTACACTTTGATAAATTGTGAATAATCAGACATGTTTTTAATCTACCTTCCTGAAACTCAACGAATAGGCAGACAAAAAGACACCAACAGCATGTGGTATATGTGGTTTAAAAAAAAGGTGGTACCCATCTTTCATGGTTCTCCCAGTGTTGAACTGCTAACAAATGAGGCCTAGATCTAAAATGACAAGAGCAGAGTTGTGCAAGGTCCTACATGGTATGATACCATCAAATGGCCTGGTCCAGAACAAACTAAACTCATGAGATGGTAAAAAAAATTGACAGTCGGAAAATCAATCACAAATCATTCACAAATCATTCACAAATCTGTCAAGTTCTTTGAAAGTTTTGAATATTCCTGACATAACAAAACATTCCAAAGCTATTAAAATCAATTGCAATGAATGATTTAAATATTTAAAACACTTGTAGTAAATTAGAATATTCAAGCACAAATATTTGAGAATGAAAATGAAAATTATGGTATATTTAAACTTCTTTGCAGTCATTTCTCTTCATCCAAGTGAATGAATAGGTTACTGTTGGTGCACCAAGTCTAATCTGGCACTGGTTCAGTGAGCAGATTCCCCAGTGTGAGCGCTGAAGAACTCAACATTCATTCTCTACTGCTGAACTCCATGTTGAGCATGGCTAGTAAGTTCAGGGCTTCCTGAACTTGCTGACACTACGGAGAATAATGCAGGCTGTTTAATGCAGAATTTCTGGCATTTCTCAGCTATTTCTGCCGCATTAATATCTGATTTGTTGGCTTTTCCCCTTTCTTTGGCACCTTAAAGGCGGTTAGATGATTGATTGAGCTTGAATGCAAGATACAGCATGTCCCTTTTTCCCATCCACACCAACAATTGATCATCAGTTCACACTAGTTCTATCTTCTTCCATTTTTAATCCACTACATACACACTCAGGACAGTTTACAGAAGCCTATTATCCGACAAACCACACATCTTTGGGATGTGGTTGGAAATTGGAGTCTGGGAGTAAACCCATATATTCATGGGGAGAACGTGTGAATCTGTGATCTTCATTGCTGCAGGTGGCCTTGGAGGCCATGTCTTTGGGTATTTCAAAAACGAAAATTGACAGGTTCTTGATTAGTAATTAAAGATTATGGGAGAAATCAGGAGAATGGGGTTGAGAGGGAAAGATAGATCGTTCATGATTATATGGCGAGCAGATTCGATCAACCAAATGGCCTAATTCTGTTCCTACATCTTATGAATGTGTAAACTCCATGACGACAGCACCTGAGATCAGGCTCAACCCCGGGTATCTTGTGCTATGAGGCTGCAGCTTGATCAACCGCGTCACTGTGCTGCTGAATGAAACGGGGGCATAAACCAGAACATAGATTGGTTGAAGGGCCTGGTTCAGTGTTGAAATTTTTATGCAAATGCTCACTTACTGTTTTTCTTTCCTTCTTTCATCAATTTTGTTTGTGAAACTTGCACTAACAGCTTGAAGTTATGTTATAAGGACCAAAATTACTTGAAAACTATGAAAAAGAACTACCCTTCCAAGGTTTGCATATTTACGTGTAACCACTAAGGCACCATAGATTTTCAAGATGGTGCCCAAGCCAGGTAACCCTTAGTGTGCTGGATCTGCAAACACGCATTACAATCGTTCCACTCTTTTAAACCTCCACCCCCAACAGCAGCATTTCTTTCTTTAACTATGCTCTTGTTCTCCTCTCCCTTAATTAAGTATCTGTGCACTATGGAAGGCTCGATTGTAATCATGTATAATCTTTCCGCTGCCTGGTTAGCATGTAACAAAAGCTTTTCACTGCACCTCGGTACATGTGACAATAAACTAAACCAAGATAACTAAACATGGAAACTAATAAGCAACAGCATAATTATATTTAAAGAACTAATTATGCCAGCATCTCCTCAAAAGCTAAAAACATAATGTTTCTCCAGACCTTCAGCAGCATTAATGTTTATGGCACCAAATATTACTATTTTGTATCATCATTGTCCAGGGTATTAATGGAGTCAAACAAAATTGTCTACATTTGCGCAATTAAAAATTAAATCAATATAACTGCAAAGCATTAATAATGCTCATATCTTTGTTCAATATAACCAGGCCAAACAAAATCATCCATTCTGTGCCGATTAATTATTAAATCTCCTTGCCTTATCTATTTAATGCAGTCAGCCAAGAATGGTGTAGTTTACATTGATTGAGTTTCATAACAACACCCTTAGAATAACTCTGTCGGGATATAGCCTCATATAAAATAGTTATATTTACTTCAAGATAATTTTCTATTTCAATTGCTCTTCGCAGAATAATGATAATTTTCCAATATTAGAATATTTTATCTCTGTTTCAACAGATATCATGCACATTCATGACTTTAGAGAACTGAGCAAGTTAACTAACAAGGAACTTCAAATGCTGGACGATACACAAAAAGGACACAAAGTGCTGGAGTAACTCAGCAGGTCAGGCTGCATCACTTGAGAACATGGATATGTGGCGTTTTGGGTGAAAACATTTTAAGATTAAATTTATATTGTAAGTTTATGTTCTAAAACAATTACCTTTTTTGCAGAACCTGCTTTTAATCATTTTTCAATTCTATTCTATAATTTTTAAAATGGCATTTTAAAAACTTATGTTAGATTTCAAACTAATTTTGGTTATTGCATTATCTCCCAGACATAAATAATATATGCAGAATGATTTGGATTTTATTAGTTTAGTTTAATGATACAGCGCAGAAAAAGGCGCTTCAGCCCACCGAGTCTGCACCGACCAGCGATCCCCACTCATTAACACTATCCTACACATACTAGGGGTAAATTACATTTATATCAAGCCAATTGGCCGACAAACCCATACGTGAGTGTAGGGGGAAACCGAAGATCTCCGAAGATCTCGGAGAAACCAATGCAGTCATGGGGAGAACGTACAAACTCCTAACAGACAGAACCCGTAGTCAGGATCGAAATGGGGTCTCTGGCGCTGTAAGTGCTGAAGGGCAGCAACTCTACTGCTGTACCACCGTGCCACCCATTCCCTCCCAAACCTAACAACCAAACAAAATTCATAGCAGTGGATTGAGGAGTTTCTGATCAATGCATGGCAAATTATATTCCTCCTTCATTGTCATTGCATAAATCTTTATCAATTGACTCCATCTTCTGGAAAGGCATCTGTGTGTTAATGCAGTGTAACTTATTGCTAGTTTGCCATGTGCTGTCTGTGACATGCAAATATTGCTTCATTCACATTGTCTAGCAGGGCAGCTTGAAGAATGAGCATATCTGAGTGAAACACACTTTCAGTATCAATAAATCAACAAAAAATTAAAACATGCATCATTTAAGTTGTAATTTGGAGATTACAAGACACGTCATTGGAGTTATCAAGTGGGCACCTACTTTCATTGACGTTTCGCTGATTGAACCCATAACGTCTACAGTAGGCTCAGCGGAGCATTCTGGCGTCCCAGAACCACCGCCCTCTGCACCTGTCCAGTCGGCTATTTGGGAGACCAAATGGTGTCTTTACTCTTCAGCCAGAGCCACTGGCTACTCCACTCTGCCACCCGTGATGTTTGTTTGATGGCCTGGCGTAGGGTTTGTCTGCTGATCCCCAGGTCCTCGACATCCAACTTCCTCGACATCCAACTTCTACCGGGCAGATCTTAGCTCTCCAGCCCCGCTGTTCTGCCCCCGCTGCAAGCTCTGTATCTCGCAGTTTCTTTCTTTCGAAGGCTGCTTGCACATCATCCTCCCAAGGGACTGTGAGCTCCACAAAATACACCATGCGCTGAGAGTTCGACCAGAGCACAAGATCAGGCCTCAAGTTTGTGATGGCTATCTCTGATGGAACTGTAAGCCATTGGTCTACATCCACCAGCATCTGCCAATCCCGGGCTGCCTCCAGCTGTCCAAACCTGGTCCTTGGTGGAATTTTCCATTGCCTTTGTCCCCCCCCCCCCCCCCCACCGCCCCCCCCCCCCCCCCCGTCCTTGGGAGAGGCTTACTTTACACCCAGTGAGGATGTGCCTAAGTGTGGCTGGTGTTGAACACAGGGGGCATGATGGATCTTCGTCCATCCATTGGTTGAGATTTTTTGGGCTAGGAAGAACATCATAGGTTGCCCGAATGAGGAAACTTATCCTGCTCGCCTCCATCTCCCACATGTCCTTCCAGCTGATCTTCCTCTTTTCCACATTCTCCCATCTCATCCACTGGCCCTGTTGAGCTTGCGACACAGCCTTGGTACACCTACTCAACTCCTCCTGTTAGCGGAATTCGGTCACGACCAACTTCCGGCGCTCCAGTGATGATGCCTTGTTCCAGCAAGGTCGCTTTCCGCCAAGCCCCAAGCCACTTTTTCTGTGTTGGATTTGCCCTACCATGTCGCCTTGGTGGAGAGCAGATTTTGCCTGCTATGTCGCATTCTTAGCCGTCCACTTCTTTCCTGTTGCCAGGGTTGGAACAGCAGCTCGGATGACAGTGTCCCTTGATTCTGCCAGGGTCATCTCTAGTCTGACTTTAGTGCACTTGAACCCCTCAGTGAGACTAGAGAGAGGTAGCTGGAGTACCCCCTGACCGTACAGGCCTACGCTGGTCAGGCACTGCGGAACACCTAACCACTTTCTCACAAAAGAGCTGATTATTCTTTCTATCTTCTCAATTCTTGTGATGGTGATGTCATACATGGTTAGTGGCCACATAAGGCGAGGTAGTAACCCAAACTGCAGGCACCAGATTTTCAGCTTTCCAGGGAACATGGATCGGTGGATGTTCGCCGGACCTTTGATGACTTCTTGCCTAAACTCGTAAGCCTGATCAGTGTCCTTCAGTTTAGAGTTATACCATCTTCTCAGACTTTTGATTGGCTTCTCTGACACAGTTGGGATAGGTTCTTGATCAATGAAGAACCTTTGATCTGTCAGTTTGCCTTTGATTATAGAAATGCTTCTTGATTTGGATGGCTTGAATTTCATTCTGCCCCCAGTGATGTTCTCTTGAAGCTTCCCTAAAAGTCGCCTGGTGCAAGGTGCTGTTGTTGTTATGATTGTCATGTCATGTAGGCCCTGATGGGTGGTAGACGGACTCCAGACTTCAGTTGCTCGCCACCCACTACTCACTTGGAGGCCTTTATGATGACTTCCATAGCCATTGTAAAAATCAATGGGGAGATGGTACACCCCGCCATAATGCCAATCTCCATGCAGTGCCATGTGGTTGTGAAGTCAGGCGTGGTGAAACAGAGCTGCAGATCTTGAAAATAAGCCTTGACAAGGTTTGCGATAGTCTCTGGTATCCTGAAGAAGTCAATGGATGCCCAGAGGAAACTGTGAGGGACAGTTCCGAACGCATTGGCAAGGTCAAGGAAAATGACATGCAGATCTCTCTATTCTTTTCTTGCAGTCTGGATTTGGTGCCAAATCATGCTGGTATGTTCGAGACATCCAGAGAACCCTGGGATACCAGCTTTTTGGACTATTGTATCCACAAGGTTGTTTCTCTCTAAATAGCTGGTCATCCTCTGAGCTATGATGCTGAAGAAAATCTTACCCTCTACATTGAGGAGACTGATCGGGCGGAATTGGCTGATATCTGTGGATTCCTTCTCTTTCGGAATCAGGGTTCCTCCTGCCCTGTGCCATGCTTTGGGTATGACTCTCTTCTCCCAAGCCACTCTCATTAGGCTCCACAGGAAGCGGAGAACATCAGGAGCACCCTTGTAGAGTTGATACGGAACCCCATTTGGCCCTGGGGCTGAAGATGCTCTTGCCCGCTTTCCTGTCTGTTCTACCTCCCTCCACTTTGGAGGACTAATGTTCATCTTATGCTCTGGTTGTTCAATTGGTGGAATGTCCGATGGAATAGCTGTCTTCTGGTGTCTCTTGTCATCCACATGCATTCTTTCCAGATGCTCGTCCAGCTCCTGCCTTGATGTTTTCAAGTTTCCTCCCTTTTCTTTGATGAAAAATGATTTTACGAATTTAGAGGGGTCTTTTAAGAAGCGTGATCTCGTTCGTTCTTTCTTTTTTCGTGATTTCCGCAGGTACTCTGCTCGTCTCAGGGTTGCTAAACGGTTTTTGATGTTTCCCTGGAGAATGTTGATGCCCTCCTTCTCACTATCAGATGCCTTCCTCCACTGCTTCTTCAGCTGCCTTCTCTCCCGGATTAGGCATACTATCTCCAAAACTGCTTTCCAAAACTGATGCCTTTTCCTTTTTCTCCCTTATTCCATATCGTTCTGCTCCATAGCCATAGATGATGTCCCCTATCTTATCAAGCTTTCTTTCAACTGTACCCCTTACACCCATATCTTCTTCTGCCTGCGTAACTGTGCTTGAGTTTCCTTCATCAGGGGGGCTAATGCCCTGCGAACTTTGGTGAGACTCCAGTCGTTGGACTTCATTCGACTGACTTGATTGGGTTCTCAGGAAGCACTTATCAATGCAAGGTCCCTGTTTTCCCTCTCTCAAGCACCCTTTCTTTCCTTGATGTATTTTCAGGCCCTTTGAAGATGTTATTTTCATCCAGCCGCAGGAGCAGCCCTGAAGCCTATTCTCGGAAGATGATTGTATGCATAGTTCTTATTGAGTGCATGTATAACTCATGGTCTTTTCCGTCTTATTATCCGTCAATGAGTCATCTTCTGCCCCCACTCTCGCAGACTCTAGGGGTATTCTTTCTTTAATTATTTTCATAGCCATATGCGGGTGTCTCCAAAATATTGAATAGTATTGGATCCTGCTGACATGGGTAGCTAGCCCATCCCTGCCCCAGGTGGGGTCTATTTCCTCCTGTCAGCTGTCTTTCCAGCAGTCACAAGGTATTTTCCTTGTTGTCAGCCATTCTATTCACGGCAGTCACTGGATAATTCCAGGGTAAATGTTTGCAAATTCACAGGACAAGATGTTAAAAGTCCAAAGTGCCAAATATCAATTTACTCCCGATGGTGATGGGAGCCTTCTGCACTAACCTATGCTCCTCCGATGTTGAGAAAGGCTAGGCAGACACGTCATTGGGGTTATCAAGTGGGCACCTACTTTCATCGACGTTTCGCTGATTGAACCCATGACGTCTCCAGTAGGCTCAGCGGTGCATTCTGCAGTCACAGAACCACCCTCCTCGGCATCTGTCTAGTCAGTTATTTGCGAGAACAAATGGGGTCTTTCCTCTACAGCCAGAGCCACTGGCTACTCCGCTCTGCAAGGTGCAACATATATCTGTATGTGAATGACTCGATTGTAATCGTGTATTGTCTTTCCACTGACTGGTTAGCATGCAACAAATGCTTTTCACTGTATCTCAGTCCACATGCCAATCAATAAATTAACTAAACTAAAAATAAACTGAACTAAAAATGTTCAAAACCCAGTCTCTTTCATGGTAGCTATAATGACTGTTGCTGCTGTTTGGCTGCTATTGCGGAGTGTGACTTTAAGGGCCGATACCTCCCTGAATGCTGCAAAGCCATGCGTTGGTAGCAACGTTGCCCTGTGAGGTCCTTTCCTGAACTGCATAGGTCGCATTTTACTGCTCATTTCTGAAAGAACAACAAACACTTTTGACCAATCTTGCAGTTTTTATTCACGATGATCTGATTTGACACTAAACCTGACAAAGCTTCAACAAACCAAAATTATGAAATGTAGTTTTTAGGTTAAGGTATTTCTGAACTATGGGGACTGCATTCAACAGAGGGAAAGCAGCAATGGAGGAATTTGGCATTTTGCCAAGACCTGCCACTCAATTACACAATGCATCTTTGTACCAGACATAAGTCTGTCAGTAAAGGCATGGTTAAAGAGTTGGAGGTTAAGGCAAGAAATACAATGCCACCTATTTCAGGAAGTCCATAATCAATAAAGCATTGCCAATGGCTGAAAAAAAAAGTTGTAATTTGCATTAAGATTCGACCATGTAACTTGTAATGTCGACTGTGAGAGCAAGTCTGCCATTTTCAGAGACTCTGAATAAGATCACCCGATGGTCTGGTTTCTTTCTTTTCTCATTCGAAAAATGGGTAGGTTGCCATATATTTATGTATGTGGTAGAATTTGGTGGGGAGGAGGTGTTGCAAGAGAAGTTGATGGGAATGTGCGTGGATTAGGTTATGATAAGGATGATAAATGGATGCTTGATGTTTGGCATGGACTTGGTGGGCCAAAGGGCCAGGTTCTGTGCTGTATCTCTCTACAACACAGAACCACGGTGGCGCAGTGGCAGACAATAGACAATATGTAAGGAGTATGCCATTTAGGCCCTTCGAACCAGCACCGCCATTCAATGTGATCATCCACAATCAGTACACCGCTCCTGCCTTCTCCTCATATCCCCTGACTCCGCTATCTTTAAGAGCCCTATCTAGCTCTCTCTTGAAAGTATCCAGAGAACCGGCCTCCTCTGCCCTCTGAAGCAGAGAATTCCACAGACTCACAACTCGCTGTGTGAAAAAATGATTCCTCATCTCCATTCTAAATGGCTTACTCCTTATTCTTAAATAAGCATAAGGTTATTGGTTCGGGACTCCGCAAACATCGGGAACATGTTTCCTGCCTGTCCCAGCACCGACCCTTGTGGTACCCCACTAGTCACTGCCTGCCATTCTGAAAGGGACCCATTAATCCCTACTCTTTGTTTCCTGTCTGCCAACCAATTTTCTATCCATGTCAGCACTCTACCCCCAATACCATGTGCCCTAATTTTGCCCACTAATCTCCTATGTGGAACCTTATCAAATGCTTTCTGAAAGTCCAGGTACACTGTATCCATTGGCTCTCCTGTACTCATTTTCCTGGTTACATCCTCAACAAATTCCAGAAGATTAGTCAAGCATGATTTCCCCTTCTTAAATCCATGATGGCTCGGATCGATCCTGTTACTGCTATCCAAATGTGCCGCTATTTCATCTTTTATGATTGACTCCAGCATCTTCCCCACCACTGATGTAAGGTTAACTGGTCTATAATTCCCAGTTTTCTCTCTCCCGCCTTTCTTAAAAAGTGGGATAACATTAGCTACCCTCCAATCCACAGGAGCTGATCCTGAATCTATAGAACATTGGAAAATGATCGCCAATGCCTCCACGATTTCTAGAGCCACTTCCTTAAGTACCCTAGGATGCAGACCATCAAGCCCAGGGGATTTATCAGCCTTCCGTCCCATCAGTCTACCCAACACCATTTCCTTCCTAATGTGGATTTCCTTCAGTTCCTCCGTCACCCCAGATCCTCTGGCCACTAGTATATCAGGAAGATTGTTTGTGTCCTTCTTGAAGATGGATCCAAAGCACCTGTTCAACTCATCTGCCATTTCCTTGTTCCCCATAATAAATTCACCCTTTTCTTCAAGGGTCCAACTTTGGTCTTAACTAATCTTTTCCTCTTCACATATGTAAGAAGCTTTTACTACCCTCCTTTATATTCTTAGCTAGCTTACCTTAGTACTTCATCTTTTCTCCCCATGTTGCCTTTTTAGTTATCTTCTGTTGCTCTTTAAACATTACCCAACCCTCTTGCTTCCCGCTCATCTTTGCTATGTTGACTTCTCTTTTATTTTTATACTGTCCCAGACTTCCCTTGTCAGCTACGGTCGCCCCTTACTCCCCTTGGAATCTTTCTTCCTCTTTGGAATGAACTGATCCTGCACCTTCTGTGTTATTCCCAGAAATACCTGCCATTGTTGTTCCACTGTCATCCCTGCTAGGGTACCTTTCCAGTCAACTTTGGCCAGCTCCTCCCTCATGGCTGCAGAGTCCCCAATGTTCAATTGTAATACTGGCACCTCTGATTTACCCTTCTCCCTCTCAAATTGTAGATTAAAACATCATATTATGGTCACTACCTCCTAATGGCTCATTAACCTCGAGTTCTCTTGTTAAATCCGGTTCATTACACAACACTAAATCCAGAATTGCCATCTCCCTGGTAGGCTCCAGTACAAGCTGCTCTAAGAATCCTTCATGGAGGCACTCCACAAACTCGCTTTCTTGAGGTCCAGTACCAACCTGATTTACCCAGATTACCTACATGTTGAAATCCCCCATAACAACCGTAGTATTAAGGGCCTGTCCTACAAGCATGCAACTCTATGCGATGAACGTGATCAAACTAGAAGCGGGGGTCGCGCGGAGGTTGGGTGATCCCTGTACATAGTCAGTTTTACGGAGCCCCGCGTGGTGTCGGGACGAACTCGGGACGAACTCCGCACAATTCCGCACGGCTCCGGCGATCGAAGTGGGACTGGCCCCGCGACGCCGGACGGCTCAAGCGACCACGTTAGGTCGCGCTAATCGCATAGAGTTGCATGCTTGTAGGACAGGCCCTTAACCTTTACGACATGCCATTTTAACTCCTGATTCAATTTACACCCTATATCCAGACTACTGTTTGGGTGCCTGTAGATGTCTCATTAGGGCTTTTATTACCCTTACAATTCCCCAGTTCTATCCATACTGACTCTGCATCTCCTGATTCTATGTCACCCCTCTCAAGGGACTGAATTTCATTCCTCACCAATAGAGCTACCCCACCCCCTCTGTCCACATGCCTGTCTTTTCCATAGGACGTATACCCTTGAAAATTGAGTTTGCAGCCCTGGTCCAAGCATGATTTCCCAAGCATCGCTGCAAAATTGAGTCTTGCAGCGATGTCCCTATAATTCCCACAACATCAAACTTGCCAATTTCTAACTGAGCCTCAAGCTCATTCACATTATTTCTTGTACATTCATAAACAACATTTTGACTTCGGTGCTCACCTCCCCTCTCACACCGGTCGCTATTGGCCATGACCTTGCTCTCTTATCCCTTCTCGAACTCTCCTTCCCATTACTTCAGGAGTCTTTTGTAACTTTTCCTATAGTCAATTTCCTTTTAACTCCATCTTTATACTCCCAATTTGTCAACCCCTCCCCCCCACTATTTAGTTTAAACCCACACGTGTAGCACTAGCAAACCTGCCTGCCAGAACGTTGGTCCCCCTCCAGTTCATAATAAATCCTTTATTTCGAACAGACTAAAAAATAAAAAGCAAGTCTGAAACAGCATACAAAAAAACAAAAAAAAACAAACCAAGAATATTTATAGCACTTCAACTCCCCCTACCATTCCGTATCCGACCTCTCTGTCCTGGGTCTCCTCCATGGCCAGAGTGAGCAACACCGCAAATTGGAGGAACAGCACCTCATATTCCGCTTGGGGAGTCTGCATCCTCTTGGCATGAACATTGAATTCTCTCAATTCTGTTGACCCTTGCTGTCTCCTCCCCTTCCCACTTCTCCCTCAGCCCTCGTGCCCCTCCTCCTCCTTTTTCCTTTCTTCCCCCCACCTCCCCTGACCCCCTATCAGTCTGAAGAAGGGTTTCGGCCCGAAACGTTACCTATCTCCTTCGCTCCATAGATGCTGCTGCACCCGCTGAGTTTCTCCACTATTTTGTGCACCCTCGATTTTCCAGCATCTGCAGTTCCTTCTTTAACACAAGAATATTTATAAATAAATGAATCATATGTGTCCGAAAAGGAGCAGGAAGAAGCCAAAGCTTATTAATTCCCACCCCTTATTTAACTGCTTATAATTATCTTACACAAATTTAGCAGCTACAAACGCCTATTTCCATATGTACACCAAATTATTTATATTTGCACACTAATCAAATATTTGCAAAGTCATACAAAAAAAGAGAGAAAAATAAAAAAAATTAAAAAACCCTCCTGTACTATACAGTATATCTTAGTCATATAGTTAACCCATCACCCTATTATACACCTTCCCAATACAATCAGTATAACAAATATCCCACTCACAATCACCTATCCTCATCCCAATATCCTTTTAAAAAAGTGTTTTTGTACATCTTTTTATACTGAATTATGTTTGTGCTAAGTTTTATCTCCTGTTCCAAACCATTCCACAAATTCACCCGTAGATTGCACATACTTTTAAGAGTTGTTCTGACATTTAGTTTTTTTAAATTAAGTTCCACTCTCAAGTTATAACCACCCTGTCTTTCCATAAACAGTTTTTGTATATTTCCCGGAAGTAAATTATTTCTTGCTTTGTACATGATTTGTGCAGTCTTAAATTTAACCAGATTGGTGAACTTCAGTGTATGTGACTTTAAGAATAATAAATTGGTATATTCAAGATATCCAACGTTATTAATTTTTATTCTTATTCTTATTCCTCTTTTTTGTAATGTGCATAACGGCTGTAGGTTGGTTTTGTAGGCGTTACCCCATATCTCCACACAGCAACTCAGATATGGCAATATGAGTGTATTATACAGAGTATGTGATGATTTTTGGTCCAGAATATATCTTGATTTTCCCAATATTGCTATAGACTTTGCCAGCTTCACACCAAGAAATTTATTTTAATATACTCTTTCTATACTTATGTTATCAATTATCAATTGTACTTGAGGGTTTATTTTATGTTTTCCAAATAGCATAATCTTTGTTTTGCTTAAATTTAGAGCCAATTTGTTGAATCAAACCACTGTTTTAATTTAATCATTTCTGACCTCCAAAAGCTGTTTCAAATTGTCACCGGAATAAATAATATTCGTATCATCTGCAAATATAATCAATTTCAGTATATTTGATACTGCATATGTCATTAATGTATATTATGAAAAGCTTTGGACCTAACACAGACCCTTGAGGTACTCCACAAGTCATGTTCATGTAAGTTGATTTATGTTCACCTATTTCTACAAATTGTTGCCTGTTTCTTCAATAGCTTCTCACCCAATCCAATCCAACCCCTCTGATGCCATACCTATCCAGTTTCATAGTTAAATATTGTGATTTACAATATCAAATTATTTTTAAAAGTCTATGAATATTCCCACTGCAAGCTTTTTATTATCTATGCAATTTGTGATTTCCTCAATTAGTTCCATTAGTGCCATATATGTTGATCTCTCTGTCCGGAATCCATATTGACTGTCAACCAAAAGCTTATGTTTTTCAATGAAATTGTCAAGTCTTTCTGTAAAACGTTTTTCAAGGATCTTGGAGAATTGGGAGAGTAAAAAAACAGGCCTGTGATTTGTGAAATGGTGTCTATCCCCAGTTTTATATAATGGTATTACTTTTGCTATTTTCATTTTGTTCGGAAATTTACCAGATTGAAAAGACAAGTTACAGATATGAGTTAAGGGTTCTGCAATTTCTTTTTTATTATAGTCATATCAATATCATTCCAATCAGTAGAGGATTTGCTTTTACATTTTCTTACAGTGTCTATGATTTATTTTCCTTCGACTGCTCTAAGGAAGATAGAGCTAGCATTTTTATCCCAAGGATCAGTATCCGCCCCTTCATTTGTTTCTGGGTCATTAATTTTTTCTGCAAAATCTGGTCCCACATTTACAAAGAATTTGTTAAAACTATTAACCACATCATCCATACTATTTATTGTCTTGTCTTGACTCAGGGTAGCCTGTATTTTTCGATCCATTTCTATTTAGTATAATACTATTTAGCACGTTCCATAAACCTTTCATATTGTTTTTATTATTCTCTAATATTTTATTATAGTATTCTTTCTTACATATCCTCATAATATTGATTAATATATTCTTATATTTTTTATATTTATTTTCTGCTTCTGGTTCAATATTTTATGAATTGTCTATAGAGTGTGTTTTTCGTTTTGCAGGCATTTTTTAAACCTTTAGTGATCCATGGACTATTTGTTTGTTTTTGTCTATCACTATATTGTTTCACAGGACAGTTTTTGTCATAAAGTGATTTAAAAATACTTAGAAATCCATTGTATGCTTTGTCGATATCTTAACCCTCATATACTACCCTCCAATTCTGTTTCAGTAGTTCATTCTTAAATGCATTTATGTTTTCTTCGGTTCTCACCCTTTTGTATTTGACATGACTGGTGTTTTTAGGTTTCCTATAACTACAGTGATAAACAATAAAAACAGTTAAAAGGTCACTGATGTCACTGTATAATAGTCCGCTTACTGTATTGTTTTCCACAATGTCTGTAAATATGTTGTCTATTAATATGACACAATGAGATGTAATTCTAGTAGGTCTGGTTATTTTAGGATATAAACCCATACTGTACCGTGTATTGCTGAATTCTTCTGTCATTTTGTGCTTTTTTGGATTCAACAGATCAATATTGTAAACCCCACAGATGAACATAATCCTTTGTAATGATTTTGTAAACATGTTATCCATCCAATCTTTAAATATTTCAATACTAGATCCGGGAGCTCTCTATACACAGCTCACAATAACATTTTTGGTCTTTTCCATACAAATTTCTACTGTGATACATTCCAACAAATCGTCAAACAGCTGTTGTCATGTTCTCTACCACCTTATATTTCAGTCTTTTATCCACATAGATCGCCACACCTCCTCCAGTTTTTTTCTTTCTGTTTATATAATTCAGTTCATAGACATCCATGTCAAAGTCCATACCTTTCTCAATGCTGATCCCGGTCTCTGATATTGCTATAATGCTAAATGGTTTCTTGGACTGTCTTAAATATTCTTTTATGATGTGGAAGTTGGCATAAAGACTTCTGCTGTTAAAGTGGATAATTGATATGTCATGATCACAATGAATGGCGGTGCTGGCTCGAAGGGCCGAATGGCTTCCTCCTGCACCTATTTTCTATGTTTTTATGTTCTGATTGGAAAGTTATATTGAATTGCTGATCTGTGTAATAACTGCAGCTGATGTTGATATTGTTAAGTAAGTTCAGGTGTAACCATATTGTACAGGTCACCCCGTTCCTGTTCCTGCCCTCACCAGCACGAGGAACTGGAAGCAATCCAGAGATAACCACCCTAGAAGTCCTGCTTTTCAATCTTCTCAATAACTCTCAAAACTCACGTTGCAGAACCTCCTTCCCCTTCTTGCTGATGTCGTTTGTGGCCACGTGCACAACTACTGTCGGTTGTTCAACTTACCTTTCGAGGATGTTCTGAAGATGGTCTGTGATATCTTGAACCCTGGCACCAGGGAGGCAACAGGCCATCCTCGGGTCTCGGCTGTCGCCACAGAATCTCCAGTCCTTACCTTGGACAATGGAGTCACCCACCACGATAGCGCTGCCTGACGTCGGTCTCGCCGGTCTAGTCTCATCGCTTGGGCAGTCCACCTGTCGGACAGGAAGCGTCGTCTGCCCCGATAGCTCCCAAAAGGGTGTACCTGTTTTCATTAAGTACAACCACTGGGGTCTCCTGTACTCCAGGTCTACTCCTCATACTCATAGTCACCCCCCTTCGCTCTTTCTGTAGCCTTGGCGTGCCAACCTCACTATAGGTCTTATCCATAAAACTCACGTTATCCCGGATCGCCCTGAGGTCATCCAGCTGCTTCTCCAGTGCCCCAACACGGTCCTTCAGGAGCTGAACCTAAACACACTTACCTCAGTTGTAGCAGCCAGTGACCATTAGTGTCTCTGACCTCCCACATCCTGCAAGCCTCACACTGAATCAGCTTACCCGTCATGTTTTCACCACGTCCCGGCCTTGCCAACATTTGGCGTAATCTCCTCTCCTCAGTCTCCTCGCCAAAGACTCGCACTTGCTGCCTTACAGTGCCAGGGACCCTGGTTTGGTCCTGTCTATGGGTGCTGTCAGTAAGGAGTTTGTAAATTGTCCCCGTGACCTACACAGGTTTCCTCTATGATCTCAGATTTCCTCACACACTCCAAAGACGTACAGGTTTGTAGGTTAATTGGCTTTGGTAAAAATTGTAAATTGTCCCTCGTGTGTGTAGGATAATGTTTTAGTGTGCTGTGATTGCTGGTTGACGTGGACTCAAAAAGCCTATTTACACACTGCATCTCTAAAAAAAAGCTCTCCAACTAATATTTAATGAGATACTAGACCAAGGG
The DNA here is from genome assembly GCA_963514005.1 of Raja brachyura. The sequence goes on from OY740782.1 coordinate 46,595,251, forward strand.
GGACCCGTTGGGTCCCATCTCCTCAACATGGGGGGGGGGGGGAGGGGGGGGGGGGAGGGGGGGTGCCTGCGGCATCACACACACACTAACCACCCCCCACATACACAGGGGGGAGGGGTGAAGAATGGGAGGAAGGGGGAGAGAGGGGAGAGTGAAGGGAGAAGGGGGGTTGGGGGGAGCGCAGGGAAGGGAGGGTGATGGATGACGAAGGGGAGGGGGAAGGGGGAGGGGAGAGGGGGAGGCAAGAGGGGGGCAGAGGGGGGCAGAGGGGAGAGGGGAGAGAGGAGGCGGGAGAGGGGGAAAAGGGAACAGAGCGTGGAGGGGGAGGGGGGGAGTGGGCAGAAGTGAGGGAATGGAGGTAGAGGGAGAGGGGGGAGAGAGGGGGAGGGGCCAGAGACAGGAGGGGGAGAGGGGGAGAGGGGGAGTGGAGAGATAGAGGAGGGGGAGAGAGGGGGGACATAGGGGGTAGTGGGGGGGAGAGAGTAGAGGGGAGAGAGATGGGGAGAGAGAGGAGGGGAGAGGAGGGGCGAGTTAGGATGGGGGGAGAGAGGACGCGTGTGGGGGGAGAGGGGGGGCAGGAGGGGGGTGTAGGGGAGAGGGGGCGGGAGGAAAGGGGGTGGGCGAGGGGAGGGGGGAAGGGAGGGGGAGAGAGGAGGGGGAGAGAGGGGGCAGAGGGGGAGGGGAGAGGGAGAGGGGGATGGAGGGGGGAGAGAGAGTAGAGGGGAGAGACGAGGAGGGGGGAGAAAGGAGGGGGGGCAGAAGAGGGGGAGAGAGGAGGGGATATAGAGGAGAGAGGAGTGGTGGTGGGGAAAGGGAGCGGGTGGAGGGGAAATGAGGAGGGGGAGGGGGGTGGAGGGGCGGTACTGGGGAGGGGGGGCAGGTGGGGGAGTGAGAGAGAGGAGGGGGAGAGTAGGGGGTATAACCTGCAGTGAGTCCATGTTTTTGTCGAGGTAGAAGTTGATTTGCGCCATGATCAACCTCTCAAAGCACTTCATCACCACCGACGTTAGTGCCACTGGTCGATATTCGTTGAGGCACATCACCATGCTCTGCTTGGGTATTATTGATGCCCTTTTAAAGCAGGTGGGAACCTCAGACCTCAGAAGTGAGAGGTTGAAAATGTCCATAAAAACTCCAGCCAGTTGGTCCGCACAGGTTTTTAGAACACGACCGGGTATACCATCAGGTCCAGGTGCTTTTCGAGGGTTCACCCCTCCGAAGAATTTTCTGATGCCGGCCTCTGTGACTGTGACTAAAATACCATCATGGCGAATGGGGGCTCGAGAAGGCACATCAGTGTTTACCCTATCAAAGCATGCATAAAACAGATGCATCTAAGACCACAAGAAATTTCAAAGAATTGTGGATACAACCCAGACCATCACGCAAACCAACCTCCCTTGCATCTACTCAATTTACGCTTCATGCTGTCTCAGCAAGGCCACCAGCACAATCAAGGATGAGTCTCACCCCAGACAATTCCTCTTCTCTCCTCTACCATCTGGCAAGATACCAACCTTCAAAATCAGAGACAGTTTCTTCCCAGATGTTATCAGCCAACTGAACATTCCACTCACCAGCGAGAGAACGCTCCTGACCTACCATCTACCACATTGGAGGTCTTCGGACTATCTTTAATTGAACTTTACTGGACTTTATCTTGCACTAAACATTACTTATTTTATCTTGGACACTGTGGACAGCTTGATTGTAATTATGCATTGTCTTTCTGTGAACTGTGAAGAGGATGTTACGAGGTTGCAATGTGACCTGGACAGGTTGAGTGAGTGGGCAGATGTGTGGCAGATGCAGTATAATATAGATAAATGTGAGGTTAGCCACTTTGGTGGCAAAAACAAGGGGGCAGATTATTATCTCAATGGGGTTAGGTTGGGTAAGGGGGAGCTGCAGCTAGACCTGGGTGTCCTTGTACACCAGTCACTGAAAGTTGGAGTGCAGGTACAGCAGGCAGTGAAGAAAGCTAATGGAATGTTGGCCTTCATAACAAGAGGATTTCAGTACAGGAGTAGAGAGGTTCTTCTGCAGTTGTATAAGGCTCTGGTAACACCACATCTGGAGTATTGTGTCCAGTTTTGGTCTCCTAATTTGAGGAAGGACATCCTTGTGGTTTAGGCAGTGCAGAGTAGCTTCACGAGATTGATCCCTGGGATGGCGGGACTGTCATATGATGAAAGATTGAAAAGACTAGGCTTGTACTCACTGGAGTTTAGAAGGATGAGGGGGTATCTTATAGAAACATATACGATTATAAAAGGACTGGACAAGCTAGATTGCCTATAGTTCTTGATCAATGGGTATGGCCTCCTTTGAGCGGGACTGCTGCTGATTTCCTTTCTCTAATGAAGCTGCACTCATATGAGATGTAGCCTGCTCCTATTCTCAATGCTCTCGCCGTTGTTCACCATGGGTTTCTTCTGGTTCCTAGAATATTTCAGCATAAAAGGCCTGTCTCACTTGGGCGGCATTTGGGCGACTGCGGAGCGTCAGTGACTACAACCCGTAAAACCGTCAAGTTGCACGACATACACGCTGACGTATGCTGTCATGCGGGTGATGCCCGGTTAGGGGTGAGGCTGTAAAATATTCTTCCTTCAATGCATTGTGCAAATGAAAAGATGTCTGAGTCGTTCCATTTTATTTACAGATATATTGGTCTCTATAACTTTTCACGGGGATGGATTTAGTGAGTGTAGACTTAACTCCCCTCTCCCCTCTTCCCCCCTCCCACCCCTCCTTCTCCACTCCCCCTACCCTTCTCCTCTCCTGTCTCCCCCCCTTCGTCCCTTCCCCCCTCTTCCTCCCTTCTCCGCACTCCACTCTTCTCCCACTTATCCACTACCCCCTCCCATCACATCCCCTTCTCCCCCTCTCCCTCCCTTCTCACATTCTCCAACACCCCTCCCCCCCCCCCCCAACAGGGAAGCAGTTGTTACCGCGCGTCACTGCATGGGTTACCATGCCTAACCTTGTGTCACGCCCCGCCACGACGTGACAACCTCTTTTTTGGCTGTCGCCTAAATGTCGCCCGAATGACGCCCAAGTGGGACAGGTTTGGCATGGTTCTGTGGCTGTGGAGAACTGCAAGGTGCTATCAACAAGTTGGCACATTCAGCACTTGGAAAGGGAAGGGCAAAGTTAACAAATTTTACTGAAGTTCCAACTAAATGCACCATCACCTAGAATGATTATTCTGAAGATGCCCTTTCACAAAGTCACTCAAGAAATGAGGCTAAGGTAATTATTGCCAAATAGGCTTGTTGTTCACTCACTCATCTTTCACCCATTAAGCTTGGAAAATGTATGCATACTGTGTTAAATTCTTAAATCGTTGCTAATGTTCATAAATTAGTTATAGGAACAGAATTAGGTCATTCGGCCCATCAAGTCTATTCAGTCTATCAAGTCTATCTCATAAAATACTCCCAGAAAGACCTAGTTATCCCCGTAGCAAAAAGCTGCACTCTTCAAATGAGTTCTGCGGGCACTCATTTGCTATAGGAGCAGAATTAGGCCATTCATCCCATCAAGTCTACTCCGTCATTCAATCATGGCTGATCTATCTTTCCCTCTCAACCCCATTTTTCTATCTTCTCCCCATAACCCCTGACACTATCATGCTTAACGAAAGATTAACGTCTTTCAATCACCAGCCCTTGTCTCGTGAGTGAATTTCTTGTAGTCAGCCTGATGCACTTGGATTATGGTGAAATATTTGGTGTTAAATTTTGATATATTCTCAGTTTTATTGCATCTAGGCCATTAACCGGTTCTTAGACCAACACAATCATTGGTAAAAATCCATCTGAAATTTATGGGTTTTCTTTGTTCAGTAGCTTGATAAATAATAGTGAATTAGTGAATAGTTCACATGCTCAGCCTTATAAAAAATATATAATTTTGTAATGACGAACATGAGTTAACTGGAATAGTTTGTTTATATGTCCGAAAAATAATTAAAACATTGTTACCATCGTGACGAGCAAGTTAAGCAAATGCCTGCAAATATCAAGTACTTTTACACTTTTGAATCTGACATTCTCTGTCAGTCAGCATAACCTGTCTGACCTTGGACATGATAAGATCTGGCATCCATACAGTTTCCACTGGTAGCTGTCACAGCTGTCTACCGTTTTGGCTTTCACAGATTTTCATCTCAACTTTGGTCGTCCAGATGGTTGTTTTCCAGCTGGCACCTGTTCTATCAAGTTCCAACTGGACTCGTCTTCATCCACAGGTCACACATGCTCTACTCATCTCAAAGCCTGTTATTCATTGCTCTTCATTACTTCAATGTCATTCGCCCTGTCCTTCCAGCTGACACCCAATACTTTTTTTTTAACACAATGTTCCAGACAGCCTCTGTTTCTGTGCTTTCATTCAATCTACACTGTTCAGAAAAGTTGACTAGAAATTAACCAGATTTATTTTTCTCTTACATCCTAAAATAGGAGTTGTCTTCTCCAGCTGAATTTCTATTGAGAAAAATAATCCCAGCATTCCTTCACTTTCTTGCAGCAATACATGATTGTTCAGGATAAGGATGGCAAGGTAAATGAACCGTGGATAATCAAAGCAGTTGTAAACTTGGTTAGGAAGAAAAAGGAAGCAAATGTCAAGTTTAAAAAGGTATCATCAAATGATGCTTATGAAAAATATAGTTTCAGTTCCAGTTTAGTTTATTGTCACGTGTACGGAGGTACAGTGAAAAGTTTTTGTTGCACGCTATCCAGTCAGCGGAAAGACAATACATGATTACAATCGAGCCACTTACAGTGTATAGATACATGGTAAGGGAATAATGTTTAGTGTAAGGTAAAGCCAGTGAAGTTGATCATGGATAGTCCGAGGGTCACCAATGAGGTAGATAGTAGCTCAGGACTGCTCTCTAGTTGTGGTAGGATGATTCATTTGCCTGATAACAACTATAAAAATATAAAGCGAGTAGGAAAGAACTGAAAGGTCATTATAAGGGCCAAAAAGGGCAATAAAATAGCAAGATTAAATGAGAACTTACCAGTATGAAGTTTGATCTTTGTTTTATGAGGAGTTACGATGAGGGATTATGTGAAGAAGCCTGACAACCCGCATGCTTGTCAACGTTCAAAGCCGCGGTGTGAAATCACAGATAACAGTTGTTGAACTGAATATAGGAAGATTCGAGAAACTAGAACTACCAGCTGACCTTTATGAGAGAGGGTTGGGAGTGGAGGGCACGTAATCCCTCATCGTAACTCCTCATAAAATAAAGATTAAACTTCAAACTGGTAAGTTCTCATTTAATCTTCCTATTTTACTTCGGAGTCACGTTAGTGACTACGTGAAGATTTCAAAGCTCTGTGATTTCATGCTGCGAACACGAGTCCACACAATCACACCTACATCAGTTGACCACAGATGAGTGAACATTAATAATGAATTCAGACATGACATAGATTTAAACATGTTGATGCTTTTAATGAACACAATAATAATAGTAACCTCTCTGATCCGGGAGGATACTATAAAACAGAACCTAAAATAGAGCTGGAAAATACCCCCGGTCTGGCAATGGGTTTGTTATAAAATGTTTGGAAAGGTTCGTTCGTTTGCACATCCTGCAGCCGCTAGGATGTGGTCCAGCGGAATGTCCATAACCATTGCTGCTGATGCTGTTGCAGCTCTGGTGGAGTGAGGTTTGAGACTGTCAGTGTTTACTCCTGCACAAGCCAGAACCCGATTTAACCACCTGGAGATGGTCTGTACTGATACCTTTTTATGAGGTTTCATGTAACTAACAAACATAGGTAGTTCAGAGCCTTTAAGGCTCTAGGTGACCTTAACATACTATTGTAGATGTGTGACCACACACAACCGAAGGTCCATGGGGTATGCCAAAAATCTAGTTTGAGACCTGATGCCCCTGGTCTGCTCTGCTTGACTAAGTCATAAACATAAAATGTTATTTTGCCTGCAGATGTAACCATCCGGTCCAATTGCAGCTTATGCAACGACTGGATTCTATAACACTGAAATCAGCGCCATGAGCCTAACCACTTGTAAGTGAGTTTGACCAAGGACAGGGATGTAGCTGGAGCCCACCGGCGAAGCAGCGTCAGCACAATGTCAACATCCCATATCTCTGAGTACTTGGCCCTGGGAGGTTTTGAGCCGAAGATACCCTTCATAAATCTGGCTATCAGTGTGTGAGATCCGACAAAGTGATGTCCCGATCCCAGCAACAAGTATGACAACAAGGCACTTCTGGCACAAATTATGGCACTATAATTCTATCCCTCGTCAAATATTAGAGAGGATTCCAAACATCTGTATGCATGCCGTGTCATATGTATGTTGGACTGTAGACAGAACACTTCTCACTTATTGATATAAGACATGTACTACTTGGTACTATCTCTGCAGGCTGCAGTGATCATGACCAACATATGACCAGACAGTCCGAGCCCTAGGTAAGGTCTTCTCAGACTCTGCAATCAACGATTTGATTTGATCATGCAGTGGATGGTCCTCCCCAGTCACGGGGTGAACTAGCAGATTTCTGCGTTTGGGAACAGCCCTAAAAGGCTCTGTTATCCTTCCCAATATGAGTGGGAATCATGGCTGTGTAGACCAGTCAGGCACTACCAAAATGGCTGAGGCGGAGTCTTGCTGGATCTTTAGCAAGCACCGCCTGATAAGGAAAAAGGAGGGAATGTATAAAAGAACATTTCTCCCAAGAGTAGCGCGAATGCATCTACCGCTACTGCCCCTGGATCTGATTATCATACAACATACTTTAGTAACAGGTGATTAAGTCGAGATGCAAACAAATCGATATCCAGTGTTCCATACCTTTTCGGAATTGATGGAGGTAAATAATGAGACCTACTTACCAGCGTCTCTAACTCCAGGTCGCTTACTTTGCTGGAGCTTCAGCGAAGTTTCATTCGCAGACTGTGTCCATGATGTTTGTCATTCCTATAGAGAGCTGATGCTGCTGGCCAACTTCTCTTGTAGTGGCTAGTCAGTCTCCGACGGAGCAGCAAGTTTAGAGACAAAGCACACCGCGTTGCCACATATGATTGTCGTACATTATGCATCAAAGCATGGGATCCCGGCACATAGTCATATTCGGTTTCCTGTTTGGGGTTAATCCATATTAACCTTTGACAATCTTTTAGAGTGGGAGTAAATTGCACCTGAACCAGGTGTTACCATCTGTATTCCTCGAATTGTCTGTGCATGCTTCTGTGCCGGGCATGTTTTGCGACATCATCTCCCACAATCGTTTGGGGGAGGCAATGCAAACTTTGAATAAGGCAGCTGCAGGCATATGACTTGAACGGCCTTTGTATGCTTCCGTGACACGGGGCATAATATATATGGCTCCATCTTCATCCTTCATACATCCGAATGGGAGGACTTATGCAACGTGAACCAGGAGCTGCCCCAGGTATGTGTGCATTTACTTTTGCAACATCTCCATCACTACGTTCACCAAGTGGGAGGAATTGCAACCCTGAACCAGGAGCTGCTGCCTGACATGCCTTAAGACGGAGCTGAGACAAGTCCCAATAACTGAGACAAGTCCCAATCATGTCTGACATAGGTGTCTCAAGATTTGGCACTTTGCCCTGAGTTGGGGTCGTCCGGTTGCTCCCTTCAGCAGCTGCCAGAACTAGCTGTGCAAATCCATGCTTTATTGGCATCCTTATTTACTAAACAGGCTGCACGTGCTAGTGACTCCAAGTCCTGCTCCTTTCCGATGCCAATGCAGTATACAGGGAAGGACTGGAGTGCCTCTGGCCCCCATATGCTAGACAGAGTGGGAAAAAAGCTGGGAAAAACCCTGCCAGGTATTAGTGATGGGCAATGACGTTTACATGAATGAAAACCCCCATCACAATTAAATCAGAGATTTGATCACTTTATTGACATGTATAAAGATGATGTCTTTGGGAAGAATCTTCCACAGTCCCCTCTAATGAGCAGAATACCATGACGCCACCATGTGTAGCTCGCACAGATGACTGATAGGCACAGCTCAAATAAGGCTTCCTTAGCCATGGGGTCTAGACTGCCATGGCAGGTCCGATTCCACTACACCTTTTATTGGTGTAAGTGATAATAATATTCCTTGTAATTTCTCTCTATAAAAAACATAAACTAAATTGGCACGATAATGCAGCTGGTAGAGCTGATGCCAGGGACCTGGGCTTAAATCCTGACCATAGATGTATCCATGTGGACTTTGCAGCTCATAAGATGTATTGGTTATGATAGTCACAAACGTGACCCTGTGGCAACTATAATAAATGCCCACTTCATAATAGCCATACATTAAAAGAATACACTATAACTGATCCACACAACCCATGTTTCGGAAAGAACCAGACCCACGTACCTGCATGGTTACCGGTGGCCTTATGGTAGGCCCAAAGGCCCTTAATGTGGGTTCTATTCCCGTCCTTGATTTGGAGGGTAGGGCTGCTGGGGTTTGTGGATTGCACCTTTTCCCTGAAGGCCGGCTTGGGCCTAGGCCTGAAGACCTCTGCCCAGAGAATCAGCTTCAAGCTGCCACCAGCTTCAGTGAACCGCTTACTGGCAATGGAGGCGTGTTATTGCCAAATGGTGAAGCTTTGCTCGTCATTGGTACCTTGAATGGTCTGACAACTTATGCTTCCTCGTACTTCTTAATTTACAAGTGTATGGTATTTTCCGTCTCCTGTTCCTGAAATATTGTGACGTGAGGCAGCTGATGCTTACAAGGCTTGTAATGTGAGGGTAACTCTGCCCCCCCCCCCCCCCCCCCAGGATATTCTGGAACCTTACTCAATACCAATATGTGCCACGGACATACCTCCGGTTTTGGAGTCAGTCACACACTGACCCCTCGCACTCCTCTCCACAGAGAAGGAGATTTGTAAGCAGCCCTGAAACAGCGCTGCCGTAGGCCCCCAAGGACCTGCGCTGATATGACCCTGTTTTGTGAACCATATCAGGATGGGTTAAATGTCCGAGGACGTACCCATGTATGTCGGAGGGGAACCCTCCTGGCCTGGCTCATCCCAGCCAAGGCCTCTCCGATTCCGTTTATCTGTCCACCTTTTTGGAGCTGCGGAAGTTGGAGTCACTGACAGCACTGTCAGCGACTCAGGTAGCAAACCCGACGGCCGCCGGCTACCCGCACTTCTGCGGTCCGTAGCCGGTTCCCCACGGTCAGTAGTTTCCCCGCGGCCCATCCGGATATCGCCCCGTATTTCAATCCTCGGAGGTTGCTGACCGCACTGTCAGCAACTCGGGTAGCGAACCCGACGTCCGCCGGCTACCCGCACATCCGCGGTCCCTATCCTGTATCCCCGCAGTCCTTAACCGTTTTCCCCATGGCCCGTCCAGGTTTTGCCCCATATTTAAATATTCAGCAGGAACTTTGTTTCCTGCAACAAAGGACAACCTGAAAAATAAGTTCAAAAACTTACCTGCTGGATTTGAAACTTACCGCTGGAGGAGCGACGCGCCTGCCAGCCAGTCGTGCTCCATGCGTTAAACGTATTGACGCGCATGCAGGCTGGCCGGCTTCTTCACGTTGTCACTCACTTGACTACGAAGTAAATTGTTTTTGGTGAGTCGGATCAAGTAAAATCCCAAGGCTTGTCATTCATACGTTAAAAATAAGAGGGTGACCAGGGAGTCTCAAAGATAAAGATGGGAATCTTAATGCCATATCCCAGTTTTCACCCCACATCTTTTGGTGCCTCCTGTGCCTAGAAGTTCTATATATCTCTTTCTCAAATACATTCAGAGACTTATGTTACACCACTTTCTATCATAGAGAATTGACTCACTGTTCCTCGAGTGAAGAATTTTCTCCACGGCTCAGCGTAAATGGCCTTTATCACATCTAGTGACAAGATTCCCTGGTTCGAGAGCCCTCAGCATAGGAAATGTTTTCCTCAACTCACAACCCACCCCAGCTTGTCCTTGGCAAACTGACAAAATATTCCATTTAGTTCCCCTCACCCAAACCTTTACCCATGCAGTATCTCTCTAGTTAATGCCTGCCACCCTAAACAGGACTCATTTATTCCTACTCTCTGTCTCCAGTCAGCCGATTTTCAACCCATGTCCCCAATCCCACATGCTTTAATTTTGCAAAGTAACCTCTTAAATGTGATTTTGGTCTCTATTATCTAATCTAGCAATTACAGACACAGAAGAACAAAATTAATAGGTTTGTTGAATGTGATCACACGTATGTAAATCCACATTAACTTTGTTTAACCCTCTTTATATTTTTGAAGTGTCCTTTTACGATATCCTCAAGAATAAACTCTAACATTTTCCCCTTTCTCCTTTATGAAGTAGTAGGATTCCATTTGCCATCCTGAAAATGCAAGAACTATTTCATAATGAGTGGAATTTAGGAAGATGAAAATCGTGTCTACCATTTCTAGTACTTTGGAAAACAGATAGTCAGCTTATAGTTCCATTCATTTGTTCAGCATTGTTTTTTTCAACAAATATGAATTTCCTTTAATTCATTAGACGGTTAGTTCCCTAATATTTCCTGGAAGTAATCTGTGTCCTCTTGCGTGTAAGCACAACCACAGCATGTGTTCAATTTGTTATCTTTTTACATAACAAATGCATTTATAGGCTGCTTTTATGTGTCTAGCTCTATTTTTGGACCCTTTTAGTCATTTTCAGCTGAATGCTTAGCTGTTTGCAATCTGCAGACTTGCTACACCTGCCAAGTTTATTTGTCTTCTCCTTGGATTTAACACTTACCTGTTCTTATCGTGTTTTGTTAGGCACAATTGGGTCACTTTACTTTTTATGACTTCTATGGCTTTGTCCTGTCTCACTCACTACTGCATGAAACAAAATGTCATCTCAAGCAGCAACATCTCACCTTCAATCAAACACACTTCAGTCTTGGGGATCAAAACTGAGCTCAGAAGTATCAGAAGACTGACCCTTCCAGTTAGTATCAGAATGAGCAGGGAACACTGGGCATGTGCGATAGCATCTGTGGTGGGAGAGACAGAAGTGGTGTTTCAGGTTGTTAACTCCTTGCAGCAGGAATCATTGCTCTGGGATTTTAGCTGTGCTTTTCGTTCTATCTGGGACCCATTAAGTTCATTCAGCAGTTTCTATATATGTCAAGGGTCAAGAGAGTCGAGAGTATTTTATTGTCATATCTACCAAAACAGATCAATGAAATTCTTATCTGCAGCAGCACAGCAGGTTTGTAAATACAGTACTCAATAGATAATATAATGAACAAAACAAATATACAGTAGTGCAAAAGCAAAAAAAAGTCCCTAGTGCAACCCAGGCCATTCATACTTTGGAGTTTAGTTGGAGTTCATAATGTTCACTGGGTGTTGGGAAGAAGCTGTTCATGATCTTGGACATTACTGTTTCCAGACTCCTATACGTTTATCCCAATGGCAACTAGTGAAGTGAGAGCCACTGAATGGACTTCACAAAAACTAAGGATCTCTCAACCTATCTCATAAAGAATCCTGCACAATTTACTTTTAACTGCACTTCCGCCATAACTCTGCTACAACGCTGTAATGCAATACTCTGCACTCTGGTATTTTTCTCTTGGCACTCCTGTTGTACTTATGTATGTTATAATTTGACTAGATAGCATGTAGACTAACTTCTTCACTGTATCTTGGTACACTTGACAAAAATAAACCAATACGATATCTCCTCCTCCTTTGCAAAGTTAAATAAGCCAATTTTCTTCTTTCTTTACCCATTTTTGAAGGCAGATAATTGACCTGAAACATAAACTCTATTTTTTTCTGTGATAATGTTGCCTGTACTTCTCAGCATTACCAGAATGTACTTTTTAAATTTCCTTTCCACACCATCATATTGATTGATAAAATAAACGTTGGTATTTCATGAAAGTACTGTACAGTGTTTTCAATCATCACTCACTTTACCTCATTCTCAACCTCTCTCATGTAAACTGTTCCCGTCATTCATTTTTTGCTCAGGATGCCATTGAATATAGTGTCTCTTCCCCACCCTGACCCCAACTTTCCTGTAATGTCATCTTCCAACCCCATCAGTTTCCTTTTCCACTCCATGGTATTTAAATGACCATAATCAAAGTCACAAATAACATCTCTGTGACTGGGAATGTGACCACACTGCATTGTCTTCCCATGCCCTTGTTAAATTGCTTGGAGTCTGCAAAAGAGTCTACCGCACCATCCTCTTCTGGACCCTCTCCATTGTTCTGCTTAGTCAAATTCTTGCCTATTCTATAACTGGCAGAATATTTCCGACAAAACATACCTTCTTACCTATGTAGCTTTTCTTCTCACTGCACACCCTTGATAAAAAATCAGAGGAGCAGAATATTATTTCAAAATTATAACAGTGATGATATAAGTCCAATAGATTAAACCAAAAGTTATGCAGTCAATATGGGTTGATGATATCAGATTTTAAGAACTTAATTACCCCCACAATCTCACCTTCCTTCGGTATAGGGGGATGAAGCTAACTTGGGCTGTTAGGTACGAATGAATATCCAGCTGTAAAATTTCATCACCTCTCCATACTACCACTAGCATTTTGTTGTTAGACTGTCAGTCATCCGTTTCTCAATGGACTTCCCGTCATTAAAAATGAGGAAGAAGGAAGTCATTATCTTTGAACGTATTGCAAACATCTTATCTTTGTCACCATTTCCATGTGGGGGGGGGGGGGGCGCCAGGAACTAAGGGGGGATCCGGTGGGCGGGGCAAAGAAGGAATGAGGTCTTTTTGTAACTTTGTTGGTGCCTTTGTGGTGACTCCTTTGTGTACTTTTTATGTGAAAACAAAGATTTTCACTGCTCCTAGCTAGGTACAAGTGACAATAAAGTATCATCACCATCATCGTTATGGAAGGATTAACACTGAGCGTTCGGTGAATGCATCTGTGAAGTATCTAAGGCCATCGTTTGTTCAGGTTGTTGATGCTGCTGAATATTTAACGTCTTCCACAGATACTTCACTAGACACGGGGTGAATATTCTGTAGATACTGCATAGAGAAAGCTGGCCCATGTGGATGCTTTATTGTTCATCTGTGCAGTGATAGAAAAGCCAATGTCACATTGGCAAAAATAATACATATTTAGCAATGCTAAGTTTCTAACAGTCAAACACCAAATCTAAATTGTGAGGTGTTAGGGTGTAAGAGCAGTACAACTTGAAAACTAGGATTATCGTAACGTTAAGTTGAACAAATTGCACCAGTACAGAATGGATGAGCCAGATGTCCTCCTTCTGTGTTGTAAATTTCCACAATTCTAAACTCTAGTCATACCACAGTGGGGAATAACCCATGTAACTTCACTGCAGGAGCCAATTTCGTACAAGAAAAATACATATCAATTGGAATGTTTTCTCTGTTCATTCTGGCAATCCTGCGATATTACAGATGGGATTCGTTTTCATAGCTTCATCTTTGTTACTAGGTGGTGGACCACATTTTCCAATTTCTTCACACGCAGCTTTTTGACTGCTTTCCAGATTCCACTGCTGCAACATTTTTAGTGCTATTTGTTTTGTTAATACTAACTTGAATATTCAAATATCAAATTATGTCCAAGTCCAAAACACTTCATTGAACGTAAAGAGAATATATTTTAAGTTATTTTTACTAAGTTGGCATCCTGTTTCATTAGGACAAAGCAGTTGTGTTGGGTAAACATGTCATGAAAGTTACAGGCAATAATTTCCAGTAATGGTTTTCACCATTCTTTTTATTTGGATTTAAAAATCCCTCTTTGATATACAATAGTCAAAAGATGAATATTGACTTAATGGTTCAATGGTGCTTTTTATTGCCACATGTGCGAAGTGCCAACACAGTGAATATCTTACAAATAATCCAGTAGATATTGCCATACCCCCAATTCTTGAATAGCAAGTATGGAGAAATAGACTACAGAGCCTGCATGCAAGAGGCGCCATGATTTGGTGCCATTTCTGAAGTCCATGCACTATTTCCGATGACCGGTACCTGTTCCATGCAAGTCCGCTGTTGTGGGCCTCCTGCAATCCCCTTCCTTGAATGCCACGTCCCTCTCCTCACCCATCCGTCTTTGTTCCCCGGGGTGCTTCCCACAGCCGATTGAGTACAATCTCTTGCTGATAATTTAATTTCAATGTAATTTACCAGGGAATAACTAAATTAGATCTTCAGCGAAACTTTGCTGCAACTTCATTGAAAAAAAAATGCATATTGAACAGCATTGTTAAGTATTTGACCTTTTGTCTATTATTGCTCTAGACTATACTGTTGACTACCCAATGGGTCTGTAGAGAACTACTAGCCAGTTCTGGAAAACATGGCATTGTGAAAACAAGAATACGATAAAATAAGAGCACACCAGCTCTCAAGCCTGCCATGCTTTTCAATATGATCAGGATCATGATATATTCATGTTCATAAGTGATAGGAGCAGAATTAGGCCATTTGGCCCAACAAGTTGACACCATTCAATCATGGCTGATCCTCTTAACCCCAATGTCTTGCCTTCTCCCTATAACCCCTGACACTCTGATTAATCAAGTTCTAGCTCTGCCTGAAAAATATGCATTGACTTGGCCCCCACTCTCTGACTAAATAAATTTCTCCTCATCTCCTTCCTAAAGGAACATCCTTTTATTCCGAGGCTATGGCTTCTGGTCCTAGATTCGCCTACTAGTGCATACATTCTCTCCAGTTCCACTCTGTCTAGGCTTTTCACTATTCAGTACGTTTCAATGATGTGGCCCCTCATCTTTCTAAACTCCAGAAAGTACAGGCCCAGTGCCATCAAATGCTCAGCTCTCAACTTCATTTCTGTGCCAGTTCACCATTGTCCTTAATTTTTGGTATTTCAAAAATTCATCCATCTCCTCTTCTGATACCTTGAACAATCTTGTGTCTATAACCCACCAGCATAGAACATTTAACTAATTCACTCCTTTCTGGGAAAGGAAATTCCTACACATTTCAGTTTCAAATGACTGCTCTCTTATCTTATAATTATGTTCCCTCATTTGAGGCTGTCCCTATTATTGACCTATCCCCCCTTAAGATCTTGCATGTTTCAACAAGATCACCACAGATTTTTGTAAACACCAAAGAGTACAAATCCAGCTTCTTTAGCTGATCATAACATTACAGCCCCTTGCTATTTAGTATTATCCTACTGAATCCCTTTTGAATTGCCTCCAAAGCCAACAAATCATTTTTAAAATAAGGTTTGGAGCATGCTGGAGGTTGGACCTCTTGTCCCACCCCTGGACACCCCATAGAACAGCATTTCTCAACCGGGGTTCCCCAGAATGCTAGGGTTCCATGAGAGGTCACTAGGGGTACTGAGAGAAATACTGCTAAATAGGCTAATCATATGTAAATGCATTTTGAGTCATTTTTTGCGTTTAATTTCATATTTGTAATTTTATTATATTCGTACGGCATATTTAGCAACGTCTATTTAGCATATTTAGCTATGTCATATTTAGCAACGTCAATACGGCGCCAGTGTGAAACGGCCTTTAGTGGTCAGTGAACAGGAACTGTTCATGAGGGATTTGTGTATCATCAAGTGACTCACTCAGTACAGACGCATGCACAGCCTCCATCAATCCTGTCTGTGGTTCCTGGCTTGCATGTACAGTCCCTCATTTACCCGCGTTATTTAGTGATTTTTACCCATCATTCATATGAGTATATGAATATATTTATGTGTTATGTTAATTTCATTAAATATTTAAGTATGTTTATGTTTAGTTGTATTAGTTTATGAAAAGTTAATGTGTGTTGTTTTCTCTCTCTCTCTCTTTTCTTTTTTTTCCCCTTTTCAAAAAATTTATTCAACACAATCATATAATACAACACATCAAAACATAATCAAAATCACACTATAATGAACAAATCATTGTAGTACAACAGTACATTCATTGTTTATAATAGCTTCAACCCCACGCGGTGACCACCGTTGACGGAAGGCCTCCAGAGTCCCCGTGGACACCGCGTGTTCCCTCTCCAGGGACACACGTGCACGAACGTTGGCCCGAAAGAGGGGCAGGCAGCCGACTCTAGCCTGACCGTCGACCGCCCGCTGCCTGGACCCGCGAATGGCCATCTTAGCCAGGTCGAGGAGCAAACCGACAGGTAAGTCCCCCCCCCCCACACTCGGCTCTCCCCACTCCCTGCCTTGTGTCCGAACACCAGGATTGTGGGGCTAAAATGCAGCCAAAACTTGAGGAACAACCCCTTCAGATACTGGTACAGGGGCAGTAACCTCTCACACTCCATATACACATGGAACACGGTCTCCTCCTCTCCGCAGAAAATACATGCGGCGGACCAGCCCGTGAAACGGCTCAAAAGTTTATTACAAACCACCGCTCCATGCATCACTCTCCACCCCAGGTCCCCAATATAAAGGGGTACAACTCCCTTATAGAAGGACCCCCACTGGGGACCTCCCCCGCCTTCGGATGGTAACACCGTCTGCCATGGTGAGTCGGGACGGGAGACGAAGGCACGGAGGTTCAGAATGTGCAGGAGCATCCTATACAGTGCGCGTCTCTTCGCCTCATGAAATGGCATGCTGGTCATCTCAGAAAGGCAGCTCAGATTATGTGGAGCCGGAGGCCGAGAAATATCCCGGAGCCTAGGCCCGATGAGCAGATCTGACGGAGCGGGGGTAAGCTCTATCTGAACCACTCTAGGCTCGCGCCTCTCCTCGACACCCACCATGACAGGATGAGGACCAGCCACACCCGCAGCCACAACATCCCTCTCTCCTCGTGGAGCAACACTCTGGCTGAAAACAGCCAAATTCCTCACTATTAGCACATCCCTGTAGAAGACAGGCAAGCCCCTTAGAGCGGGTCGACCGATGCCCACCATCGGGAGCCGCGAGACCCCCCTTAGGCAACGACCCTGACGGAAAAAATACGTGGTCAGAGCGTGCCATCTGGGAGGGTTCTCTACATACGTGTATCTCCGCAGAGTCCTGAGTTGGAGAGCCGCCACCTGGGTACGCACGCATACCAAGGACTGGCCGCCCTCCTCTAACGGGAGACTCAGGACCGCCGCGGAAACCCAGTGCTTCCTATTTCCCCAAAAGAAATCTACCAGCTTCTTCTGTATAGCAGTTACAAATATAGAGGGTGGAACAAGAGTAGCCAGCCGGTACCATAACATGGAGGCCACCAGCTGGTTTATAACCAGCACCCTCCCCCGAAAGGAGAGAACTCCAAGCAGGCCTGACCAGCACCCCAGCCGGGCAACCACTTTCGTCTCCAACTCCTGCCAGTTTGCCGGCCAAGCATCCTCAGTGGGACTCAGGTACACCCCCAGATAGAGGAGGTGCGTGGTGCTCCATGCATACAATGCCATCTCCTCCGGCAGCGAGTCTACCTGCCACTGACCCACTAAAAGTCCAGAGCACTTACTCCAGTTAATCCTAGCAGAAGAAGCAGCCGAGAAAATCTCCTGGCAGTCACGCATCCTCCGCAGGTCACCAGGATCAGTGAACATAAGAAGTACGTCATCGGCATACGCCGATAGAACCACCTCAACCCGCGGGCCAGGTAGGGCCAGGCCTGTCAACCTCCTCCGAAGAAGACACAGGAACGGCTCCACACAGACCGAGTACAACTGGCCCGCCATAGGGCACCCCTGGTGGACCCCCCTCCCAAAATGAAAAGGAGACAACAATGCGCCATTAACCTTCACAAGGCACTCCGCAGCAGCGTACAAAAGCCGGACCCGGGCCACGAAATGCGGTCCAAACCCAAACGCTTGCAACGTCCCAAATAGGTATTCATGCTCTACCCTATCAAAAGCCTTCTCCTGATCAAGAGACAGAAAACCAGCTGACTCACCAGTACCCTCGGCTAAATGAATCAGGTCCCTAACCAGGTGGATGTTATCCTGGATGGACCGGCCAGGGACTGTATAAGATTGGTCCGGATGAATCAATTGATGCAGCACGGAGCCCAGGCGATTAGCCATTGCCCGTGCAAATATTTTATATTCTGTGCATAGGAGAGAGACTGGACGCCAGTTCTTCAACAAACGGAGTTCGCCCTTCTTAGGCAGCAAGACAACAACTGTCCTTCGCCACGAGAGAGACATCTCCCCGGTCGCCAGGCTCTCCCCCAGAACCAACATGTAGTCATCCTCTGGGATATCCCAGAAAGCGCTAACAAACTCCACCGTCAACCCATCCAGCCCGGGGGACTTACCCCTCCTGAGCTGATGCAAGGCACGAGTCAACTCCTCCAAAGATAAGGGGCCATCAAGAAGATCAGCCACCTCCCTATTTACAGTCGGTAGACCCTCCCACAGATCTTGCTGAGCCTCCACGCTGAATCCATCCGCAGAGAACAGGGACCCATAAAAGGACCTAACCAAGGCATTGATCCTCTCTGGATCAGTGACAGAGGAGCCATCATCTGCAAGCAACTCCACGAGCTGTTTTCGAGCTCCCCGCCCCTTCTCCAGAGAGAAAAAGAAAGGCAACGCTCGGTCCAGATCTAGCAGCATCTGGACCCGAGACCTCACGTAAGCGCCTCGGGACCGCTCAAGCAGCAGGCTCCTCAAAACCTCCTTCTTCCTCTGAAACTCTCCCCATTCGCTGGAGTCTTCACCAAACTGACCCAGGCGAGACTCAGCGTCCAGTATCTCCCTCTCAAGCTTCTCGACCGCTGAGTCCCGCCTTCCAGTCGACCCCCACGTATATTCCTTGCAAAAGAGACGGATGTGAGCTTTACCCACATCCCACCACCTCTGTCTCCCTCTCCACTTCACCCAAAACCGACTGAATGACTCCCGGAAACACCGATCCTCCAGCAGCCTGTTGTTGAAGTGCCAGTACGCGGACCCAGCCCGAGCGCACGCTGGATTAAAATCCACACGCACCAGACAGTGGTCCGAGCACGGCACCAGCCGCATTGAGGCCGCTGAGACACGGGAAACAAACGCTCGGGAAATATATATTCGATCAATGCGGGAACCACCACCCTCAGACCTCCGCGAAAAAGCAGTGGAATCCGGGTGAAGGTCCCTCCAAGCATCAACCAACTCAAAGGAGTCGATCAACCCTCTCAGCTTCTTTGCTACAGCAGGCGCACACTGAGTACCAGAACGGTCCCACACCTCAAGTGTGCAATTAAAGTCCCCACCAAGGAAGACACACTCTCCCCTATCAATAGTGCTCAACAGAGCATTCACCTCCTGAAGTAGGCCGGCCTGCATCGTGCCGGAGCTAGGGGCATACACGTTAATGAAATACAACGGCATGCCATCCAGGCTCACGGCCAGATGGAGCAAACGTCTTGGCACCACTTCCTCCACTTTTAAAACGCTTGGCAGAAAATTCGGAGCCAACAGAAAAGCCACCCCACTCAAATTTGAGCTGAGATGGCTCATGTAGACCCCCCCTTCCCACTCCAGTCGCCAGGTGGGTTCATCACTAACTACGGTATGTGTCTCTTGCAGAAAACACACCGCAAATTTCCCCTCTCTTAGGCCTGCTAAGAGCTGAAATCTACGAAAACTCGCTCTACTCCCATTTAAATTTAATGTAGCTATTGTGAATGTGTAGGCACACTAGATTGAGATCCTCACACTCTGCTAGACTCAAGAACTCCTCCTCTGAGGAACTCCAAAAAAACCCCAAACTGTCTCTTCTCAGAGTCAGGAAGACCACTATTCTTGTTGCCAAGGATAGCCTCGAGACTCTTAATCAAAGCTAGACAGTCCCCCCACCGTCTTTGAGCAGCATCCCTTCTGGTTCTGCTGGTACGGCTTGTTTTTAGGAACTCTCGCACCTCAAGGATAACACTTGCCTGAGACACGTCCTTGGAGCCTGGGTGCGCAGCCAACCCGCTCGCACCTGAATCAACAAGCTCAAAAAGACCAGAACTCTCTGACAAATTGCTATCCTGACTACACACACTGGCCCCATCACTCTCCCCCTCCTCTGCCACGACACGACCCCCAGGATCAATGCCGGGGAAGGGTCCCGAAACCCCTGACTGAGACACACAGCCCACTGAATGGCTGGGCTCCTGCACGCTACCATCACCCTCCACGTCTGGGCCTGGGGAAGCAAAAACAAGAGGCATCCCCAGGGCCTGTGGTGCACTGGCACCCTCGGAGTTTGAATGAGGATCACGACCCAAAACAGCCCCGACCTCCACATCATCTAGAGTGCCCTCTCCACAGGCATCACCCAGAGAATCTCCACCTGCTTTTAAACTCTCCCCAGACAACTCATCCGGTGAGGCATCACGCCCCCCAGCACCTCCACTGGCACTGATATGGAGCACAGACTTGAACGACAATACCCCCGAACCTCCCCCCTCGGGCTGACTCTGCTCATCCCCCGTCACAGGCGGCACACAACCAGGGGAGCCAACCACGTCAACTAGCGTGCTAGCACCCTCAGTAGGCCTCTGAAACGAGGGGACCTCGTCTGACCCAGAGGCCACACACCCAAGGGAGCTAACCCCAACACTCGATGAGATAACTCCCTCAGAGGGCCCCTGAGATGAAGGGACAAACTCCCGCCCAGAGGACACAACTCCACCGGAATCAACCCCAGCACCTGGTCTTGTCACACCCGCTGAAGATCCATGAAAAGAAGGCCCAACCACCGACCCAGAAGACACCAGTTCAAGACCACTTTCAGCCACATCAGTGGTGGAAAGCCCGGAGAAAGACATCCCCCTAGCTTTGGACCCACGCCCTTGCTCATCTTCACCAGGCAAATGCCTCCTTTTTGTCCTGCTAGCATGCGGAGTACGGTAACCTCCATAAGGGAAGGGTCATCCGCCTCCACATTACCCCCAACCACTTTGCCACCCGCACGTTTTATCTTCCCTGCCCCCTTCTGAACCACCTCAGCTCCTTGCTGGGCCCCAGCAGGTGCAATCTGCACCTCACTGGAGCTGCCAGGCGCCCCTTGGGTGGTCACAGAACTCGGCAGGTGCACACCCGATTGCATTTTACTCGCCCGGGCGGCCTTTTTCCTCTCCTTCCTCTTGATCTTCTTCCCCTGCTTCTCCCAAATCCCCCCCTCTTCGCTTCCCTCCTCCTGTGCCCCACCTTCATCCGCCGCCACAGGCGCAGGATGTGGGGGGCGTGGGCTTTCGCTGCCCAGGGTCCCCAAAGCAGAACCTGTGGACCCGGATGGATTATCACTGCCGCCCCAGATCACCAAGGCAGAGCTGGCAGCCATAGCTGGGTCAGCAGTACCACCCCGCGCCACTGAGGTTTGACGAGCCACCCCAGATGGGCCAGCAGTGCATTCCTGGGCCACTGCGCTAGAACCCCTAGCAGTGACCCCGCGAATAAGGCACTCCCTACGGAGATGTCCAAATTCGCCGCATGCATGACACCGTGCCTTTCCCCAACTCCAACGCACGGTTCTGGGGATACCCTTATACTCCATCTCAAAACTCCCCTCAGCACCATCCCCCTCACCCACCTTCATGAACACCCTCCTCTTGAAACTGAAGACCCCTTTTTCCTCCGGGTCCCCCCCGGGATGCAAGAGCCTAAAGCATTTAGACCGCACCTCCCAAAACTTGGACAGGTGTGGAATAAGTAACGCATCCGAGATATAAGTGGGGCAGCTCCGCAGAAGAACCGGTCTCACCCTAGATACCCACGGATCCACCTGTATGTGGACCCCCCCCCCCCCCACTGAGATCCCCGTCTGCAACGCTAGGGCCACACACTCCCGGGTCTTAAGTATCATCTCAACCTTTCCTCTTTCGAGCTCGGAAGAGATAATAGCCCCCCTCCCAAGAAGTTCATTCATGGCCTTCGTAATTGCCCCCCTAGACATCATAGGCCCAGTTTGAACCGAGATACCAAAACTCTCCCCATCCAAGTCAACATGAGGCTCAAGCTCAGATGGCCTCGTACCCGCCACTGATGCCAACGCTGCGTAGGTCCGGACCTTCGGCCGCGCCCCTTCCATCGCCATCCTAACAGAGGCACAATCCAGCTCCAGGCACCCCAGCAGCTCAGCTCCACGTTAAGTCCCAGAGACAGTCACAGCCAAAGACAGGCAGCAGAAAACAGAAACCTCCAGCTGAAGCAGGAAAGTCCCCAGGTTCGTCCACAGCCAAGAGCAGCTTTTGGGAAGCTCTATCCCAGTCTCGTCGGAAGCAAAAGTACCTTCTTCACATTAAGCCAGGCAGCCGCACTGAGCAAAATGACTTTAGGGCAGATAAACGGTGCCAAAAACGACAAAGACTCCGCAAACTTCTTACCCTCGATCTCGAGGCACCCTTGGCAGTCCACCAACGACAACCGCACCCTCGACAATGTGGAGAAAACTCAGGAATTTTCACACTGGTGGAGGCTTCCCAGACCAGAGGAAAGCTTCAACAGCCCAACGATAAGTTAAACTATGAAGCCCCCCTGCGTCTGTGCCCTCTCCAACGGCAAAATCCTTGAAAGGCTGCTTCAATCCTTCTCAACTGCAGAGCTGAGAAGAAAACACGACCTCTCTCTCTCTCTCTCTCTTTTTTTTTTTTTTTTTCATTTCAAAAACTTTATTCAACACAAATCATAAAATACAACACATCAAAACACAATCAAAAATCACACTATAATGAACAGATCATTGTAGTACAGCAGTACATTCATTTATAATCGCCTCAACCCCACGCGGCGACCAGCGCTGACGGAAGGCCTCCAGAGTCCCCGTGAACACCGCGTGTTCCCTCTCCAGGGACACACGTGCACGGACGTAGGCCCGAAAGAGGGGCAGGCAGCCGACTCTCGCCTGACCGTCGACAGCCCGCTGCCTGGACCCACGAATGGCCATCTTGGCCAGGCCAAGGAGCAAACCGACAGGTAAGTCCCCCCCCCACACTCGGCTCTCCCCACTCCCCGCCTTGTGTCCAAACACCAGGATTGTGGGGCTAAAATGCAGCCAGAACTTGAGGAACAGCCCCTTCAGATATTGGTACAGGGGCAGTAACCTCACACACTCCATATACACATGGAATACGGTCTCCTCCTCTCCGCAGAAAATACATGCGGCAGACGAGCCCGTGAACCGACTCAAAAGTTTATTACAAACCACCGCTCCATGCAGCACTCTCCACCCCAGGTCCCCAATATAAAGGGGTACAACTCCCTTATAGAAGGACCCCCACTGGGGCCCCCCGCCGCCTTCGGATGGTAACACCGTCCTCCATGGTGAGTCAGGACGGGAGACGAAGGCACGGTGGTTCAGAATGTGCAGGAGCATCCTGTACAGTGCGCGTCTCCTTGCATCACAAAATGGCATGCTGGTCATCTCAGAAAGGCAGCTCAGATTATGCGGAGCCGGAGGCCGAGAAATATCCCGAAGCCTAGGCCCGATGAGCAGATCTGACGGAGCAGGGGTAAGCTCTATCTGAACCACTCTAGGCACGCGCCTCTCCTCGACAACCACCATGACAGGATGAGGACCAGCCACACCCGCAGCCACAACATCCCCCTCTCCTCGTGGAACAACACTCTGGCTGAACACCACCAAATTCCTCACTCTTAACACATCCCTATAGAAAACAGGCAAGCCCCTTAGAGCGGGTCGACTGACACCCGCCACCGGGAGCCGCGAGACCCCCCTTAGGCAACGACCCTGACGAAAAAAATACGTGGCCAGAGCGTGCCATCTGGGAGGGTTCTCTACATACATGTATCTCCGCAGAGTCCTGAGACGGAGAGCCGCCACCTGGGTGCGCACGCACACCAAGGACTGGCCGCCCTCCTCTAACGGAAGACTCAGGGCCGCCGCGGAAATCCAATGCTTCCTATTTCCCCAAAAGAAATCCACCAGCTTCTTCTGTATAGCAGTTACAAATATAGAGGGCGGGACAAGAGTAGCCAGCCGGTACCATAACATAGAGGCCACCAGCTGGTTTATGACCAGCACCCTCCCCCGAAAGGAGAGAACTCCAAGCAGGCCTGACCAGCGCCCCAGCCGAGCAACCACCTTCGTCTCCAACTCTTGCCAGTTTGCCGGCCAAACATCCTCAGTGGGACTCAGGTACACCCCCAGATAGAGGAGGTGCGTGGTACTCCACGCATACAATGCCATCTCCTCCGGCAGGGAGTCTACCCGCCACTGACCCACCAAAAGTCCAGAGCACTTACTCCAGTTAATCCTAGCAGAAGATGCAGCCGAGAATATCTCCTGGCAGTCACGCATCCTCCGCAGGTCACCAGGATCAGTGAACATAAGAAGTACGTCATCGGCATACGCCGATAGAATCACCTCAACCCGCGGGCCAGGTAGGGCCAGGCCTGTCAACCTCCTCCGAAGAAGACACAGGAACGGCTCCACACAGACCGAATACAACTGGCGCGACATAGGGCACCCCTGGCGGACCCCCCTCCCAAAATGAAAAGGAGATAGCACCGCGCCATTAACCTTTACAAGACACTCCGCAGCAGCGTACAAAAGCCGGACCCGGGCCACGAAGTGTGGTCCAAACCCAAACGCTTGCAACGTCCCAAATAGGTATTCATGCTCTACCCTATCAAAAGCCTTCTCCTGATCAAGAGACAGAAAAGCAGCTGACTCACCAGTACCCTGGACTAAATGAATCAGGTCCCTAACCAGGTGGATGTTATCCTGGATGGACCGGCCAGGGACTGTATAAGATTGATCAGGATGAAGCACTTGATGCAGCACGGAGCCCAGGCGATTTGCCATTGCCCGTGCAAAAATTTTATATTCTGTGCAAAGGAGAGAGACTGGACGCCAGTTCTTCAACAAACGGAGTTCGCCCTTCTTAGGCAGCAAGACAACAACCGTCCTACGCCACGAGAGAGGCATCACTCCAGTCGCCAGGCTCTCCCCCAGAACCAACATATAGTCACCCCCTAGGACGTCCCAGAATGCTCTAACAAACTCCACCGTCAACCCATCCAGCCCGGGGGACTTACCCCTCCTGAGCTGATGCAAGGCGCGAGTCAACTCCTCCAAAGATAAGGGGCCATCAAGAAGATCAGCCTCCCCCCTATCTACGGTCGGTAGACCCTCCCACAGATCTTGCTGAGCCTCCACACTGAATCCTTCCGCAGAGAACAGGGACCCATAAAAGGACCTAACCAAGGCATTAATCCTCTCTGGATCAGTGACAGAGGAGCCGTCATCTGCAAGCAACTCCACGAGCTGTTTTCGAGCTCCCCGCCCCTTCTCCAAAGAGAAAAAGAAAGGCGACGCTCGGTCCAGCTCGTGCAGCATCTGGACCCGAGACCTCACATAAGCGCCTCGAGATCGCTCAAGCAGCAGACTCCTCAAAACCTCCTTCTTCCTCTGAAACTCTCCCCATTCGCTGGAGTCTTCACCAAACTGACCCAGGCGAGACTCAGCGTCCTGTATCTCCCTCTCCAGCTTCTCGACCGCTGAGTCCCGCCTCCCAGTCGACCCCCATGTATATTCCTTACAAAAGAGACGGATGTGAGCTTTACCCACATCCCACCACTGCCTAAGGGAAGAGAAGCACCTCTGCCTCTCTCTCCACTTCACCCAAAACCGAGTGAATGACTCCCGGAAACACCGATCCTCCAGCAGCCTGTTGTTAAAGTGCCAGTACGCGGACCCAGCCCGAGCGCACGCTGGATTGAAATCCACACGCACCAGACAATGGTCCGAGCACGGCACCAGCCGCATTGAGGCCGCTGAGACACGGGAAACAAACGCTCGGGAAATATAAAACCGATCAATGCGGGAACCACCGCCCTCAGACCTCCGCGAAAAAGCAGTGGAATCAGGGTGAAGGTCCCTCCAAACATCAACCAACTCAAAGGAGTCAATCAAGCCTCTCAGCTTCTTCGCTACAGCAGGCGCACACTGAGTACCAGAACGGTCCCGCACCTCAAGTGTGCAATTAAAGTCCCCACCAAGGAAGACACACTCTCCCCTATCAATAGTGCCCAACAGAGCATTCACCTCCCGAAGCAGGCCGGCCTGCATCGTGCCGGAGCTAGGGGCATACACGTTAATGAAATGCAACGGCATGCCATCCAGGCTCACGGCCAGATGGAGCAAACGTCCTGGCACCACTTCCTGCACTTTTAAAATGCTTGGCAGAAAATTTGGGGCCAACAGAAAAGCCACCCCACTCGAATTTGAGCTGAGATGGCTCATATAAACCCTCCCTTCCCACTCCAGTTGCCAGGTAGGTTCATCACTAGCAACGGTATGTGTCTCTTGCAGATAACAAACTGCATATCTCCCCTCCCTTAGGGCTGATAAGAGCTGAAATCTTCGAAAACTCGCTCTACTCCCATTTAAATTTAATGTAGCTGCTGTGAATGTGTAGACACATTAGATTGTGACCCTCACACTCCCTGTAGTCACAGGAGGTCCTTTTCTGAGGACCTTCAACAAACCCCAAAACTGCCCCAAATCCGAGTCAGAAAGACCACTATCCTTGTTACTAAGGATAGCCTCGAGACTCTCCCGCACATCTAGCCAATCCTCCCACCGCCTTGTAGCGGCAAACCATAATGTTTTGGGAGCACGACTTATTTTTAAGAACTCTCGCACCTCAACAATAAGCTTCGCCTCAGACACGGCCTTGGAGTCTGGGCTCTCAGCCAACCCGCTCGCACCTGAATCAACAACCTCAGAAAGACCAGAACTGTCTGACAAATCACTCTCTGTGCCCCCCCCACTGGCCGCATCGCTGTCCTCCTCCACAGCCATGACACGACCACCCGGATCAATGCTGGGGGTGGGTCCCAACACCCCTGCCTGAGACTCGCAGCCCTCTGAATGGCTGGGCTCCTGCACGCTACCATCACCCTCCTCCTCTGGGCCTGGGGAAGCAACAACAAGAGGCATCCCCAGGGCCTGTGGAACACTGGCACCCTCGGAGTCTGAAAGAGGATCACGTCCCATAACAGCCCTGACCTCCACATCATCCAGAGTGCCCTCTCCACAGGCATCACCCAGAGAATCACCACCTGCCATTAACCTCACCCCAGACAACTCATCCGGTGAGGCATCCCGCCCCCCAGCACCTCCACTGGCACTGATATGGAGCACAGACTTGAACGACAATACCCCCGAACCTCCCCCCTCGGGCTGACTCTGCTCATCCCCCGTCACAGGCGGCACACAACCAGGGGAGCCAACCACGTCAACTAGCGTGCTAGCACCCTCAGTAGGCCTCTGAAACGAGGGGACCTCATCCGACCCAGAGGGTACACCCCCAAGGGAGCTAACCACAGCACCCGCCGAGATAACTCCCTCAGAGGGCCCCTGAGATGAAGGGACAGACTCCCGCCCAGTGGACCTACCTCCACCGGAATCAACTTTAGCACCCAGTCCGGTGACACCCGCTGTAGATCCATGAAGAGAAGGCCCAACCACCGACCCAGAAGACACCGGGTCAAGACCACTTTCAGCCACCTCAGTGGTGGAAAGCCCGGAGAAAGACATCCCCTTCGCTCTGGACCCACGCCCTTCCTCCTCTTCACCAGGCAGATGCCTCCTTTTAGTCCCACTCGCATGCGGAGGTGCGGTAACCTCCATAAGGGAAGGGTCATCCGCCTCCACATTACCCTCAACCACTTTGCCACCCACACGTTTAGGCTTCTTTACCCCCTTCCGAGCCACCACAACTCCCCCCTGGGCCCCAGCAGGTGCAGTCTGCACCACACTGGAGCTAAACTCACCCGATTGCACTTTCTTCGCTCGGGCGGCCCTATCCCTCTCCTTCTTCTTATTATGCTTCCCCTGCTTCTCCCAAAACCCCCCCTCAACACTCCCCTCCTCCTGCGCCCCACCTCCATCCACCGCCACAGGCGCAAGACGTAGGGGACGTGGGGGGCTTGGGCTCTCACTGCCCAGGGTCCCCAAAGCGGAACCTCTGGACCCAGAAGGCTTAGCACTGCCGCCCCGGGTCACCAAGGCAGAACTGGCAACCTCAGCCGGGTCAGCAGTACCACCCCGCGCCGCTGAGGTTTGACAAGCCACCCCAGATGGGCCAGCAGTGCTTTCCTGGGCCACTGCACTAGAACCTCTAGCAGTGCCCCCGTGAAAAAGACACTCCCTACGGAGATGTCCAAATTCGCCGCACGCATGACACCGTGCCTTGCCCCAACTCCAACGCACGGTTCTGGGTACACCCTTATGCACCACCTCAAAACTCCCCTCGGCACCATCCCCCTCACCCACCTTCATGAACACCCTCCTCTTGAAACTGAAGACCCCTTTTTCCTCCGGGTCCCCCCCGGGATGCAAGAGACGAAAACATTTAGACCGCACCTCCCCGAACTTGGACAGGTGTGGAATAAGCACTGCATCCGAAAAATAAGTGGGGCAGCTCCGCAGGAGCACCGGTCTCACCCTGGATACCCACGGATCCACCTGTACGTGGACCCCCCCCACTGAGATCCCCTCCTCCAACGCTCGGGCCACACACTCCCGGGTCTTAAGTATCATCTCCACCTTTCCCCTTTCGAGCTCAGAAGAGACAATAGCCCCCCTCCCAAGAAGTTCATTCATGGCCTTCGTAATTACCCCCCTCGACATCATAGGCCCAGTTTGAACAGAAATACCAAAACTGTCCCCATCCAAGTCAACATGAGGCTCAAGCTCAGATGGCCTCGCACCCGCCACTGATGCCGTCGCTGCGTAGGTCCGGACCTTCGGCCGCGCCCCTTCCATCGCCATCCTCACAGAGGCACAAACCAGCTCCAAGCCCCTCAGCAGCACAGCTCCAAGTTAAGTCCCAGAGACAGTCACAGTCAAAGACAGGCAGCAGAAAACAGAAACCTCCAGCTGAAGCAGGAAAGTCCCCAGGTTCGTCCACAGCCAAGAGCAGCTTACGGGAAACTCGATCCCAGTCGCGCTGGACGCAAAAGTACCTTCTTCACATTAAGCCAGGCAGCCGCACTGAGCAAAATGACTTTAGGGCAGAGAAGCGGTGCCAAAAACGACAAAGACACCGCACAACTTCAACCCACTGAGATCACAGGCACTCTTGGCAATCCGCCAACGCCAACCGCACCCTCGACAATGTGGAGAAACTCAGGAATCTTCACACAGATGGAGGCTCCCCAGACCAGAGAAAAGCTTCAACAGCCCAACAATAAGTTGAACTATGAAGCCCCCCTGGGTCTGTGCCCTCTCCAACGGCAAAATCCTGGAAAGGCTGCTCCAATCCTTCTCAACTGCAGAGCTGAGAAGAAAACACGACCTCTCTCTCTCTCTTTTTTTTTTTTTTTTTTTTTTTTCATTTCAAAAACTTTATTCAACACAAATCATAAAATACAACACATCAAAACACAATCAAAAATCACACTATAATGAACAGATCATTGTAGTACAGCAGTACATTCATTTATAATCGCCTCAACCCCACGCGGCGACCAGCGCTGACGGAAGGCCTCCAGAGTCCCCGTGAACACCGCGTGTTCCCTCTCCAGGGACACACGTGCACGGACGTAGGCCCGAAAGAGGGGCAGGCAGCCGACTCTCGCCAGACCGTCGACCGCCCGCTGCCTGGACCCACGAATGGCCATCTTGGCCAGGCCAAGGAGCAAACCGACAGGTAAGTCCCCCCCCCACACTCGGCTCTCCCCACTCCCCGCCTTGTGTCCAAACACCAGGATTGTGGGGCTAAAATGCAGCCAGAACTTGAGGAACAGCCCCTTCAGATATTGGTACAGGGGCAGTAACCTCACACACTCCATATACACATGGAATACGGTCTCCTCCTCTCCGCAGAAAATACATGCGGCAGACGAGCCCGTGAACCGACTCAAAAGTTTATTACAAACCACCGCTCCATGCAGCACTCTCCACCCCAGGTCCCCAATATAAAGGGGTACAACTCCCTTATAGAAGGACCCCCACTGGGGCCCCCCGCCGCCTTCGGATGGTAACACCGTCCTCCATGGTGAGTCAGGACGGGAGACGAAGGCACGGTGGTTCAGAATGTGCAGGAGCATCCTGTACAGTGCGCGTCTCCTTGCATCACAAAATGGCATGCTGGTCATCTCAGAAAGGCAGCTCAGATTATGCGGAGCCGGAGGCCGAGAAATATCCCGAAGCCTAGGCCCGATGAGCAGATCTGACGGAGCAGGGGTAAGCTCTATCTGAACCACTCTAGGCTTGCGCCTCTCCTCGACAACCACCATGACAGGATGAGGACCAGCCACACCCGCAGCCACAACATCCCCCTCTCCTCGTGGAACAACACTCTGGCTGAACACCACCAAATTCCTCACTCTTAACACATCCCTATAGAAAACAGGCAAGCCCCTTAGAGCGGGTCGACTGACACCCGCCACCGGGAGCCGCGAGACCCCCCTTAGGCAACGACCCTGACGAAAAAAATACGTGGCCAGAGCGTGCCATCTGGGAGGGTTCTCTACATACATGTATCTCCGCAGAGTCCTGAGACGGAGAGCCGCCACCTGGGTGCGCACGCACACCAAGGACTGGCCGCCCTCCTCTAACGGAAGACTCAGGACCGCCGCGGAAATCCAATGCTTCCTATTTCCCCAAAAGAAATCCACCAGCTTCTTCTGTATAGCAGTTACAAATATAGAGGGCGGGACAAGAGTAGCCAGCCGGTACCATAACATAGAGGCCACCAGCTGGTTTATGACCAGCACCCTCCCCCGAAAGGAGAGAACTCCAAGCAGGCCTGACCAGCGCCCCAGCCGAGCAACCACCTTCGTCTCCAACTCTTGCCAGTTTGCCGGCCAAACATCCTCAGTGGGACTCAGGTACACCCCCAGATAGAGGAGGTGCGTGGTACTCCACGCATACAATGCCATCTCCTCCGGCAGGGAGTCTACCCGCCACTGACCCACCAAAAGTCCAGAGCACTTACTCCAGTTAATCCTAGCAGAAGATGCAGCCGAGAATATCTCCTGGCAGTCACGCATCCTCCGCAGGTCACCAGGATCAGTGAACATAAGAAGTACGTCATCGGCATACGCCGATAGAATCACCTCAACCCGCGGGCCAGGTAGGGCCAGGCCTGTCAACCTCCTCCGAAGAAGACACAGGAACGGCTCCACACAGACCGAATACAACTGGCCCGACATAGGGCACCCCTGGCGGACCCCCCTCCCAAAATGAAAAGGAGATAGCACCGCGCCATTAACCTTTACAAGACACTCCGCCGCAGCGTACAAAAGCCGGACCCGGGCCACGAAGTGTGGTCCAAACCCAAACGCTTGCAACGTCCCAAATAGGTATTCATGCTCTACCCTATCAAAAGCCTTCTCCTGATCAAGAGACAGAAAAGCAGCTGACTCACCAGTACCCTGGACTAAATGAATCAGGTCCCTAACCAGGTGGATGTTATCCTGGATGGACCGGCCAGGGACTGTATAAGATTGATCAGGATGAATCACTTGATGCAGCACGGAGCCCAGGCGATTTGCCATTGCCCGTGCAAAAATTTTATATTCTGTGCAAAGGAGAGAGACTGGACGCCAGTTCTTCAACAAACGGAGTTCGCCCTTCTTAGGCAGCAAGACAACAACCGTCCTACGCCACGAGAGAGGCATCACTCCAGTCGCCAGGCTCTCCCCCAAAACCAACATATAGTCACCCCCTAGGACGTCCCAGAATGCTCTAACACACTCCACCGTCAACCCATCCAGCCCGGGGGACTTACCCCTCCTGAGCTGATGCAAGGCACAAGTCAACTCCTCCAAAGATAAGGGGCCATCAAGAAGATCAGCCTCCCCCCTATCTACGGCCGGTAGACCCTCCCACAGATCTTGCTGAGCCTCCACACTGAATCCTTCCGCAGAGAACAGGGACCCATAAAAGGACCTAACCAAGGCATTGATCCTCTCTGGATCAGTGACAGAGGAGCCGTCATCTGCAAGCAACTCCACGAGCTGTTTTCGAGCTCCCCGCCCCTTCTCCAAAGAGAAAAAGAAAGGCGACGCTCGGTCCAGCTCGTGCAGCATCTGTACCCGAGACCTCACATAAGCGCTTCGAGATCGCTCAAGCAGCAGACTCCTCAAAACCTCCTTCTTCCTCTGAAACTCTCCCCATTCGCTGGAGTCTTCACCAAACTGACCCAGGCGAGACTCAGCGTCCTGTATCTCCCTCTCCAGCTTCTCGACCGCTGAGTCCCGCCTCCCAGTCGACCCCCATGTATATTCCTTACAAAAGAGACGGATGTGAGCTTTACCCACATCCCACCACTGCCTAAGGGAAGAGAAGCACCTCTGCCTCTCTCTCCACTTCACCCAAAACCGAGTGAATGACTCCCGGAAACACCGATCCTCCAGCAACCTGTTGTTAAAGTGCCAGTACGCGGACCCAGCCCGAGCGCACGCTGGATTGAAATCCACACGCACCAGACAATGGTCCGAGCACGGCACCAGCCGCATTGAGGCCGCTGAGACACGGGAAACAAACGCTCGGGAAATATAAAACCGATCAATGCGGGAACCACCGCCCTCAGACCTCCGCGAAAAAGCAGTGGAATCAGGGTGAAGGTCCCTCCAAACATCAACCAACTCAAAGGAGTCAATCACGCCTCTCAGCTTCTTCGCTACAGCAGGCGCACACTGAGTACCAGAACGGTCCCGCACCTCAAGTGTGCAATTAAAGTCCCCACCAAGGAAGACACACTCTCCCCTATCAATAGTGCCCAACAGAGCATTCACCTCCCGAAGCAGGCCGGCCTGCATCGTGCCGGAGCTAGGGGCATACACGTTAATGAAATGCAACGGCATGCCATCCAGGCTCACGGCCAGATGGAGCAAACGTCCTGGCACCACTTCCTGCACTTTTAAAATGCTTGGCAGAAAATTTGGGGCCAACAGAAAAGCCACCCCACTCGAATTTGAGCTGAGATGGCTCATATAAACCCTCCCTTCCCACTCCAGTTGCCAGGTAGGTTCATCACTAGCAACGGTATGTGTCTCTTGCAGATAACAAACTGCAAATCTCCCCTCCCTTAGGGCTGATAAGAGCTGAAATCTTCGAAAACTCGCTCTACTCCCATTTAAATTTAATGTAGCTACTGTGAATGTGTAGACACATTAGATTGTGACCCTCACACTCCCTGTAGTCACAGGAGGTCCTTTTCTGAGGACCTTCAACAAACCCCAAAACTGCCCCAAATCCGAGTCAGAAAGACCACTATCCTTGTTACTAAGGATAGCCTCGAGACTCTCCCGCACATCTAGCCAATCCTCCCATCTCCTTGTAATGGCCCACCATAATGTTTTGGGAGCACGACTTATTTTTAAGAACTCTCGCACCTCAACAATAAGCTTCGCCTCAGACACGGCCTTGGAGTCTGGGCTCTCAGCCAACCCGCTCGCACCTGAATCAACAACCTCAGAAAGACCAGAACTGTCTGACACAACACTCTCTGAGCCCCCCCCACTGGCCGCATCGCTATCCTCCTCCACAGCCATGACACGACCACCCGGATCAATGCTGGGGGTGGGTCCCAACACCCCTACCTGAGACTCGCAGCCCTCTGAATGGCTGGGCTCCTGCCCGCTACCATCACCCTCCTCCTCCGGGCCTGGGGAAGCAACAACAAGAGGCATCCCCGGGGCCTGTGGAACACTGGCACCCTCGGAGTCTGAAAGAGGATCACGTCCCATAACAGCCCTGACCTCCACATCATCCAGAGTGCCCTCTCCACAGGCATCACCCAGAGAATCACCACCTGCCATTAACCTCACCCCAGACAACTCATCCGGTGAGGCATCCCGCCCCCCAGCACCTCCACTGGCACTGATATGGAGCACAGACTTGAACGACAACACCCCCGAAACTCCCCCCTCATCCTGACTCTGCACATCCCCCGTCACAGAGGGCACACTACCAGAGGAGCCAACCACGTCACCTACCGTGCTAGCACCCTCAGTAGGCCTCTGAAACGAGGGGACCTCATCCGACCCAGAGGGTACACACCCAAGGGAGCTAACCACAGCATCCGCCGAGATAACTCCCTCAGAGGGCCCCTGAGATGAAGGGACAGACTCCCGCCCAGTGGACACAACTCCACCGGAATCAACTTCAGCACCCAGTCCGGTGACACCCGCTGTAGATCCATGAAGAGAAGGCCCAACCACCGACCCAGAAGACACCGGGTCAAGACCACTTTCAGCCACCTCAGTGGTGGAAAGCCCGGAGAAAGACATCCCCTTCGCTCTGGACCCACGCCCTTCCTCCTCTTCACCAGGCAAATGCCTCCTTTTAGTCCCACTCGCATGCGGAGGTGCGGTAACCTCCATAAGGGAAGGGTCATCCGCCTCCACATTACCCCCAACCACTTTGCCACCCACACGTTTAGACTTCTTTCCCCCCTTCCGAGCCATCACAACTCCCCCCTGGGCCCCAGCAGGTGCAGTCTGCACCACACTGGAGCCAAACTCACCCGATTGCACTTTCTTCGCTCGGGCAGCCCTATCCCTCTCCTTCTTCTTATTATGCTTCCCCTGCTTCTCCCAAAACCCCCCCTCAACACTCCCCTCCTCCTGCGCCCCACCTCCATCCACCGCCACAGGCGCAAGACGTAGGGGACGTGGGGGGCTTGGGCTCTCACTGCCCAGGGTCCCCAAAGCGGAACCCCTGGACCCAGAAGGCTTAGCACTGCCGCCCCGGGTCACCAAGGCAGAACTGGCAACCTCAGCCGGGTCAGCAGTACCACCCCGCGCCGCTGAGGTTTGACCAGCCACCCCAGATGGGCCAGCAGCGCTTTCCTGGGCCACTACACTAGAACCTCTAGCAGTGCCCCCGCGAAAAAGACACTCCCTACGGAGATGTCCAAATTCGCCGCACGCATGACACCGTGCCTTTCCCCAACTCCAACGCACGGTTCTGGGTACACCCTTATGCACCACCTCAAAACTCCCCTCGGTACCATCCCCCTCACCCACCTTCATGAACACCCTCCTCTTGAAACTGAAGACCCCTTTTTCCTCCGGGTCCCCCCCGGGATGCAAGAGACGAAAACATTTAGACCGCACCTCCCCAAACTTGGACAGGTGTGGAATAAGCACTGCATCCGAAAAATAAGTGGGGCAGCTCCGCAGGAGAACCGGTCTCACCCTGGATACCCACGGATCCACCTGTACGTGGACCCCCCCCACTGAGATCCCCTCCTCCAACGCTCGGGCCACACACTCCCGGGTCTTAAGTATCATCTCCACCTTTCCCCTTTCGAGCTCAGAAGAGACAATAGCCCCCCTCCCAAGAAGTTCATTCATGGCCTTCGTAATTACCCCCCTAGACATCATAGGCCCAGTTTGAACAGAAATACCAAAACTGTCCCCATCCAAGTCAACATGAGGCTCAAGCTCAGATGGCCTCGCACCCGCCACTGATGCCGTCGCTGCGTAGGTCCGGACCTTCGGCCGCGCCCCTTCCATCGCCATCCTCACAGAGGCACAAACCAGCTCCAAGCACCACAGCAGCACAGCTCCAAGTTAAGTCCCAGAGACAGTCACAGTCAAAGACAGGCAGCAGAAAACAGAAACCTCCAGCTGAAGCAGGAAAGTCCCCAGGTTCGTCCACAGCCAAGAGCAGCTTACGGGAAACTCGATCCCAGTCGCGCTGGACGCAAAAGTACCTTCTTCACATTAAGCCAGGCAGCCGCACTGACAAAATGACTTTAGGGCAGAGAAGCGGAGCCAAAAACGACAAAGACACCGCACAACTTCAGCCCACTGAGATCACAGGCACTCTTGGCAATCCGCCAACGCCAACCGCACCCTCGACAATGTGGAGAAACTCAGGAATCTTCACACAGATGGAGGCTCCC
Source organism: Raja brachyura (assembly GCA_963514005.1). The sequence goes on from OY740782.1 coordinate 46,631,069, forward strand.
CAGACCAGAGAAAAGCTTCAACAGCCCAACGATAAGTTAAACTATGAAGCCCCTCTGTGTCTGTGCCCTCATCGACAGCAAAGTCCTTGAAAGGCAGCTTCAATCCTTCACAACTGCAGAGCTGAGAAGAATACACGACCTCTCTCTCTCTCTCTCTCTCTTTCTCTCTCTCTCTTTCACTCTCTCTCCTCCAAGGTTAGTTCTTCTGTTTGCCTTTATTTGTTTCCATTTGATTTCAGTTTTTTTTGCATTGTCAATAAATTTTAGAAAACTTGCGAAAATATTTTTTGCGTAAACCAGTTATCAGAAAAATATATTATGTTTGCCTTATGAACTTTAAGTTTATGAAAGAGAAAGAAAGAGATTAATAAAGATATATAATAATTTTTATCTACGGTTTCCCTGAGACCATATAACCATATAACAATTACAGCACGGAAACAGGCCTTCTCGGCCCTTCCAGTCCATGCCGACCATTTATTTTCCCCTAGTCCCATCTACCTGCACTCAGACCATACCCCTCCATTCCCTTCCCATCCATATACCTATCCACTTTACTTTTAAATGTTAAAATCGATCCTGCCTCCACCACTTCTGCAGGAATATCATTCCACACAGCCACCACTGTCTGAGTAAAGAAGTTCCCCCTCATGTTACCCCTAAACTTCTGTCCCTTAATTCTCATGACATGACCTCTTGTTTGAATCTTTCCTACCCTCAATGGGAAAAGCTTATCCACGTCAACTCTGTCTATCCCTTTCATCATTTTAAAGACCTCAATCAAGTCCCCCCTTAACCTCTGCGCTCCAAAGAATAAAGACCTAACTTGTTCAACCTTTCTCTGTAACTTAGTTGCTGGAACCCAGACATGGAAATTATTTCAAGGGTTCTGCAAGGGTAAAAAGATTGAGAAACGCCATAGACTAAGCTGTCATTAAGCTGGAAAGGGTGAAGTGAAGATTTATGAGGATGTTGCCAGGACTCAAGGGCCAAGGCTTTAGCGAATAATTGGACAAGCTAGGACTATATTATTGCAGGAAGCTAAGAGATGATCTTATAGAATATATAGATAAAATCATTAGGAAATTCATAAGGTGAATGCACAGTGTTTTGCCCAGGTGAGATGAATCACGAACCAGAGGGCATAGGTTTACGCTGAGAGAGGAAAGATTTAATAGGAAACTGAGGGGATCTAGTGGGATAAGGGTCAAATGCGGGCAAATATGATTAGTTTGGATGGATGGACGACTTGGGTTGAAGGGGTTGTTTCTATGTTGTGTGACTTGATGTATGATTCAACAACTACAGGAAAGTTCTGCAAGTGTTATGCATTTTATCTGCCTGCTCAGCTTCTCATCAGCTATCTCTGGCACACCTAACATTGCCACATTTATCTGCACGTGATCACTGATGTTCATTTAAAAGATAAGTCAGGGTAAATCATTGGTTTATTTTTTTTCAATGTATATATAGCCTATATCTAATTGATTGTAGTCTTATATGTTTCAAAATAAATGGACTACTTTAAAAAAAATGTTTAAATGCTTTTTGAATTTTCAATCAATCGATCCTTTGAAACAACTCTTCATCCAATTTCAGTATCCTTTTCCATTTTTGGCCTTTGCAGATTTTCCCTGTAACCACTTGGGTTTCTTTGGATGCTGCATTATCCTCCAACATTCCAAAGGCATGTGGGCTTGTTGGATAATTGGCCTCCGAGTTGTCGCGAGTGTGTAGGAAGTGGATGGGAAATTGGGATAACAATGAAATTGGGATAGGTGATCGAAGACCGGTGTGAACCCAATGGGCTGAAGGGCCTGTTTCCATGCTGTATCTCTAAACTCTCCCCTGGCATCAGTCTGAAGAAGGGTCTCAATCCGAAACATCACCCATTCCCTCTCTCCAGATGCTGCCTGACCCGCTGAGTTACTCCAGCATTTGTGTCTACCATAGCTAAGCTCTTGATCGCTTTGATCCCAGGGAAACAAAAACTCAACTCTTTCTTGAATATACTTATGATGTAACTCACGATGTTATAGGCCGCAGCTCTCCTCAGGCGATCCCCGACAAGGGATACCAGACTCCGCGCCCGCGGCTAGAAGCTCCGCAGACCGCGGCTTCAGGATGTTATAGTCCACGGGCCAGCGATCGGAGCACTTCTTCTGGCGACTCCCGGCAAGTCTTGCTTCCTGAAAGCAATTTCCAGTTGAATACGAACAAGGGGACTTTCAACTGAGGATACTTCAAACAACACAAGGATCTTTCATTGGTATAATGTCTCTTATTTAAGGACAGATGGCAAAATGCTTCATAGAAACATTATCATAATAAGTTAAACACTGTACATTTGACAGAGCTAGACACAAATACTGGTAACTCAAAGTGTCAGGCAGCATCTCTGGAGAATAGGAATAGGTGATGCATCAGATCAAAACCCTTCTTCAGACTGAGGTTTTCAGGATTGTCCAAAGCATGGGTTTTAATAGTAAGATTAAACAAGAACTTACCAGTTAGAAGTTTGATCTTTATTTTATGAGGAGCGATTACGTGAAAAAGGCTGTCAGCCCGCATGCACGTCAATCTTCAAAGCAGTGGTGTGAAATCACAGATAACAGTAGTTGACCTGAACATAGTAAGATTGGAGAGAAGTAGAACTACCAGATTACTTTTATAATATGAGGGTTGGGAGCGGTGGGCACGTAATCGCTCGTCGTAAGGGGTTGGACAGGCTAGATGCAGGAAGATTGTTCCCGATGTTGGGGAGGTCCAGGACAAAGGGTCACAGCTTAAGGATAAGGGGGAAATCCTTTAGGACCGAGATGAGAAGGACTTTTTTCACACAGAGAGTGGTGGGTCTCTGGAACTCTCTGCCACAGAGGGTAGTTGAGGCCAGTTCATTAGCTATATTTAAGAGGGAGTTAGATGTGGCCCTTGTGGCTAAGGGGATCAGAGGGTATGGAGAGAAGGCAGGTACGGGATACTGAGTTGGATGATCAGCCATGATCATATTGAATGGCGGTGCAGGCTCGAAGGGCCGAATGACCTACTCCTGCACCTAATTTCTATGTTTCTATGTAACTCCTCATAAAATAAAGATCAAACTTCAAACTGGTAAGTTCTCGTTTAATCTTACTATTTTACTTCAGAGTCACGTGAGTGACTACGTGAAGACTTCAAAGCTCTGTGATTTAATGTTAGATACGAGTCCAAGCGTCACGCACTGCATCGATTGACCAAGGATGAGTGAAAGAGATTAATGCATTCAGACAAGACATAGTTAAAAAAGCTGATGCTTTAATCATCAAACAAAAATAATAGTGACCCCTCCCATCCTGGGGGGAAACTAAAAAACAGAATCTAAAATTGAACTGGCAAAAACCCCCGATCCGGCAATTGGTTTATTGTAAAACCTGTGGAACGTCTGTTCATTGCACTATCCTGTAGCCGCTAGGATGTTGTTGAGAGGGACATCCATTGCCCTCGCTGCCGACGTAGATGCAACCCTGGTGGAGTGAGATTTAAAAGTGTCAGTGTCCACTCCTGCACTGCCAGGACCTCTTTTAACCATCTAGAAATGGTTTCCATTGATACCTTATGAAAAGGTTGTTTGTAACTTATCAGTACAGATAATACAGAGCCTCTGAGGCTCATAGTGACCTTGATGTGTTGTTGAAAGTGTGTTACAACACACAACAGTGGTATGCCAAGAGCACTAGCTTGAGCCCTAACATCCCCTGGTCTGCTCTGTTGGATAAAATCATAAATGAAAAAGGTAATATTATTAACATATGTAGTCATGTTGTCACGTCTGGACCCGTTGCACTGTGACCAGCGCCATGAGCATGACCACCTTGAGGGTGAGTTTTCATAAAGGCAGGGATGAAGCTGATGATGCTCACATCCATGTACCTGGGCCTGGGTGGTATAGAATTAAAAATGCCCTTCGTGAACCTAGTTATTAAGAGGTGGGTCCCTACAGAGTGATGACTGGATCCCAGCACTAAGTATGAGGATAATGCGCTCCTGGCACTATTGATGGCACTGTAGCTCAATTTCTAATCATAAAATAGGGTAGATAGAAATTCCAAGATATCTGTGATTCGTGCTGAGTCATACATTATGTCTGAGACAGAACATAACATCTCCCACTTCTTGATGTGAGAGATGTACTGTTTTTGAGTACTGTCTCTCCAGGCCGCAGTTATCATATCCACTGTATGTTCTGACAATCCGAGCCCCAGGTATGGTCTCCTCAGAATCTGCAAACCAATAAATTGATTTGGTCATGTAGTAGATGGTTACTCCCCATCACTGGGTGAACTAGCAGTCTCCTGCTTTTGGGGACAGCCATAAAAGGCTGTGTTATCATTGCCAGGGTTAGTGGGAACCAAGACTGTGTAGGCCAGTCAGGCACTACTAAAATGCCTGTGGCGTTGTCTTGCTTGATTTTTGCCAAGCACCGACTGATGGGGCAAAATGGGGGGAAAGCATACAAAAACATTCCTCCCCAGTGTAGCGAGAATGAATCTACTGCCACTGCCCCTGGGTCTGATTCCCATGATACATATTTGGGTAACTGGTGATTTAGTCTGGATGCGAACAAATCAATATCCGGAACGCCATACCGGGCGACAATGTCGTTAAACACTTCATGATTCAACATCCATTCTGCATTGTCATTGAATTTCCACAATCTAGTGTCTGCCACCATGTTGTATCCACCTGGTAGGTAGATGGTTGAAACCCAAATGTTCCTCATAATACACTAGTGCCAGATAAGGTTATCCAATTTATCACAAGATACAGACTTGATTCCACTCATGTGATTTACATATGCCACAGCTGTAGTGTTGTCAATCTGAAGTTGAACATGCACATGTTGCACATTGCTGCAATAAGCCTTCAGCCAATAGAGTGTTCCCAACAACTCTTAGTAGTTTATACCATGTTGCTGAAGAATTAATGACTCCTGCACATTCCACCTACCACCGCAGCTAGAGATGATATTTGTAGCTTGCCATCCTAGGGTGCTTGCACCAGTTTGTAAGATAACCGATGGTGTATGGACTAAAAATTTTCTGGAGCAATGACGAATATTCTTTACCCACCATTGTAATTCAACAATGGCCTCTGCTGGCAATTGCATAGGTCTACTGAAGTGACCTGCATGGAATTTGAGTGCCTGCTCCTTGGCACATTGTAAATTTTGATAGTACAAAGGCCCGAACTGTACAGCTGGAAAGGCAGCCACTAGTTTGCCAATTACACTAGCTACTTGTCTAATAGAAAGCTGCTGCTTAACAATGAGATTGTTACAGGCTTCTATTAATTCTGATTGTTTGCCCCAAGGCAGGGTCACAGACATGTGAATCGAGTTAATGGTAAATCCCAGGTAAACAATTACCCTGGTAGGTATCAATTTGAACTTAACTGGATGGATGAGGAACCCCAATCTCTCAAGCATGAGTTTGGTGGCTGAAACAGATGATTCAGCTAATTTCATGGTTTACCCTATGATTAGAATGTCATCCAAATATGCCATGACAATAAGATTCTGAGCTTGAAGTAGCCCCAGTACTGGGTTTAATAGTTTTGTGAATAGTCTGGGAGCTGAAGTCAGCCCATTAGGCAATGCTTTAAACTGCCACAATTGTCCCATCCAGTAAAACTTAAAATATCTCATCTTCATATATCATATAAAACTCATATAAAACTTCATATAAACTTCATATAAAGCTTCATATATCGTCCAGCTCCCAGACCTGCTTTGGCAGATCTTCCCCGGACAGGTAATTGGGTGGTTGGACATAGCTGGCCTATACACAGCGCAGCGAATTTGGGGTTCAGTGCTGGCCGGATGGCATTTTTGCGCAGGCAATTAATTTCAAAATGTAAATTGCACATTAATGCCATGGCGTCCTGCTGTGTGTCAGACAGGAGCTCCCCATCCACTGACCTGGCAAAGGCCATAATGCCTGAGGCAAGCAATTTAAAAAAAAAATTGAGCTTCATCTCCTGGGCTCTGATGCCCGTTCCATTGTAACCCCAGATGGAATGATTTACGGCCGGCGCATTCAAAGAGGCACAGTTGGCAGGAGTGTGGTACTTGTTGGTAGTCTCCTCCATGGCCAGATCTTGGAGCTGGTGAGAGGCCAGATAATTGATAGTACTGGCTAGGTCCTCATCCAGGGGTTCCCCTGATAGTGACAGGATGGCAAATTTTGATGCCAATAGTGGCACTTCTGATTCGTGTCCCCAGGTATGCTCACCAGCTGTGCCTCTGAACTCCGAGTCAGATTGATACTGACCCCGTGTGCTCCCCTCCTCAGAGAGGGAGACATTGTGCAGCCCTGTGCAGGTGCTGCGGGCGTGGCCCCCCGTGGAGACCCGCGTTGATATAGCTCCCTCCTTTGGACCATATCATTCTGGAGCAACCTCTCCATCAGGTGCTCTATGTGAGTTAGTCGCCCGCAGACACTACCCAATGAAGGAGGGAAATCCTCCTGGCCCAACTCATCCGAGTCCACGGGCCTTGCAGACTTCTGTGTGGCCTTCCGCCCCAGCGGTACTGCCACGGTGCTATCTTCTGGCACCAACTCTGCTGTCGCTGGCTCCACACCAGCGACCCGGAAGGCGATATGGACAGTCGCCCGCTACCCGCACTCCCACGGTCTTCGGTAGCTGGTTTAACCACGGACTGTCTCTTCACCTTCGACATCTCCAAAGGTTCAAACTTGTCTGTGGGCAAGAATTACAGAACCAAGCCAAAACGACCTCAGAGAAAGTTTAAACACATACCTGAGGTTTTTAAACTTACCTCTGGAAGGAGCGACGCGCCTGCCAGTCAGTTGTTGCACAATGCGTTAGACGTAATGATGCGCATGTGGGCTGACGGCCTTCTTCACGTAGTCACTCACGTGACTCCGAAGTAAAATCTTGATAAAGAAGAGGAGGGTGTGTTTCATAGTGAATTCCAAAGTGCAGGGCTCTGACAGAAGATGATACCAATGGTGGAGGAAGGGTTGGTGCGCCACAGAAGTTTAGAATTCAAGGAAAGCTGAGCTATCAGAGGGTGGTTGTCGAGGCAACAAGTGAATGGCACAGCTGCTGCCAAAAAGGTAACTTGAACCTGAGGAGAATTTTGTTTTATGACTTTAAGAGTTGATAACCCAGTAGTTCATTTATATCTGTACTCCCTCCAACTCAATGAATACAAACCAATTTATATCATTTTACATCAGCTGGTTAGATACATCAGATTATTTCAGTTGGAAAACATATGTTCAAAGTACAGTCACTTATCAGTGGCCTCAAAGTAAAGAAGAGGTTTTTTTTCAAGTTGTCATTTTCGAACCATAATCATGCATCAGGAAGGTTTTATCCACAGCTGATGTCCCTGTGGTCAGAAACTACATGTGCCTTGATTAACTGAACTTTAAGGTGGTTTAAATTTCCATCTGAAGCATAACATTTTGTAAAAGTTGATGGCATTCTGATGTCAAGAAATGCTTCTTTTCCGAACATAATGAATTTATTTCTTTGTCTTAATTTGGAATGGAATCAGTAAGCATTCTTTCCTACAAACTGAGGATGAAAATGTGGTACTGATTTCCCAAATATGTAGTGTGACTATGGTTAGAGACACATTGACAGTGCTGGTCCCCCACTACAGGAATGATGTGCGACATTAGAGAGAAGGCAGGGAAGATTTACAAGGCTACTGTCGGGGCTGGAGAGTTATGGCTATGAAGATAGACTCACCAGACAATTGTTGTTTTCTTTGGAACAAAGGAGAACGAGTGGAGATTTAGCTGAAGTGAATAAAATCACAAGAGGCCTGGAAAGGATAAAGAGAAAATACCTTTTTTCCCTTACGTTACGGCTGGTTCCTCAGAGTCGCGTAACAAATCAAAACCAGGGTCAAGTTTATATTAAAAAAAAGTCTTTAATTTTAACACTAAACAAAACCCAAACTTGATTTTAAAGAACACGGTCAGGGACCAGAATTGGCTATAAAATAATATATAATGGTGCTCCAGCCAGCCCTTGATGGACCGTTGGACTGAAGACTCTAAACTGCCTATATAGCCCTAACTCTACAACCAAAAATACCCGAAAGCTCTCAGGTCATCCCTTCCGTCCCAATAGAACATTAATTTACAAAAGTATGTCACAAATATACGAAATGCAGTGCCATGCAGCCAGGCCTCATGCAGCTCAGCCCGGCACCTCTTCCTCCAGAGATCTATCTTGAAGAGAGAGAGAATTCTGGGAGCTTCTGCCTTTCAAAGCTCCCGATGAGTCACGTGACGTAGCTGTGCCAATCGGGTACAGAAGCTGTTAACCCCTTGATTCCTGGCTCCCAGCCACGGCCTGCAGAGAAACAGAAAGGTAAGTACAGTATTCAACAGAAGGGGGGGGGGGGGGGGAGTACCTAACACCTTAGCAGAGCAGTAAATAACCAGGTGGATATTAATTTAACTTAATTGATAAAAATGTTAGAGGGGGAATCGAGAGAAAAAAAACCATGCAGCAAGTACAGGGGGTCTGGAACTCATTCATTGGAACAGAGGCTTACTGCGTTTGAAGAATTACCAGGTTGAGGTCTTGAAGGGCTATAACTCAGAGGTGTGAGGACCAAGATCAGAAAGGTGACAAGATGCACAATACTAGACTAATTCAGAAGATCAGGCAGTGTCTCCAGAGAAAAGGAACAGGTGACATTTCAGTTTGAAACCCTTCTTTAGACTGGGAGTCAGGGTAAAGGGAAACTAGAGAAACTAGAGGTTCAGGATCAGAGCCGGGACCAATGATCCAGGAAAGACGGAGCCCATAATGGTCAATTTGTTGGCTGTGGAGGTGATAACGAAGGGATATTTGGATGCAAAAAGTGGAACAGGCGGGATGACTAGGGTGGGGGAGGGATAGATAGAGAGGGAATGCAGAGGTTACTTGAAATTAGATAATTCAATATCCATAAAGTTGGGTTATAAGGTGCCTTAAGTGAAATATGAGGTGCTGTTCCTCCAATTTGTGTGCCTTCACTCTGACAGTGGATGAGGCCCAGGACAGAAAGGTCCGTGCGAGAATGGAAAGGGGTTCAAACGTTTGGCAACCAGGCGATCATGTAGGGCAAGGCGGAAGGAGTCCACACCAAGAACAATTGAATAATCTGACAATCTGAACGAGAACAATCTGTAAAATGGGATTGACCAAGATTTTATTTTAGGGTCTGCATGAACTCTATAGCTTTTACAAGTAAGTCAAGGGCACTGATACACACCGGGAAGTATGATGTTAGAGGTAAAAGGGAAAAATGGTTTAAAAATGGTCAGGATTCCAAGTATAATGATCCTAGCTACAGTGTTTCCAAATGAGCAGGTGGAATAAAAAGAAAGGTGGGGCTGGTAATGTGAGTGAAAGGAATATGTTAGCAACAAAGATATGAGTAGAGTTAAGGGCCTGTCCCACTAGCGCGCGATTAGACGCGACAAGCGCGACCTACCGTGGTCGCTTTAGTCGCCCGGCCTCGCGTGACCCTGTCCCACTGCGATCGCCGGAGTCTCGTCGAGTTGTGTGTAGCTGGTGTCGACATCGCGCGTAGTGTCCAAAAACCGACACTGCTCAAAAAATTACGCGCGGCAAAATCCTGTCGCGCAGAACGTGATTAACGTGATGACGTTTTGACGTTGTGCGTCTTCAGCGTGGCGTTGCGTGATGACGTCACTGCCCGACGTCGTGCAACGCGCATGCTCATGCGCATCGTCACGTGATGAAAAATAACGTCCTTCCTTCGGACGTCGCGCGTGTAATCGCGCGCTAGTGGGACAGGCCCTTCACTCGCACCGGGATCGCCTGACCCCCACGCGACCCCCGCATCCGAATTTGTCGCGCTTGTCGCGTCTAATCGCGCGCTAGTGGGACAGGCCCTTTAGAGTTTAGTTTATTATCACGTGCATCGAAGTATAGTGAAATGCTTTTGCTGCATGCTAACCAGTCAGCGGAAAGACAATAGATGATTATAACTCTATGCCAAATTTGTGTTCTTAAATGCATGTGACCTCATTTGATATTCCTCCTATGTTAGGAGGAACATCAAATGAGGTCACGTGCATTTAAGAACACAAATGGCTATCATACTGGAATGACTATAGACCTCCAAACAGTTCAAGCAAGATAGAAGAGCAAATCTGTAAACATATTTCTGTGAACACAAGTGCAAAGGCAGCAGAAAGATAATAGTGAGCGATTTGGGTGGCACAGTGGTGCAGAGGTAGAGTTACTGCCTTACAGCGACAGAGCCCCAGGTTTGATCCTGACTACAGGTGTTTGTCTGTACGGAGTTAGTACTTTCTCCCTGTGACCTGCATGGGTTTTCTCTAGGCGCTCAGGTTTCCTCCCACACACCAAAGATGTACAGGTATCTATGTTATTTTGGCTTCTGTAAATTGTTAAATTGTCCCAAGTGGATGGTGTAAGTGTAGGATGGTGTAAGGGTGCAGAGATCGCTGGTCGGCAAGGACTCGGTGGCAGAAGGGTCCGTTTCACTGCTGTATCTCTAAATTAAACAAATTTTAATTTTAATTAACCAATATGTCCTGCAACACTGTCAGTGTAAATGTTACAGGGGAAACGTATTTTTTAACCTGCATTCAGGAACACTTTTTTCATGCAACCGTTAACAGACAAGAGTTGTGAGTTGTGTCTGGGGTTGGAGGAATAAGGCTGGAAATAGTTTTTGCAAATTAAGATAGGTTAGTTGAGGAAGAATCTATGAAAGGGCAATTTGTTTTGGTAATAACCATAATTCAGCAATGTTATGAAAAGTCAAAGATAAAATTGAGCAAACGTTCAAAATAGGAGTAAGATCAGCTTGATTATTCTAATATGTGATTTCTTGAAAAATGTAGTTTGAAACAATTATGGTTTGAGAATACAGCAGATCTGGGTAAATATTCACATAAAAAACTGATTTCTACGCCAAATGTAGAGTCACTGAGATGACAATATGCATAAAGAGTTTGATGAGGCAAAAAAGGGAGTTAATAAAAAGGGTGTTTAAAAAAAAAGGCACGAAGTGCTAGAGTAACACACTGGGCCAGGCAGCATCTCCGGAGAACATGAATAGGTTACATTTCAGGCTAGGACCCTTCCTGAGACTGATTGCAGGGAGTGGAGAGAAAGAAAGCTGGGAGAGAGGAGAGGCAGGACAAAGCATGGCAGGTAATTGGTGAACCCAGGCGAGGGGGGGTTTAATTGGTAGATGGTTGGAACAAAGATCAGAGATTAAAACAGAGGTCATAGAGTCCTAGAATTATACAGTGTGGAAACATGCTCCTCGGTTCCCACATTGGTCTACTGGTCCCACCTGCCTGCATTTTGTCCATATACCTCCAAACCTGCCCTATCCATGTACCTGTCTAACTGCTTCTTAAATGTTGGGATAGTCCCTGCCTCAACAACCTCCTCTGGCAGCCCGTTCCATATACCCACTGTCCTTTGTGTGGAAAAAGCTACCCCTCAGATTCTTATTAAACCTTTTAACCTACATGGAATTAAATCTGCAGAAAGTGTGCAATAAAAGGATTGAAGAGTTGCGAATTGTGAAGCCAGAAGAAGGAATGTGGGAGGAGGGGGAGGGATGAAATAAGTGTGAGGCCAGAGGAAGGAATGGGGGTGACTTTTCCTTTATACACTTCCAGGATCTGGCATTTGGTGATGAACTCAACATTTGATGTTCATTCTAATGCTCTTGGTGAGGTGAAGCAGTCCTTCTGGTGAAGGTACTTCCACCGAATTTCTGGGATTTAAACACAAAGGCAATGAAGGATCAACAATACTTTTACAATTGTTGTGACCCGGAGATGAACCTGATGACAGTGGTGTTCCCATGCCGTGGTCTTGCTATGTTGCAGAGATTGTAAGTTTTTCATCAGGCTTGTTGGAGGAGGTTAAATGAATAACCAGATTGCATTTTGTAGATGTCACACACTGTTGCCATTGTATTCCAGTGAATGAATGTTTACAGTAGTTGATGCCTGCTAATCAAATGGGCTGCTTTATCTTGGATGGTGTCAAGCGCCGTGAGAGTTAATGGAACAACAGTCATCCAAGCAAGTGGGGGGGGGGGGGGGGGTAATTATATCACATTTTTGGCATATGTTTTGGAAATGGTGGAAAGATTTTAGGTTGTCATGTGGTGAATCAATTACCACACGATGCCCTGTCTATAATTTGCTCTTCAGAACAGTGCATCTCTATGGCTGGTTCAGCTGAACTTTTGGCTAGTGGTCATCCTCAGTGTGTGGCAGGGAAATATCTCAAAACATGTTAGGCTTGCAACTAAGTTTTAGTTGACCAAGCCACATGTTGGAGACAATCAATTTCTGGCACTTTCTGACACCAATTTTACTTGCCATTTATCAGACCATGCATGAATGTTGTTGCAGCCTTGCTACTTATTGACTGGACTACTTGATTTCCTGAGAAGATGGAAATGGAATTGAATAATGTACAATGGTAAGTGCACACCCATCTTCTGATCATATGATAGAAGGGAGGTCAACTGAAGATGGTTACTGTATAGGAGGGAAAGGCAGATGCTGGTGTAAGCCGAAGATAGGCACAACAAGCTGTCCCACTGAGTTACTCCTTACTCACATGCCTGAACCCTATCAGATGCATTCACTCTCTTTGCCTTCAGTCTGTATTTTTCAACACACTTCCCATTTTTACAGTTCTGATGAAGGATCATTAAATCTACTGTGTATATCCTTCCTGTCTTTATTTCAGATTTTCAGCATCAATGGTTTTATTGTTTGAATTTCAATTAGGCCTGTGTTTGCTTGAATTTAGAAAGGTGATCTTAATAAAAAACAACATTTGCAAGAGAATTGACAGGGTAGACATAGTGTTGACAATCCCATTGGATATGTCAAGAAACAAATATCACCGTCATTAAATAACAGGTTGGCAACTTTAGGACTGCAATGAGAAGGCATCTCTTCACATTGAGGTGGTAAATCTTTTGGAATTCTCTATATAAGAAGGTTATGAAAACTCATTCATTGAAGGTACAGTATGTAAGACTGATAAATAAATGTGTAAATATTAATGAATTAAGGGATATGGAATTTGTATTGGTATTATTTTATTATTGTCAAGGTGCAGACAAGTTTTTGTTTGCATGCTAACCAATCCAATCCTATCTTATCCATATTACTGATAATATTGCACATTAATATACTCCATCCATACACTTACAATAAGTAAAGACAAAGAGAAAAAATGCCAGAGTGCAAAATATAGCTTTTCAGCATTGTAGCATAACAGTTCCAGAGAAAAAATCCAATGTCCACAATGAGGTAGGTTGGAACATCGAGACTATGACCTAGCTTATGGAAGAACTGTTGAGAAGTCTGATAACAGAGGGCAATAAGCTGTTCATGAATCTGTTGATACTTGCTTTCAAGCTTTTGTATTTTCTGCCTGATGGAAGAGGAGAGAAGGAATAACCAGGGTGAACAATAATAATTATGCTAGCTGCTTTCCTAAGGCAGTGTGAAGTTAATGGTGGGGAGTTTGGTGTATGTGATTGACTGGGTTACATCTACACACTGCAATTTCTTGCTGTTTTGGGCAGAGTTGTTTCCAAACTAAACTCTGACGCAACCCAATAATATGCTTTCAACACTGCATCAGTAGAAATTAGTAAGACTCAGTGGAGACATGCCAAATTTCCTTAGTCTCCCGAGGAAGTAGGAGTATTGTTTTGCTTTATGGCCATAGTTTCAATGTGGTTGGTCCAGGTCAGATTGTTGGTAATATTTATGCCTTGGAACTTGAAGCTCTCAAGCTGAATTAGTGCAGGAAAAAGTTATTAAGTTGAAAGACCAGGCATTCTTTAATTGAATAATGGAACAACACAAGGGATACTTTCATTGTTTATGTTGTTGCATTATGTTCTTGCTTACAGCTACAAGTTCCAACTGAATGATCCATATCAATCACCTGCTGAGGTTTCCACTGGCAAATACGCCAGTCTTCATACAGTTAGATTCAGATCCTCTGTTACCAATGAATGACTTGACACATGGATATTACAATGACTTTGGCCCAACATCTCAGCTGCCCCAGATGTCACTGAAGTTCTAACTAAGTAATATCCACATACACATGTGACATGGTTATTATTAACAATAGAGTGTCCACCTATCTTCTGTTGATATTCAATAGTGTTACCAATTCATTTCTTCATCATCAACACATGTGTGTTCCCATTGACAAGAAACCAAAATTGATCAGCCACAGCAAAGTGCCTAAAAGACAGTTCATGATTGTGTGGTTTTGAGGTATTTTCCACCCCCATTGTTGACCCAAACCTTGTCCAACATCTATGTACAGATGCAGGATAAAGCGTATAACGTTAATGCAAGATAAAGTTCAATAAAGTCTGATTAAAGATAGTTCAAAGGTCTCCAATGATGTGAGGTATAGCTGGTGAGAGGATGGTCTGAAGAAGGATCTCAACCCAAAACGTCAGCCATTCCTTCTCTCCAGAGATGCTGCCTGTCCCGCTGAGTTACTCCAGCATTTTGTGTCTACCTTCGGTTTAAACCAGCATCTGCAGTTCTTTCCTACACGAGATGATGGTTTAGGCACCCGATAACAGGTGAGAAGAAACTGTCTCTGAATGTGGCAGTTTTTCAAACTTCTGTACCTCTTGCCTGATGGGAGAGGTGAGACCAATCATGGATTATGCTGGTGGCCTTGCTGAGGCAGCATCAAGTGTAGTTGGAGTCTATGGAAGAAAGTTTGGTTTGCATGCTGATCTTGGCTACATCCACAATTCTATGCAATTTCTTGCAGTCATGGATGGAGTTGTTCCCAAACCATGTGATACATCCCAACAAAATGTTTTCCGCAGTGCATTTGTAGAAGTTTCTGAGGGTTGTTGGGGACATGCCATACTTCCTAAGCCTTCTAAGTAAGTAGAGGTGTTGGTGTGATTTCTTGGCCATTGCTTCAATTTGGCTGCTCCAGGACAAATTGCTGGTGATATTTATTTGTAAGATCTTGAATCTTTCAACCATCGCTACTTCAGTTCGCTCAATGTATACCAGGGTGTAGGTACTGCTTCACGTCCTGAAGTAAATTGCAATCTCTTTTGTCTTGCTGACATTGAGGGAAAGGTTGTTGTCATGAGTTTCTCAATCTCCTGTACTTTGTCCCATTCAGTGCAAATCCAATAATTTCTTGATCAGAGTAGTCGGCCTTTACTACATCAATTTCTTTAAACACACACTCCCTCTAATATCAGAGGACCATCGGGGCAGTATATGCCATCTACCAGATACAATGCCACAATCCACCTCAAGTTGGTTATTCAAATTCTTGACCATAATCATGAGGAAAGGAGCCCACACGTGCATACATATATATATATATATATATATACATATATACATATATATATATATATATACATATATATATATATACATATACATATATACATATATATATGTTCATATAGCGGCACATCCACTTCTATTAAGTGGCATGGAATTATCCTCCAAAACTATGTTTTTGAGGACCAAGACATAGTGTCATAGAGTCATAGAGCATGGATGCATCCCCTTCAGCCCAACATTCCCACACCGATCAACATGTCCCATCTACACCAGTGACGTGCGGTGAGGTCAATGGCTGCGGAGGCACTGGCTTCTACCCCATCCTAACTTAGTTGTGGGTGTTGTTAGTTTTGTGGGTGTGTTAGTTGTCTGTGTGTGATGTGTGTGTGTCAGTTGTCTGTGCGTGATGTGTCTGGGAGGAAAGAAGAGAAGGGAGGGAGGGAGAGAAGGGAGGAAGGAGAGAAGGGAGGGAGGGAAGGAGAGAAAGAATGGACGGAGGGAGGGAAGGAGAGAAAGAAGGGAGGGAAAGAGATAAGGGAAAAGAGAGAGAGGAAGGAGAGAAGGGAGGGTGGGAAGAAGGGAAGGGCGGAAGGGAAGGAGAGAAAAGAGGGAGAGGGCGGTGGCGGGAGTGGATGACGGGGTCCTGAGCTGAGAGTAGATTACTCCAGTGCGGGGCCCAATTGGGAGCTCTCAGCGGCCCAGAGCCTCCGAATCGGCCGCTACAAATCAACGAATCAACCTGCCAGTCAGCGCCACTCGCGGCTGGAAAGTCAGCGCCGTCAGCGGTGGAATCCAGTGCTGTGCCGCCACTGCTGAAGCTAGCTAACGTGGAGGGAGAGCGAGGCAGCGTCAATTACGTGAGCCTACGTAATTGACGCTCGCTCTCCCTTCACTGGGCTCAAAACACGCCCTCTCAGTGAGGCAGATGTGATCGCTGCCTCCCCTGGTGCTTTTTCATTGCAGTTTTATGAAGAGACCAACAAGCCTAAATTTAATATATTTATATGTGAAATAAGTTACCTGGACCATGGAAGGTGAAGACATGTAATGAAGGGGTTTACACACATTACATTGGTGACAAACAGAGAGATAGTAACAGGTGCACGCTTATTGCCCGCGCTCCAAACAGTTTCTGAGGGGTTGCGCAATCAGAGGGGAGTCTCAGCTCGCCGCTGCCTCACCTCTAATCTCTCACTGTATTTGCAGCTGAGCTGTGCAAATTTGCCGATTTTGACTATAAAAAATGATTGGATTTATATTGAAATTACATTTATAACAGATCAGTGGAAAAATCCATTCTATTTTATTTTGTTATTATTTTTCTTCACTTTTTTTAACAGCTATTTTCATTGGGAGTATGACAGGTGAGGCTCTGCCTCCCCTGCCTCCCCTGACCGCATGTCCTTGATCTACACTAGTCACACCTACCTGCATTTAGCCCATAGCCCTCTAAACCTGTCCTATCCATGTACCTGTTTAAATGTTTCTTAAATGTTGTGATAGTACCTGCTTAAATCTTTCCCCCATCACCTTAAACCTATGTTCCCTGGTTCTCGAATCCCATACTTTTGGCAAAAGATTCTGTGCATAAGAGACATCTTGAAAAACATTACCTAACAGCACAGGAGGTGCACCTCCAGTACGCTGATTGCAAAAGTTCAAATAGGAGTCCATCACCATTTCTGTGTAATTAGGAATTTGGCATACTACCAAAAATCATTTGGCTTTAACTATGTATCAACAAAGTGGAAAAACTGGAAAGAATGATCAGCACGCATGTGAAACAGTGGCTTGGACTTCCACGATGCTTAAGTGTGTCGGACTGTACGGGAGTTGGCAAATTGGAATTACCCATTGCAGGACTTGTGGAAGAGTTGAAATGCACTAAAGCAAGGTTGGTCATGACCCTCACTGAATCTGAAGATACTATTATTCGAACAGCGGTCCCCCAGTGTGGCAACAGGGTGGAAGTGGACCCCATCTGAAGCCGTTCAGAGTGCTAAGTCTGCTCTTCATTTCCGGGATGTGGTTGGCCAAGTCCAAAACGGGACAGCCGGGCTCGGGTTCGGGCTCATCCCAAAAGCTCCTCAATGGCACAAGGTAACACCAGTGCAGAAGAGATGGCTCGTGGTGGAGGAGGTGAGAAGATGGGAGGAGACAGAGCGACACGCCAAGGCTGTCTCAATGGCCAAGCAGGGTCAATGGACTAACTGGGAGAGCCTGGAAAAGAGGAAACTTAGCTGGCATGAGATTTGGCAAATGGAAGGATCTCGGCTAAGTTTTGTCATCAGAGCCACTTATGATGTTCTACCATCACCCCAGAACCTGAAGCAGTGGTTCGGAGAAGACCCTGCTTGCTCCCTTTGCCAAGCACCTGGATCACTAAGGCACATTTTAACAGGATGCACTAGGAGCCTCGGCCAAGGGCGTTACACTTGGAGGCATAACCAAGTTCTCAGACAGCTGGTATCAATCCTGGAACAGAGGCGTAAGATCACAAATGCTTCCCCACAATCATGGCAGGAAATGTCCACTTCACAACATTTGTACCAGCAGGCCAACCTCCAGAGCACCAGATAACATCAATGGATGCAAGCATTCTGCAGCCTGCTCGGGATTGGAAAATGGAAGTGGACTTAGAAAAAAAGCTTGTGTTTCCCCCAGACATTGTGGCTGCAACACACTGGCCAGACATGGTCCTATGGTCCACAACAGCCAAGTTGGCATACGTTGTTGAATTGACAGTTCCATGGGAAGATGGTGTTGAAGAAACTTATGAGAGGAAAAAGACCAAGTACTCTGAACTGACAACTGAAGCTGCCCAGAATGGCTGGAAGACCAAGATTTTCCCTGTCAAAATGGGATGCAGGGGATTTGTTGCTACATCTACGACCAGTCTATTAAATAAAATGGGGATGAGGGGTCACTCCCTCCAACAAGCAATCAAATCATTAACAAATTCTGCAGAAAAAAACAGATTTGGATCAAAAGGAGAGATAACAATTGGGCTGCAAGATGAAGTCAGGAGGGTATGGATTTGAGGGAGTGTAACTGGGACATCAGGTATCACCTTTGAGTCCTCTGGAGATGTTGTGGGCTTATCAATGAAACGTCAAAGAAGGAGGGTGCCCACCTGATGACCCCGATGACGTACCTACCCTACCTTTCACCACTCCAATCCCACTGCAAATAGCAAGAGTGACAACTTATTACAGAGATTGAAACATCAAGTCCTATTAGCTCTACTGAAGAAGGGTCTCAATCTGAAACCGCACCTATCCATGTTCTTCAGGCATGTTGCTTGACCTGCTGAGTTACTGCAGCACTTTGTGGCCTTCCAGGTAATTAGGGTTGGCCAATTAATTTAGTCTTGCAAATGATAACCATATTTCATGGAACATAGAGCATAGAATATTCAATCATATCTCATGAATGAATAAAACAAATACAAAGATATAAACAATACTGGCATCAACTCAGAACTGCAGTCAGTAGTAGACAAGTCAAATCACAGAAATTCTGGGATACTAAATGTAGAGTTGTTCGATGCCAGAAAATACAAATGGCTACATTTTTGTCCTAATGGGAAAAGGTTATCTGAACAGTTATTAAATTCCCGTGAAATCAAGCAGGACAGAAATCACATATCATATCTTTCATACAAACCAATCTCACAGCAATCATATGTTAGTGATTAATGGCTTGTGTTCAAATGATTAATATCCCATTGGCAAGTGCAGAAATACACCCGTCAAAGCTCCCACCAAACCTGCCTTTGTTTAGGTCCTCAGAAACATACTAACTTAAACATGATACCACAGAACATGAAGAAAGATCCTGTTCAAAAGTCTCAAGGGAGTAAGTTATCTCAGTAGTTCGATACCAAAAATGAGCAAATTAATTATCTTCAGTTAGACTCACATCAACTCTAATCCTTCAATAAGTCCAGTTCACATTCAATGTGAAACTGGCCTTGGTTCAAAAAAGTAACAGATATGACTGGTTATCTGCCTGACTTTAGCCTGAGGATATATTGGAGCATGACAGACATCCAGTGGCTCCAGTGTCTGAAATATTAGAAACTATGGGTTCAACACTTAGTGTCAACATTAGCAGAGATGATTCAACAGTTAGCTACCAAAATTGAAAATATACTGCATCTTATCACAGGATATGAGTATCTCAAAACGGGAACCTTATCGGTAATAATAAGTGTTGCCATGGATGTTTTAAAAGTAAGGACATTACTTTAGTTACCAACTGCATTTGAATGGAAGCTATTCATTAAAACTATAATGAAATACTATATGAAAACTATAGTGAGCATCAAAACATCATCATGCTCCCTTTCATTGCAGTATTTATACACCCACTTTTCTAGATAAGTATTTTCCACCCTTACCAGGTGTCTCTTGTAGAATACATTGCCTTCACAGTATTTAGAATTAGTTGTGATATTTTGAGAGCAGCTTGTTTTCTTTTAATCCTGTTTAGTATTCATTACAGTCCTTTTGTGTCTATAGACAGCTAACATGAAAATGAGCCGAAATGTGCAAGTAAAACCAATCCAATCACGGTGATGGGTGTAGGAAGGAACACCAGATGCTGGTTTACACCAAAGATAGACACAACAAATTTGAGGGGCAACTTTTTCACACAGAGGGTGGTGAGTATATAGAATGAGCCGCCAGAGGTGTTAGTTCAGGCAGAAACTACAAACAAAATGTAAAAGACATTTGGACAGGCACATGGATAGAACAGGTGTAGAGGGATATCGACTAAACACGGGTTGGTGAAACAAGTGTAGATGAGTGATCTTGGTGAGCATGGGCAAGTGGGGCCGAAGAACCTGTTTCTGTGCTGTATGACTCCAATGCTATGAATCCAAGGGAATGTTGAATGGTAGTAATCAAATGTAAAGCAATTTAGATTAGTTTGGAGATGCAGCATTTAAACAGGCTCTTCAACCCGCTGAGCCTATGCCATGTATCAAACACCCATTCACATGAGTTCTATGTTAACCTACTTTCTCATTCCACATGAATTCTTCAGTCTGAACAAAGGTCCCAATTCAAAATGTCACCTGTCCATTCCCTCCACTGATGTTATCTGACCTGCCAATTCACTCCAGCACTTTGTTTTTTGTCTGAAATCGGTGCATGGCACGTACTTGAAATCTGTCCTGCACTGGCCTGCCCTCTGCACTGATGCCACATGTTCTGTGAGATAAGCTGTACTGCCCTGGTATTATCCACATCACGCAGGATGCTGTTAATATGCAGGTACATTGTAGCAGGAGAGTGCGTGAGGAGGCAGCTTTAGGAAGGTGCTCCTGCTCATCCATTAATCCCCAAGGCCCAGATAACGGATGGACACGTTAAAAGAAAATGAGAAGAACAGTCACCAGATAACTGTTACCTGGGGCGGCATGGTGGTGCAGCAGTAGTGTTGCTGTCCTACAGGACCAGAGACCCAGGTTTGATCCTGAGTATGGGTGCTGTCTGTATGGAGTTTGTAGGTCCTCCTCATGACCACATGGGTTTTCTCCAGGTGCTCTGATATTCTCCCACACTCCAAAGACATACAGATTTGTAGGTTAATTGGTTTGGTAAATATTGTAAATTGTCCCTCGTGTGTAGGATAGTGCTAGTGTTAATTCTCGCCAAATTGGGAGATGCCAAGACACTACAATTGAGTAAAGGCTTCTGTGCTGGGAGGCCATTTGGTCAATTTAAATGCAGGACAAGCTGCAGAATGGTGCCAGTGAGTCTGTGGCCTCGATAAGAGTTGCAGGGAAAGAATGGCACATCTGCAGATTCTTACAATTAGGTGTAAATTGCACAAAACAGATTGGGTGAATGCAAACCAGGCATACACATTGTTGCAAAGCTTTACTTTGCTAAATGTTGATTGGGTTAAGTGTTGAGCCTTGTCTGCGTTTCTTGCATATCCAGGCAAATGTTGCATAATTCATCTGTGTTAACTTACATCTAGAAACTTCATCATGTATTAAGGGCCTGACCCACTTGGGTGTCATTTGTGTGTCATAGAAACATAGAAACATAGAAAAATAGGTGCAGGAGTAGCCATTCGGCCCTTCGAGCCTGCACCGCCATTCAATGTGATCATGGCTGATCATCTAACTCAGTATCCTGTACCTGCCTTCTCTCCATACCCCCTGATCCCTTTAGCCACAAGTGCCACATCTAACGCCCTCTTAAATATAGCCAATGAACTGGCCTCAACTACCTTCTGTGGCAGAGAATTCCAGAGACTCACCACTCTCTGTGTAAAGAATGTTTTCCTCATCTCGGTCCTGAAGGAATTCCCCCTTATCCTTAGACTGTGACCCCTTGTTCTGGACTCCCCCAACATCGGGAACAATCTTCCAGCATCTAGCTTGTCCAACCCCTTAAGAATTTTGTAAGTTTCTATAAGATCCCCCCTCGACGCGCGGGTCATGCATCATGATGTGTAAACTATTGTGTATAATATGCGCCAATGACACCCAAGTGGGACAGGCCCTCAAGTCACTGTATTATTGTCCTGTCCCTTTAAGACATGTCTGGGAAAAGCCAACAGATAGAGAAGCCTGCTCCTCAGCACCCCTACTCCTTTGAAACTAACATTGAGGAGAAGAAGAAGACCTACCCTAGTGCCCAACTTTAACATCATCGTCATCAAGTGAAGGAGAAAGAAAATAACATCATCCAACATTTTCTAAAAGATACAGACAACCTATGACGACTATTAGGGCATACTCTAGTTTGAAGAATTGGATTTAAAACTTGAAAATAGACACTCCTCTGTGGTTTGGGGCAAAACACCTATGTTGCGCCTAGATTATAGGCAGAAGAAATAAATTGATACAATTTTGAATTCGATCTCTAAATTGTATGGTAATGAATTGGAAGAACTTTAAAATTTGAGATTTGGACATGAGATTTGGCTTAGGAGTATTTAAAGTTTGATTATTAACTTGGAATTTTTATTGCCTCATCCCCAGACAGGCAGCCAACGATGGGAAGGATTATTCAGAGAACATCAGGGAAGGTTGGAACTTGGGAAGATCTGGTTACATGGAGACGTTATTCAGGGGATTTGAGAGTTGTCATTGGAAATAGTAAAAAAGAGGAACTGTGAAGAGCAAGACTCCTCTTTAAGAGACCAAGTTAGCATATTAAAAAGTTGTTCAGTGGTAAAAGGAAACTAGTATTGAGGAAGAACCCCTATTGACTGAGAGTCCAGCCAACATACTAAGGAAGAAGTACTGGAGGAGAAGTTTATTGAATTAGGAGAAATAAGGAAATGGGTGTGGAGATATCAAAGTCAAGGTGTTTGACCGATGGATCTAAATTTGTTTAACCCTTGATAGTAAAGTGGCTTCTATTATCAAGGTGGCTGAAATTTATAAGATACACCATCATCAGATATACATTAAAGAACATTGTGTGAATATGGAGAGGGCTGATTAGTGTTGATCCTAGGATGGTAAAGAGTAACAGAATATTGATAGTGAAATAGAAAAGGGATAGTATTAATAGAACATAATTACAGTGGAATGTGTGGGAAAGCATTAGTGCATGAATGGTAACTTGCTTTCTCCCAAATTTTTCAGGAATTATATGTTATAAGTTTGACTATGGAAAGGGATGGAAGAATGGGCAACAGTATGGATGGAGAGAATTTGCACCCATAAAAGCTCGGGAGGTGAAGACTCATCAGACAGAAATTGTGAAGCTATGCCCACAGAAACTCGGGAAGCTTGATAAGATTCTGGGAAGAAACATCATCATCTTGTTGTTGTTAATAGATGGAGAATGTAATGGTCACACATATGTATATCTGGTTATCTGATTATCTGATTATTTGGTTACCATAAATGATGGTTTATCATACATGATAAAAGGAAGGAATGTTAATTCCGGTCAAATTGGAGATGCCAAGACACTAAAATTGAGTAAAGGCTTCTGTGCTGCTAGGACATTTGGTCAATTTAAATGTGCCTTTTGCAGAACTGGAACAAGCTGCAGAATGGTGCCAGCTTGTCTTGCCTAGATAAGAGTTGCAGGGAAAGAATGGGGCATCTGCAGATTCTTACAATTAGGTGTAAATTGCATGAAATGGATTAGGTAAATGCAAACCAGACATACACATTGTATATAATGTGCAAAGCTTTACTTTGCTAGATGTTGATTGGGTTAAGTGTTGAGCATTGTCTGGGTTTCTTGAATATCCAGGTAAATGTTACATAATTCATCTGTGTTAACTTGCATCTAGAAACTTTGTCAGATACATTGTATTAGTCACTGTATTATTGGGTTAGGGAAATGTCTATTGTGTACTGTGTTAATCGATATCTGTTATTGGGCTGTACAGAGACCAACCCCATATGGCTTGGCCCCTCATGGTTCGGGGACCTATAAATGGTAGCTCCCACGATGTCCTGTGTCGATCTTCTGGAAGAACACTTGGGACTGCATGCCATTTGGAGTGTCTCTGCTTGCACGAGGCTAGGGGGGCTTGGCAAAGCAGATACAAGGATCGAACCCCCAGTGGTTAGGTATAGTACTGGAGAATTGTTATTGTTTTTTCCAAAATAAAATTTAGTTGGACAAGTGCTTGACAGTATTTTATTGACTGAAGCTAGACTGGGGGAAGCTTAGAAATGAGCTATTTACATTGTGGGCTTGTCCGGGATCTCATTTTATGGACTGAAACTAGACTGGGGAGGAGCTTAGAAACAAGCTATTTACACTGGTGTAAGGGGGTCACTGGTCAGCGCAGACTCGGTGGGATGAAGGGCTTGCTT
This sequence comes from Raja brachyura, assembly GCA_963514005.1. The sequence continues at coordinate 46,655,294 of OY740782.1, forward strand.
CCATCCCATATCTCTAAACTAAACTAAAGTTAACTAAAGATGGTGGCAAGAAAAAAAAGCAACCACTCTCAGTGTGTGCTTGAGATGATGAATTAATATTTTTAGCCAAGGTGGAGAAATAACTGTTTTCTTGTTGACTCTGAACAGAAGAAATAGGTAATGCACCTACATTGATTTGAACAGTGTGAGAGTGAAGGAGATATTTCAGAAAATATGATACAACTGCAAAATAAAGAGTGCCTGCATCTCTTTACATTTGTGGTCTCAGCGTAACAGGCCTGACCAGTTTGTTAAATCTCTTCCTGTACATCTCCAAGAATATATCAGCTGCCAAGCATCCTTAGTCTAGTGATGCTGGCTGCTTCAATGTCATATATTGGCGGGGAAAGAAATCTTATTGTTTACTTGCATCATAATAATCATGGTCTTTAAATGACTCAGGGCAGTTTGCTGTGCTACTATCGACTGCATTGCATGAATGAAAGTTGCCTTTGTGTAAATTGCTAACTGCTGGATTGCCCATCATCCCTATTAGTAAGGTGTCTGTATGGATTAGTAATATGTTTCTTCAATGGAAATTAGTTCTCCTCGCAAAACCTGATCAGTCTTTCACTGGGTGAATTGTATGAATTGCCAAAATCCCATATGTCCAATATACACGCTAATTAAAATTAACCCTAGTATGTTAGATGGTGCAAACTGCAATGTCGCCTTTTATAAGCCTTTTGATAGTCATTGTTTTGCAGGGCCATTCTGATTATTCAGGTGATTTGCTTGAAAGTTTGGTGTTCTGCTTGCAGGTGCTCTCTTAATAATCAACAGACTTTATACAGAATTGAAGAAACTTTTTATGCTTTGATAGTGGGTGGCACAGTGGCACAGGTGGTAGAGGTGCTGCCTCACAACGTTAGAGAACCTGGTACAATCCTGACCTCGGGTACTGTCTCCGTAGAGTTTGCACATTTCCTCTGGGTGCTCCAGTTTTCCTCTGGGTGCTCCACATTTCTCCCACATCCCAAAGTGTGCAGGTTTGTACATTAATTGGCCTCTGGAAATTACCCTTAGTTTGTAGAGAGAGGGAAAGAGGGATAACGTAGAACTAGTGTGAATGAGTGATCGATGGCTGGTGTGGCCCAAAGAGCTGTTTCCATGCAGTATCTCTGAACTAAACTAATGTGTTATTGTACAAGTGACAATTTACATGCTGGTTGCTTATTCGGCACTGGTCCAACTGTGGAAGCCAAGTCAATGGATATTTTTAAGGCGGAGATTGACAGATTCTTGATTAGTGAGGGTGTCAGGGGTTATGGGGAGAAGGCAAGAGAATGGATTTGATAGGGAAAGATAGATGAGCCATGATTGAATGCTGGGGCAGACTTGATGGGCCAAATGGCCTAATTCTGCTCCTAGTACTTATGAACGTCTGAAGTAGGCTCAACTCAACAACTCTTATTGCATTGGCATTTGTCATTTGTCCAAGCATGTAGGTCAAACTGTAATTTTATTTCAGGATGAGGCAACTTTGGTCTCTATTCTTTCTCCTTTAGATTGAACTCTGACAAGCTGTTGCCCACACATATGCCCTTCTACAATAACACCATCACACTGCTGAACTCGGAGTCCCGCCGATAGATTTCTCCAGTCTCTACGTCCACATTGTCTGTATTCTGTATTTATTTTTCCATATTGCTATCACTACGAACTGACGCTAAACTGCATTTTGTTGTACCTATACTTGTATTTGTGCAATGACATTAAAGTTGAATTGAATTGAATTGAATTAAAATGGTGAACAGGACAATCTGAGTTCCATAGTGTATTCAGTTATCCATCCCAATACTAGCTCTTAAAAAGACGTCATGTTTGCAATCTATTTGCTGCTATGTAACACAAATGCTGTTTTGGTTTACATTTGCTATCAACAATCTGTTCCTATTTATGCATTTTACTCGTCGCAACACTCATTTTTTACTGTAAAGGTGAAGACATTGAGCAAAGCACTTTGAGAGCTTGAATGTAAAATGCCTCTATAAGAACTTAAATGAAATGTGTGCAGTCTATTTTTAGACTTTTATTTGGAACAGATGGAAAGCTTTACTGTATGGAAAATGTCTACTTTTCTGAATTTTATTTTTTTTGATTTATTTGCAGATTATTATCTTTCCAACACATCTCATTGTTTGCAATATATTTTTCATTTTATCGTAACCTCATTTCTATGAAGAGTGTTTATATGCGGCCCATATAATCTTTGCGAATCTATTCCTGAAACATTCACTGCTCCATTAGTAGGAACAACAAATTAACTTATTAATTTAAATAAACTCAAATAAATAGCAAACCTACAATAAATATATCTGGTGGCTGTGGCAAGCATTAGCAACTCTGTCAAACCAAATTTGGTCACAAATTAATAGGTATTTCTTTTAATTTGATAACCACTTAAAAAATAAGTTTTTTTTTCCAAGTACTTGAATTTAATTTTGCTGAGATTTTCACTGCTCAAAATTAAAAATCCAAGTCTTGTCCATTATGCGAGTAGGAATTAAAATAATCTAAGATACTATTTTGAGGAGGCACCTGGGATGTGAACTCCATTTTCTTTGTCAATGGTTATCCCTTTGCAAAACGTAAATTATCTTGTCACCATCAGATTGTAGTTTGTGCCACAAGCTGCTACACTTATCTTTTTGGAATATTGATTATGTTTCAAAATTAGCTGTGAGGCACCTTGGTTTCTAAAGATAATGAGCCACATGCACTTCCTAAGTCCATTCCACTTCCCTTTGTGAGTTACAAGGATCTATTCAGTTTCCTATCATGTGGTGACCATTCTCGCATCAGCTGGAGTGCAGTCTTGACCTCCCATTTACTTCATTTGAAGATAGTTCAAAGATAGACCTTTGAACTATCAGACTTTATCAGACTTTATCTTACACTAAATGTACCCTTCATCCTTTAACTGTACAATGAAGATGGCTTGATTATAATCATGTATAGTCTTTTCTTTGACTGGATAGCACGCACAACAGCTTTTCACTCTCCCTCAGAACACGTGACGATAATGATAAACTAAACTAACATTGTCCAAACACATGTAACTTCGCAAGTGGACTAATGGCATCAGTTTTTCTATCTCCCTCCTCTTCTCGCCCCTCCAGTGTCTTTGTTAGACTATTTATCCAATATCTATTATTTGTTGAGCAACAATTTCTTCCTACCAAATATTACGAATAACAAAGCCATTCATCTTCAACACAATTTTTTCTCATTAACCACTAGCCACGATCCCTTTCTGAACAAGAATATATGCAATCCGGTGCCATATTTGATCTGAAGTTCTTCTAAATCTCCGAGCTGTACTATCATTTCCATCTCTATGTCATTAGCTGACTTTATTTATGATAAAGGATCTAGGATCTGAAATGATAACTTATCTCTTTTTCTTACCATGTTGACTGGCCTGTTGAGTGTTTCCAGGATTCCCAGTTTTGTTTTGTCAGCTCCGTTCAACTGCTGCAGAACTCGTCATCTATGCCTTTGTCACAGTTTTCCATGGCCACATTTTCTTACATCAGATCATGATAAACTTGAGGCTACTCAGAAAAGTGCTGCCCCTGTCCTATTTGTACCGTCTTGTTTGGCGATCATTCCTGGAGGTTGGTGAGCTAAACTGGTTCTTGATATAATTCACCACTCTGATATAATTTGTTGTTTTCTTCCTGTTTTTGAATCCCCCTGTGGTTTCACCTCTCCCCATAACATTCAAGATATCCTTTACCCATCGGTTCTGGACCACCGTGCTTTGTGAAATTGAAGCAATGTTCTGGAATTTACACTGTTCACAAGAATCGACAACTCTTGGTGTACTATTTGTCTTTAAAATACCTTTTGAGAATAAAGTTGGTACTTTGCTTCTGTGTTGCATAGAACTATGCAATGCATAAACAGGTCCTATGACCCATTGAGTCTATGCTACCCATCAAGCAACCATTTGCACTAATCTTCACTCAACCCTTGTAGTTGTGGCAGATACTATAACAACATTTAGAAAGCATTTAGACTGGTGCATGGATAGGAAAGGTTTAGAGGTTTACAGGTCAAATGTGGGCAGGTGAGAATAGTGTACATGGGGCATCTTGGTCGGCATGGGCAAGTTGAACCAAAGGGCCTGTTTCCATGCTGCATGCCTCTATGGCTGTAACCCACTTTATTCTTTCCACATTCCTATTAACTACTGCAGATTTTTCACTCGTCTATTGGTTACTTATTTGAACAAACTTTTAATATATTACCTTTATATCACCTTACCATCAATATTTCTCAGAACCTCCTCAGAATCAATATTTAACTGATAATCACAATCCCAATAATATTTTATTAGCCAAGTATGTTTTGCAACATACGAGGAATTTAATTTGCCAAGTCAGTCATACAATAAAAAGCAACGGAACAAAATATTTTTTAACATAAACGTCCACCACAGTGACACATCCACATTCTTCACTGTGATGGAAGGCGAAAAAAAGTTCAAATCTCTTCCCTTCTATGCTCGTCCCATGGTCGTTGGCCTCGAGGTCTCCGTTGACGGGATGACCTTGACTCCAGTAGCCAGCAGTCGGGCCCTCCGCATTGGGGCATCAGCTCCTGCATCGGGGGATGTCAGCTCCCCGCGCCGGCAATCGGACCCCGTGGCGGGGCTGGTGCGAACCTCTGCTTCATTGGAGCTCCTGACTAGCCTCTCCTGAGACTGCGAGCTGCTGATGTAAAGTCTGCAGGCCGCAGTTGGAGCGATCCCAGACAAGGGATCGGCTCCGATGTTAAGTCCACATCCCGCAGTGGGGCCCAAAGTCAGTCCGAGGAGTCCTACAGCTTCATCGATGGTAGGCCGCAGATCGGCCAGAGATGCGACCCTGAAAAATAATCGCATCTCCAGCAAGGTAAGAAACTGAAAAAAAGTTTCCCCCGACCCCCTCTCCCTCCCCCCACATACAGTGCATTCAGAAAGTATTCAGACCCCTTCACTTTTTCCACATTTTGTTACGTTACAGCCTTACTCTAAAATAGATCAAATCTTTTTTTTTTAAATCAACAATATACACACAATACCTCATAATAAAAAAGGGAAAACAGGTGTTTAGAAATTTTTGCTAAGTAGTTAAAAAGAAGTATCTGAGATATCACATTTACATAAGTATTCATACCCTATGAATTCAAAATTGAGCTTCAGTGCATCCTGTTTCCTTTGATTACCCTTGAGATGTTTCTACAACTTGTTTGGAGTCTACCAGTGGTAAATTAAATTGATTGTACACAATATGGAAAGGCACACACCTGTCTATATAAGGTCCCGCAGTTGACAGTGCATGTCAGAGCGAAAAACAAGCCATGAAGACAAAGGAATTGTCCGTAAACCTCAGAGAGAGGATTGTGTTGAGGCACAGATTTGGGGAAGGGTATAAAACAATTTCTGCAGCATTGCAGGTCCCGAAGAGCACAGTGGCCTCTGTCACTCTTAAATGTAAGAACTTTGGAACCACTAGGACCCTATAGAGCTAGCCGCCCGGCCAAACTGAGCAATCGGGGGAGAAGGGCCTTGGTCAGGGAGGTGACCGATAACCCGATGGTCACCCTGGCAGAGCTCCAGAGATCCCCTGTGGAGATGGGGGAAACTTCCAGAAGGATAACTATATCTGCAGCACTCCACAAATCAGGCTTTGATAGTAGAATGGTAGATAGAAGCCATTCCTCAATAAAAGGCACATTGCAACTCGCTTGGAGTTTGGCAAAAGGCACCTAAACAAAATTCTCTGGTCTGATGAAACCAAGATTGAACTCTTTGGCCTGAATGCCAAGTATTATGTCTGGAGGAAACCAGGCACCACTCATCACCTGGCCAATACCATACCTACTGTGAAGCATGGTGGTGGGAGCATCATGCTGTGGCGATGTTTTTCAGTGGCAAGAACTGGGAGACTAGTCAGGATCAAGGGAAATATGAATGGAGCAAAGTACAGAGAGATCCTTGGTGAAAACCTGCTCCAGAGCGTCCTGGACCTCAGACTGGGGCAGAGGTTCACCATCCAACAGGACAACGACCCTAAGCACACAGCCAAGACAATGCAGGAGTGGCTTCGTGAGAAGTCTGTGAATGTCCTTGAGTGGCCCAGCCAGTGCCTGGAATTGAACCCAATCGAATATCTCTGGAAGGACTGAGAATAGTTGGGCATCGCGCTCCCATCCAACCTAATAGAGCTTGAGAGGATCTGCAGAGAAGAATGGGAGAAATTACCCAAATACAGGTGTGTCAAGCTTGTAGCATCATATCCAAGAAGACTTGAGGATCGCTGCCAAAAGTGCCTCAACAATTTACTGAGTAAAGGGTCTGAATACTTATGTAAATATGATATTTCAGTTAGTTATTTTTAATTACTTTGCAGAAATTTCTAAACACCTGTTTTTGCTTTTTTTATTATGGCGTATTGTGTATAGATTGATGATTAAAAAAAATAATTTAATCCACTTTGGAATAAAGGGCCTGCCCCACCAGCATGCAACTCCATGTAATGAGCGCAACCTAACGTGGTCGCTTGAGCCGTCCGGCGTCGCGGGGCCGGTCCCACTTCGATCGCCGGAGCCGTGCGGAATTGTGCGGAGATCGTCCCGACATCGCACGGGGATCCGAAAAACTGACCATGTTCAAAAATTCCGCGCGGCAACGACTTGTCGGCTCACAGTTGCCTCAACGCATTACACACCGCCTCGACGTCGTGCCTCCGTGACCCTCTCTGTAGGTGCCTCCATGACCCTCTGTGTGTGTGGCTCCATGGCCCTCTCTGTGTGTGCCTCTGTGCCCCTCTCTGTGTGCCCCTCTCTGTCCTGGCAAACTTACCTTTAAGACTTTGCTCCAAGTTCGCCTCACTTTGCGCCGCGTTGCGCCACTCACCCAACCTCCGCACGGCCCCCGCAGCCGGTTTGGTCGCGCTTGCCGCATGCATGTGCATGCTGTTGGGAAAGGCCCTGTACAGGGATCACCCGACCTCCACGCCCCCCCCGCTTCTAATTTGATCGCGCTCATCGCATGGTGTCGGATGCTGGTAGGACAGGCCCTTAAGGCTGTAACGTAACAAAATGCAGAAAAGGTGAAGGGGTCTGAATACTTTCTAAATGCACTGCATCTATTGTTGGTTTTTATGATTGATCAATGTGAAAGATTGATGTGAAACTTGGCCACAAAGATCAAAGAACCTCACAAGATCTTCTGTCAATAAACAATGTGATTACTCCAGAGGTGTCTCCACAGGCACAACATTCACTGCATCAGCTACTTGGTGGAAATTGCCTTCTGACCCCATCTATTGCACCACGTTATCGAGCAGCACTCGCCCATTCTTTGAGACAGCTAATCTCAGTCAGGAAACTTCCATTTGATCTTCTTTCTAAATGCTAAATCTTACCTTGCCTGCTTCAGTAGACATTTGAATGGCTGCTTGAACAATTTAAATACTTTTAATCTCTTAACAGGTGCATTCTTCCAAAATCAAAAGTGAACCATTAAGTTGAAAAGGCACAGCAGCAGAAACTCTCAATTATTCCATTTCAGAATCAGACAGCCTTTTCTAATCATGTGAACTTGAACAAATTGTCTGGAGTAGTCAAGTATTTATTTTAATAGAAAAAAAATGCTGGCAGTTTTATTAATGGGAAATACCACAACACTTTCCAAATTATGCTGCCAATTGATTGAGCTCAATACATTTGAGGAAGAAGTATATACAGGGATGTTTCTTTACCAAAGTGACAGAAATGGCTAGACTATAAAGAAAAACAGGGAATCTATGACTCATAAAAGTAGAAAGAGTGTGGAATTTGAAGGATTTGATCAGAAAGAATAAATGCATCTTTGAGTCTTGCCAAGCCACCTTTTGTACTGTACAGCTGTTGACATCTGGATAATGCACAGTATCAGGGTAATTTTGATGCAGTGTCAGTTGCAGATATTTGAAATTCCAAGGGAAATTTCATTTTGAAATAATATCACAACCTTATTGGCCAGAGAGGCTGTTTTCACAGAAACCTAGAATTAGCTGCTGGTATCAGGTTTTACGTCACACTTGAGTGATAGCGGCCAGCATTGTTGAAAAATTGGTATAGAATCTGTTTCCCAACGCAAACCAAATTCTTTCAGAAGAATTTTTTACTTTAAGTGCTAATGTGATTGAGTCATGGACATGCCAATTAGTTCAGCAGCTGAGGCATTCGTGAAAAAAAAAGCACTCCCATATTGCGTTAGGGTCATCAAGTCCCACAAATGGTAATGTTGCTGAGGTTTGCTGAGTAGGGAGGTAGAAATAGATATGTTTATCTCCCACTGGAGGACCTCTGTATTACAAGCAAGATGCAAATGCTATTAAAAATGGCTGTAACCTGGAAGGGGCCTGAGTGTTTACACTGTATTCCCTCCAGGCTGTGACATTGTTAAATCTTTCTCAGCCAGATTTCCTTTTCATACATGCACCATGTTAGTCAATGGACCAGCCTGTATAATTTACTGTACTCCATTTACTTATTTGAGGTCACCGCTTACAAGAAAGAAAATTAACAATGATACAGTGGGAACCTCATCAGAAGGTGCAGGATCAGTTAATTCCAAAGAGGAAATAAGATTCCAAGGGGAGTAACGTGCGACCGTGGCTGACAAGGGACATCAGGGACAGTATAAAAATAAAAGAGAAGTACAACGTAGCAAAGATGAGTGGGAATGAAGAGGATTGGGTAATGTTTAAAGAGCAACAAAAGATAACTAAAAAGGCAACAGGGGGAGAAAAGATGAGGTACGAATGTAAGCTAGCCAAGAATATCAAGTAGGATAGTAAAAGCTTCTTTAGGTATGTGAAGAGGAAAAAAATAGTTAAGACCCAAGTATGACCCTTGAAGACTGAAAAAGGTGAATTTATTATGGGGAACAAGGAAATGGCATATGAGTTGAACAGGTAATTTGGATCTGTCTTCACTAAGGAGGACACAAACAATCTTCCTGATATACTAGAGGCCAGAGGATCTGTGGTGACGGAGGAATTGAAGAAAATCTACATTAGGCAGGAAATGGTGTTGGGTAGACTGATGGGACTGAAGGCTGATAAATCCCCAGGGCCTGATGGTCTGCATCCCAGGGTACTTAGGAAAGTGGCTCTATAAATCGTGGATGCATTGGTGAGAATTTTCCAATGTTCTATAGATTCAGGATCAGTTCCTGTGGATTGGAGGATAGCTAATGTTATCTCACTTTTTAAGAAAAGCGGGAGAGAGAAAACAGGGAATTATAGACAAGTTTGCATGACGTCGGTGGTGGGGAAGATGCTGGAGTCAATCACAAAAGATGAAATAGCGGCACATTTGGATAGCAGTAACAGGAATGGTCTGAGTAAGCATGGATTTACAAAGGGGAACTCATGCTTGTCTAATCTCCTGGAATTTTTTGAGGATGTAACTAGGAAAATGGACAAGGGAGAGCCAGTGGATGTGTACCTGGACTTTCAGAAAGCATTTGATAAGGTCCCACATAGGAGATTAGTGGGCAAAATTAGTGTGCATGGTATTCGGGGTAGAGTGCTGACATGGATAAAAAATTGGATGGCAGACAGGAAGCTAAGAGTAAGGATTAACTGGTCCCCTTCACAATGGCAGCCAGTGACTAGTGGGGTACAGCATGGCTCGGTGCTGAGACCTCAGGTATTTACAATATACATCAATGATTTAAATGAAGAAATTCAAAGTAACATTAGCAAATTTGCAGATGACATAAAGCTGGGTGGCAGTGCGAACTATGAGGATGCTATGAGAATGCAGGGTGCCTTGGACAGGTTGGGTGAGTGGGCAGATGCATGGCAAATGCAGTTTAATGTGGATAAATGTGAGTTTATCCACTTTAGTAGCAAAAACAGGAAGGTAGATTACTATCTAAATGGTGTCAAGTTGGAAAAGGGGGAAGCACAAAGAGATCTGGGTGGTCCTTGTTCATCACTCACTGAAAGTAAGCATGTGGGTACAGCAGGCAGTGAAGAAAGCAAATGGCATGTTGGCCTTCAAAAGAGGAGTTGAGTATAGGAGGAAAGAGGTCCTTCTGCAGTTGTATAGGGCCTGAGTGAGACCTCACCTGGAATATTGTGCAGTTTTGGTCCCCTAATTTGATGAAGTACATTCTTGCTATTGAGGGAGTGCAGCATAGGTTTACAAGGTTAATTCCCGAGATGGCGGGACTGTCATATGCTGAGAGAATGGAGTGGCTGGGCTTGTATAATCTGGAGTTTAGAAGGATGAGAGGAGTTCTTATTGAAAGATACAAGATTATTAAGTGTTTGGACACGATAGAGGCAGAAAACATGTTCCCGATGTTGGGGGAGTCTAGAACCAGGGGCCTCAGTTTAAGAATAAGGGGTAAGCTATTTAGAACAGTGTCAAGGAAACACCTCTTCTCACAGAGAGTTGTGAGTCTGTGGAATTCTCTGCCTCAGTGGAGGTGGAGGCCGGTTCTCTGGATATTTTCAAGAGAGAGCTAAATAGGGCTCTTAAAGATAGCGGAGTCAGGGGATATGGGGAGAAGGCAGGAACGGGGTATTGATTGGGGATGATCAGCCACGATCACATTAAATGTCAGTGCTGGCTCAAAGGGCCGAATGGCCTACTCCTACACCTATTGTCTATTGTCCATTGTCTATTATCACAAGGAGTGCATCTCATGGATAACATCCTCACTGCCACTATCACCTTCCCAGAGGAATCAGAGAGAAGCATAAAATACAGACTCATGTACAACCTAAGAACACACAAGGCTGCATGATAAACATTTACAATATTACAGCAGTGCAAGCTGATTCGCAGAGTGAAGAAGACCACCTACAGACTGTGGAGAGTGATAAAGCCGTACAGCTCAGAATCAGGCTCTTCAGCTTATCAAGTCCACAGCGTCCATCAAGGACCCATTTACACAAATGATAAAATTATCCTGACATTCCCATAAATTACCCCTAGATTCAACCATTCACTTATGTAAGAGGAGTGAATCCAGTAGCCAATTTACCTACCAATTCCCACAGCTATTGTTTGATTGTTTGACTTCAAATTCCTGGGCGTGCATATTTCCAGAGACCTTTCCTGGTTCCAGCAGACTAATGCAATTATAAGGAAGGCACATCAGCGCCTCTACTTCCTGAGAAGATTACGGAGAGCCGGTATTTCAAGGAGGATTCTCTCGAACCTCTACAGGTGCACAGTAGACAGCATACTGACTGGTTGCATCGTGGCCTGTTTCGGCAACTTGAACGTCCAGGAGCGGAAAAGACTACAGAAAGTAGTGACCACTGCCCAGTCCATCACCGGCTCTGACCTTTCCACTATCGAAGGGCTCTATCGCAGTCACTGCCTCAAAAAGGCTGCCAACATCATCAAAGACCCACACCATCCTGGTCACACATTTCACCGTTGCCATTGGGAAGAAGGTACAGGAACCTGAAATCTGTACCATCCAGGTTTAGGAACAGCTTTTTCCCCACAGCCATCAGGCTATTAAACTTCACATCAAATAGGCTCTGAACAATAATAGTCTATTATTATTATTGCACTATATCTGTTTATTTATTGTGTATATATGGTCTATGGTCTATCGACACACTGAACTTTTATCTTCTGTTTTGTATTATGTTTACATATTCTGTTGTGCTGCAGCAAGTAAGAATTTCATTGTCCTATCAGGGACACATGACAATAAAACTATCTTGACTCTTGACTTAGAAACATAGAAACATAGAAAGATAGGTGCAGGAGTAGCCATTCGGCCCATACGAGCCTGCACCGCCATTCAATGTGATCATGGCTGATCATCCAACTCAGTATCCCGTACCTGCCTTCTCTCCATACCCCCTGATCCCTTTAGCCACAAGTGCCACATCTAACGCCCTCTTAAATATAGCCAATGAACTGGCCTCAAATACCTTCTGTGGCAGAGAATAGTAAGATTGAACGAGAACTTACCAGTTCGAAGGTTGATCTTTATTTTATGAGGAGTCGAAGTGAGGGATTTCGTGAAGAGCCCGCCGGCGCGCATGCTCGACATACTTCAAAGTAGCGGCGTGGAATCACAGAAACCAACAATAGAAATGACTTCGCATAGTAAGATTGAAGTGACTAAGATTACCAGATGAAGGTGATTGAGGGTTGGGCGAGGAGGGCACGAAATCCCTCACTTCGACTCCTCATAAAATAAAGATCAACCTTCGAACTGGTAAGTTCTCGTTCAATCTTACTATTTCATTTCGGAGTCACGTGAGTGACTTCGTGAAGACTTCAAAGCTTCTGTGATGACATGCCCTGGACCACGTCCATGCTGACACACCACTACCAGGGATGGATGGGAGGAACAAACTTGCTCAATAGTTCATACTGCAAAACAAGAGCATATTTATGAATAACAAATCAAAAACCCCTCATGCGGGGACATCTCCACGTTCTTGACCTGCATTCAGCACAGCTTCTGCGAACTGTAGAGGAGCAGCAACAGGCTTGTTATAAAAACGCTGGAACACAGCTTCATTAGCCCATCCTGCTGTGGCGAGAATTTGGTCCATAGGCACGTCCATAATCCTCGCCGCTGACGTCGATGCAGCCCTGGTGGAATGAGACTTGAACACATTAGTGTCGATACCTGACTTACCCAAGACGACTCGAAGCCACCTGGATATCGTCTGGACTGTCACTCGATGATGAGGTCTCTTATGAGTGACCAGCAGGTATCTCTCCATTCCTCTGATGCGTGCCGTCACCTTGACATAGTGGCGGATATGTGAGGCTAAACATAGCCTAGCATCTGCGGGGTATGCCGGGAACTTCAGCTGCAGCCCTGTGCACCCAGGTCTATGCTGCTTTAGTAGCTCGTCAATGAAAAAGACTACTTCTGTAGGGGTAGATGTCATTCTGTCGACACGAAGTTTGTGTAGTGTCTGTACCCTCTGAGCTGAAGTCAGCGCTAGTAACATCACCAGCTTCATGGTGAGTTTGTCCAGTTGGAGCCCTTCCATGGGAGACCACGTCCTGAGCAGGTTTAATACGTCCCTGACATCCCAGGTGATAGTATAGCGTGGTGTAGGCGGATTCATATTGAATATATCCCGCATGAGTCTGGACACTAGCCTGTTGGATCCTACCTCAATATTGAGGTAGAATGAGAGCGCACTTCTGGCGCTGTTGATGGCACTGTAACTTAAGTGTTCATCATGGTGCAACCCCGCGAGGAATTCCAGGACGTCGGTTATTGTCACGTCATCGTACATGATGCGAGAGCGGCTGCAGTAGGCTTCCCACTTCTTAATATGCGAGCGGTATCTTCGCCTTGTTGACTCTCGACACGACGCCCCGATGGTATCCATGGTCCGAGCTGAGAGGCCGTATTGGACTAATGGCCTGTTCCGAACCTGCAAGCTAACAAATTTAAATAGCCATGGCAGGGATGTGGCTCCCCTGAGACAGGGTGAGTAACCAATTGTGGGCAACCCTTCAAAAGGACCCAAGGTTCGTTGAGCATGTCAAAGACCACCGGATACCAAGGCTGTGTGGGCCAGTCGGGTATAATAAGGATGCTCTTGGCAGCATCTGCCTGAATCTTACGCAATACCCGACTGATGAGGCAAAACGGGGGGAAGGCATAGAAAAACCAATTCCCCCAGTCCAGCGAGAATGCATCTAGCGCTATAGCCCCAGGATCTGGTTCCCATGAAACGTAGGTTGGTACCTGATGGTTCAACCGTGACGCAAAAAGGTCAATGTCTGGTTTACCAAATTTGGCTGTGACTTTAGCAAAAAAAATCTCAGGATGCAACATCCATTCAATATTGTCATTAAATTTGCGTGACCTGGTGTCCGCCACAGTATTAAGCTCACCTGGCAAATAGGTAGCTGAAATCCAAATGTCTCTTTGAACACACCAGAGCCAAATTGAGTTAACCAATTTGTCACACGAAACTGACCTGGTACCACCCATATGGTTTAAGTATGCCACTGCTGTGGTGTTGTCTATTTGGAGACGGACATGTGCTCCAACAAGCTTGGAACAATACGCACAAAGTCCGTGGAATGCTGCCAGCAACTCCAAATAGTTAATCCCTTGAGTCAACAACATCGTTGACGCAAGGGTGTCCCATCTGCCCCCACAACTAGAGCAATTATCCGTAGCTCCCCAGCCATTGGAGCGTGCATCAGTCTGCAAATATACCACCGGAATAGCCTCCCTGATAGGCTTGAATGAGCTGCTAATGTGGCACACCCACCATTGCAACTCATTTATCGCTTCGGACGGCAGCTGCATTGATCGATCATAATGAACAGCGTCCTGTTTTAACGCAGCAATTTTAGCTCTTTGCAAACTCTGATAATGCAAAGGTCCATATCGCAATGCCGGAAACAAAGCTACAAGCTTACCAATTACTGTAGCTGTATGCCGAATCGATGGTATATTGGTGCGGATTAAACCTTGACACACCTGGGTAACCTCCTCAATCTTGTTAATTGGTATGGTAACCCTCATGCTCATAGAGTTCACCGTGAACCCTAGGTAATTAATCACCTGGGCAGGGCAGAACTTTGATTTCTCTGGATGGACAATAAACCCTAATTGTTGAAATATATTGACAGCAGCTGCAACTCCCTGTTCAGCCAATTCCAGGGTGTGGCCCACAATTAAGATATCATCTAAATAGGCCATAACTATATGATGTCGCTGTCTCAAATAAGCCATAATTGGTTTCACTAATTTAGTGAACAATCTAGGGGCTGTGGTGAGCCCATTAGGCAAAGCCTTGTACTGCCAGAGTTGCCCCATCCAGATGAATTTCAAAAACCTCCTGTCGTATTTCTGGATGGATACTGAATAGTATGCGTCTTTCAAATCGATGTATGCCATAAAGCAACCATGAGAAATCAATGATTTGGCTGTTTCAAACGTATCCATTTTAAAATGAGTATATGTTACAAAAGTATTCAAACAGGTTAGATCAATAATGACATGACAACCTCCATCCTTCTTAGGTCTGGTGAATATATTCGAAACAAATTCAACTGGCTCATGCACCGCTTTCTCAATCACTCCCTTCTGTTCAAGCCTTAAAATTTCCTTGTAGCCTGCTGCCTGTTCTGCAGCAGATAATTTAAACGTTCGACCGGGCATGTGCTGGGATGGAGGAATGTCGCCATTAATAAACTCAATTTTATGCCCCTGAATATTCTGCAACACATACTCGTCACCAGTAAAATTACCCCATGCACCCAAAAACAGCCGAAGGCGACCACCAACATGTGAAGTTAAACAAAGAGAAAAGAGAGAACCAGACCCCCTCACCCCCGTGGTTACCGGCGGTCCTTGACACGTGTGGGTGGATGTGGAGGTGCTGGGTTGGCTTGAGGGCGCGGCGTCTTCGTTTTCCACCAGGGTCTCTGCCAACCCTGTCCTAAAAAAGACCCCTGGTGCTGGGTCTGATGTTGCTGTCGTTGTGGAGCTTGAGGGTGGGTCCTCGTCGAGGTACTAGCAGACCCTCGTGAGCGAATGTATGGAGCTTTTGAGCCTGACGGTGTGGCGACACTCTGAGAGCGCATGATCACCACCGTTTTGGCTTGTTCGTCAAGCTCTTTGACTCTCTTCGAGAGGTCCTCCCCAAAGAGTTGACGGGGCGGCGGCGGCGGTTTGCACAATCCTGCAACCTTCGGGTTGAGCGCTGGGCGGATGCTGTTTTTGCGAAACCCGTTGATTTCGTGCTGGGTCGCGCACAGGAGGGCCAGAGCATCTTCCTGGTCCAAATTCAGATCGTCCCCGTCCACCGACCGCGCAAAGGCGGTAATACCGGCCGTGAGGAGCTTCAGGATCCGCTGCAATTTTACCTCTTGTTGACGGATAGCCGCACTGATGTTGCCCCATATCGGCGTATTGACCACAGGCACGTTGAGGGAGTTGCAATTGGATGGAGCCTTGTGACGGCTCATTGCCTGAATGAGGACTTCTTCCTGTAGTTGCTGGTTGTTAAGAAAGTCCACAGTGGCTGCCAGCTTTGCGTTTAAAGGAAGTCCAGATGAATGTGGGGCCGCAAATTTGGTCGCCACATCCAGAAGATCCTCCGCTGGCACCTCCAACGGAGGTGGTATGGAATCCACCAAAACCTCCTCCTCCTGCTGCTCCAGTCTGATGGTAGAGGCTGGTGACGACGCCCTGTGCCTGTTGCTGCCCTGCTGTAGTTGACGTTGAAGCAGGAGCTCCAGCAGCCGCTCCATACGGTCAATACGCCCTTCACCCTGAACACTCAGGTGGTCGGAGTCCTCCGGCTCTGAAAAGAAAACCGGGCTCCTATCATCGGCCCGCACCTCATTGAGGCCCAGCCGGTGCCGGTAGTTGTCGCTAACAGCCGCCGAGGTGAAACTGCGCGATTCCCGCGCGGGCGTGTTCAACCGCCTCCGTTTAGCGGGAGCTGAAGCCGCTGCCACTAAGGGCAATTGCGGCGTGGTGTCGGCACCAGCCGAAGCATGGCTGCCTGAAGCCCGCGCAGGCTTGCCGGCTGCCCACATCGTGGACTTTGCCGACGCATGGTCTCGCCCACCCATCCATGGGGGGCTCGGTGACTGTGACGAGACCCGACTCAACCGACCCGTCCCGGCGTCGAGAGTCGGGGTGTGCCGGCTGGACCTCACAGCCGCCCCGGGTCTCGCCCTGGAACCTGACCGCTCCTCCGTGTCAGGCAATGCCTTAGCCCTGGCAGGGTTAGGCTTCTGGGCTCCTGCCCTTCCCCTACTCGGAGGGCTGAGTGGAACGGGCCATGCAGCCGCACGCACCCAGCTCGAGGTCGCCAGCGAGCCCGCTGACAACCTGACTGCCATGGCAGGGTCCCCCTGCTCTGGCGGCACACCACACTCCTCCTCGTCGAACTCCTCCGAGCTGTGGTGTGCTGGCGGATCTGGACCTGTAATCACAGGACTTACCCACATCTCCGCCTGAGTCCCGGCCTGCGTTGCAGGTACTGCCGATGGTAAAGGCCCCGGAACTGGTGACCGGCGAACTCGTCCTGACGTCCTCCGGCCCTTGGAACTCCCATCCATGTCCTTGCTGCAAGACATAACCAACAACAAGGACCACCAACTAAAGGTAGGATACTTACATTTGTGGCCCCTTACGAAGGGCTGGCGAGGAGCGCGCTCCACC
This sequence comes from Raja brachyura, assembly GCA_963514005.1. The sequence goes on from OY740782.1 coordinate 46,672,524, forward strand.
GCCAGCCATCGCAGCACTCACGTGACTCCGAAATGAAATTCCAGAGACTCACCACTCTCTGTGTAAAGAATGTTTTCCTCATCTCGGTCCTAAAGGAATTCCCCCTTATCCTTAGACTGTGGCCCCTTGTTCTGGACTCCCCCAACATTGGGAAGAATCTTCCAGCATCTAGCTTGTCCAACCCCTTAAGAATTTTGTAAGTTTCTATAAGATCCCCCCTCAATCTTCTAAATTCCAGCGAGTACAAGCCAAGTCTATCCAGTCTTTCCTCATATGAAAGTCCTGACATACCAGGAATCAGTCTGGTGAATCTTCTCTGTACCCCCTCTATGGCAAGAATGTCTTTCCTCAGATTTGGAGACCAAAACTGTACGCAATACTCCAGGTGTGGCCTCACCAAAACCCTGTACAACTGCAGTAGAACATTCCTGCTCCTATACTCAAATCCTTTCGCTATGAATGCTAACATACCATTTGCTTTCTTCACTGCCTGCTGCACCTGCATGCCTACTTTCAATGACTGGTGTACCATGACACCCAGGTCTCGTTGCATCTCCCCTTTTCCTAATCTGCCACCATTCAGATAATAGTCTACCCTCATGTTTTTGCCACCAAAGTGGATAACCTCGCATTTATCCACATTATACTGCATCTGCCATGCATCTGCCCATTTACTCAGCCTATCCAAATCACCCTGCAGCCTCCAAGCATCCTCCTCACACCAACTATACCCCCCAGCTTGGTGACATCTGCAAATTTGGAGATGTTGCATTGAATTCCCTCGTCCAAATCATTAATATATATTGTAAATAGCTGGGGTCCCAGCACTGAGCCTTGCGGCACCCCACTATTCACTGCCTGCCATTCTGAAAAGGACCCGTTTACTACTACCCTTTGCCTCCTGTCTGCTAGCCAGTTCTCTATCCACATCAATACTGAACCCCCAATACCGTGTGCTTTAAGTTTGTATGCTAATCTCTTATGCGTGACCTTGTCGAAAGCCTTCTGAAAGTCTAGATATAACACATCCACTGGTTCTCCCTTATCCACTCTACTAGTTACATCCTCGAAAAATTCTATCAGATTTGTCAGACATGATTTACCTTTCGTAAATCCATGCTGACTTTGTCCAATGATTTCACCACTTTCCAAATGCGCTGCTATCCCATCTTTAATAACTGACTCTAGCAGTTTCCCCACTACCAATGTTAGACTAACTGGTCTGTAATTCCCCGCTTTCTCTCTCCCTCCTTTTTTAAAAAGTGGGGTTACATTAGCTACCCTCCAATCCTCAGTAACTACTCCAGAATCTAAGGAATTTTGAAAAATTATCACTAATGCATCCACTATTTCTGTGGCTACCTCCTTGAGTACTCTGGGATGCAGACTATCTGGCCCTGGGGATTTATCGGCCTTCAATCCGTTCACTTTACCCAACACCACCTCCCGGCTAACCTGGATTTCACTCAGTTCCTCCATCTTATTTGACCCCCATTCCACTGCTATTTCCGGCAGTTTCTTTATGTCTTCCTTAGTGAAGACAGAACCAAAGTAGTTATTCAATTGGTCTGCCATGTCCTTGTTCCCCATGATCAATTCACCTGTTTCTGACTGCAAGGGACCAACATTTGTTTTAACTAGTCTCTTTCTCTTAACATATCTATAAAAACTTTTGCAGTCAGTTTTTATGTTCCCTGCCAGTTTCCTTTCATAATCTATTTTCCCGTTCCTAATTATGCCCTTTGTCCTCCTCTGCTGGATTCTGAATTTCTCCCAGTCCTCCGGTAGGCTGCATTTTCTGGCAAATTTGTATGCCTCATCTTTTGTTTTTATACTATCCCTGATTTCCCTTGTTATCCATGGAAGCACCACCTTCCCCGATTTATTCTTTTGCCTTGAATTTTGATTGAAAGATACAACATGCAAACAGGTCCTTTGGCCCACCGAGCCCACGCCAACCATCAATTGCCTGTTCACAGTTTTTCCATGTTATCCCACTTCTGTACCCACTCCTTGCATGCTGGGGACAATTTAAAGAAGCCATTTGAACCTCCAAACCCACACGTCTTTGGGATGTAGGAAGAAACAGAAGCAGCCAGAGATGACCCATGCGGTCACAGTGAGAACGTGCAAACTCCACATAGGCAACAACTGAAGTTGTGATATGGAGGGCATTAAAACACCCAGGAGAAACTCACACAGTTAGGCGAAGAATGTGTAGATTTCACACTGACAGTACGGATGTCAGCATTGAAAGGGGTGTTGGAACTTTGAGACGTCAGTTCTACTATTTGCACCAATGTGTCAAGCATATATTTCAATTCAGATACTAGTCCACAGTACTCTGTTGCATGTCATTGAAAATAAATCTGGTTTTATTGAAGCTTGGACATGAAATATCATTGAAAAAAAGGGTTTCTTCTTCCTCAGAAAATGTCACAATGCTTCATTCGAGCTATTTTTTTTAATATAAAGGGGAATGTAAAGCAGAATGATGCAGGGAAACAATTTTCAGCCACTGCTAATGACACCAGTGCACCAATTGCAGACCGAGCAGAGTGCAGCTGTAATTAGACCCACACAACCAGCACAATCATTATTGTGCATACCACTATTAATTTGAAACAGCAGTTCTTCTGGCTGGACAGATCAGCTTAACATCAGAGCACTCCCCCTCCCTAAGTTTCCAAGACAAATATTTTGGCTGCACACACTGCTCTACAAACACGCTGAATCATAGAAGAAGGAAAACAACATCCAGAAGTTAAACAGGAGAGAATGAGGCAGTGAAAAGTATGAAGCCTATCATGAAACACAACAGTCTGGAAGAGCGTCGAAACAGGGAATAATGAAAATAATATAGTGGCTCATTGCCCACGCTGGCATTTCAGGGGCTTTTCTATCCAGCAATACCAAATAAATTATCTGAAAACACTTTCCCCAATTGCATTAGCATGAGCAATGCCAACTTTTGATCACATCTCATCAACAAAGAAACACAAAGTTACAGAACACCTAAAAAGCAGAGCAAAGGATATCTACTCCAATGGTACTATCCTGATGATTATCACTCCATGAATTTTCATACACACTTCAGAAGCATGCCCAATCTATTCCTTTCTGTTTCTACACCTAACAAGTTTTCTTTGACATTCAATAGATTCCTAGAAACCCATGTGTGAACTTTTGAATAACTGTAAGTCCCTATGCTGAACAATACCGTATAGGATGGACACAAAATGCTACAGTAACTCAGTAACTGTGTAGGACACTGAATATAACCTTTTTCTGGGCATGTAGGTCGGTGATGTTATGCTGCATTATCCCTCTTTACGATCTGAGTCACTAACTTCACAAGTTTTTAACAATGTTTTTTTGGCAAATAACATTGATTCACAACCAAAGCCTTAAAGGAATGGGTGAGGGGAGTCAATAAATCCTCTGTAATTCTCACAGTTCACCTCATGCTTCATTATTATCATCACCAGTTACAAAGAGACTTGTCAGGGCGTTCCCACTCTCCCATCAAACTTTGATGTCTTTGTGGGGTTCCAAGGACCAAAAGAGACATTTTGAAAGGATCAATGATCAGAAGATATACCACACATTTATTGGTACCAGGTAATATACTGGGCGAAGTCACATAATATGATTGGACCCCAAACATCCTTGCATCAATGTAAGCAGCTCCATGGAAGAAAACGCCCCATCTTCACTTTCCTTTGCTACATCCCCAATGATTTCTTCTTTCAAATATGGTATGATGAGTCCTTTCTTCCTACCTAACTTGTAAGTCCCTATGGTGAGCAATACTGTAAGGGCATTGACCCATTCTTGGTGATGTTTGAAGGAAATCTATGGACATATGAAGCATATCTTCAACATATCAACAGCTTGCTTCATGATGGAAGTGTTGATATTATGGTTCTCAATATAGTACATGTGCGTAGTATATAATGGTCCAATATTGTTTCCAACATGAATCAAGTTTGAAGCTGTACTCACTTATCCATTTTTATTTGGGCCATAATCCTGAAACCAAATGTTCTGGGAAGTTTGGACCATCTATCATATAGCATGGTACCGCCTAGGAATTCTAGGTGGAGATCTGTTTGCACCTTTTCTTGTGGATGTCCAGCACATACCCACAGGTGCAGAGACATCTCTTCTGATTTTCTAAATTATCGGTTGTTACTGTGGTGGTGTTTAGTTTAGTTTCGAGATACAGCATGGAAACATGCCCTTCGCCCCATCGAGTCCACACCGACCCGTATACTACTTCTATCATGGGGACATGATTGCACACTGGGGACTATTTACAGAAGCAAATTAACCTACCAAACTGCACATCATTGGAATGTGAGAGGAAACCAGAGCACCTGGAGAAAACCCACATGTTCACAGAGAGAATGTGCTGAATCTATACAGACAGCACCTGTACTCAGGATCGAATCCGGATGGCTGGTGCTGTAAGGCAGCATCTCTACCATTGTGCCACTGTGCCATCCACAGTGTGGTGCTTGGATTTCAAAGTGAGTCCTGTCACTGGCATCCTGCGGATAGAAAATATGGCATGTCGCTGACTGCCAACCCATCTGTTATTAGGAGTTCAAATGTTTCTCCCAGACCTCCTTGGGCAGTGCATTAGAAGAGCCTAAGAGTCTGTGGGAGTGGGAACCTTGCCAGAGAAGCAAAACACACTGCCTACTCATTCAGACAGCCACTATCACAAGAGCAGTTTATATGAAATGCCTTCATCAGTAAGAATATTGAGTCCAGCAGCTGAGACATTAATACAGCTGTATTAAACATTGATGAAACTACATTTAGAGTAATGTGTGCACTTCTGGTCACCCTGGTACATGAAGGATATCAAAACGCTGCAAAGGATAGAGAAAAGATTCACCAGGATGTTACCAGGAATTAAGGGCTTTGAGTTAGAAGAAGAGGCTGGATAACTTTGGACTTTACTCCCTGGAGAGTAGGAGACTGAGGGATGACTTTATAGGGGTTTATAAAATTAGGAGAAGTACGAATAAGGAGAATGGTCACCATCTTTTTCCCAGAATAGAGGAGTCCAGATATAGTGTGCATACTGTAGGTTTAAGGCAAGATGGGAAAGATTTAAAATAGACCAATTTCTTTGCACAGGGGGTGATAGGTATATGGGATGAGGTGCCAGAGGAAGCTGTGCATGTGGGAACAATTATGACTTTTAATAGATGTTCAATCAAGTACATGGACAGGAAAGGTTTAAAGGTGTAGGAAGGAACTGCAGATGCTGGTTTACACTAAAGATAGACACAAAATGCTGAGGTTACACTGTGAGACAGACAGCATCTCTGGATAGAAGGAATGGGTGACATTGCGGCTCGAGACCCTTTTTAAGACTGGTGATATCTAATGTTTCCTGTCCAGGTCTTGGCAACTTGAACTCCTTAAAGGTTGATCATAAGATCAGAAAGGTTAGAAAAGTTCCACCACTTAAACACTCACTGCTGTATTTTTGCCGTAGGAAATTGAACTGGCAACTGCAATAATTCAGCTGAAACAATGAAAATTCTTTAAAACATAGAAATATAGAAACATAGAAAAATAGGTGCAGGAGTAGGCCATTCGGCCCTTCGAACCTACACCGCCATTCAATATGATCATTGCTGATCATCCAACTCAGTATCCCGTACCTGCCTTCTCTCATAGAAACATAGAAACATAGAAAATAGGTGCAGGAGTAGGCCATTCGGCCCTTCGAGCCTGCACCGCCATTCAATGTGATCATGGCTGATCATCCAACTCAGTATCCCGTACCTGCCTTCTCTCCATACCCCCTGATCCCTTTAGCCACAAGAACCACATCCAACTCCCTCATGAATATAGCCAATGAACTGGCCTCAACGACCTTCTGTGGCAAAGAATTCCAGAGACTCACCACTCTCTGTGTAAAGAATATTTTCCTCATCTCGGTCCTAAAGGAATTCCCCCTTATCCTTAGACTGTGATCCCTTGTTCTGGAATCCCCCAACATCGGGAACAATCTTCCTGCATCTAACTTGTCCAATCCCTTAAGAATTTTGTAAGAATTAAGAAGTTCATAAATATAAACCACCATCACATTTTGGTCTCTGGGAATGCTTGCAGAGTTAAAATTTGGTGCTAATTTAAAAACAAAGTACCCTTGAACATCTCCTAAAGATGGTCATATCACCAACTAATGACATCCAGTACCTGATAATTAAATCCTGACTTTATTAGGCATATCTTGTCTGACGTACACAAACAATCCATGAAGCCCTATTGATCCAAGTTCGCACTTTACAGTATAAATTACAAATATTCACCTGGTCACTGATAATTAACCTACCTGTTATTCAGGGTTGAAACAGTGCAGTTGCCCAGATTTTTCTCGACACTGCTTCAGAGAGCTAAATGTATGTGATTTTGGAGTTACTTTCACACTTCTGCTGTATCTGGTGGTCTAGCATTATCCTCAATTACTTTGACTCTGGAATCCTTTATCCTTATTACAATATTTTTGTTGAACTGGCCTTGCAAGAATATTCTGAGGAAATACAGCACTGATGGTGGTTGCATCCTTTGGATGAGATATTAAGCTAATCAGGTAGATGTAAAAGATTTCATACCTCAATATTAAAGAGCACTGGAAATCTGCCTTATATCCTGTAATATTTACCCTAAAATTATTAATGCTACAGTCAGCCATTTCCATATCTGGTTATTATCATATTGCAAATGGTGAGACTTTGGTGTGTGCAAATTAGTTGTTGTCTCTTTCACATTACAGTGACTACCTGAGGAATACACTTCATTGATTGTGATGTATTTTGGGGTGTTATGTACAAAATATAAAAGTTGCTGTTAAATAGATTTTTCCCTGCTAGCAGCAGGAGTGGGACACTTGTTAGGAAAGAAATAGATGAAAGTTAGGGATGAAAACAATGTAGTTATTAATTTCAAGTCATTGGATAGAGTCAGGCAGTATTCCATACAGTAAGTGAAAAAAAAAGCATTCTTGTTGTTTGTTCAGATGTGATGTTATGTTGGGATTGAACCGTGACATTTGCATTCCTTGCATTAGACTCAGTAAGAACTGTTTTATGAAAATTTAACAGTTATCAGCTGCCTTTGCCTTCCCTGCAATGTTTCAAGGGCGTAAAAGCCTGTTTTTAGTACAGAACAAATTTAGGAGATTTGCAAGGTGTTCTTTTTTTATATAAGTTGGCCTGCTGTGTGTCAGGGAAAGCACAAAGATAAGCTCCCAGACGAAAATGTAAATAGATAAATTGTCCCACAATTTTTTTTAATTAAACCTGCATTAAAGTATGAAACAAACAGGCAGCAATATCTTGTCTAAAATGCAAGTTAAAACAGATTTTCTTCCTACACAGCTGTTTTCTTCTAGCTATAGTATCCTCTCTGAGATAGAAAACGCAAGTATTCTCTTACAAGTGAAATAAGTTTTACTGAGCCTTTGGTGAGGCCTTGTTTGCAGTAAAAATAGAAAATGCTGGTAAATACTCAGCAAATCAGGCAGCATATGTGGACAGGGGAACACTAAACGTTCCAGGTCCACGATCCTTCATCAGAACTGCCTTCATCAGACACGGATCTGAATCTTTAACTCTCTGTACAGATAATGCCTGACTTGCTGAGTATTACCAGTATTTTCTATTTTGATTTCACATATCCAGCATCTTCAGTTTTATTGTAATTCTTAGTTATTACTACTTAGATGTGCAGAGTGGCTGGGAAAAAACTACCCATACTAAAGTCCTTCCCACCTGTGTAAATTAATTTGGATATTTAATTTTCCATCAAAGGTTCTTTTGGTTCACCAAACAAATGATTTTATCTGAGTTCCATTTCTCAAGATTGTTTGGCTACAACACCAAATACGCCATTGATATCCCTGAATTAGATATTGGTGAGAAGGAGGTTTTTTCTCCTTGTCTTAAAAGCAATTGGCAAACCAACAGTAAATACACCAAGGTAGACAAACGTGCTGGAGAAACTCAGCTGGTGCAGCAGCATCTACGGAGCAAAGGAAATAGGTAACATTTCGGGCCGAAACCCTTCTTCAGACTGATGGAGGGGGGGGGGGGGGGGGGGGGGGAGAGCGGGGAGAAGAAAGGAAAAAGGGGGAGGAGGAGCCCGAGGGCTGAGGGAGAGATAGGAAGGGGAGGAGACAGCAAGGGGTAACGGAATTTGGAGAATTCAATGTTTAAGCCACTAGGGTGCAGACTGCCCAAGAGGAATATGAGGTGCTGTTCCTCCAATTTCCAGTGGTCCTCAATCTGGCCATGGAGGAGGCCCAGGCCAGAGAGGTTGGATACGGAATGGGAGGGGGAGTTGAAGTGCTGAGCCACCGGGAGATCAGGTTGGTTAATGCGGACCGAGCGGAGGTGTTCGGTGAAACAATCGCCAAGCCTACGCTTGGTCTCACCGATGTAGATCAGCTGACATCTAGAGCAGCGGATGCAATAGATGAGGCTGGAGCAAATGCAGGTGACCTCTGTTGGACCTGGAACGACTGCTTGGGTCCTTGAATGGTGTCGAGGGGAGAGGTAAAGCGACAAGTGTAGCATCTCTTGCGGTTGCAAGGGAAAGTGCCCGGGGAGGGAGTGGTGCGGGAGGGAAGGGAAGAATTGACAAGGAAGTTATGGAGGGAGCGGTCTGTAAATACACCATTCCCAGAGTTGGATAAGATGTTAAAATGCTGACAGTTCAAAAGTAACGCACTGAACATGTGCTTATGAGAAATCAACTTAATAATTTGCACTCCTCTATTCTGCATGAAACAGAAATAAAACAGAAAATACACATCAGGCTCGGCAATAGCAGAATAAGAAGAGTCTGAAGAAGGGTCGGACCCGAAACGTCACCTATTCCTTCTCTCCAGAGATGCTGCCTGTCATGCTGAGTTACTCCAGCTTTTTGTGTCCATCTTTGGTTTAAACCAGCACTTGCAGTTCCTTCTTACACAAGAAAAATTAAGATTTGTGTCATGACCTTTGCAAGACTTTTAATTTAGAGTTTAGAGATACAGCGACGAAATAGGCCCTTAACCAACTGAGTCCGCACCAATCAGTCATCACACCATACACTAGCACTAAACTACACACTTGGGACCATTTACAACTTTACTGAAGCAATTAACCTGCAATTCTATATGTCTTTGCAGGGTGGGAGGAATCCAGAGCACCCGGATAAAACCCACACAGTCACAGGTGGAACGTGCAAACTCTGTACAGACAGCGCCCATAGTCAGGATCAAATGTGGGTCTCTGATGCTGTGAGGAAGCAATTCTACTACTGCACCACCTAAAGCTTGGCCTCTTGTAAATCTTCTCTGCACTCTTCCCCGTTTGCCACCTGTCAGAATAATCTCACCAATTACAAACACTCTGTTACTTCCTTTCTCAAATGTACATGCATGTGCCCCTGATTCTCTCACCATGCAACCACACTCTAGGTAATTTACAGCTAACCTAACAACCAGCATGTCTTTACGATTTGGGAGGTGACCAGAGCACCCACAGGCAGAATCTGCAGTAATTACATAGGCAGTATAAGAGTTGCTGGAGCTTTGAATGTGAGTCATGAGATTTACTGTTGATGTTGGTGGCAAGTCCAGTGGTCATTATCTTAAATGACACCATACACTACATCCTTTGAAAGATAACCAATCAATACCAAGTTTGCAGTTACATCAGAAATATTAGAAATAATGAATGAACATAATAATGTAAGTTCCCACTGGGAAGAAGATCTCTTTAAAAAATATTGCATTTTAGTTTAGTTTTAGTCTAGTTTAGTTTAGAGATGCAGCACAGAAACAGACCCTTTGGCCCACTGAGTCCACGCCGACTTGCCTTCCCCGCACACTAACACTATCCTACACACACTAGGGACAATTTACAATTTTACCAAGCCAATTAGTCTGTAACCAGGTACATCTCTGCAGTGTTGGAGGAAACCGGAGCTCCCGGAGAAAACTCGCGCAGGTCATGGAGAGAACGTTCAAACTCCATACAGAGAGCGTCCACAGTCAGGATGGAACTCTGGTTGTAAAGCAGCAACTCTACCTCTGTGCCACCATGTCACCCCAGCTTTGATACTGCTTTTGTGTATCTTCCGTAGGGTCAAAAAGGGAACTCTTGTCCATAATGTTGCTTCACCTCAGCAATTAAGCATCACATACTGATTCCTTTATCTTTGAACCAACACTAGCAATATCTTACATGATTGTGTCAAATCTAACTTTCTTTAAGAAATATTTAATCATGCTTTTTTTCCCCTTTTGTTTATCTTTATCTATATATTATTTAAAATCTTTACCTGGAGCACACATCATGCAGCTCATGTTAATATTTAACATTGTAAATCCACGTACAAATATATCGACTATATATCTAGATGTAAACAATGGCAAAACTGAAGCAAACAAAGCAAACTTTTCAAGGTAATGATTGGCGAACCCATGAAATCAAAATTAAAAAATAAATGCCTCAGCTGCAACAGTTTGCATTTTCTTATTTTCTACAAGGCACTTTTGCCTGACAACAATTCTTCCAAAGGGATAATATAAAATACATACATTAAATGATGAGAATGCTTCCAGTTGCACCAATGACAAAGGGTGAGCGGTAACAATGACGGCCAATTTTGACTTTGAATAATCTCTACAGGAGAATTCTTCGAATGTCAGCTCGGACTCTTTGACTCATAAAGATATAGACTTAAACAGCAGGGAGACAGACCTCTCAGTCCAACCTATCCATGCCGACCAATGTGCCCTATATAAGCTAATCCCATTTGCTCGCATTTGGCCCATCTCCCTTTAAGCCTTTCCTCACTATGTACCAGTTTTCTTGCCTCAGCAAGGCCAGCAGCATAATAAAGGATGAGTCACACCCTCACCACTCCCTCTTCTCCCCTCTCCCAACAGTCAAAATGTATAGAAGTGGGAAAACTATACCACCTGATTCGGGGACAGTTTCTTCCCAGCTGTCATCTGGCAACTGAATCATCCTACACAACCAGAGAGCAATGCCAAACTACAATCTACCTCTTTGATTACCCTTGATTAGACTTGCTGGGTTTACCTTGCTCTGAACGTTATTCCCTTATCATGTATCTATACACTGTAAATAGATTGATTGTAATCATATATTATTGTCTTTTTGCTGACTGGTTAGCACACAACAAAAAGCTTTTCACTGTCAATAAACTAAATTGAACTGAAACTGAAACTTCTGAGCAATCCTACCATGAACTAAGGTATTGATTTGCTTCTACCCCATTATGGACATCGGACTTTGTCTATGGAATGGATGCGCTGCAATGCTGAGAACTATATTCTGCAGTCAGTATCTTCTTCTTTGCTCTATGTTTTGTACTTGAGTTTGACTTGATTGTATTTATGTATATTATTACCTGAAATACAAAACAAAGCTTTTTATGGTACTCGGTACACGTGAAAATAATAAATCTAAACTTGGTTAAACAACTCTGTACATTTACCCTATCTATTCCCCTCATGATTTTATATTCCTCTATAAGATCATCCTTCAGTCTCCTATGCTTCGAGAAGTAAAGTCCTAGCCTGCTCATCCTCTCCCTATAGTTCAGCCCCTCAAGTCCTGGCAACATCCTTGTAAATCTAGAAGTAGAAACAAATATCTACAGATGTTGGTTAATACTCAAAAGGATGTAAAGTGCTGGAGTAAGTAGGTCAGGCAGCATCCCTGAAGATAGGAAACATTTTGGAGGAAACATTTTGGGTCAACACCCTTATTCAGAGTCTAGAAGTGAGAGGAATCTAAAGAGATGGGTGAGGACAAGTTCCACAAGGTGGAGGAGAGTGTTAATATTGATTGGGTTCTCCGTTGGAGGAAGTAACAGAGGGATGAAACTGGTGGGGGATGGAGGTGCAGAGGGACTGTATGTCCATGGCAAAGATGAGACAATGGGTGCATATAAATTGAATATTATCTATACTATTACTAAAACTCTCATGTTGTCCTCTTCCGGTTTGCGTTGTTTTTCAATTTACGCAAATACGGTACCCTATTTACGCAAAAACGCCACCTTACTCACCGTTCTCCTCTGCTCCAAGCGCACCAAGTTTAATTCCAATCAGTGAAATATTACAAAAGTTATTGGTCTGCTATTCGCCGGGATGGCGATGCCTCTACCGGCACCCGCTGTCAATCAGCGCGCCGAGAATAGAGCTGAAGGGGCGGAGTGTGGACTGTGTTCCGCGGGCGAGGCGGGCTGTGTTCATCGGCGGGTGCTGTGAGCATGATAGGCGCTGCGATCGGGAGCTGCTGAGTGAGTCCAGAGCTGGGTCCGGGAGTCGGTGAGTGCGGTCGGAGCCGGGGCCGGGAACCAGTGTGCCCACACACGCCCGTCCCACACCCCCCTCCCCCACACTCCCCTCCCCCACAATCCCCTCCCCCACACTCCCCCCACCACCCACACCCCTCCCACATACATCTACTCCCCTACCCCCCACAACTCCACCTACCCCCACAAAGCCCCCCCCCACCCAACCCCCACAACCCCCCTCCCCCCACAAACCCCCTCCCTGCACACCCCTCCCCCCGCATTGGGGGAACAGGTGACTGGTGGAATATTGCATTGGGGGATGAGTTGCGTTGGGAGACCAGGTCTCCTGTGTGACTTAGTCTAGTAAAGGGGCTGTCCCACTGCGGCGACCTAATTGGCAAGTTTAGAAGAGTTTGCCCTCGACTCATACTCCCAGCATGGTCAACATGAGGACCTAGGAGGTCTTTGTAATTCTTCTTCATGCTTGAGAGTAGTCCCCGTGTACTCGAGGCCTCAGCTAGGTCGTGGCATATTTTTTAACATGCTGAAAAATGCCCGCGAGTAAACAAAGGTCGCCATGGAAAAACTCGATCGTTTTTTACTCGTAGGTTTAGTCGAGGTGGGTCGTAGTAGGTCGGCATGTTATTTGTAGGTAATCGAGGGTAGTTGAAGGTAATCAAAGGCAGTTGCAGATAGTCTTCAACATAGTCGAAGGGAGGTCGAAGGAGATCTACATAGTCGAAGGTCTTCAACATGACACTTTTTCAAACTTTCCTAAACTCTTCTAAACTCGCCATTAGGGTGCCGCAGTGGGACAGCCCCTTTAGAGTTGAAGGATGGCTGAGCTGTCTTGGACATAGGTGGAAAGGGACTGGACATAGAAATAAGATGAAATTGAATTATGTGGTTCATCCTTAAACATTGTCTGCTTTAATCTGTCATTTTCACACCTTACCCTTCCATATCTCTAGTCTCCCTCTCCCCTGGATCTCAGTCTGAAGAAGGGTTTCGACCCAAAACGTCACACATTCCTTCGCTCCAGATATGGTGTCGGTCCCACTGACTTACCCCAGCATTTTGTGTCTATCTTCGAGGTATGTGGGGATGAGTTTAATAGGGCAGGAGCAGGCAGAGGTGATGGATCTGCAGGAGCAGTCCTGTGTGTGGAATTTGGGGAGGAGATGTAAGAGGGCCATGCAGGGCTGGGGATCGATAAGGTTGGAGTCTGTGGGGAGGATGTTGAAACAGAAACATAAAGCATAGAAAAATAGGCGTAGGAGTAGGCCATTTGGCCCTTCGAGCCAGCCCCACCATTCCATATGAACATGGCTGATCATCTAAAATCAGTACTCCGTTCCTGCTTTCTCCCCATATCCCTTGATTCCTTTAGCCCTAAGAGGTAAATCTAACTCTCTATTGGAAACATCCAGTAAATTGGCCTTCACTGCCTTCTGTGGCAGAGAATTCCACAGATTTACAACTCATTTACAGTTTTTCCTCATCTCAGTCCTAAATGGCCTACCCCTTATTCTTAAATTTTAACGCCTGGTTCTGGACTCCCCCAACATCGGGAACATTTTTTGATCATCTAGCCTATCCAATCCTTTAAGAATTTTATGTGTACCTATAAGATCCCCTCTTATCCTTCTAAATTCCAGTGAATACAAGCCCAGTCGACCCATTCTTTCATCATATGTCTGTCCCGCCATTCCGGGAATTAACTTGATGAACCTACACTGCACTCCCTCAATAGCAATAATGTCCTTCCGCAAATTAGGAGACCAAAAGAGCACACAATACTCCAGGTGCAACCTGGAAGGGTCTCGATCCAAAACATCACCTATCCATGTTCTCTAGAGATACTTCCTGACTCTGCTGAACTACTCCAGCACTTTGTGACCTCACAAATCTTCTCAGCACTCTTTTCAGTTTAAAGACATCCTTCTTATAGCAGGGTGACGTAAACTGAACACAGTACTCAAAATGTGGCATTACCTACATTTTGTACAACTTTAACATAACATCCCGACTGCTGTACTCAATAGTCTCGCTGATAAAGGCCGAATGCTATCTTTGCAAGAGAAAGGATGGGTGATGTTTCGGGTCGGGATCCTAGGAAGGGTGCCGATCCATAAGTTCATCCTTCTCCAGAGATGTTGCCTTGCCCGCTGAGTTATTCCAGCACTTTGTGTCCATCTTCGGTATATACTGGCATCTGCGGTTTCTTTCTTCACAACCTTCTTTGCCACCCAATCAACCTATGACACCACTTTTGGGAATGATATACTTGTACTCCTAGATCCCTCTGTTCTACAATACTCACCAAGGCCTACCTTTCACCCAGGTTTGACTTCTTGAAATGCAGCACCTTGCACTTATCTGAATTAATCTCAATCAGCCATTCCACAATCTACTTGCCCAGCTGATCATGAGCCTGTTGTAAGTATTGATAGCCACCTTCACTTGCTGCAATACCCACCCACATTAGCATCATCTGCACGCTTACTAACCCAGCCTTGCTATTTTCATCCAATTCCCTGATATAAACCATAAACAACAATGCGACCAGCACTGATCCTTGATGCAAACCGCTAGCCGCAGTCATTCAGTCCGAAAAACACACTTCCACCATTACCCTCTGTTCCCTTGCTTAAAGCTGATTCTGTATCCACTTAGATAGCTCTATCTGGACCTCATGTGATCTAACCTTCCAGAGCAGTCTACCAAGCAGAACCTCATCAAAGGCCTTGCTGAAGTCAGTATAGACAACATCTATAGCATTTCCCTCCAACTATCTATTACTTCATTTACTACTTCACATACTAACTATCCATTATTTAACTATCTATTCATTGCAGTGGTTGCGGTAAAGCTCTTGTCTCTAAAGGTACATCCCTTTGCTTATGGTTGAGTCTCAATATCGGTTTGTTGTTGGATTGCTTCCTCCCTCATGTGATTTAGTCACAATGTATTATGCTGGGTGCACAGTTGATCTTTGAAGACGTTGGACGATTGAAATGCCGCTTTCCAGCTGATTTATTGCAACATTTTTTACAAAAGTATGATGATATTTGACCTTCAAAATCTGTGGTTTTAAAATAGCGCAAGATTATACATTGTTGCATGCCTTATATTGATAAACAAATCATACTTTTTTTTTACATATTATAACCTGTGAAGATTAGGCAATAATCTTCTAGCAATTCTATTCTAATACACTGGAAAAGTAAAGCCCATATTGAATGTCCAGCCATACCACCATGGCCCTTCTAAAGGCTATTAATCATCTATAATATTGGCAATCGTATCAAAATGTGGACAACTTTGTCTGAAATATTCTACGTTAGGCTTTCATAGAGGCTGAAATACAGAATCTGCAACATTTCAATCCATCAAATTTGATATAAATCCATGGAAAATGTAATCAAACCTTAGTTCTCATTCTAGCTCAAAATATACATGGACAATAATCACATTATGACAACGTAGGACTTCAATTTTCAATCATTTGAAAACTCAGAGGGGAAAAATTAACAGCTACTTTTCACGCCAAGTTTCCTTTTTATGCCAACTCTCATACGTGGTAATACAAGTTTAATTATTGGGCAGCCAGGGTGGCCATGGTGGTGCAGCGGTAGAGCTACTGCTTTACAGCGCTTGCAGCGTCAGAGACCCAGGTTCGATCCCGCCTACGGGTGCTGTCTGTATGGAGTTTGTACGTTCTCCCCGTGACTGCGTGGGATTCCTCCGAGATATTCAGTTTTCTCCCACATTCCAAAGAGGTACAGGTATGTAGGTTAATTGGCTTAGTATATGTGTAAATTGTCCATGGCGTGTGTAGGATAGTGTTAATGAGTGTGGAGTCCTGGGCAGTGCAGACTCGGTGGGCCGAAGAGCCTGTTCCCACGCTCACAGTTCACAGTGATCGTTCACAGGATATTTAGATTGTAGGATATTTAGTACCAAGAACAGAACAGCACAGGGACGGGCCCTTCTGCCCACAATGTCTGTGTTGAACATGACACCAAGTTAAACTGATCTCCTCTGCTTGCACATGATCCATGTCCCTCTATTCCCTGCATATTCATGGGTTTATCAAAAAGCCTCTTAAACACCATTATCGTATCTGCCTTCACCACCACCTCTGACAGCATGTTCTGGATGCCCACCACCTTCTGTGTAAAAATACATGCCTTGCACATTTTGAGTGAGAGTATGCCATGCCTGATTCTTTAAAGACTGGCAAAATGTTCTTCAACGATAAAATGTTCCTCAGTATCCTGTACCTGCCTTCTCTCCATACCTCCTGATCCTTCTACCACAAGGGCCACACTTAACTCCTTCTTAAATATAGCCAATGAACTGGTAGTTAAGGCCAGTTCATTGGCTATATTTAAGAGGGAGTTAAATGTGGCCCTTGTGGCTAGAGGGATCAGGGGGTATGGAGAGAAGGCAGGTACAGGATGCTGAGTTGGAGGATCAGCCATGGTCATATTGAATGGGGGTGCAGGCTCGAAGGGCCAAATGGCCTACTCCCGCACCTATTTTCTATGTTTCTATGTTTCTAAAACACTCTTGATGGATCTTCTTGAAGCTATTGAAGATATGGCAGCTGAATGGTTGGTGACTAGCTGAATTCAGAGTATGTCATGGAACTGCAAAGGCAGTAGTAGATGTGGACATATAAGACATTTGGCAGGCAGGTTCATGGTCAGAAAGCGGGAGGGATGTGGGCCAAACGCAGGCAAACGGGACTAGCTCAGATATACACCTTGATCAGCATGGATGAGTTGGATCGAATGGTTTGTTACCGTGTTAATAACTCTAATTGTATGATTATAAAGGTAGGTCTTAGCCACTCAAATGTCTTCATCTAAAATATAATGCATTCTGCCTTCAATGCTCAAACTAGAATGGCATTTAAACGGCTTTTTACTTCTCAGTGCCACAGCACTCCCTCAATTAATGCTTACAAAAATTGAAAGCACATTTTGACTAGGCTCTCTGATTGTGGTTTAAGCTCTTTTGTTAGTCCAACACAAACTTAACACTACTTAATACTTTTCCTACTCTGCTCTCAATGATCCATAGAAATGTTCTTGGTGCAAATACATTGCCTTTCCCCTGCCAACATTTGAATATACACTATTCCCTCTGGATAGTAAAATGAAAACCAAAGTGGAATAATTAGGCAATTGAGCACACTAATATAGTTTGGAACATTGAGTCCAGCAGGCTGTAATGAGCCCAGCCAGAAGATGAAGTGGTGTTGCTCCACAATACATCGAGACTCTTTGGGGAAAAAAGGCCAAGATCTAAATGGGAAGTGAGTAGGAAAATTAAAATAGCTGACAACTGTAAGCTCCAGGACATGTTTGCGGACTGAAATTATGTGGTAACTGGTCCTGAGCTTGGTGGTGTGGGACTTCAGCTTTCTGCATCTCCTCCCCAATGGTCAGCTAATCTGTGCTGAATCTCCATGTCAAACAGGTCACATAGTGAGCAACATCTTCCTTACAATGCCACAGACACCACAGCCAACAATTTCAGAAATTTCAAAAGTTTTGTTCAAATTTCCAGCATTCACAATATTTTCCTCTGTTGAATTGAGATAAGAATTCTGTTCCCTCATTTATATCTCATCCAGCATGACTATTTTTCCATTATTTGCTCCACTATAACCATTGTAACATTACACAGTGAACTCTCAGGTCCATTAATCCTTCTTATCATCCATCCTAAAATGAACCTCCATTGTTCTTTCCTTGTCTTCTCTTTCTCTGCACTGAAATTACATTTTTCGTCTGGTTTCGCACAATTCCAATGGAAATTAATTGAAATAAAACAGTAACTGCCAGGCCTGCCAATAATTTGTAGCATTTTTCTGATTTAATTTCAGATATTCAGCATCTGTGCCAGTGACGTGCGGTGAGGTCAATGGCTGGGGAGGCACTGGCTAGTATCAGTGGCCTGGCCCTCCTTATATTGATCACCGTGTCTCCCCGAGGTGAGAGAGGGGTGAAGCAGTGGCTGGGAGGGAGGGATAGAGTAGAGGAGAGAGAGAGGGAGGGAGGGAGAGAGGGAGAGAGGACTGTATACTTGTATTTATATTTATGCATTTTAAAAATGTATGTCTTGTTTTATACATTGGCAATATAACAATGTATTTTATCATGCCAATAAAGTTTTTTAATTCATTAGAATTGAATTGAGAGTGAAGGGAGATAGATATAGAGGGGAGAGGGAGAGGGAGAGGGAGAGGGAGAGGGAGAGGGAGAGGGGGAGGCGGAGGCGGGGGAGGGAGGGGGAGAGACAGACAGACAGACAGACAGACAGACAGACAGACAGACAGACAGACAGACAGACAGACAGACAGACAGACAGAGGTCCTGCAGTGTCAATGACAGATCAACACAAATTCACATGGCAATGGCAACACAAAGAAAAGCAAATAATGAAATTGAACTTGATCATGCCTGTGCCACTTTAAAGCTTACAGTATGAAGAAAGAGGGTGGGGAAAGATGAAGAGACCTTAGGAAGCAGTTGCATGGAAGATATAGACAATAGGTGCAGGAGTAGGCCATTCGGCCCTTTGAGCCAACAACGCCATTCAATGTGATCATGGCTGATCATCCGCAATCAGTACCTCGTTCCTGCCTTCTCCCCATATCCCCTGACTCCGCTATTTTTAAGAGCCCTATCTAGCTCATTCTTGAAAGCATCCAGACAACCTGCCTCCACCACCCTCTGAGGCAGAGAATTCCACAGACTCACCACTCTATGTGAGAAAAAGTGTATCCTCGTCTCCGTTCTAAATGGCTTACTCATTATTCTTAAACTGTGGCCCTGGTTCTGGACTCCCCCAACATAGGGACCATGTTTCCTGCCATAGTGTGTCCAAATCCTTAACAATCTTATATGTTTCAATGAGATCCCCTCTCATCCTTCTAAACTCCAGAGTATACAAGCCCAGCTGCTCCATTCTCTCAGCATATGACAGTCCCGCCATCCCAGGAAAACCAATGCTGCACTCCATCAATAGCAAGAAGGGAGAGAGGGGGGAGAGAGAAGGGAGAGAGAAGGGAGAGAGGGGGGAGAGAGAAGGGGGAGAGGGGGGAGAGGGGGGAGAGGGAGGAGAGGGAGGAGAGGGAGGAGAGGGAGGAGAGGGAGGAGAGGGAGGAGAGGGAGGAGAGAGAGGAGAGAGAGGAGAGAGAGTGAGAAGGGAGAGAGAGAGAGGGAGAGAGAGACAGAAGGGAGGGAGAGAGAGAGAAGGGAGAGAGAGAGAAGGGAGGGAGAGACGGAGAGGGAGAGAATCGGGAGAGAGGAGAGAGAAGGGAGAGAGGAGAGAGAGAGAAGGAAGAGAGAGAGAAGGAGGAGAGAGAGTGAGAAAGGAGAGAGAGAGGAGAGAGATAGTGAGAGAGAGAGAGAGAGAGAGAGAGAGAGAATGGGAAGAGAGAGAGAATGGGGAGATCCGGACACACCATGGCGGACGGTGTTACCACCTGAACACGGGGATGTCCCCAGTGGGGGTCCTTCTATAAGCGAGTTATTCCCCTTTATATTGGGGACCTGGGGTGGAGAATGTTGCACAGAGCGGTGGTATGTAACAAACATTTGAGTCGATTCACGGGCTCGTCCGCCGCCTATATTTTCTGCGGCGAGGAAGAGACCGTGTTCCACGTATATATGGAGTGTTTGAGCTTACTGCCCTTGTATCAATATCTGAAGGGGTTGTTCCTCAAGTTCTGGCTGCATTTTAGTCCCACAATACTGGTGTTCGGACTCAGGGCAGGGAGTGGGGAGAGCCAAGTGGGGGGTAGGGGGGTAGGGGGGGGAAACTTCCCTGTCGGTTTGCTCCTGGGCCTGGCCAAGTTGGTCATTCGCAAGTCCAGGCAGCGGGCGGTCGATGGTCAGGCTAGAGTCGGCTGCCTGCCCCTCTTTCGGGCCTACGTCTGTGCACGTGTGTCCCTGGAGAGGGAACACGCGATGTCCACGGGGACTCTGGAGGCCTTCCATGGGCGCTGGTCACCGCGTGGGGTTGAGAGTAATGTAAACTGCGTAATTGACGCTCGCTCTTCCTCCACTGGGCTCATGACACACCCCCATGTGAGGCAGATGTGATCGCTGCCTCCCCTGGAGCTTTTTCAATGCAGTTTTATGTGAGACCAGCGAGCGCAAATTTAATATCTTTATATGTGAAATACGTTACCTGGACTATGGAAGGTAAGGGCATGTAATGAAGGGGTTTACACACATTACTTTGGAGATAGTAACAGGCACATGCTTATTGCCCAAGCTCCATGCAGTTTCTAAAGGGCCTGTCCCACTTACGCAACCTTAGCTCGCAAATTACGCGACCTCGTGGTCGCTTGAGGTGTACGGGCACCGTATGGCCGCACGGGGCTGGTCCCACTTAGAAGCGCGGAGTTGTGCAGGGCTAGTCCCGACATCACGCGTGGCTCCGAAATTCTTGCAGTGGCCAAAATTTTTTTGCGCCAATGGCCTGTCGACACGCAGGAATATTTTAATTGTACACACCGTCTTGGCGAAGTACGCAGCATCTTGATGGTGTACGCCTAGTACGTGGCGTTGTGCAATGATGTCACCGCCCGGCATGGCGTTGCGTGATGACATCACCGCCCGACGCCGTGGGATGCACAAATTCAGTTGGTCTGCCTCCTGCCCAGCTGATTGGTAAGCATGACGCAAATGACGTCACGCGTGAACTTAGCGCCAAACGCATGCAATCGCATGCCAGTGGGGCAGGCCATTAAGGGGTTGCGTAATCTGAGGGGAGGCTCAACTCGCCGCTGCCTCACCTCTCATCTCTCCATGTATTTGCAGCGGAGCTGCGCAAATTTTGCGATTTTTACTATAAAAAATGATTTGATTCATATAGAAATTACATTTATGACACAGGTCAGTGGAAACATCTTTATATTTAATTTATTTTATTATTATTTTTCTTTACTTTTCTTAACAGCTATTTTAATTGGGAGTATGACAGGTGAGGCTCTGCCTCCCCTGACCGCACGTCGCTGATCTGTGCTTACCATCTGGGCTATGACCTCTTCATTCTGCTACCACCGAGGAGAAGACACAGAAAGCTGAAGTCCCAAGCTCAGTATTAGTTACCTTTAAACAACTATCGGGCTCTTGAACCACCTTGAACAACCCTAATTCTACCTCAACAGCAGAATACTACCTCTCACCTGTTGCACAACAATGCACTTGTATTTTTCCTTTTCTAATTATGTTCTGATTTTTTGTTGTTTTGCACATTCTTACCTTTGTAAGTTTTTGCATAATTTATGCAGAATTTTTGTATAATTTGTTGTTTGTGTGTTTGTCTGTATCTGTGATTCTGTTGCAAGGTTGTCACCTGGTTTACTTTTGGTCTCATCAATGTAGATCACATTGAGAGCATCAAATGCAATAGCCAATGTCAGAGGAGGTGCATGTAAACCTCCATTTACACCTGGAAGGGCTATTGGGAGTCCTTGAGCGGCGATGAGGGAGGAGGTGTAGGGACAGTGAAAGAAGACGAGTTTAATAGAAAATGGGAAAAATGGATTAGGTATAGAAATAAAGACATCAACACTATAATTTTATAGACAATAATGTAAGTTATTGGAAAATGTTTTAATATGAAAATAGTTCTGTATACTGCATCATTAATTGTAAACTGAACCCCCCGCTGCACTGTTGTACGTTTCACTGTAATGGTGTATGTTTCGTTGTTATATTTGTGTTTTATTTGTGTATACATAAAAGCAATAAAAACTAAAGTGTAAAACAAAAAGAAAGAAATTGCTCTCAGCAGGTCCCCAAGATCTAATAGGAAGCCCAAGTGTCAGTTAGAAACCACTTAATTTTCCCTTTCAATTAATCTTGCTAAAAAAGAAAATACCTCTTAATCTACTTAGATTATTTGAATACATCGAAGCAAAGAAACTATTTTAAGTGCAAACTCATTTTAACAGAAAGGCCTGAAAATCCTTGACGTATATGTAGCATGCTATAATCATTACACACATTTAGTTTCCAAGTAATCTTTACATGGAGTGACATTACCTCAACATTGATAGAGGACTCATATCAGGAAAATGCTAATGATCCTGATTGCAGTTTTCTTTGATCCAAGAAAAAGCACCTCCTTAACAAAGATGTCACTAAGTCAATTATTATTATTATTTTTTTTCATTTTCATGCTCCGATCCAATCCTCATGTTCCTAACATGTATTGGCAAACCTCCCGAGACCTGTATAGGATTAAATCCCAGTACAGGAAGATTACGTTCATTGGTGTTAGTGAAAAAAATCTACAAGGAATTATGCAGTGTTAATATTTTTAGATATTTTAATTTATTCATTAATATAATATTGTGTTTGCTGCTTTTACATTTTTTGTCATAAGATTTTCATTGTAATTCAGATGATGCAATGCATTGCATGTTTAAGCCAGTGACCGGTATTTTAGGAATGAAGGCGATGAGAATGTTGATCACTCCCCCCCCCCCCCCCCCCCCCCCCCCACCCGCAGGAAATGCCCATCCATTAAAACTGGTGTCCATAATACTTTATGACAACTGGGGGATAAGGGTCATTAACACATTCCACCATCTCCTCATGGTATTTAAGGTTGTGATGCGAGAATAGTTTCCTTTTGCTCAAAGCCGATCAGGGTAATTTAACTTAACAGTCCATATAGTTGCTTTGGATGGGCAGCTCCTGCTTCAATGTAGCGGTTTTAATTAGCAGTGTACCTCTTGACAGTAAAAAATGAAGATAACATTTAGGAAGTTAGGTAATCTGGAAATGAAATCAAACGGAGTTAAGGCAAGGTTCACCAAGAAAGCAGCCTGCAAGGGAGTGTAAGTTCTCATGTGAGATTGAGAATCTGTAAATAATTTAAAGGGGCTGTCCCACTTGGGCGACCTAATCCGCGAATTCTGGCTACTTTGCCCTCGACTCATACTCACAGCATGGTTGACACAAAGTCTTAGGAGGTCTTTGTAGCTCTCCTTCATGCTCGAGAGTAGTCCCCGTGTACTCGAGGCCTCAGCTAGGTTGAAAAATGCCTGTGAGTAAAAAAAGGTCACCATGGAAAAAATCAATACTTTTTTTACTCGTAGGTTTAGTCGTAGTAGGTCATAGTAGGTCCTAGTAGGTCGGCATGTTAGTCATAGGTAATAGAAGATAGTCGAAGGTAATCAAAGGTAGTCGTAGATAGTCTTCATCATAGTCGAAGGGAGGTTGAAGGGAGATCGAAGGAGGTCGTCTTCACTCTCCACTATTCGGTGTCCAATTTTCCCAAAGTTAGTCGTAGCTAGTCGTAGCTAGTTGAAGCTAGTCTTCAACATAGTCAAAGGAGGTTAAAGGAGGTCAAAGGAGGTTGAAGGAGGTCTTCAACATGACATTTTTTCAAACTCTCCTAAACTCTCCTAAACTTGCCAATTAGGACAGCTCTTTAACTGTGAACAGTTATACTTAGCATTCATGATTGGTGCAGTTCCACTGAGTACATTACAGCAACATACAAGGATTGCTTTGACAACACTTTTCTCATTCGCCAGCTCAAACATTGATGACATTTGCTCCCAATGTAATGGACACACCGATATTTCCAATTCCCACCAAGTTTTCCAGCTTTCTGTTTTAAATGTATATTACTAAAATAGTATTTGTTTAGACATATTAGTACGAGTGCCAGGGGTTATGGGGAGAAGGCTGGAGAATGGGGTTAAGAGGGAAAAATAGATCAGACATGATTGAATGGCGGAGTAGACTTGATGTACCGAATGGTCTTATTCTGCTCCAATCACTTATCAACACAGCAATACCAATTTGGTAATAATATTTTTTGTGATAAATGTACAAAAAGTAACTGTGGTAAATGTGGTAAAGGTGATCAGAGATTTAATGAAGAGGTGAAGATGAGAACATGATGAAAAATAATTCAAAGGTAGGAATATGACATCTCTGTAACTGGATCGTCGACTTCCTGACCAACAGACGCTCAATCAGTGAGGATAGGGAACAAATCATCTTCCACAATAATCCTCAACACGGGGCCTCCACAAGGATGTGTTCTCAGCCCCCTTCTTTACTCCTTGTACACCCATGACTGCGCAGCCATGTACAAATCTAATTCACTTTTCAAATTGCAGACGACACCACCATTATGGGCCGGATATCAAATAATGATGAGACGGAGCACAGGAAGATGACTGAGAACCTCATGTCCTGGTGTCGAGACAACAATCTTTCTCTCAACGTCAGCAAGACAAAGGAGATAGTGCTCGACTTCAGGAAGCAAAGTGGTATTGATGGTGCCGATGTAAGGATGGTGGAAAACTTCAACTGCCTATAGTCAATATCACTAACAACTTCTCCTGGACCACCCATATTGAAGCAATGACCAAGAAGATACATCAATGCCTCTACTTCCTTAGAAGGCTTGGGAAGTTTGGTATATCCCCTACAAATCTCGCCGACTTCTACAGAAGCACCATAGAAAGCATTTTATCAGGATGCATCACAGCTTGGTTTGGGAACAGCAAAATCCAGAACCATAAGAAATTGCAGCGAATTGTGGACACAGCCCAGACCATCACACAAACCAACGTCCCTTCTATTGACTCCATTTAAACTTTGTGTTGCCTCTGCAAGGCCAGCAGCATAATCAAGGATGAGTTGCACCCTTGGCACTCCCTCTTCTCCCCTTTCTCATCAGGCAAAAGATATAGAAGTATGAAAACGCACATCACCAGATTCAGGGACAGTTTATTCCCCAGCTGCTATCAGGCAACTGAATCATCCTACCACAATCAGAGAGCAGAGCTGAACTACTATCTACCTCTTTGATGTCCCTCACACTATCCTTGACCGGACCTTGATGGGTTTACCTTGCATTAAACGTTATTCCCTTATCATGTATCTATACACTGTAAATGGATTGATTGTAATCATGTATTGTCTTTCTGCTGACTGGTTAGCACGCAACAAAAAGCTTTTTACTGGACCTCGGTACAAGTGACAATAAACTATACTGAAACTGAAATTGCCATTGTACTTTGGCAGGGCTTATATAATTATTTCAAGTTTTTTTAATTGTCGTTTGATTGAAATCATTGTTGCCAATGCAAATGATCTCTATCTTCCAAATTATCCAGTTCAAAAAATGGCAAATCATCTTTGTTCAAAGTATCCTTTGTGCAAAGGTTTACTGCCACAAACATCACCAAGAAGCAATGGTCATTGTGTAAAATGCAACAGGTACTTTTATGATGAGAGGAAAAATGTCAGATCATGGATTTGCATGAGGAAGGTTGTTATGGAGAATTTAATGGATAAGTGCTAAATGCTGGAACTTCACTCAAGGAGATGGGGGTGTTGTAATTAAACAGAAGCAGAGGTCGGTGATGGAAGGTTGTCTTTCAGACTGGAGGCCTGTGACTAGTTGTGTGCTTCTTGGTTCAATGCTGGGCCCATTGCTGTTTGCTATCTACTGTTTATAATTAATTTGGATGAGAATGTACAAGGCATGATTAGTAAGTTTGTAGATTACGTTAAAATAAGTGGTATCTTATACAATGCAGATGGTTACCTAGAATTAGTGCAAGATATTGATCAGCAGTGCAAGTGGGCAGAGCGATGGTAATTTATGTTTAATTCAGATCAATGTGATGTGCTAAGGAAGAGGAAGAACAAGAAGGGAAGAGACAAAGACTTAAGATTTTGCCTTCCATCACAGTGAGGAGGAGGTGTCTGGTGAACTCACTGTGGTGGATGTTAAATTTGTGTTTATTGTGTGTTTTGTTATTTACTATATGTATGACTGCAGGCAACAAAATTTCATTCAGACCAAAAGGTCTGAATGACAATAATGTTTCCATCCATGATACATTATGGAAAGTCAAAGTAGGGCAGGAACTTCACAGTAAACGGCAGGGCCCTGGGGAGTGTTATAGAGCAGTGGGATCTAGGAGTACAAGGACATAGTTCCCTGAAAGTGGCATCACAGGATGGTAAAGAAGGCTTTTGCTACATTGGCCTTCATCAGTTAGGGTATTGAGTAGAGATGTTGTGACATTATGTTACAGTTGAACAAGACATTTGTGAGGCGAAAATGGGAATATTGTGTTCAGTTTGGGTCACCCTGCTTTGGAAAGATTACATTAGGGTACAAAGAGTGCAGAAAAGATCTACAAGGATGTTGTCGGGACGCGAGGGCCTGAGCTATAGGGAGAGGTTGAGCAGGCTGAAACGTTATTCCTTTCAGTGCAGGAGGCTGAAGGGTGATCTTATAGAGATGCATAAAATCAAAAGGGGAATGAACAGGGTGAAAGCATAGTCTTTGAGCCCGGGATCAGAGAATCAAGAACTATAGTGCATAAGTTTAAGATGAGAGGGGAAAGATTTAATAGCCTGAGTGAAACATTTTCACATAGAGGGTAGAGGTTATATAAAATTAGCCGTTAGTGAAACCATTTGCAGCAGGCACAATAAAGGGGCTGTCCCACTTGGGCAACCTAATCCGTGAGTTCTGGCGAGTTTGCCCTTCTCATACTCGCAGCTTGGTCGACACGAGGTCCGAGGAGGTCTTTGTAACTCCCCTTCATGCTCGAGAGTAGTCCCCGTGCACTCTAGGCCTCAGCTAGGTCATGGCGTATTTTTCAACATGTTGAAAAATGCCCATGAGTAAAAAATAGTCGCCATGGAAAAAATTGATACTTTTTTTACTCGTAGGTTTAGTCGTAGTAGGTCGTGGTAGGTCCGCATGTTAGTCGTAGGTAATCGAGGGTAGTCGAAGGTAGTCGAAGGTAGTCGTAGATAGTCTTCATCATAGTTGAAGTGAGGTTGAAGGGAGGTCGAAGGAGGTCGTCTTTACTCTCCACTATTCTGTGTCCAATTTTCCTGAAGTTAGTCATTTCTAGTCGTAGCTAGTCGAAGCTAGTCTTCAACATAGCTGAAGGAGGTCTTCTACATAGTGGAAGGAGGTCTTCAACATGACATTTTTTCAAACTCTCTAAAACTCTCTAAACTTGCCATTTAGGTCACCCAAGTGGGACAGGCCCTTAACTCAGAGAGTTAGGCAGTAACTCTGGAGAAAATGAATAGGTGAAGTTTAGGGTCGAGACCCTTGTTAGTTTTCTTCTTTATAGTCTGTGTCTCTGGTCATGGATGACTTGTTTCCATTATTGATTTATTGGTTTGTGCTTAATTTGGGGCACCCAGACTCTGACCCAGGTGAGAAGATGTGTGTTTGTGAAGTGATGTGCTCTTGCTGGCATTTACTCTAGTCTTTGACATACTTTAAACAAACTTACTTGAGGTTCACAATGCCATCCCAAATGCTTCTTCTCTATTGTCAATGAGAATGAGCTGGGAATTCCCATGAGATTTTAGGAGGTTTTTTAAATTAATCTTCTGATAAGCCAGCATTAATGCCTATCCATAACTACCCTTTGCAGTTAGTGGTGAACCACTGCCGAACAAACGCTGTTCATCTAGTGAAGGTACTCGCTCAACACTCTCGGGTACAGAGTTCCAGGTTTAAGTTCCAGCAAGGAGGGTGACAAATTTCCAAGTCGAAAAGCTGTACAACTTGGAGGTCCCAGGTTAATATTAGGAATATATCTCAGTTAAGGCAGGTGCTGATCTGGCTGCATTGTGGCCCAGCCCTCAACATTGCCTCCCCCAGCCTTGCCAAGCTCGCAACACTTGCCCATCCCACCACACACCTGACTGCCTGCCATCTCTCCCCAATCATGAACTACACCCCTGCGACTCATTGAGTTGAGTTGAGTTTAGTTTATTGTCATGTGTACCAAGATACGGTGAAAAATGTTGTTGCGTGCGAGCCAGTAAGCAAAAATACAATACATAATTATAATCGAGCTATCCACAGTGTGCAGATACATGTTAAATGGGAATAACATTAATAACATTTAGTGCAAGATAGAGTCCAGTAAAGTTTGATCAAAGGTAGTCCAACAGTTTCAAATGAGGTAGATAGTAGCTCAGAACTGCTTTCTAGTTGTTGGTAGGATCGTTCAGTTGCCTGAAAATCATACCCGCTAATCTCTGTATTTCACCCACACCCTGATCCACTTGCCTCCTTTCCAAACTATTACTTCTACTCAGCCTCTCGTTGCTACAGCCCAGTCTCTTTCCCAAACCCTTCTTTGGATTTTTTTTTGTTTTTTATGCTGGCAGAGTTTAACGGGGAGAAGGCTTGATCCTGAGAGGCACATCAGTGGGACACAAAGCTTTAGCCTTTCACACTACTGAATGCTCAGTAACAGGCCCACAAACACAACTCTGACTCATGTAAACTGCCTGATCAAAGCACCTTTTGATGTGCTGACCAATTCCAGCTAATTATGTTTCCCATCCTTAATGTACTCCATTCCCAATAGGACAACAAATTTGACACTTTGTCACTTCCTCTAACTAGCTGGATAAGATTTCATCCAGCGCAGGAAGCAATTTATACAGCAATAAATCCATGACTCATAGATGATACATTAACCTGATCCAAATCAACTCTAAGGCATTGCTTCTTATTCCGTGACTCCATTATTTCATATTCTAGTGGTTCTTCCAGATGCCACTTGGATCCAAGCACTGTAAGAGGTACTTGGCTGCTGGTTTGGATCTAATGAGCCCTAATTCGTGGTAGTCCTTTCTTGTAGCCGCCATGTTAGCTTGACTCGACATTTTAATTGCTCTTCCCATAGCGCTCCAAGAGACTAAACCAGATTTATGCCAAAGTCTAGAATTCTCAGATCCCTCGTGCCTGTTCTTCCTGGATCTCCAGGGCCACAGTCTATACTTCTAAAGGAGTGAGGCACTGACTGATCCTGAGTCACTCCCTGGTGGTTTGGCGAAATGGCTGCAGAATTCAATGCTCCATTGATGTCTGTAATAAAGAAAGAAAATAAAAATAGCACTTGCACCTTTCATTACCTCAGGATGTCCCAAAGCACTTCACAGCCAATTAGTTACATTCGAAGTGTAGCTGCAGTTGGATTCGAAAGGAAAGGCTTATTTTCACTACCACAAATGTGGACAATGCCCATACATAGTCGTGATGTGTTTCATACATCCTTCCTTACAGAGCAGGTAGACAAAAATGCTGGAGAAACTCAGCGGGTGAGGCAGCATCTATGGAGCGAAGGAATAGGTGATGTTTTGGGTCGATACCCTTCTTCCTTACAGAGCAGATCGTCAAGAGATCTCAGTCTTGCTTCTTAACTACGTTTTGCTTACCTCAATAGTTTTCACCAGGGAATAGCAAAATCTCTGATTCCCTCTTCCTTAGTTTTCATTTTTTTGCAAATTACCTAAATCAATATCCTTACAAACTTCATCCTCTAAATGACTAGAAAATAAGCAATTTAAGGAAGGTGCATTGTTTGATTTGAAGGAGCCAGAGTTAAGGCGGGAAAGAGGAATGGTGTGGTAATGGAAGTGTTATTATTTTTCAGATTCCCTATGTCATGTTCCACAAAAATAGTAGTTTCTTTCAATATTGTTATACTCCTCTGTTATTATTTTCCATCTAGTTCTTACCAATTACTACAATTATATATTTGGAAAAGGTAAGTAAATCAAGTTTTGAATTCAGAAAGAGTAGTATGACCATACCTCTCACGACCACGCAGGCGACCACTGGCGATATGTCGTGGGTGACCTCTCACGACCATAGACCTCTCACGACCATACAGCCTGTATGGTCGTGAGAGGTCTCCTATGGTCGTGAGAGGTCTCCAAAGAGTCGTAGCGTCTTTCTGGTTGCCGCTGAATCTTCAACATGGTAAACATTTCGGCGACCTATCACGGGTGCCAGCAGTCGCCTGTAAAGGTTGCGTAAGTGGGACAGGCAATAGTAATTATGTTGTTTGGAACGATCAGAGAATTCAAAGTAGGTAAACGTTGACAGAGAACTTCATCTTCTATGGATGTTCTGCACTTTAGTATAGGACTTCTTTAGAAGAATGAGATATTCTAACATGCCTAACTTCTCAATAAATTCTAAGGACCCTCACGATCCATATCCTACATGCCTTTCTGTAACCATTGACTTGTAGGTAAGGTTGATGCTCTTCAATTCTTTTCATTAACCATGTTTTTTGCCTGTATGTTGTCAGGTTTTCATTCCTCTCCTGAATCTGACTTGTTAATATGATGTTTATCTTTCCTTGAGTGCCTTAAATCTCTTGTGTAAGATAATAAACATGGCTTTAGCAGAGTTTGGGACCAGGACAATCATATGGCATATTCATGGAAACAGGACAAAAATAATTGAGTCCTGAAGAATCATTTGGGGATACCGGACAAAACGAGCCCTCCCTTCCACAGAGTTCACAAAACTAATCTTAATAGCTCCGAGGGTGAGATATTAAGATTGCAGAGGAAAGAAGAAAGCAAAACCTAAAATCAGAAGATGGACTCTCAAATTCTAATTTCCGTCTGGAATGACCAACAAGACATACCAGGTATACCCAGAGAAAGTAGAAAGCAATAAAATAAGAAGACATGATTTTTCAAGAAGGATAAAGAAGATACAAGGAAGTTTACATAGGGTCTTTGGGTTTCAGGCTATGCTGCAGATACTTTCACTTTCACTAAAGAACATCCTTTATTGAAGGCAGCAACTTCTGTCTAAAAATTGAATGCCCCACATGGAATTTCTTAAAGATACACACACACACAGCAGAGGAAGAGTAGTTCAAGAGAAAATGGAAAGAATGTGTAATGCCATTTATAAGCAAGGCTGCAACATGTGAGAAGCATTTGAGAAAATTGAATTCATCTATGTAACTATACCATTACAAAGTGAAGTGACAGAGCATTGAATCAATTAGCAATTAGAAGGGATTGCTCAATTCTCTACATATAAATGTGCCTATCTAAAAAACACTTAAAGACCATTATTATATTTGGTTCAACAACCACCCTTGACAGCACATTTCAGACAACCATCACCCTATGTAAAATATTTGCCCCACAATTCTACTTTAAGCTTTGTCCTGCATTAAAGCTATGCCCTCTGGTCTTTGAAATTCCCACCCTGGGAAAAAGATTTTGACTGTCTACCCTATCTATTTCTTTCATAATTTTATAATTATCAGGTCTCTCCTCAACATGTGGCACTCCAGAGAAAACAACCTAAGTCTGTCCAACCTCTCCTTATAGATAATACCCCCTAATGCAGGCAGCATTCCGGTAAAATTCTTCTACACCCTCTCCAAAACCTCTACGTCCTTCCAGTAATGGGGTAACCAAAACTATATGCAATACTACAAATGCAGCCTAACCAAAGTCTTATAGACATTTTAGTCTCTTATACTTTACTTTCGAAAATCATGCATCATGGCTTTTTGTCTCATATATTTAATGCTCAGAACAATGGCAAGCATTCTACACCTTCTTTACCACTTTATCTACTTGTGCTGCCATTTTCAGGGAGGTATCGACAAGCGCTCAAGATCCCTCTGTTAATCAACACTGTTCTGCATTGCTATTAATTGTATACCTTTCCCTTACATTTGACCTCCCAAAGCGTATCACCTCGCACTTGCTCGGATTAAACTCCATCTGCTCTTTCTCAGCCCATTTCTGGATCAGATCTATATCCTGCTGTATACTTGGACAGCCTTCTTCACTGACCGCAACTCCAGCAAACTTAGTATCCAGAAAGAAATGTCTTGAATATATTGAGAAAGGAATAGAAATGACCACTGCATGTGCCACATCACCAAAGAAAAGTGATACCGGAGAATGTGTTAAGAATTATAGCATTTACCCTCATTCCATTCAGTTAGGTCCTGCTTAAGATCTTGCAGATAAACCTGAGTTTTTCATGGAAAAAGGCTGGCAACAGAGGAATCTAAAATATCACTTTTGCTTGCCCTTCAACAAAGTGTGGAACTCGCTATCAAAACATGGAGGGGACCGGGGGACAGGGGACACACCATTTTCTGGCTGCCACGTGCGCATGTGCACATTCACACACACATTTGCGAGGCTTCGGAGGCTCAATGCAGCTCAACGCTGCCTGTCTCGCCGGGTTAACTACAGCCCTGACTGGACTGATGGGACACCAGCGCTGCTTCTCCGCGTTGCCCATATTTCCCGCAAGCCCAGGCGGGTTAACCAGGCAGAGTCGAGCTAGGTTTCCCGCTGCTTCTCTGCGCTGGCTGTGGGCTGGGGGTACAGCTCCCATCTGACAGCCGATGTCTCTGGCCACCCGTGGGGGGGGGGGTGGGGCACTCGGGTGGGGACGGGACAGCGCCGGAGAGTCGGCCGGGATCGATCCTGGCTGTGGATGAGGCGCAGGTCTGTGCCACGTCTCCCTCCTCCAATCACCGCACTCTATCCTCAGTCCCACACCCCCCCCCACCTCCCTCCTCCAATCATCGCGCTTAATCATCATGTCCCACCCCCATTGCCTGCTGACTGACGTCTCTCTCGTCCAATCAGCGCCCTCGATCAGTAGTCCCACCTCCACTGTCTCGCGGAAAGCGGAGATTTTAAAATCTGGATTACAAAAACTTGGGGGGGATGTCCCCCACCTCTCAAAATATGGGGGGGACGTGTCCCCTCTGCCCCCCCCCCCGTGTTTTCCGCCTCTGCCTTCAACAGTGATTTAATCCCATTTTCATATGACATTTTCTCTAGTTTTCTCTCAATTTCTAACAAAGCAATATTATCCATAGTAGCCTCTTTAAGTGAAAATAGGCCTCAAGTATTACGTCAAATGGCTGAGAAATATTCTTGAGGCGTATGAAGTGGAAAAAACACATTTACAGTGTAATTTACAATCCCAATGTGCCGCCAAATCTATCAATATGTGATCCTACATCCTGAGTGAATTATATTGATATAACTTGGGGAGAAATTTAAAGATGTAAGTGCCAAGACATTTAATTGCAACCCACAGCTTTAAAATATGCCCTGCTGAGATCTGATCAACACCAACCAAATTATGGGGCTGAGTCAGGCTTTAGTCTGCGTTAAAAGTGGTTATGGAATAGAGTAACCCTTTACAGGGGGTGCAGGTTGAAACAAATACAATAGAGGCATTTAAAATAGTTTTGGATAGGCATGTGGATTTGCAGTGAATGGAGGGTTATAGGTTATGTGCAGATAGATAAGTGATCGTCTTGGCATCATGTTCGGCACAGACACTGTGGGGTGAAGGACTCATTCTTTGCTGTACTGTTTTATGTTCTATGCTTTTTCAGTGTGTGCCTTTATCGTGGCGAATGAAATTGCTTTTTTCCTGATGCTTTCTTTGAGTTGCGCCATCTTCTTAAAAATTTACTTTCTAATCACATACTCCGCACTGATTCATGAAGCCATATTCTGCCAAGCATTTTCAGTGTTCTACAGAAAACGCACCGGGATGCTTAAGGAGGCAGAACTTCCAGTGGAGCAGTTTAAAGAACATGTGAGGTGACTCCGATGGAGGTCAGAAGGGACTGGA
Source organism: Raja brachyura (assembly GCA_963514005.1). The sequence continues at coordinate 46,706,373 of OY740782.1, forward strand.
CAAGTGTGGGGGCATGATAGAATTGAGGTATTTGGATTTTAGTTTGGTGGGACAGGAGCAGGCAGAAACAATGGGTTAGCCAGGGCAGTCCTGTTTGTAGATTTTGGGAAGGAGATATAAATATTTGGGTTGGGGAACTGTGAAGGGAGGCTGTGAAGGGAATATCACCAGAGATGATGAGTTCAGTAACAGTCTGGGAGATGGTATCCTGGTGTTAATCTGTGGGGTCATGATCCAGGGATGGGTATGAGGACGTGTCTGAGAGATGGTGCCTGGCCTCAGCAGATCTTATAATGCCCATATTCAACAGGAGATACAGTACATGTCCAAGGACCCTATCTATGCACGGGCACTTAATATCCACTAGTTTGTACCAGCAATAAGTGTACTCTCCTGCCCTCACACATGCAATCACAGACATTTCATGGACTATGGCCAGTGTTTCCAAATGGAGCTCTCCAGAATTTAGCCATTTAAATACAAGTACCAGACTCATATCCTGCCTTCAGTCTGTAGACTTTAGAGATACAGGATGGAAACAGGCCCTTCGGTCCACCGAGTTCAAGCCTGCGATCAAATCGTGCACTAACACTATCCTACAGACTAGGGGCAATTTAAACTTTTTTTACCAAAGCTAATTAACCTACAAACTTGTATGTCTTTAGTGTGTGGGGAGAAACTGGAGCACCCGGAGAAAACCCACACGCGCACAGGGAGAACTTACAAGCCCCGTACAGACAGCACCCATAGTCAGGATCAAACCTGGATCTCTGGAGCTGTAAGGCAGCAACTCTATCGCTGCGCCACTGTCCCACTCACTGTGTTGCATGTTGACTCCACACAAAGTCCAACAATGGGCTCCAGTCTATCTTCTGATTCCATAACCTTACAGTAAGGAATCCCCTCAGTTCTTATGTCAGTTGAATGTGGCAAAAGGTTTGAGGTGCCAAAAATCTCATGAGGGTCTCAGCCAGGAATGAGATAATGATAAGGAAAACATTTTAAAATTATTTAGTTTTAGTTTTATCTTCCTCTAAGCATTCTTACGTATTTTTAAAATCAATTTTACATTTTGTTTTCCAATGTTTATGTTTTCTTAATTAAAAGTTAGAGGCTTTTAAAGGTTAGATTGCTAGAGCCCAGGCATAGTTACCGTAAGACCTACCTCTTGGTTTGATAATGCAGAGGGCCAACAGGATTTGGTCTCTGCAGACAGTCCTGGTGAATGCATTGGCCAAGGAATAGAGATTTTGGGTGATAAGCCCGCGCTATCAAGATCCCATTATATACCATTTAAACAACAACAATGAAGCTTGCATTTATATAGGGCATTTAGCATAACCATTCCAATTGCACCGTTAAACAAAGAAGAAACTGGCACAAGGAGATGTGAAGGCAGATTGTCAAAGGCAAATCATTAAAGTGATCCACTCCAAGGTGCATCATAATGGTGGAAAGAGAGATAAATACTTAAGGATGGGGTGCAATGGCATTGAAGGCATGATGCCATGGGCATAATCAAAAGGTTAGAATTTGGAATGTATAGATACTGTTGAAATTACAAAGTTTAAAGAGAGATTAGGCCATGAAAACATTTAAAAAGTAAAAACCAACAAAAGTTTCTGAAATAAAAACCAAAAATGCTGGAAAGGTTAGGCAGCAGCTGTAGAAAGAGAATCAATTTTACTCAAGATAGACACAAAATGCTGGAGTAACTCAGCAGGTCAGGCAGATCTATGGAAAGAGAATAAGCTATTTTATACTGGAACTGTTTCACAGTTATTTTTTCCTCTCTACTTTCATGGCTTGATTTGTTATTGGACAAGGGACTTCTGGCTTTTTTGACACAATTATTGTTTTTTCTAAATTTATTGAACTTTTTTTGATAATTATTTTATCTATTGATGGAGCAGGCGGCTTTGTTCGAGACTGAGCCCCACCGCGGGAGCCATGGACTTACCATTGGAGCCTGCAATCCCTTGCCTGGGATTGACGTTCCACCCATGGCCTGCGGATTTCAACATCGAGGAGCTCACAGTCTCAGGTAGAGGCTGATGTCGGGAAGCTCCAAAGTTGGAAGAGGTTCGACCTGCCCCGACCCGAGGTCCGATCGCCCGGCGTGGGGGAGCTGAGATCCCCCCCGATGTGGGAGCTTGATCGCTCCGACTCAGAGGGCTCGACCGCCGGCTGCAGGCACCGATCGCCCCGACAACGGAAGGTTCGAGTGCCAAAGAAGGGACGAAGATAGAACTTATTGTGTCTTCCATCATAGTGAGTGAGGAATGTGGGGGAGTTGCTGTGGTGGATGTTCATGTTAAAAAATTATTTGGGTGTCTTGTTGCTCTTTATTGGTATGACTGTATGGCAAATCAAATTCTTCGTATGTTGCAAAACATACTTTGTTAATAAAGTACGATTATGATTATGATAATTATGATTATGATTTAGATTTTAGACTGTAGAGATACAGCATTGAAACCGTACCATTCAGCCCATCGAGTCCACACCAACCGCCAATCATCCCGCAAACTAGCACTATCCTACACACGAGGGACAATTTACCATTTAAAGAAGCCAATTAACCTACAAACCTGTACAGTTATGGAATGTGGGAGGAAGCTGGAGCCCCTGGAGGCAGCCATGCGGTCACAGATGGACTGATGGACAATGCATGATTACCATCGAGCCATCCATAGGGTACAAATTCATG